>CM038669.1:543824449-545024449 GCA_021605145.1 Aegilops bicornis | reverse complement strand
GTATGACGCCTTTGAAGGTTGTCTTTGTAGGTTTAATCCTTGAAGGGTCTATGCCCATCTTGCGCACTGTATCCTGATAAAGCAGGTTCAGGCTACTACCGCCGTCCATCAGGACTCTCGTGAGGTGAAATCCATCGACGATTGGGTCGAAAACCAATGCGGCGAGTCCACCATGGCGGATACTGGTCGGATGGTCTCTTCGATCGAAAGTGATCGGGCAAGAGCACCATGGGTTGAATTTTGGGGCGACTGGCTCCATCGCCAGATATCGCCCCTTTAGTGCACGCTTCCGCTCCCTCTTGGGAATATGCGTTGCGTATATCATGTTTACCGTCCGAACTTGACGGGGGAATCCCTTTTGTCCTCTGTTGTTCGCCGGCCGGGTCTCTTCCTTGTCATCGCTGTGTAGCTCCTTGTCACTGTTTTCGGCGATTAATTTGCCTGCCTGCTTGAATACCCAACAATCTCTGTTGGTATTGTTAGCTGGTTGTTCGGGGGTTCCATGTATTTGACAGGAGCGGTCGAGTATTCGGTCCAAATTGGACGGGCCCGAAGTGGTTTTTTTGAATGGCTTCTTCCATTGACCGGGTTTGGAGCCTCGGAGTCCGGCGTTGACTGCCGTATCATCATTGCTGTCGCCGTTAATGCGGCGTTTCTTTTTGTTTCGACGCAACCTGCCATTGCGGTCCTTGGTATCCGGACTGCCAGCGTTTTTGCTGAAGTTGTTGCTGCGAGCTAGCCAGCTATCCTCGACAACTGCCATGAGTGATGTGAGGGCTGCCATGGATTTCGGCTTCTCCTGTCCTAGGTGCCGGGCCAGCCACTCGTCACGGATGTTATGTTTGAAGGCAGCAAGTGCCTCTGCATCCGGACAGTCGACGATTTGATTTTTCTTTGTTAAGAACCGTGTCCAGAATTGCCTGGTCGATTCGTCTGGCTGCTAGATTATGTGGCTTAGGTCATATGCGTCCGGTGGTCGCACATACGTGCCCTGGAAGTTGTCGAGGAATGCGGCTTCCAGGTCTTCCCAAAGATCCAATTGACTCTGCGGGCAGGCTGTTAAGCCAATGCCGAGCTGGTCCTTTGAGCTTGAGCGGGAGATATTTGATGGCGTGAAGATCATCGCCATGGGCCATATGTATATGGAGGAGATAATCCTCAATCCAAACCGCTGGGTCTGTTGTGCCATCGTAGGATTCAATATTAACGGGTTTAAACCCTTCGTGGATTTGATGATCCATTACTTCGCCGGTGAAGCATAGTGGGTGTGCGGCGCCTCAGATTGAGCAATATCGCGACGTAGCTCGAAAGAGCGTTGTTCGCTGTGTTCGCCCGGCCGGAGTAGTTAGATCCGCACGACGGTATTAAATGCGTGGGTCTTGGGGCGCTCGCGTGATCCATAGATAGATCTGGATTGTCTCGCCTTGTCCTCCAGTATATCCCGCAAGTCTGGCGCGTTCCCCCGTGGCTTCATGATTTTTGAGCGATGCCGGGGTACGGTTTTGGTGGAGGGCTTGCACGCCTCTCTGTCGCGGCTACGAGGTGGTCGGTCTGCCAGACAGCGCTGGTGATGCAGGTTTGTACGCTTCCTCCTCTAATCGGGGGAGCAACTTGCGTTTTGGGTAACTTTTGGAGGGGCGTTCGAGTTCATACTCTTTGGCCGCGAGGACCTCGGTCCATCTGTCGGCCAGTAGATCTTGATCAGCTTGAAGCTGTTGCTGCTTTTTCTTTAGGCTGTTTGCCATGGCCATTAGCCTGCGTCTGAAATGCTCTTGTTCGACGGGATCCTCAGGCACGATGAATTCGTCGTTGCCGAGGCTTGCTCGTCTCCGGAGGGAGGTAAGTAATTGTCATCCTCGACCTTCACGCCGCCTCGCGTGAGGGCTTGCTTCCGCCTCCCGCTACCGGATCGTGGCCGAGGGAGTTGTCTTCGGCACTCGGGTGTTATTATCTCGTGCCGGAATCTCCATTCTTGCCGTGGCGGGATTTAGAGCGGCGCCACGACGCCGGGCGCTTGGGCTGTTTCTTTAAGGAATCGGCCTCCGCCGCTTCTTCGCCGTCCCCATCTTTTGGGGTGTCCACCATGTATATGTCGTATGACGAGGTGGTCTTCGGTGTCCTGTAGGCACCTTTGGTTCTTAGTAGTCTCCGACATCGCCGTCCATACCGTCGATGTCTTCGTAGTCGTAGTCGAATACGTCGGTTAAATAAATCGCCGATGGCTACTGAAGTGGGTGGTGGTGGGCTTTGAATTTCTTCGTCGTCCGCATCCCAACCATCCTGGCCGTAGTTCGCCAGGCTCTGGATAGCGAGAGATGCTTGATGAATTTATGATATCGCCAAGGGCGAAAAGCCGAAAGATGTCCGCAGCGGTGAATTCCATGATCGGCGCCCAATCGGATTCGACTGGCAGGGGCGCAAGAGGTTCGGAGTCCGGCACCTCGGAGTCACGAGCTTTATGCTGGACAAGGTAAGTGTTCGGCTCCATCGCCGTAGAAGTTACAGCTCCCGAGGCGGTGTCCAGCCATCCATCCTCGATCCGAGCGATCGGCTCCGGACTATGGGTCGGAGCGGATTCGCAGCGGCCTCCAAGGTGCTGTCCGGCGGCAGAGTTAAGTCATGCCCATCATGACAGCACGGCACGCTCGGCTGTGGCTCAGATCCATCGAAGATCAAGTCCCGGATATCGGCCGTGAAGTTTAGGCTTCCAAACCTGACCTGGCGGCCAGGGGCGTTGACGGTGTCCTGGACTAGGGGGTACTCACCACGTCGTTTCCCGATCAGTTGGATTGGGCCGAGGATCCCCATGCTCATGGGCCAGTCCGGACAGTTGCCGCATACAAGGAAGATTCCACAAGACTTGGCGATCAAGACAAGGACTCCTCCCCACCGGCGATTCGGCTAGGACTCTTGTTATCCTAGGCCTACGGTGCATTATATAAACCAGGGCCAAAGCTAGTCGACAGATATACAATATACAACAATCATACCATAGGCTAGCTTCTAGGGTTTAGCCTCTTTGATCTCGTGGTAGATCCACTCTTGTAAACATCCACAATATCAATATCAATCAAGCAGACGTAGGGTTTTACCTCCATCAAGAGGGCCCGAACACAGGTAAAACATCGTGTCCCTTGTCTCCTCGTTACCATCCGCCTAGACGCACAGTTCGGGACCCCCTACCCGAGATCCGCCGGTTTTGACACCGATATTGGTGCTTTCATTGAGAGTTCCGCTGTGTGTCCGGCAAAAGATCGATGGCTCGCCCGCAGGTCAACTGCAACTTCGGCCTCTTCGTCACCAGCTCGACTGGTCACCTTGGTTCGACCAAGGACTGTGCCCTATCTCCGATCATCATGTTCGGATGAGGGCCTTCATCAACATCAACTCTGATCTCTATCAAGATCATGGAGGGATCATCCAGGGAGCCCGGGGGCTCAACGTCAACATTGCCCTAGGGCGCATCAGATCGTTTTTCTGGACAGCGGACTTGTGTCCGCCGCCACCGCCTCTTCAAGCGTCGTTTTAACGATTGCTTCGGTGGAATTGTGCGGAATTAAGTCTACAACAACACTGGAAAATTTCATCGAGTTCCAATGGAGGAATCTTTGGCAATCTCCGATATACCGGAGCCGCATTGAATCTGGACGAGAATCCAGACGAGTTTAGTGCGTGGTGTCCAGCTTCTAGCTCGGACTTCCTTTGGAAGATCCAACCGTTGATCGGCTGCGGAATTCCTATATCTACCACCCCTCAAAATTTCAGCTCGATCCGACCGTCCAAACTCCGGGAACCTTCCGATTTGTGCATCACTTTTGGATCTGTTTACGCGAAACGAATCCGACCCGAGTTCGTCTTTTTATGAACGGGATTTCGGACATCCTTTTGAAGGAAGTTTTGTATGGGGTATTGTGTTCTGTTTCCGAACACATCCCACTAACTTTAAGATCTTTTGAACATGATCTTCAACATCATGCCGGTGTCAAACCAGTCCGGTAATATTGCTCCACGGTTTGCCGACCTGCGCTTAGACATCGTCGTCACTTTGTTGAGCCGAGCTCAACTTCTTCGGATCATCATCTCGGCAAGCCGAACAAGAGTCCGGCATCGCGAAGGGTAAATCATCAATAACATCGCCGCCCCACGGATTACACGGAGCGGGCATACCGGCATCGCCGCACGGTCGCTTCATCAAGCCGACATCGACCACGTCACGACCTGCATCGGCAGGGCCGCACTATTGCTTCTTCAAGCTGGTGTCCATCACGCCGACCTACTTCGACATCTCAGCTGGACCGGGGGCTTCGCCATACCTACTCCGGACACTTCGGCGTCACTAGCCGACCAGTCAATGGGTGCGTGGATCGAGTCCCAATTTTGGGAATCACCTTCCTTCGGATTGCTACAACAAATAAACCAGGTGCTATTAATCCTAGTATTTCTTTTTGCTTGTTGGGGTTAATTTTTCCCAAAGAATTATCACTTTGGTTTGTCCATCATATGTACACAGGTCTATCAAATGGTGGCCGCATTATCGACGGTCACATGATGGTTCGGTCAGTTTCCGTACATAGTCCGTGACGCCGCGTCCGGAACTCGAACCGACCTGTGAATTCAGGCCTTGCCATGCCTTTACCGCATCACGCCGCCGCCCTGCATCGACATTGATTTCGGTGCCAGGCCCATATTTCTTTTATTACTCACTTTGCATAAATTATTTATTATGCAACATTTTTTTTCTAATTCTTATTATTACTATTATCCCCGGTCTGCACTTTTTGTGCACAGGAAAATGATCCAGCCGGACTATATCCTTTGGCGTCACCTCGGCTAGACGGGGGGCTTCGTCAACACTTCATTACCCCATGCAGGGGACTTCGGCATCACTCTGCCGTCCTGCATTGACCGTGCTATATCACCACTTCAGAGTGCCGAGCTCTTTTGCTCCGCCACCTCCGACCGGCTTGGGGGATGGAACCTTGTCCCGCATCAAGCTCGGACCGCATCGTCAATACCGAACACATTAACCAGCTAAGTTGCCTTCATGCTCAAAGTTTTAAATTTCTAACTTGTGTTCGGTTCGACCAAGCATTATACTTTTTGGGAAAAAAGTTGCTTGTAAAAATTTTCCTTGTCGAAACTTTGTTCAGACACACTTGACGCGCTACCCGCTCATTATACTCGGGGCTTCTTTAACAGAAGCTTATTAATTCGGGCTTTATGCCCAAAACATGTGTCATACTTCCGCATGTACCTTTTGTTCACCATTATATGCATCGAGATGACTTAAGTTTTGGCCAAGCTGGGTTGCCTGGCTCCTGTGCTTACCCCTACGTTCCCGATTGTTCGGCTAGGTGATAAAGGAGCACCTCTGCGATTGTTACTGCCGGGTCAGCCGGATGTGTACCTCAGACCGGGTGAAGCCGAAAGCTAGCGTTCTTAAGGGAATACTCGGTCGGTGAACTAAAAGATGATTTCTTACCTATTCATTTACCTGCCCCCAGATGTTTTTCTGCTCTTTTCGTAGTCCGGACATGCACTTTAGGGCACGCCTCTGTGGAAAGGAACCCTAACGGAACTATTCTCCCGGAAGATGTTTCTTACTAACCATGTAATATAACATAACTAGTTGGGCACTTGTCTGATAAAGCACTAATGACCCCTACGCCTGGTCTCCACGCATGCCCCGGTTTTATAACCGCGAGGGTATTCGGACACACTCCGGACTATCGGGTCCAGAGGTTGAAGCGAAAAGGTCCGCTACGACAAACGATCTACAATCCGGCTAGAAGGCATTCTACATGTCACTTTACATTTTATAGTCAACTTTTACCCAAGTCGCTTGGGGGCTCTTATGTTTATTTGAGCCGTTTCATACTAGGTGTTTTTCTTCTTAGTCGTTGCAAAGTTAAAGCACGACAGAAGCACTTTTTTTTCTAAAGTCCAATTTTCGGATTGGCACCGAACACTTGATCTTGTGCGGACATCATGTTTTTACTGACATTTTTTGGTTTTCCAAGCTTTTGTCACTTTTAAACTATTTGTGTGTTTTCAGCACAAGTCTCGCAGTGCAACGCCGGACACCTTTAGAGATTCGGCAAAAACATTCTCGGATATTGCTATATATGCATCAGTTTCGAATTGTGTCTTCGGTCAATAGTTGGGTTGCCCGGCTCCCGAGCTTGCCTCCTACGTTCCGCTTTGTTCGGCTAGGTGTGCAAAGGGAGAACCACTGCGATTGTGCTTCCAGCTCGCATGGTCAAGCACCTCAGTGGAGAAAGTCAAAACCGATCTGTTACAATAGGTGTAAGCTGGTCAGCGATCCGATGACTATATTAAATGACGGGCCATTCATAAAATTGGCGAAGTGTTTCCGGCTTGACCTCGATCGTCGCCGAACACTACCGGGGCTAGTAATCGCCTCCCGAATCGAGGTTTCATGATCATGCTTAACATGACAACCCAAAGAAAGGAACCGATAAGCGGGACTATTTTCTTTGGAAGACATTTCTTCTATTAAACAGTAATATAACATATCTCTCTGCGTACCTTTGTTTATAAAACCGTATGGCCAGATTGCCTTGTTTGTCGTAAATCTTTGACCTCATAAAGGCTTTATAAAGTAGGACAAACACTCCTCGGTTGCTGGCCGAGGAGGTTGAAGCCGATGGTCGGTCAACAAAGTTTTGTACAATGCGGATCCGAGCATTAATGACATAAAGTACTTGGATACATTGAGTCATTACACATAATTTGTGATTTTTACTATGGATATTGATCCTTAATTCGGCCACCCGTGCCCGCATTAAGGCTCGGGGCCACTGGCTTCGGGCTTATTATTTACAAATATTAAAGGGCACATCGATCCTCGATGCGGTATTGCCACCCGACCAGTGTCTCGGGGCTACTGCATTGCCTATCCAATGCGTAAAATTTTAAGTGTAATACATTTTGATCCTCGGGTTGGTCGGCCGCACCCAACCTCGAGTCTTGAGGATCGAGCACGCCGCTTTTTGTGTCCCAAAGTATTACGCCGAGCTAGGACTTGATCCTCGACCGATTTTGCAAATCAACTTTGAGTCTCGGCTGACTCTTTGGGATCAGCGGTCTTACGTCATCCTTCAGGTGCATCTCGGGTTTTAGACCGATACCCACCTTGATGGCTACGGGCTATGTATCTCGGCAGAGAATAAATTGCACCAACCAAAAATATTGACAAAAATCAGCCCACATTCGGGGTGGTGCACCACCTCGGAAGCAGTCCGGCATAAAGCTCAGACGCTAGTGGCTGGCTCCATAGAGGGCATTTACGGCATTAAGCTCGGCTAAACTCCTTCAAACTTCTTTGTTCCAAGGTGATTTACGACACCTCGGATACAGTCCGGCGTTGGAGCTCGGATACATAGTCCGGCGTTGGAGCTCGGATACATAATCCGGCGTTGGAGCTCGGGTACCGTCCGGCGTTGGAGCTCGGATACATAGTCCGGCGATAGAGCTGGGAAGCAGTCCGGCGTTGGTGCTCGGCTGCAAAAGATACCTCGAATGTAGTCCGGCGTTAGAGCTCGTACGCAAGAGGACGCTGCCGCCCGGGAACAACTTCAAACCCGAGGTGTAGCATAAAAATAACAAGGCATTGATAAAGGCCGTAAACTTAAAGGCTCCTCGGATACCCGACGTGTAAACTCGTCGAATGCATTTCGGCTATCCTCAAGATCGAAGATGAGAAGATTTGTTGAACCAGTTTTCAAGAACGGCAACCGAAGATGAAGAATAGTTCGGAAGAATCGAGGAGCGTCCCCAACTTGAAGACCGGTTCAGGGGGCTACTGACGGTGTCCTGGACTAGGGGGTACTCACCACGTCGTCTCCCAATCAGTTGGATTGGGCCGAGGATCCCCATGGTCAGATACTCATGGGCCAGTCCGGACGGTTGCCGCATACAAGGAAGATTCCACAAGACTTGGCGATCAAGACAAGGACTCCTCCCCACCGGGCGATTCGGGTTAGGACTCTTGTTATCCTAGGCCTCTGGTGCATTATATAAACCAGGGCCAGGCTAGTCGACAGATATACAATATACAACAATCATACCATAGGCTAGCTTCTAGGGTTTAGCCTCTTTGATCTCGTGGTAGATCCACTCTTGTAAACATCCACAATATCAATATCAATCAAGCAGGACGTAGGGTTTTACCTCCATCAAGAGGGCCCAACCTGGGTAAAACATCGTGTCCCTTGTCTCCTGTTACCATCCGCCTAGACGCACAGCCGGGACCCCCTACCGAGATCCGCCGGTTTTGACAACGACAGCGAGGTTTCGATCTGCTCCAGATGGCCAAGCGAAGTTGGCCGCAGCGAAACCGCCCGAATACGAAGATCTGTCCGGGGAGAAAAGTCTCACCCAGGACTGCGTCGTTGTCGATTGAAGAGGCCATCAAGCCTATCGGTGACGCATACGAGGAACTCTCAATGAAAGCACCAATGACGGTGTCAAACCGGCGGATCTCGGGTAGGGGGTCCCGAATCGTATGCGTCTAGGCGGATGGTAACAGGAGACAAGGGACACGATGTTTTACCTGTGTTCGGGCCCTCTTGATGGAGGTAAAACCTCACGCCCTGGTCGATTGATATTGATATTGTGGATGTTTACAAGAGTGGATCTACCACGAGATCAAGGAGGCTAAACCCTAGAAGCTAGCCTATGGTATGATTGTAAGGGTTGTTGTCGTCATACGGACTAGAGCCATCCGGTTTATATAGACACCGGAGAGGGCTAGGGTTACATAGAGTCGGTTACAATGGTAGGAGATCTACATATCCAGATCGCCAAGCTTGCCTTCCACGCCAAGGAAAGTCCCATCCGCAGACACGGGGAGAAGTCTTCAATCTTGTATCTTCATAGTCTTGGAGTCCGGTCGATGATGATAGTCCGCCAATGATAGTTCGGCCGATGATGGTAGTCCGGCTATCCGGACACCCCTAATCCAGGATTCCCTCGTGGTCCCTATATAAAGGGGGGGGGGGAGGGCAGCCGCACCCGGAATTCTTGGCGCCGCCCACTCCACTGCTACACCTCCTCCTCCCGTAGTCGCTTGGCGAAGCCCTGCCGGTACCCTGCTGCATCCACCACCACGCCGTCGTGCTGCTGGATCTTCATCAACCTCTCCTTCCCCCTTGCTGGATCAGGAAGGAGGGGACGCCATCCGCTCCGTACATGTGTTGAACGCGGCGGTGCTGTCCGTTCGGCACTTGGTCATCGGTGATTTGGATCACGACGAGTACGACTCCCTCAACCCCGTTCTCTTGAACGCTTCCGCTCGCGATCTACAAAGGTATGTAGATGCACTCCAATCACTCGTTGCTAGATGAACTCATAGATGGATCTTGGTAAAACCGTAGGGAAATTTTTATTTTCGCAACGCTCCCCAACATCATATAATACAAATCGTCATCGAAAGTTAAGCGTTGGACCCTACGGGTTCGAGAACTATGTAGACATGACCGAGACATTGATGTCTACTACACAACCTTCTTCTTGTAGACGTTGTTGGGCCTCCAAGTGCAGAGTTTGTAGGACAAGAGAAAATTTCCCTCAAGTGGATGACCTAAGGTTTATCAATCCGTGGGAGGCGTAGGATGAAGATGGTCTCTCTCAAACAACCCGGCAACCAAATAACAAAGAGTCTCTTGTGTCCCCAACACACCCAATACAATGGCAAATTGTATAGGTGCACTAGTTCGGCGAAGAGATGGTGATACAAGTGCAATATGGATGGTAGATATAGGTTTTTGTAATCAGAAAATATAAAAACAGCAAGGTAACTAATGATAAAAGTGGGCGTAAACGGTATTGCAATGCTAGGAAACAAGGCCTAAGGTTCATACGTTCACTAGTGCAGGTTCTCTCAACAATAATAACATAACTGGATCATATAACTATCCCTCAACATGCAACAAAGAGTCACTCCAAAGTCACTAATAGCGGAGAACAAACAAAGAGATTATTGTAGGGTACGAAACCACATCAAAGTTATCCTTTCTGGTCGATCTATTCAAGAGTCCGTAGTAAAATAACACGAAGCTATTCTTTCTGTTTGATCTATCATAGAGTTTGTACTAGAATAACACCTTAAGACAGAAATCAACCAAAACCCTAATGTCACCTAGATACTCCAATGTCACCTCAAGTATCCGCGGGCATGATTATACGATATGCATCACACAATCCCAGATTCATCTATTCAACCAACACAAAGTACTTCAAAGAATGCCCCAAAGTTTCTACCGGAGAGTAAAGACGAAAATGTCTGCCAACCCCTATGCATAAGTTCATTGAACCCGCAAGTTGATCACCAAAACATACATCAAGTAGATCACGTGAATATCCCATTGTCACCACAGATAAGCCCGGCAAGACATAAATCAAGTGTTCTCAAATCCTTAAAGACTCAATCCGATAAGATAACTTCAAAGGGAAAACTCAATCCATTACAAGAGAGTAGAGGGGGAGAAACATCATAAGATCCAACTATAATAGCAAAGCTCACGATACATCAAGATCATATCACCTCAAGAACACGAGAGAGAGAGAGAGAGAGAGATCAAACACATAGCTACTGGTACATACCCTCAGCCCCGAGGGTGAACTACTCCCTCCTCGTCATGGAGAGCGTCGGGATGATGAAGATGGCTACCGGTGAGGGATCCCTCTTCCGGCAGCATGCCAGAAACGGGACCCGATTGGTTTTTGGTGGCTCTGAGAGGCTTGCGGCGGCAGAACTCCCGATCTATTCTGCTCCCCGATGTTTTTAGGGTATATGGACATATATAGGCGAAAGAAGTCGGTCAGGGGAGCCACGAGGGGCCCACGAGGGTGGGGGGCGCGCCCAGGGGTGTAGGGCGCGCCTCCCTGCCTCATGGCCACCTCGAAGCTTCCCTAACTTCAACTCCAAGTCTCCTGGATTGCTTCCGTTCCAAAAATAACTCTCCCGAAGGTTTCATTCCGTTTGGACTCCATTTGATATTCCTTTTCTTCGAAACACTGAAATAGGGGGAAAAACAACAATATGGGCTGGGCCTCCGGTTAGTAGGTTAGTCCCAAAAATGATATAAAAGTGTAAAGTAAAGCCCATAAACATCCAAAACAGGTAATATAATAGCATGAAACAATCAAAATTATAGATACGTTGGAGACGTATCAAGCATCCCCAAGCTTAATTCCTGCTCGTCCTCGAGTAGGTAAATGATAAAAACAGAATTTTTGATGAGGAATGCTACCTAGCATAATTCTCACCTTTTTTTTGGGGCCTTCCTTTTTTTGGCCTTTCCTTTTTTTATTTGGCCATTCTCTCTTTTTTAGGGACAATGCTCTAATAATGATGATGACCACACTTCTATTTACTCACAACTCATGGATTACAACTCGATACTAGAACAAAATATGACTCTATATGAATGCCTCCGGTGGTGTACCGGGATGGGCAATGACTCAAGAGTGACATGTATGAAAAATTATGCACGGTGGCTTTGCCACAAATACGATGTCAACTACATGATCTTGCAAGGCAATATGACAATGATGATACGTGTCATGATAAACGGAATGGTGGAAAGTTGCATGGCAATATATCTCCGAATGGCTATGGAAATGCCCTAATAGGTAGGTATGGTGGCTGTTTTGAGGAAGATATAAGGAGGTTTATGTTGATAGAGCGTATCGTATCATGGGGTTTGGATGCACCGCCAAGTTTTCACCAACTCTCAAGGTGAGAAAGGGCAATGCAGTCTTGAAGAGGTTAGCAATGATGGAAAGGTAAGAGTGCGTATAATCCATGGACTCACATTAGTCATAAAGAACTCATATACTTATTGCAAAAGTTTTATTAGCCCTCAAAGCAAAGTACTACTATGCATGCTCCTAGGGGGGAGGTTGGTCGGAGTTAACCATCGCGCCCCCCTACCTCCACACATAAGGAAGGCAATCAAAAGAGCACCCCATGAAACAAATTTGTTACACAACTTTTACCATATGTGCATGCTACGGGACTTGCCAACTTCAACACAAGTATTCTTCAAATTCACAATTACCCAACTAGCATGACTCTAATATTACAACCTCTATATCTCAAAACAATTATCAAGCATCAAATTGATCATAGCATCCAATTCACTTCCTATGATAGTTTTTATTATACCCAACTTGGATGCTCATCATTCTAGGACCAATTTTATAACCATAGAAATTACCATGCTGTTCTAAAAGACTCTCAAAATAATATAAGTGAAGCATGAGAGATCAACAATTTCTACAAAATCAAGCCACCGCCGTACTCTAAAAAGTATAAGTGAAGCACTAGAGCAAAACTATCTAGCTCAAAAGATATAAGTGAAGCACTTAGAGTATTCTAATAAACTCCAAATCATGTGTGTTTCTCCAAAAAGGTGTGTACAAGATGCTCCAAGCAAAACACATATCATGTGGTGAATAAAAATATAGCTCCAAGTAAAGTTATCGATGAACGAAGACGAAAGAGGGGATGCCTTCTGGGGCATCCCCAAGCTTAGGCTCTTGGTTGTCCTTGAATAATACCTTGGGGTGCCTTGGGCATCCCCAAGCTTAGGCTCTTGCCACTCCTTATTACATAGTCCATCGAATCTTTGCCCAAAACTTGAAAACTTCACAACACAAAACTCAACAGAAAACTCGTAAGCTCCGTTAGTATAAGAAAATAAACCACCACTTAGGTACTGTTGTGAACTCATTCTAAATTCATATTGGTGTAATATCTACTGTATTCCAACTTCTATATGGTTCATACCCTCCGATACTACTCATAGATTCATCAAAATAAGCAAACAACACATAGAAAATAGAATATGTCAAAAACAGAACAGGCTGTACTAATCTGTATCATTCGAATACTTATGTAACTCAAAAAATTCTGAAATAAATTGGTGGACCTGAGGAATTTTTCTATTAATCATCTGCAAAAAGAATCAACCTAAAAGCATTCTCCAGTAAAAAAATGGCAACTAATCTCGTGAGAGTTTCTGTTTTTTACAGCAAGACCATAAATACTTCACCCAAGTCTTCCAAAAGGTTCTACTTGGCACAAACAGTAACTAAAACATGAAACCACATCTAACCAGAGGCTAGATGAATTATTTATTACTAAACAGGAGAAAAATGCAAAGGACAAAAATAAAATTGGGTTGCCTCCCAACAAGCGCTATCGTTTAACGCCCCTAGCTAGGCATGATGATTTCAATGATGCTCACATAAAAGATAAGAATTGAAACATAAAGAGAGCATCATGAAGAATATGACTAGCACATTTAAGTCTAACCCACCACTACTAGGGAAAAGCCTAGCAGCAGCGCTGGTTCTAGGTATATCGATGGCGTGGGACACGGTGCTACTAATAAGGCGCTTCTGACTAACTTTCGTGGCAGAGCGCTGCGTGCTTCCGCTCCTGCTATGCAAGTGTAGCAGCAGCATTCTTCCCGGGAGCTCTCTACTGCTAATAGCTATAGGGCGGTTCTCCTGAGCGCGCTACTGCTACTGTCGCATTGCTGCTAACTTTTCTCCACTAGCTACTGCTAATTTTAGTAGTTTTTGTTTTTTTTTCTGCATATTTGTTTTGTATTTGAACATGCTTTATAGAAGAATCTTTAGCACATACAAATGTCATCATGATACATATACAAATGGCTGCGAGACCACAAATGTAATCATAGCATATACATACAAATAGTCTCATCATAATCATCTTCCAACACAAAGTCTCGAATACTTGCAACTACAACGTCATCCATCTAAACAAAGGTATACGCGAGAAGAGCTATCACTATGAGTGAGAGCGGAACTATGAAGGAAATATGCCCTAGAGGCAATAATAAAGTTATTATTTATTTCCTTATTTCATGATAAATGTTTATTATTCATACTATAATTGTATTAACCGGAAACTTAGTACATGTGTGAATACATAGACAAACATAATGTCACTAGTATGCCACTACTTGACTAGCTCGTTGAATCAAAGATGGTTAAGTTTCCTAGCCATAGACATGAGTTGTCATTTGATTAACGAGATCACATCATTAGAGAACGATGTGATTGACTTGACCCATTCCGTTAGCTTAGCACTTGATCGTTTAGTATGTTGCTATTGCTTTCTTCATGATTTATACATGTTCCTATGACTATGAGATTATGCAACTCCCGTTTACCAGAGGAACACTTTGTGTGCTACCAAACGTCACAACGTAACTGGGTGATTATAAAGGTGCTCTATAGGTGTCTCCGAAGGTACTTGCTGAGTTGGCGTATTTCGAGATTAGGATTTGTCACTCCGATTTCAGAGAGGTATCTCTGGGCCCTCTCGGTAATGCACATCACTATAAGCCTTGCAAGCAATGTGAATAATGAGTTAGTTGTGGGATGATGCATTACGGAACGAGTAAAGAGACTTGCCGATAACGAGATTGAGCTAGGTATTGAGATATCGACGATCGAATCTCGGGCAAGTAACATACCGATGACAAAGGGAACAATGTATGTTGTTATGTGGTTTGACCGATAAAGATCTTCGTAGAATATGTGGGAGCCAATATGAGCATCTAGGTTCCGCTATTTGGTTATTGATCGGAGATCTGTCTCGGTCATGTCTACATAGTTCTCAAACCCGTAGGATCCGCACACTTAAAGTTAGATGACGGTTACATTATGAGTTTATGTGATTTGATGTACCAAAGATAGTTCGGAGTCCCGGATGTGATCACGGACATGACGAGGAGTCTCGGAATGGTCGAGACATGAAGATTGATATATTGGACGACTATATTCGGACACCAGAATAGTTTCGTGGGTTACCGGAACCCCTCGGGGGGTTAATGGGCCTCATGGGCCCTAAGTGGAGAAGAGGAGGGGCGGCCAGGGCAGGCCGCACACCCCCTCCCCCTCTAGCCCTGCGTCAGTAGAACATCATCATCATCACCACGCCGTCGTGCTGAAGGAACTCTCCCTCGAAGCTCGGCTGGATCGGAGTTTGAGGGACGTCATTGAGCTGAACGTGTGCTGAACTCGGAGGTGCCGTGCGTTCGGTACTTGGATCGGTCGAATCGTGAAGACGTACGACTGCATCAACCGCATTGTGCTCACGCTTCCGCTTTCGGTCTACGAGGGTACGTGGACAACACTCTCCCCTCTCGTTGCTATGCATCACCATGACCTTGCGTGTGCGTAGGAATTTTTTTGAAATTACCACATTCCCCTACAGTGGCTTCCGAGCCTGGTTTTATGCGTGGATGTTATATGCACGAGTAGAACACAAGTGAGTTGTGGGCGATACAAGTCATACTGCTTACCAGCATGTCATACTTTGGTTCGACGGTATTGTTGGATGAAGCGGCCCGGACCGACATTACGTGTATGCTTACGCGAGACTGGATTCATCGACGTGCTTTTGCACATAGGTGGCTGGCGGTGTCGGTTTCTCCAACTTTAGTTGAACTGAGTGGCTACGCCCGGTCCTTGAGAAGGTTAAAACATCACTAACTTGACGAACTATTGTTGTGGTTTTGATGCGTAGGTAAGAACGGTTCTTGCTCAGCCCGTAGTAGCCACGTAAAACTTGCAACAACAAAGTAGAGGACATCTAACTTGTTTTTGCAGGGCATGTTGTGATGTGATATGGTCAAGATGTGATGCTATATTTTATTGTATGAGATGATCATGTTCTGTAACCGAGTTATCGGCAACTAGCAGGAGCCATATGGTTGTCGCTTTATTGTGTACAATGCAATCGCCCTATAATTGCTTTACTTTATCACTAAGCGGTAGCGATAGTCGTAGAAGCAATACGTGGTGAAACGACAACGATGCTACGATGGAGATCAAGATGTCACGCCGGTGACGATGGTGATCATGACGGTGCTTCAGAGATGGAGATCACAAGCACAAGATGATGATGTCCATATCATATCACTTATATTGATTGCATGTGATGTTTATCCTTTATGCATCTTATTTTGCTTTAATTGATGGTAGCATTATAAGATGATCTCTCACTAAATTTCAAGGTATAAGTGTCCTCCTTGAGTATGCACTGTTGCGAAAGTTCTTCGTGCTGAGACACCACGTGATGATCGGGTGTGATAGGCTCTACGTTCAAATACAACGGGTGCAAAACAGTTGCGCATGCGGAATACTCAGGTTAAACTTGACGAGCCTAGCATATACAGATATGGCCTCAGAACACTGAGACCGAAAGGTCGAGCGTGAATCATATAGTAGATATGATCAACATAGTGATGTTCACCATGGAAAACTACTCCATCTCACGTGATGATCGGACATGGTTTAGTTGATTTGGATCACGTGATCACTTAGATGATTAGAGGGATGTCTATCTAGGTGGGACTTCTTAAGTAATATGATTAATTGAACTTTAATTTATCATGAACTTAATCCTGATAGTATTTTGCAAATTATGTTGTAGATCAATAGCTCGCGTTGTAGCTTCCCTATGTTTATTTTTGATATGTTCCTAGAGAAAAACTATGTTGAAAGATGTTAGTAGCAATGATGCGGATTAGATCTGTGATCTAAGGTTTATCCTCATTACTGCACAGAAGAATTATGTCCTTGATGCACCGCTAGGTGACAGACCTATTGCAGGAGCAAATGCAGACGTTATGAATGTTTGGCTAGCTCAATATGATGACTACTTGATAGTTTAGTGCACCATGCTTAACGGCTTAGAATCGGTACTTCAAAGACGTTTTGAACGTCATGGACCATATGAGATGTTCCCGGAGTTGAAGTTAATATTTCAAGCAAACACGCGAGTTGAGAGATATGAAGTCTCCAACAAGTTCTATAGCTAAAAGATGGAGGAGAATTTCTCAACTAGTGAGCATGTGCTCAGATTGTCTGGGTAATACAATCGCTTGAATCAAGTGGGAGTTAATCTTCTAGATAAGATAGTGATTGATAGAGTTCTCTAGTCACCATCACCAAGTTAGTAGAACTTCGTGATGAACTATAGTATGCAAGGGATGACGAAAACGATTCTCGAGCTCTTCGTGATGTTGAAATCGACGAAGGTAGAAATCAAGAAAGAACATCAAGTATTGATGATTGACAAGATCACTAGTTTCAAGAAAAGGGCAAAGGGAAAGGAAGGGAACTTCAAGTAGAATGGCAAGCAAGTTGTCACTTTGGTGAAGAAGCCCAAAGCTAGACCAAAGCCTGAAACTGAGTGCTTCTACTGCAAAGGAAATGGTCACTGGAAGCAGAAATACCCTGAATATTTGGTGGATAAGAAGGATGGCAAAGTGAGCAAGGGTATATTTGATATACATGTTATTGATGTGTACCTTACTAGTGTTTATAGAAGCCCCTGGGTATTTGATACTTGTTCGGTTGCTAAAAATTAGTAACTCAAAACAAGAGTTACAGAATAAATAGAGACTGGTTGAGGGTGAAGTGACGATGTGTGTTGGAAGTGGTTCCAAGATTGATATGATCATCATCGCACACTCCCTATACTTTCGGGATTAGTGTTAAACCTAAATAAATGTTATTTGGCGTTTGCATTGAGCATAGATATGATTTGATCATGTTTATTGCAATACGGTTATTCATTTAAAGTCAGAGAATAATTGTTGTTATGTTTGCATGAATAAAACCTTCAATGTTCATACACCCAATGAAAATAGTTTGTTGGATCTCGATCGTAGTGATACACATATTCATAATATTGATGCCAAAAGATGCAAAGTTGGTAATGATAGTGCAACTTATTTGTGGCACTGCCGTTTGGGTCATATCGGTGTAAAGCGCATGAAGAAACTCCATTAAGATGGACTTTTGGAATCACTTGGTTATGAATCATTTGATACTTGCGAACCGTGCCTTTTGGGCAAGATGACTAAAACTCCGTTCTCTGGAACAACGGAACGAGCTACTGACTTGTTGGAAATAATACATACTGATGTATGCGGTCCAATGAGTGTTGATGCTCGTGGCGGGTATTATTATTTTTCTGACCTTCACAGATGATTTAAGCAGATATGAGTATATCTACTTAATGAAGCACAAGTCTGAAACATTTGAAAAGTTCAAAGAATTTCAGATTGAAGTGGAGAATCATCATAACAAGAAAATTAAAGTTTCTACAATCTGATCGCAGAGACAAATATTTGAAGTTACGAGTTTGGCCTTCATTCAAAACCAATATGAATAGTTTCACAGCTCATGCCACACGAAACACCATAGCATAATGGTGTGTCCGAACGTCGTAACCGCACTTTATTGGATATGGTGCAATCTATGATGTATCTTACTGATTTACCATTGTCGTATTAGGGTTATGCATTAGAGACAACTGCATTCACTTTAAAAAGGGCACCATCAAAATCCGTTGAGGCGACGCCTTATGAACTGTGGTTTGGCAAGAAACCAAAGTTGTCGTTTCTTAAAATGTGGGGCTGCGATGCTTATGTGAAAAAGTTTCAACCTGATAAGCTTGAACCCAAATCGGAGAAGTGCGTCTTCATAGAATACCCAAAGGAAACTGTTGGGTACACCTTCTATCACAGATCCGAAGGCAAAATATTCGTTGCTAAGATGGATCCTTTCTAGAGAAGGAGTTTCTCTCGAAAGAAGTGAGTGGGAGGAAAGTAGAGCTTGATAAGGTAATTGTACCTTCTCCTAAATTGGAAAGTAGTTCATCGCAGAAATCAGTTCCAGTGATTCCTACACCAATTAGTGGGGAAGCTAATGATGATGATCATGAAACTTCAGATTAAGTTAGTACAAAACCTCGTAGGTCTTCCAAAGTACAGTCCGCACTAGAGTGGTACGGTAATCCTGTTCTGGAAGTCATGTTACGAGACCATGATGAACCTACGAACTATAAGGAAGCGATGATGAGCCCAGATTCCGCGAAATTGCTTGAGGTCATGAAATCTGAGATGGATCCATGTATGAGAACAAAGTGTGGACTTTGGTTGACTTTCCCGATGATCGACAAGCCATAGAAAATAATGGATCTTCAAGAGGAAGACGGACGCTGATAGTAGTGTTACTATCTACAAAGCTAGACTTGTCGAAAAAGGTATTTACAAGTTCAAGGTGTTGACTACAATGAGATTTTCTCACTCGTAGCGATGCTTAAGTCTGTCTGAATCATGCTAGCAAATTGCCACATTTTATGAAATCTGGCAAATGGATGTCAAAACTACATTCCTTAATGGATTTATTAAAGAAGAGTTGTATATGGTGCAACCAGAAGGTTTTGTCAATCCTAAAGGTGCTAACAAAATGTGCAAGCTCCAGCGATCCATCTATGGACTGGTGCAAGCATCGCGGAGTTGGAATATACGCTTTGATGAGTTGATCAAAGCATATGGTTTTATATAGACTTTTGGAGAAGACCTGTATTTACAAGAAAGTGAGTGGGAGCTCTGTAACATTTCTAAAACTATATGTAGATGACATATTGTTGAATGGAAATGATATAGAAATTCTGGATAGCATAAAAGGATACTTGAATAAGAGATTTTTCAAAGAAAGACCTCGGTGAAGCTGCTTACACATTGAGCATCAAGATCTATAGAGATAGATCAAGATGCTTGATAAGATTTTTTGATGAGTACATACCTTGATAAGATTTTGAAGTAGTTCGAAATAGAACAGTCAAAGAAGGAGTTCTTGCCTGTGTTGCAAGGTGTGAAGTTGAGTAAGACTCAAAACCCGACCATGGCAGAAAATAGAAAGAGAATGAAAAGTCATTCCCTATGCCTCACTCATAGGTTCTATAAAGTATGCTATGCTGTATACCAGACCTATTGTATACCTTGCTCTGAGTTGGGCAAGGGAGTACAAATTTGATCTAGGAGTAGATCACTAGACATCGGTTATCCTTAGTGATGACTAAGGAAACATTTCTCGATTATGGAGGTGATAAAAGAGCCCATCGTAAAGAGTTACACCGGTGCAAGCTTTTACACTGATCCAGATGACTCTAAGTCTCAATCTGGATACATATTGAAAGTGGGAGCAATTAGCTAGAGTACCTCAATGCAGAGCATTGTAGACATAGAATATTTTGCAAAATACATACGGCTCTGAATGTGACAGACCTATTGACTAAACTTCTCTCACGAGCAAAAAATGATCATACCTTATTACTCTTTGGGTGTTAATCACATAGGAATGTGAACTAGATTATTGATTCTATTAAACCCTTTGGGTGTTGGTCACATGACGATGTGAACTATGGGTGTTAAACATATACGATATGAATATTGGTGTTAAATCACATGATGATGTGAACTAGATTATTGACTCTAGTGCAAGTGGGAGACTGAAGGAAATATGCCCTAGAGGCAATAATAAAGTTATTATTTATTTCCTTATTTCATGATAAATGTTTATTGTTCATACTATAATTGTATTAACCGGAAACTTAGTACATGTGTGAATACATAGACAAACATAATGTCACTAGTATGCCTCTACTTGACTAGCTCGTTGAATCAAAGATGGTTAAGTTTCCTAGCCATAGACATGAGTTGTCATTTGATTAACGGGATCACATCATTAGAGAATGATGTGATTGACTTGACCCATTCCGTTAGCTTAGCACTTGATCGTTTAGTATGTTGCTATTGCTTTCTTCATGACTTATACATGTTCCTATGACTATGAGATTATGCAACTCCCATTTACCGGAGGAACACTTTGTGTGCTACCAAATGTCACAATGTAACTGGGTGATTATAAAGGTGCTCTACAGGTGTCTCCGAAGGTACTTGCTGAGTTGGCGTATTTCGAGATTAGGATTTGTCACTCCGATTGTCAGAGAGGTATCTCTCGGCCCTCTCGATAATGCACATCACTATAAGCCTTGCAAGAAATGTGAATAATGAGTTAGTTGCGGGATGCTGCATTACGGAACGAGTAAAGAGACTTGCCGATAACGAGATTGAGCTAGGTATTGAGATACCGATGATTGAATCTCCGGCAAGTAACATACCGATGACAAAGGGAACAACGTATGTTGTTATGTGGTTTGATCGATAAAGATCTTCGTAGAATATGTGGGAGCCAATATGAGAATCCAGGTTCCACTATTTGGTTATTGACCGGAGATGTGTCTCGGTCATGTCTACATAGTTCTCGAACCCGTAGGGTCCGCACGCTTAAAGTTAGATGACCGTTACATTATGAATTTATGTGCTTTGATGTACTGAAGATAGTTCGGAGTCCCGGATGTGATCACGGACATGACGAGGAGTCTCGGAATGGTCGAGGCATGAAGATTGATATATTGGACGACTATATTTGGACACCGGAATGGTTCCGGGGGTTACCGGAACCCCCCGGGGGGTTAATGGGCCTCATGGACCCTAAGTGGAGAAGAGGAGGGGCGGTCAGGGCAGGCCGCGCGCCCCCTCCCCCTCTAGTCCGAATAGGACAAGGAGGGGGGGGCGCCCCCCTTTACTTCCTCCCCTCTCTCCCTTCCTTTCCCTCTCCTACTTGGACTAGGAAAGGAGGGAGTCCTACTCCCGGTGGGAGTAGGACTCCTCCCTGTCGCGCCCTCCCCTGGCCGGCCACCCCTTCCCCCTTGGTCCTTTATATACGGGGGCAGGGGGGCACCTCTAGACACAACAATTGATCATTGATCTCTTAGCCGTGTGCGGTGCCCCCCTCCACCATATTCCACCTCGATAATATTGTAGCGGTGCTTAGGCGAAGCCCTGCGTCGGTAGAACATCATCATCGTCACCACGCCATCCTGCTGACGGAACTCTCCCTCGAAGCTCGGCTGGATCGGAGTTCGAGAGACGTCATCGAGCTGAACGTGTGCTGAAGTCGGAGGTGCCATGCGTTCGTTACTTGGATCGGTCGGATCGTGAAGACGTACGACTACATCAACCGCGTTGTCCTAACACTTCCGCTTTCGGTCTATGAGGGTACGTGGACAACACTCTCCCCTCTTGTTGCTATGCATCACTATGACCTTGCGTGTGCGTAGGAATTTTTTTGAAATTACTAAGTTCCCCTACAAACTATGCAGTACATGAGGCGGCGGTTACGAGTCCTCTCTCGCGCTAGCATGAACCTCAAGTAACTAGCTTCTCCTTCTTGTCTGCTTTTGAAGCCTTTATGACTGGCACCCGAGAACACATTCACTTGCGCCTGACACTCAGGCCACTCGTTGTACACCCCCGGAACCCTCCCTTTGTACACGACATAGCATTGCCATCTCGCCATCAAGAAGCTAGGTACCTGTTAGAGATGCATCTTCATCAAGAGGATGTACAATCATATGCAACAAAATATACTAGAGTAACACGAAAAAGAAAGGGTTAGCAACTAGATGCAACATACAGTACGCAAACTAATTAACTAGAGGTATGAAGGTTATCATACCCAAACTAACAAAGTAGCGTTACACAAGTTCGGCAGGGACCATGGACATCACAAAGTTTCATCACTACAGAAAGTATACAAGTTCAACCGACACATATCATCATCATCGGCATCGTAAATCACTAGAAGTTCCATCCTTCCATATCATCCAGGATGAACCCTAGCATCTTGAACGGCGTGAGGTCATGACGTTGCATGCCTATGTGAGTTCAGACGTCAGCTTGCGATATAGGGCCGTGGTGGAACATCCCCTTATCATTGACAACTTCTTTCATGATGATCGTCACAATGTCCCTTTGGATGTGAAAGAAGTCGTCTCTTCTAAGTATATAATCCGCTTTTCTATGAGGTTCTACCCACTTGTGGATATGATCACCATTTCTGCCTGTTATGTGAAGCTTTTGGTGAACCGTGCTGAACTCAATCATGAGATGGAGGATGTAGAATCCATCTTTCTTGCTTGGTTTTGGGACTTGGATGCAGCAGAAGTTAGTTTTATGTGAAACCCATCTTCTTGTTCCTTTATTTCCTGATCTGCATGTGGCCACCTCTAATGCTGAAGCCTTGGAGAGCATCATCTAGAATATTCATTATGTGGGTGTAGTCCTTCTTCTCGTAATCTCTGGAAGGGTCGAAATACACGGCGTGGGATACTCGCGGGTAAAGAACAATAAGGACGGCGCGCCCGTTGCTGCAGGGAAAAGACACCTCAAATTATTCTCCATATGAGCGAGAAGGAATGATTGAAATGTACGAAAGGGTTGTCCAGAACTAACTTACTTTGGATGATAAGGCACGAGGACAATTTCCTGGTCCTTATTTTGTACCATGAAGTTTTTGAGGTAGTCCCTAGCAGTTTCATGCTCAAAGTCACCGAGACTCAAGAAAGACTCGTGCATGTAGTACGGATCCGCCACACAGATTTGCGAGACTTCTACACTCTTCATGACGGAGCTCATATGTAGTGCAAAAAGGCGGACGATTGTAAAATCGAGCCGCCTTGTCAGAAACATCTCAAAGATATGGTCAAACCGCAGGAAGAACACCTCCGTGGGCTGTGTGTCGACGTAGCACTTCCCCTCAGGCACACGAGCCGCGTATGTCAGATATATCTTGGATCCTTTGTGGCTAGTAGGCTTTTCTCAGTGGACATCACATGGTCGTGCAGTCTCCTGAGATCCCCTGATAGTGCCTCCAGCAGTTTCGGCGGTAGCATCGACTCGCCCGTAAGGTGGAACATGGCCGCACCGTTCACGGGTACACGCTCTTCAGAATCCATTGTCTGGCTGCTATGTGCTCTGTCTTGTTTGGAGGCACTTATCTTCCCTGATCTCTTCCTCTCCTTGTTCTTGGGCACACCTTCCAGACCCTTCCTTAACCCCTGCCCCAGGGTTCCCGGGCTAAGCACTGTACAACCACCGACTAGCTGAGCCTATGTTGAGGCGGCATCTCCAGGCGTGTCCCGTGAGGAATTCATGAAGAGAGACTTTTTGCAATCCTTCCAACGTCCTTCCTGCCCGGGCATATCATCCATATCCTCATTAGCATGCTGATAGCCCGATTCGTCATATGGTTGACTCATCATATCTATGTCACAGTCATACGCGTTTGTATTGAGGAAACCCATAGCGCCGCAGCTTCATGTTCCGCGCCCTCCTTATCCCATATGGCCCTTTTACCGAGGTAGCCATGGCTTCCAAGGCGATGCTTCCCCGTGTTCCTTTGCTGAAGGCTCTTGAATTTCGCAGCCTTAGCCTTGGCTGCCTCGGTAGCGCAAGTGTCCTTGAACTTTTCAAACTCCTCTTTCGTAAGTGTCAGATTTTCCTCTAGAATCTTGGACAGGGGTTCCTCAGCCTCAATAGCTCATTTCACCCTCCCTTTCCAGGATGCCAAATCATTGTTGAACATGCCCATGGCGTGATTGTTAATCTTTTGCATCTTCGGGTCATCCCACGGTTGTTCTATGTTATCATCCCGGCCAGGGAACTTGAATCTCTTGTGCAACTTCGTTAGGAGCAACTGCGTCAAATGTTCTTTACTCCTTAAGTCATCGTCGTTGATGCTCGCGCATTCCCGTAGGATGCATCCTACTTGGTTCCCATAGCACTTGCGAGGTTCTTCCGACTCTAATGGCTCAAACTTGCCAGGTGCCATCTTTGTGATCACTAGTCGTCCAATCCGTAGTTTGTTAGGTTTTCGTATCCTCTGCTTCTTATGCTTCTTATTTTCGGTAGCGGCATCGGCGCCGGTACCTTCCCCGCCGGTATCTTCCCCGTCGGTACCTTCCCTGCCGATCTCGGCGCCGCCATCGGTGCCGTCGCCATCGGTGTCATGTCGGCATCAGTACCATCATCGAGGCCGACCTGCAAACCTTGCTTAGCAGTGAAATAGTCAAGGTACTCTTGTTCACCCTCATAATCCATCTCGTCTGCATCTTGGTCAGAAGGCCCAGTTTCTTCGTTGTTCGACATGTTTCCTATGATTAAGTCTCCTCGTTTATTTCTAAAAGTATGAAATGAGAAATGACAAAAAAAAGAAATCTATGTGCCAGCACTCAATATGCCTACTATGTACCACAAATCATGCCAAAATTCACTACAATTTCGGCATGACCTTTGCTAAAAAAATGGACATATCGAGCGCCTGAAATTCACCGGAACGGAAATGAATCAACATTCCGGCGTAACATAGGCCACTCGGATCATTTACCAAAATTGAACCAAAACATCACATGTCCAAATGACATGTCCAAATTCCAAACATGACATGTCCGAAACATGACATATCCACATATCACATGTCCAGTTCAAATTTGCATATAAATTCAGCCTACCTAAATTTACTTTAACAAGGGATGCTGATTTGGACAATTGCTTAAATGCTGCCTTTTCTTTTAACTACAATTGCTTAACCCTAAATTTTTGTCCTATTTTAAAACCTAGCTAAATTCATAACTAAATAGATAACCTAATTAACCTACTGCCCTAACTAAATCCTAAGTAAATTAAACAAACAACCCTAGCTAGCAGAGAGGGGGGGGGGGGGTTACAGAGGATGCAGGGGCGAGGAGGCAGGCTCGACGACGGCCGAGGTTGGGAGGGGAGGAAGCAGAGGAGGAAGGCGTGGCGCGTCCGGGGTCGGGGGCGAGCGCCGGGGCACGGCGGTGCAACGGGGGAAGAGAGAGTGGGGATTTGGGGGGAAAAGAGGAGGGATGAAGCAGAGAGAGTGAGGATTTTGGGTTAAGTGGACGTAGCAGTAGCACGTTTAGACCAAACACGCTACTACTATTATAGGCAGCGATAGCGGTTTTATACGGAAACCGCTACTGCTACCTTGACTAGCGGTAGCTCTTTTTCAGTAAACCACTACTACTATAACCAGTTTTCCTTTTTCTTTTCCTTTATTTTCTCTCACTTTTCCTTTTTTTCCGAGAGTAGTGAACAAAGGGAAGGCGATATATATTGCATCATTTGACGGTTAAATATGTATACAAAATAGGAACATATATATTACATCATTGGACCCATGAAGAATAATGGCTAAGTGTGTATACAAAATAGGAACATATATATATATATATATATTACATCATTTGACCGATAACATACGGTTCCTCATTGTGACTTTGCCTTCTTGTTCGTTGAAGAATAATTGAAGAATAATTGAGTCAGCTTCTTTCCCTTCTTGTTCGTTGAAGAATAATTGAGCCCCTCATTGTGACTTTGCCTTTTCCATGGAGTATGATTTTTCTTAGGTAATGTAGTATTGATTCTTCTTTTGACGTATACTTCATCATCATCGTCATCTTCCCTCATTGGGTTGCCGTATTGATTGTAGTCTTCCTTGTTGGCGACTCCATCCATTCCAATGATGTTCCTTTTGACTCTCCTCACGACAACATGGCTGGGATTGCGCGGGTCGGTTATGAAGAAGCATTGTGTCACGTGCTTAGCGTGTACCAATGGCTCGTTTTTTGCGATAGCGTTCACGGTAGCGTTCTTGGCGTTGGGTATAGTCATGGTAGTGACAATCTGGTTTTCTCTTTTGACATTCTTAGCCCATCTGACACGAAACATCGTCATGTTGTGCAGTCCAGAGTAGTCAAGCTCCCAGATGTCCTCGACCCTTCCATAAAATCGTTCAGTTGTGTCGTTGTCGCTGCCGGTCATGCATTCCATCGTCACCCTTGAGTTCTGATCATCACTGTCCATATCTTTGGCCTTCGTGTAGAACGTGTATCCATTGATATCATATGCCTGATAGGTTACGAGGTTGGGCGAGGGGCCCTGTGCTAAGGCGTATATGAGAAATCTGGCCCTTAGAGCCCTCCTCCGGGGGATTAGCAATAATATGCTCTTTGAACCAATGCAGGAAAGTGGAGTTGTGCTCTCTAGTAACTTCGGCGTCCGTCCTTCATACCCCCCGGTCACGATACTTCTTTGCGATAATTTCTTTGTGCAGTGCCACAAAAGGATCTACCTCGTCTAGGTGTTGTAGTACTACCAAGTTTGCTCTGTCAAAGTCGCTGCGTCGATCTGAGTATGCCACGTGCAGTTCCCTGCGACCGTTGCAGTGACCTTCTCCTTCGAGCTTCCCTCGTGCTTGTTAACGGGCAAACCAACACTAACACCAGGCGGCTGCTCTACACCATATAGAAAATTATCACAAAAAGAGATGCACTCTTGTGTCACATAGCCCTGGACGATGCTTCCATCCGGACGGGACATGTTACGAACGAATCCTTTGATGATCCCATTCATCCTCTCAAACGGCATCATGTTGTGCAGGAATGACAGCCCCAGGTCTATTATGTCATCGACAATATGGACACACAGATGCACCATCACGTCAAAGAACGCGTGCGGGAAGTACATCTCAAGCTCATTCAGTATCACAATGATCTCTTCCTATAGCCTTCGGAGCTGCTTCACACTGATCGACTTTCGAGAGATGACGTTGAAAAAGTTGCAGAGACCAATAAGCGTGTCACGGACGTGCTTGTCCATTATCCCTCTAAGGGCAACCGGTAGTATCTACGTCATCATCACATGACAGTCATGGGACTTCATCCCACCGAACCTTTTCTTGTCCGTGTCTAGATATCTGCTTATCTTGCCACATTAATCGGAACTAACTTTGACTCCGGTAAGGCACTTAAAGAATTGATAGATCTCGGCCTGACTTAAGGTGAAGCAAGAAGGGGGGCAATAATCCTCTTTCTTTATTTTCTTTCCCTTCTTCTCCCGTGCCTCTGTCTCCGTCTCTGTCTCGTCTGACATTTTACGGGGCGGCATGTGCAGATCTTCCCTGATTTTCAAATCTTGCAAGTCTTTTCTTGCCTTCGGCCCATCCTTGGTCTTATCCAGCATGTTCATTAGTATTGCGAGCAAGCTCTCAAGGACATTCTTACAGATATGCATTTGATCAAGGCAATGAGGTGTATCGAGTTTGTGCCAGTCCTCCAAGTCCCAGAACACAGACCTCGTCTTCCATACCTTCAGCAGCGGCTCCGGTGCCTTTCTCATAGTCTTTCCTGGCGCGGGGCACTCCTTCCAGTTTTTCAACAGCTCATCGATTTTGGCACCGCTCCGCTTACGTGGAGGTCCTCGATGCTCAGCGTGACCATTTAATAGATCTCCACGGTTTATCCATGGGTCGTCCTGTCCGAGACATCTTCGATGCCCGATGTACACGATTTTCCCAGACCCGCTGTCTTTCCTTGACGTTAGCTCCTAAGACGTCGTATCATCCATGCACCGCGTGCATCCACAATATCCATGGCACACCTGGCCTGCGACATATCCGTAACCGAGATAGTCGTGCACCGTCGTGATCAGCGCGGCTCTCATGTAGAAATACTCGCCTTTGCTGGCGTCCCATGTCTTGGCCGGTGTTTTCCATAACATGTCTAACTCCTCTTGAAGTAGCCCCATATATAAATTAATATTATTTCCTGGTTGTTTCGGCCCTTGAATAAGCATGCTCATGTGAATGTACTTCGACTTCATGCACAACCAGGGGGAGGTTGTACATCCATACAAACACGGGCCATGTGCTATGGTTGGTGTTCTCGTTGCCAAACGGATTCATGCCATCGGTACACGCGCCGAGCACGATGTTCCTTGCATCACATTTGAAATATCGATAGAAGCTGTTCAACACTCTCCACTGGCTTCCATCCTTGACGTGTCTCAGCTTCGGATCATCTCCATCGCCGGGCTTCTTCCTCTCCGCGTGCTAGCGCATTAGCTTTGCTTCCTTGGGATCTACAAAATACCGCTGGAGACGGGGAGTGATAGGTAAGTACCATACAACTTTCTGGGGACATTTCTTCCCGGCCTTCTTGTATCGAGAAGCATTGCACACCGGATAGCTTGTTTTTTCCGCGTGCTCCTTCCGATAAATTATGCAATCATTGATGCATGCATGGTATCTAACGTGTGGTAGATCAAGAGGCACACGATCTTCTTTGCCTCATCAACACTAGTAGGACATAGATTCCCCGCGGGAAGAACATCCTTTAGGTACTTGAGATGGTCATCGAGGCTAGTGTCGGTCTATTTTGTTTTTAGCCTTCGTCTTCAGGAGTTGGAGCGTGAAACTCAAGCGGGTCACCTCAGGATTGCAACCATCATACAATGGAGTGTTCGAGTCTACCACCAGTTGCTCTAGCTTAGCCTCCTCTCTAGAAGCAGCTCTCTCAAGATTGCGTCTCCTCATGCGAAGCAATGCTTGAACATGAGGGTCCCGCATGATTGAACTTAGTACCGATTTAACTCTGCTGCGTGGAGTCCATGTCGTTCTCTCCGCCGCCATGTCCGGCCCCTTCTCCTCCGCCATGTCCGGCCCCTTCTCCGCCGCCATGTCCGGCCTCTTCCCCGCCGCCATTATCGATCATCTCTTTTTCTTGCCCCGTGTCATCATTGCCTGCCCCATCGGCGTCCTCAACATCGTCATCCTCATCTTGAATTATCCACCGAGTATAGACATCCATGAAACCAGTCATGAGTAGGTGCGCTTCAACACGACCATCGTCATGGGGGTCGAGCCAAACTATTCCTTTGCATTTTCGACACGGACATAAAACCTCTGTCCGGTTATTATCTTTCATGTCCTGCACTGCCGACCGCAACCACCTGTCCACCATCGTTCCACTGACCATCGTGAATGTATGCACGGTAATAATAAACAAATTGATTATAAAAATGCATGCATGCATCAAAGTCATACAAAAATTCAGCATGACCTTCCCTAAAAATAGGACATATATAGATCTAGAGTTTGCCCGGAATTCGACGAAATAGAAATAAATCGACATTTTGGCAAAACATAGGCACCTCAAAAGCACAATTTGGGTTCAACTCATGCCACACACACACAATTTCCATCATATCTCCCAGTTATCATATCACACACACATAAACATATTTCCATTTTGCAAAAGCATGAAATTTTAATCACCTCTATCTCGAGATTGAGCACACGGTGGAGATGATGATGTAGGGAGATCAAAAGTGCACAAAGCTCTTCTTGACAAAGATAGATCTAGCTAGGGGCAAATAGGTCACTTAACTAAATGCTACATCTACCTAGCTAGCTAATTTGGGAGGAGACACCTTCAACTAGTGGAGGGGGAAGGAAAAAGAGAAAGGAGATGCATTAATGGAGGTGGCATAGTTAGCTAGGAGTAATGAAGAGAGAGAAAGGTAGGTAGAAGAGGGAGAGTAATGGGGGAGAAGTATTGAGGAAGAAGAAGAGTGAGAGAGGGAGGATGTGGGAGGTAGGGGAAAGGGAAGAGAGGAGATGGGGGAGGTGAGGACGGGTGGGGAAAGGTGGTGGATTGTTGCGGCTTAGCAGTAGCGCGGGACGCAAAAAGCGCTGCTGATAAGAAAGTAGCCGCAACGCGCTTTCCACACATGCGCTACTGCTAATCGGGACCAACAGTGTGCCCAATTTGAAAATTAGCAGCAGCGACCTCAGAAAAAGCGTGCTACTACTACAGCTTTAGCAGTAGCGCATGTCGTGACAACGCGCTGCTGCTAAATGTAGGTGGGTGGACACTGTCGGTTGATATTTGTAGCAGCGCTGGTTAGCCCGAAGGCCATCGCTAACGCCGTGTCAGTAGCGAGTTTTGCGTGCACGCGCTACTACTAATTAGCAGTAGCGCTTCTTTTTGAGTTGTACTGTTGCTAAGATTCTGTGTATAAGGTTTTCCCTAATAGTGCACTTCCTATGCATAGGGATTTTGTGAGCAAACAACTTATGGGAACAATAATCATCTAGCATAGGAAGGCAAAACAAGCATAACTTCAAGATTTTAAGCACAAAGAGAGGGAACTTGATATTATTGCAATTCCTACAAGCATATGTTCCTCCCTCATAATAATTTTCAGTAGAATCATGAATGAATTAAACAATATAAACAACATATAAAGCATTCTTTTCATGATCTACAAACATAGAATTTTTATTACTCTCCACATAAGCAAAATTCTTCTCATTCAGAATAGTGGGAGTATTATAAGAGACTCGAATACTATAAATTGTTTCCACATTAAAAGATTAATGTTCAGAAAAAGGGTAATCATGATCATGACAAGTTTTATAAATATAATCATCACTAATTTTTATAGCATAAGTTTCATCACAATAATCATCATAATTAGCAACTTTGTTCTCATCATAATCACTTGAAACCTCTTTCAAAATAGTGGATTCATCACTAAATAAGGTCATAACCTCTCCAAATCTACTTTCATCAATATAACCATCATAAATAGGAGGCGTGCTATCATCATAATAAATTTGCTCATCAAAACTTGGGAGGCTAAAAATATCATCTTCATTAAACATAGCATCCCCAGCTTGGGACAAACATTAATTTCAGCAAATATATTCTCAAACATGTCATCCTCATCCAACATAGCTTCCCCAAGGTTGGGCCTTTTCATATCATAAGCATAATCACTCTCATCATTAATAGTATGGATAGCACCAATAGTATAGCAATTATCATCATCACAATGAGTAATAGGAGCAACATCATTTGGGAGAGATACCTTTCTACCTTTGCTTCTCTGTCTTTTCTTTTTCTTCTTCACATCATGTGTGGGTTTAACCCTCTTTTTTGAGCTCCTTATTAATGAGATTGGTTGAATAGAAAGCTCCTCCTCGTTACCTAATTCATCATAAGAAATAATAGGAGGATATTGGGAAGTCTCTTCCCTTTCATTAGTATTCTCTTCATCTTCTATTTGCTTTCTTTTCTTTATGTAATTGGCAATATAAGGATTTTCAATGCAATTCACCGCACAATACATATAAATTTCCTCTAGATCAATATCAAGAAATTTCTTAATGTTAAATTCTGGAATATGCTTAGTTAAACGTTTCATTTCTTCATAACCCAAAAGCAAACTAAGTTCATTATGATGCGCAAGGTAAATCAAGTCATCACAATTTTTGGACACGATTCGATCATGAAACAATTTGCATCGAAGATTTAAATGACCATGTTCATTGCAAAGTTCACAAGTACGGTAAAGAAATTTTAAATTTTCAGCACTCACATCTAGCCTTTCTTGCAACCATTTAGTTTCTAAATACTTATGCCTCTTGCAAAATCTATCTTCTCTTTGGTATGTACTTACAAACTCTATGCACTCCACAAAAATTGACATGCTTATAAGAGACATTTTCATCATGACTAGTGCAATCATCATTAGTACTATGGATATTCAAAGAGTTCATACTAACAACATTGCAATCATGCTCATCATTCAAAGATTTAGTGCCAAACATTTTATAGACTTCTTCTTCTAGCACTTGAGCACAATTTTCCTTACCATCATTCTTACGAAAGATATTAAAAAGATGAAGCGTATGAGGCAAACTTAATTCCATTTTTTTGTAATTTTATTTTATAAACTAAACTAGTGATAAAACAATAAACTAAAAGATTCGATTGCAAGATCTAAAGATATACCTTCAAGCACTCACCTCCCGCAACGGCGCTTTAAAAGAGCTTGATGTCTACCACACAACCTTCTTCTTGTAGACGTTGTTGGGCCTCCAAGTGTAGAGGTTTGTAGGACAGTAGCAAATTTCCCTCAAGTGGATGACCTAAGGTTTATCAATCCGTGGGAGGCATAGGATGAAGATTGTCTCTCTCAAACAACCCTGCAACCAAATAACAAAGAGTCTCTTGTGTCCCCAACACACCCAATACAATGGCAAATTGTATAGGTGCACTAGTTCGGCGAAGAGATGGTGATACAAGTGCAATATGGATGGTAGATATGAGAAAATTTGTAATCTGAAAAATATCAAAACAACAAGGTAACTAATGATAAAAGTGAGCGTAAACGGTATTGCAATGCTAGGAAACAAGGCCTAAGGTTCATACGTTCACTAGTGCAAGTTCTCTCAACAATAATAACATAACTGGATCATATAACTATCCCGCAACATGCAACAAAGAGTCACTCCAAAGTCACTAATAGCGGAGAACAAACAAAGAGATTATTGTAGGGAACGATACCACCTCAAATTTATCCTTTCTGATTGATCTATTCAAGAGTCCGTAGTAAAATAACACGAAGCTATTCTTTCCGTTCGATCTATCATAGAGTTCGCACTAGAATAACACCTTAAGACACAAATCAACCAAAACCCTAATGTCACCTAGATACTCCAATGTTACCTCAAGTATCCATGGGCATGATTATACGATATGCATCACACAATCTCAGATTCATCTATTCAACCAACACAAAGTACTTCAAAGAGTTCCCCAAAGTTTCTACCGGAGAGTCAAGGCGAAAACGTGTGCCAAGCCCTATGCATAAGTTCATTGAACCCGCAAGTTGATCACCAAAACATACAGCAAGTAGATCACATGAATATCCCATTGTCACCACAGATAAGCACGGCAAGACATACATCAAGCATTCTCAAATCCTTAAAGACTCAATCCGATAAGATAACTTCAAAGGGAAAACTCAATCCATTATAAGTAAGTAGAGGGGGAGAAACATCATAATATCCAACTATAATAGCAAAACTCACGATACATCAAGATTGTATCACCTCAAGAACACAATAGAGAGAGAGATCAAACACATAGCTACTAGTACATACCCTCAGCCCCGAGGGTGAACTACTCCCTTCTCGTCATGGAGAGTGCCGGGATGATGAAGATGGCCACCAGTGAGGGATCCCCCCTCCGGCAGGGTCCCGGAACAGGGTGCCAATTGATTTTTGGTGGCTACAGAGGCTTGCGGTGGCGGAACTCCCGATCTATTCTTCTCCCCTATGTTTTTAGGGTATATGGACATATATAGACGAAAGAAGTCGGTCAGGGGAGCCACGAGGGGCCCACGAGGGTGGTGGGCGCGCCCAGGGGGGTAGGGCGCGCATCCCTACCTCGTGGCCACCTTGAAGGTTCCCTGACTTCAACTCAAAGTATCCTAGATTGCTTCCGTTCCAAAAATAACTCTCCTGAAGGTTTCATTCCATTTGGACTCCGTTTGATATTCCTTTTCGTCGAAACACTGAAATAGGCAAAAACACAGTAATATGGGCTGGGCCTCTGATTAGTAGGTTAGTCCCAAAAATGATATAGAAGTGTAAAGTAAAGCCCATAAACATCCAAAACAGGTAATATAATAGCATGGAACAATCAAAAATTATAGATACGTTGGAGACGCATCAGACATCTCTCCGGTCAGTAACCAATAGAGGAACCTGGATGCTCTTATTGGTTCCCACATATTCTACAACTATCTTTCGGTCGAACCGCTACAAATACGTTATTCCCTTTGTCATCGGTATGTTACTTTCCTGAGATTCGATTGTTGGTATCTTTATACCTAGTTCAATCTCGTAACCGGCAAGTTTCTCTACTCGTTCTGTAATGCATCATCCCAGAACTAACTCATTCGCTGGTACGCATCGGTGCTATACACACGGTTTTTAACCCCTTTCCGCGACGGCACTCGGAACCGTCACCTAGTGAGTGTGGGCGATAGGGGGTCCTTCCCACACGACCCAAAAACCGTCGGGGATAGGGAGGCTTGATGCGTACAGTTGCCCCTCTATAACCGTTTCTGATATCTCACATATCCGAAACGATTCATCCTTGCTACTCGTTTGTGCTGGCATTGCCATCACAGTCGGAGTTTTGTGGTTTTTACATAAACCCAGGCAGATTCCAGGCATGGGAGTTGTCTAGGCACGGCTCTACGTTTACGATGCCTAGCACATCACAAACAGTTCATGATTATAAACCGTGTATGATAGGTAGACATTAACACACATTTAGTTTTCCCGCACCGTATGTGATAGTGTCTGACATCACACACGCTTTGCAAACAGCAACTGTGTGCATTGTTACACACATTTCCACTCCGTGAACTGTGTCGGGTTATGATGTATATCGCACATGCTGTGCTTTATTAACCGTGTGCGCCGTAATGACCTGCACACCATAATTTCTCCCTAATTTAATTGCTACTATTTAAAATTGTACCTAATTTAAACTTGAAATTAGGCTATAGCTTTATTCATACCCATCAGGTTCAAACAACCAATGCATTATTAAATTCTCAGGTACATATGTTTAAGAATTACATAAGCACCAAATAAAGAATGATGAACCAGGGTTCTATACTTGTACTATTACAAATGGTAAAGAAAGAGGCAACAGACATTCTGGTTGCAGAACAAGGTGAAGTGGAATGACCCTATTGTCCTCTCCTGGATGCAGAAGGCACGCATGACTCTAGTCCAACCCCTTGTGATGGCCGTCCACCAATCATGTAGTTTGAGAGGTAATCTTGAGTAAACTGCTTCAGGATCCACTACAAAGGAAAAAATATGCAGACATTGTCATCTAACACAACTCATTACGGGCAGTAAAAAGAAGGCTATAGGGTTCTTACTTACCATCCTACAGTTCACATTGCTTACAAGGCTTCATATGATGTACATTACAGAGAGGGCCTAGAGATACCTCTCCAATACTCGGAGTGACAAATCCTAATCTTGATCTATGCCAACCCAACAAACACCTTCAGAGATACCTGTAGAGCATCTTTATAATCACCCAGTTACGTTGTGATGTTTGATAGCACACAGGGCATTCCTACGGTATTCGGGGGTTGCATAATCTCATAGTTGGAGGAATATGTATTTGACATGAAGAAAGCAGTAGCAATAAAACTGAACGATCATTACTAAGCTAACGGATGGGTCTTGTCCATCACATCATTCTCCTAATGATGTGATCCCGTTCATCAAATGACAACACATGTCTATGGCTAGGAAACTTAACCATCTTTGATCAACGAGCTAGTCTAGTAGAGGCTTACTAGGGACACAATATTTTGTCTATGTATTCACCCATGTATCAAGTTTCTGGTTAATACAATTCTAGTATGAATAATAAACATTTATTATGAAATAAGGAAATATAAAATAACAACTTTATTATTGCCTCTAGGGCATATTTCCTTCAGTCTCCCACTTGCACTAGAGTCAATAATCTAGTTCACATCGCAATGTTATTTAACACTAATAGTTCACATTGTCATGTGATTAACACCCATAGTTCACATCGCCTTGTGACCAACACCCAAAGGGTTTACTAGAGTCAATAATCTAGTTCACATCGCCATGTGATTAACACTCAAAGAGCACTGAGGTGTGATCATGTTTTGCTTGTGAGAGAAGTTTAGTCAACAGGTCTGTCACATTCTGATTCGTATGTATTTTGCAAATTTTTATGTCTACAATGCTTTGCATGGTGCCACTCTAGCTAATTGCTCGCACTTTTAATATGTATCCAGACTGAGACTTAGAGTCATGTAGATTAGTGTTTAAAGCTTGCATCATCGTAACCCTTTATGATGAACCCTTCATCACCTCCATAACCGAGAAACATTTCCTTAGTCCTCTAAGGATAATTTTGACCGCTGTCTAGTGATCTACTCCTGGATCACTATTGTACCCCCTTGCCAAACTCATTGGCAAGGCACACAATAGGTCTGCTACACAGCATGGCATACTTTATAGAACCTATGACTGAGGCATAAGGAATGAATTTTATTCTCTCTCTATCTTATGTTGTGGTCGGGATTTGAGTCTTACTCAACTTCACACCTTGCAATACAGACAATAACCTTTTCTTTGACTGATTCATTTTGAACATCTTCAAAACTTTGCCAAGGTATGTGCTTTGTGAAAGTCCAATTAAGCGTCTTGATCTATCCCTATAGATCTTGATGCCCAATATGTAAGTAGCTTCTCCGAGGTCTTTCATTGAAAAACTTTTATTCAAGTATCCTTTTATGCTATCCAGAAATTCTACATCATTTCCAATCAACAATGTGTCATTCACATATAATATTAGAAATTCTATAGAGCTCCCACTCAATTTCTTGTAAATACAGGCTTCTCCAAATGTCTGTATAAAACCATATGCTTTGATCACCTCATCAAAGCGTATATTACAACTCCGAGATGCTTGCACCAGTCCATAAATGGATCATTTGGAGCTTGCACACTTTGTTAGCACCTTTAGGATCGACAAAACCTTCTAGTTGCATCATATACAACTCTTCTGTAAGAAATCCATTAAGGAATGCAGTTTTGACATCCATTTGCTAGATTCATAATCATAAAATGCGGCAACTGCAAACTTGATTCGGACAGAGTTAAGCATCGCTACGGCTGAGAAAGTCTCATCGTAGTCAACTCCTTGAACTTGTCGAAAACCTTTAGCGATAAGACAAGCTTTATAGACAGTAACATTACCATCAGCGTCAGTCTTCTTCTTGAAGATCCATTTATTATCTATGGGTCGCTGATCATCGGGCAAATCCACAAAAGTCCACACCTTTTCCCATATATGGATCCTATCTCAGGTTTCATGGCCTCAAGCCATCTGTTGGAACCTAGGCTCATCATAGCTTCTTCATAGTTCATAGGTTCGTCATGGTCAAGTAACATGACTTCCAGAATAGGATTGCCGTATCACTCTGGTGCGGATCGTGCTCTGGTTGACCTATGAGGTTCAGTAGTAACTTGATCTGAAGTTTTATGATCATTATCATTAGCTTCCTCTCTAGTTTGTGTAGGCATCACGGGGATGGATTTCTTGGATGAGCTACTTTCCAAATTGAGATAAGGTACAATTACCTCATCAAGTTCTACTTTCCTCCCACTCACTTATTTCGAGAGAAACTCCTTCTCTAGAAAGGTTCCATTCTTGGCAACAAAGATCTTGCCTTCAGATCTGTGGTAGAAGGTGTACCCAACAGTTTATTTTGGGTATCCTATGAAGACACACTTCTCCAATTTGGGTTCAAGCTTATCAGGCTGAAGCCTTTTGACATAAGCATCACATCCCCAAACTTTAAGAAACGACAGCTTAGGTTTATTGCCAAACCACAACTCATACAGTGTTGCCTCAACGGATTTTGACAGTGCCCTGTTTAATGTGAATGCGGCTGTCTCTAATGCATAACCCCAAAATGATAGTGGTAAATCGGTAAGAGACATCATAGATCATACCATATCTAATAAATTATGGTTACGATGTTCGGACACACCATTACGCTGTCGTGTTCCAGGTGGCGTGAGTTGTGAAACTATTCCACATTGTTTTAAATGAAGGCCAAACTCGTAACTCAAATACTCGCCTCCGCGATCGGATGGTAGAAACTTTACTTTCTTGTTACGATGATTCTCCACTTCACTCTAAAATTCTTTGAAATTTTCAAATGTTTCAAACTTGTGTTTCATTAAGTAGATATACCCACATCTTCTCAAATCATCTATGAAGGTCAGAAAATAACGATACCCGCCACGAGCCTCAACACTCATCGGACCGCATACATCAGTATGTATTATTTCCAATAAGTCTGTGGCTCATTCCATTGTTCCGGAGAACGGAGTTTTAGTCATCTTGCGTATGAGGCATGGTTCGCAAGTATCAAATGATTCATAATCAAGTGATTCCAAAAGCTCATCAGCATGGAGTTTCTTCATGCTCTTTACACTAGTATGACCTAAACGGCAGCGCCACAAGTATGTTGCACTATCATTATCAACTTTGCATCTTTTGGCATCAATATTATGAATATGTGTATCACTACGATCGAGATTCAATAAACCATTAACATTGGGTGTATGACCATAGAAGGTTTTATTCATGTAAGCGAATAACAATTATTCTCTGTCTTAAATGAATAATCAGACAGTAATAAACACGATCCTATCTTGTTCATGCTCAACGCAAACACAAAATAACATCTATTTAGGTTGAACACTAATCCCGAAAGTATAGTGAGTGTGCGATGATGATCATATCAATCTTGGAACCACTTCCAACACACGTCGTCACTTCACCTTCAACTAGTCTCCATTTATTTGCAACTCCTGTTTCGAGTTACTAATCTTTAGCGACCGAACATGTATTAAATAACCAGGGGCTACTACGAGCACTAGCAAGGTACACATCAATAACATGTATATCAAATATACATTTGTTCACTTTGCCATCCTTCTTATCTGCCAATATTTGGGACAGTTCCGCTTCCAGTACCATTTCCTTTGCAGTAGAAGCACTTAGTTTCAGGCTTAGGTCTAGCTTTTGGCTTCTTCACGGAGTGACAACTTGCTTGCCATTCTTCTTGAAGTTCAGTTTTCTTTCCCTTTGCCCTTTTCTTGAAACTAGTGGTCTTGTTTAATCATCAGCACTTGATGCTTTTTCTTGATTTCTACCTTCACGATTTCAGCATCACGAAGAGCTCGGGAATTGCTTTCATCATCCCTTGCATATTATAGTTCATCACAAAAGTTCCAGTAACTTGGTAATAGTGACTAGAGAACTCTGTCAATCACTATCTTATTTGGAAGATTAACTCCTACTTGATTCAAGCAATTACAGTACCTAGTGAAAGCACAAGTGCTCCCTGGGTAATTTTGGTAATTCATGACAACATATCTCTTGTTGGACTAATACTTGTACCTAGTGCATTTCAGATAAGTTCAACATTGGAGTGGCATGGACATGGACAAGAGGATGTGGAACCCCTTCAAGATGCTAAGAACAAATATTGGAAAAAGCTCAAGACTCTACTTTTTCTATTTTAGTGATCCAAGATCACATTGAGTCCATAGGAAAGCCAATACTATTAAAAGGGGATGAGGTGTTGCTTAATGGCTTTCTTGATAAAAATGCTTAGTGATATGCTCCAAAACCCTCAGCCACTTTCTCACATCCACATATGTCCTAAACCTAAATATCAAACTCGGCCCCGCCGACTTTGTCTATCCGGTGCCACCGAGTTTCATCATATTCAGCCACTGCCAAACTCTAGTCACTTTGGTCTCACCGATGGGATCTCGGTCTCACCGAGATGGGCTTGCAAACTCTCTGTGATCTATTGCAATAGTTTCGGTCTAACCGAGTGTTGGAAATATTCCCTAGAGGCAATAATAAAATGGTTATTATTGTATTTCCTTGTTCATGATAATTGTCTATTGTTCATGCTATAATTGTATTGACTGGAAACCGCAATACATGTGTGAACACATAGACCACAACATGTCCCTAGTGAGCCTCTAGTTGACTTGCTCGTTGATCAATAGATGGTTATGGTTTCCTGACCATGGACATTGGATGTCATTGATAACGGGATCACATCATTAGGAGAATGATGTGATGGACAAGACCCAATCCTAAGCCTAGCACAAGATCGTGTAGTTCGTATGCTAAAGCTTTTCTAAATGTCAAGTATCTTTTCCTTAGACCATGAGATTGTGCAACTCAGGATACCGTAGGAATGCTTTGGGTGTACCAAACGCCACAACGTAATCGGGTTGCTATAAAGGTGCACTACGGGTATCTCCGAAAGTGTCTGTTGGGTTGGCACGAATCGAGACTGGGATTTGTCACTCCGTGTGACGAAGAGGTATCTCTGGGCCCACTCGGTAGGACATCATCATAATGTGCACAATGTGATCAAGGAGTTGATCGCGGGATGATGTGTTACGGAACGAGTAAAGAGACTTGCCGGTAACGAGATTGAACAAGGTATTGGGATACCGACGATCGAATCTCGGGCAAGTACTATACCGGTAGACAAAGGGAATTGTGTACGGGATTGATTGAATCCTTGACATCGTGGTTCATCCGATGAGATCATCGTGGAACATGTGGGAGCCAACATGGGTATCTAGATCCCGTTGTTGGTTATTGACCAGAGAGATGTCTCGGTCATGTCTGCTTGATTCCCGAGCCCGTAGGGTCTACACACTTAAGGTTCGATGACGCTAGGGTTATAGGGAAGGTATGTACGCGGTTGCCGAATGTTGTTCGGAGTCCCGGATGAGATCCCGGACATCACGAGGAGTCCCGGAATGGTCCGATGGTGAAGATTGATATATTGGACGAAGGGTTTTGGAGTCCGGAAGTGTTCCGGAGGTACCGGGTGATGACCAGCATGACCGAAAGGTGTTTCGGTAGCCCCGACAAGTATTGGGGGGCTTCATGGGCCAAGGGAAGGGGGCAAACCAGCCCACTAAGGGTGCATGCGCCCCCTCACCTATTCCCACATGACCAGGGGTTTGGGGCGCCCCATCTAGGGTTCCCACCTCCTGGCTTGGGGGCCAAGTCACCCAAAGGGGAGATCCCATCTACCCTGGACGCCGCCCCCCTAGGGGAAACCCTAGGGCACCTCCCCCTACCCCTTGCCCCTATATATAGTGGAGGTTTTGGGGCAGCCCAACACACGAGTCTTTCTCTCCCAAGGCGCAGCCCTACCTCTCTCCCCCCTCGTCTCTCATAGTGCTTGGCGAAGCCCTGCTGGAGTACTGCACTCCTCCACCACCACCACGCCGTCGTGCTGCTGCTGGACGGAGTCTTCCCCAACCTCTCCCTCTCCCCTTGCTGGATCAAGGCACGGGAGACGTCATCGGGCTGCACGTGTGTTGAGCGCGGAGGCGCCGTTGTTCGGCGCTTAGATCGGAATTAACCGCGATCTGAATCGCTACGAGTACGACTCCTTCATCCGCGTTCTTGTAACACTTCCGCATCGCGATCTTCAAGGGTATGAAGATGCACTCCCCTTTCTCTCGTTGCTAGTATCTCCATAGATTGATCTTGGTGATGCGTAGAAAATTTTGAATTTTTGCTACGTTCCCCTACAGTGGCATCATGACCTAGGTCGCTCGTTCTACTACTACCCCAGCCGTGACGGGTATGGTAGGCCACCCCAGGTTGCCAACAGAGATCACGAGACGGATCCTGCATTGTTGCATCTGGTACGCTATGTAAGTGCACTAGAGGATCTGTTCGATCAAATCACTCTTGATCTGATCGCAGCTCGTGGAGAAATGATAAGCCGAGCCCCGGCGAGAAGAGAAGATGAGCCCAACACCGACAACCCAGTCGTGTTGTTCGGACAACCGATCAAGTCTTTGAGGTCTGCCCCAGTCATAGACCAAAACACCTTGATGTCCCCAGAAGTGCTTCGTCGCCTTTTGGGAACACACTCCAACGTGATTGTGGCCAACAATCCCCGAGATGGTCATCATCGCTACCCTGACCCTGCAGCCCCTCAACCCCCTCTAGCTAACCCCGATGGTGAAAACCGTGGAGAAGCCTCGGCGTCCGCAAGGCACGCCCGCTTAGATATAAACGAAGTAGATTAAGTCACTCTAGTAGTACCGAGTCTTACTATGTCCACGCCCTGTAACTGTGTGATCCTGTATCACCATAACTAAATACGGTTTGCTTGTGCGCCCCTATTCTAAATAGTAGCCATGCATAAGTATATTGGTGTGCGATTGCATTTTTTTAACCCGGGCGTAGCTGCCAACCCCAACGACTCAAAGTTTGTGCTATGAGTAAACCTGTTGGTTTCAGCTAACAGGAATGATATTTTCGAAAACAACTCTTAACAAATCTCGAGGACGAGATTTTTCTTAAGGGGGGTAGTGTTGTAACACCCCAAAATTTTAACCTTGTTTTATTAATTAAAATTTTTGCCAGGAAACTTAAATTTTATATTCTAGATTTTTTTTGATTTCAGAACCATTCTTTTCTTTATTGTTATGAACTTTTTACCCCAAGTGAAAACTTTTCAATTATATTATCGGACTTGTTTACCCTCTCAAGAAAAACATTTCTATTATCAGTGGATTTATTTGCATAATTATTGTTCTCTGAACTTTATTCCTTAAAGTGATTTTTCATTAGTTTTAGAACTCTATTTGGACTACAACCATTTGATAAATTTACTTAAAATTCCAACAAAAATTTGGAGATGTCATGTGATGTTTTTAAATCAATTTTGTGCAAAAATATCTTTTGTTCATTGGAGATTTTGAGCTCTACACCAAGTTTTCAAATCTGGTCCAGTGGGCAATTTTGCACTACAACCTATTTAAATATTTCTTTAAAACTTCCACCAAAATTATGGAATGTTAATAGGAGTATATTATTCAAGTTTATGCAAAAACCCAGTTATGTGCTTTGAAGAATTTGAGTGAATCAACCTCTTTTTCATTCTGGCCCAGTTGGGTGTTTTCTACTGCATCCCTAATTATTTGTGCTATAGTGACCATGAGCTTTCTCCTGCTTGTAGTACACCTTACCAAACCCTTAAGTCCAGGAGAGTGAACCCACGGGAGTATTTTTGGTCCATGAAACCAGATCCTTTTCTTTCTGACCAGATTTGGTTTTCTCAAATATTTGCACTAGCAAGTTTCTAGTTTTGACAAACTAACCTTGCCACCCTCTTTACCTTCTAGAGAGACTAGGGTCTGGAGATTTTGGCCCTTCCAAGAGTTTCCTAGATGCTCTTGGCATTCTGTCAAACACCTTGAGTGCATGGACAGTTTTGGCATGATTTTAGTTTTGCACTGTGATCTTGACCCTCTGGACATACTGGCATGTCCACTAAGCCTATAGACTACCCTAACCTAATCCTGTTAATCCCCATCCCCACCCGAGTCCCCAAGCTTGCCCTGGCATTTTGCTGAACAGTTGGCGTGCATGCTGCAGGCGCGCTGAGCTGCGTTTTGCACGTCTGCACGCACCGAGCCGCCGCTCGCCGCCCGCTGGCCTTTGCTCGCCTGCAGAGCCACACCCGACCTCACCCGCTCGCCAGAACACGCCAGCTCATTCCTGGGCCGCACAGCGCCGCCATCAGGTCGGCCACGGCGGCTAGCGGCAGGCCACAGTGGGCTCCTGCCCCGGACGGCACCGCCCAAGCCACACCAGCGCGCCAGCTCACTCATGGAACAGCCCGAGCTCATCCACGAGCTCGTCCGCTAGCGCCTGTCGCCGCCACGATGCCCTGCAAGCTACAGCGAGGCGGTTCGCCGAGCTTATCTCCGGCCGCCACGGAACCGACCTCGTTGTGCTATAAAAGGAGACCCCCGGGCTCGTCCAGCCACTCAGGCAGCCTCAGGCCACCCCCATAGCACCCCCACAGCCAGTAATCGTCGGGGGAAAGTCGTCTACCCCGACTCCGGCCGGTTTGGCCGCCGCCACCCCCCAGTGCCGTTCGTCGCAACTAGGGCCTCCCCTGCCCGTCCAACTCCACCATTCTACTCCCCTCGACCGTGCGGAGCTCCCCAGTCTCTCAATCGTGATCGGGATCCACTGTATAACACAACCCCAAACCCACCCGAAGCCTCCTCTGTGGCGGAGCTCGCCGCCAGCGACTCCCTCCACCCCCGCCAACCCAGCAACCACGAGGAGGTCCACCATGAGCTGGCGGATCCATCCCTGCCCTCGGATGCCCTCGAGGAGCCGTCGTTCGCCGGCGAAGATCGCCGGAGCTCCGCCTCCGTTCGGCCAAAGGAGAGGGAAGGCGGGGGAGACCGGTCAAACCTGACCAGTGGGCCCCCTGGACCCACTGTCAGTGACCACGGGCCGGTCCACGCTGGATAAGTGAAGACGTAAATGCAAAGTACGCCTTCGACGTGTTCAGTTTTTGAAACGTTTTTTCCTTTTTTCTGTTTTATTTTAAAAACAGAGTTTGACCAAAACTTTGACTGGCTATATATATTTTAAAATAAAACTCCAAATAAGTTGATTCTTTTTCCTACCTCTCTCAAATTTAGTCTAGTTTATTTTAAGATTTATTTGGAATTTTTTCAGACAACTTTTTTGCACTGTTTTTGAAACTATGTGTTAATTTGAATAATTTCAAAAATAGTTTTTTGAAGAAGAAGGCATCTTTCAAAAATGCACCCCCACTTGCATACTCTTGAAGGCAAGCATTCTGAACCCTGGCATAATATTTTTGTGCATTGTTTGACACGATTATAACACCACCTTAATATGGAGAACTCGTTATTTTATGTGGGGATACGATCATTTGCATGAATGCATATTGGATATTTCCTTGCTGTTGGAAATGGACATGCCTGTGATGTGATCATCCTCGTATGCCTTTCATGCCTACCGGAAGGAAAACGGGAAAGTCTCTGTCTTGGGTAGACCTGAGCTTGTCCCTAGTTCCTCGTCGAGACGAGTGTGTCCGGTATGGCATGATGGGGTATGATGAGTGGTGATTCTGTCTATTGGATGAAATATATTCGTTATGCTAATCATGCAGAGAATACTTAAACCTCCTGAGTTGACCATAGATCGAGTCTTGTTCCAGTAACCCCCATACTTGTTTCGTACTACCACTTGGCCCTGCCATAGGTGGGGTACGGTTCTGTAAGTTGTCAACCCCTTTCCAGCACACACCGTACAGAGAGGCCATGGTGGAAGATATCGGGTGCATCCGGTAGGCATGCCACCTCGTCCGGGGGCATGGGTGTTTTTGTTGTAGCCGAGGGGGTAGCTCCCCCAGTTTGCGCGTGGTATAAATTTTTGTTATCCCATGCTAATCGAGGTTGTAACCTCCCCACTCAGAGTTTTGCTTGACTAGTGTCATGGGTGATTCCAGACACCGGTAAGTTAGGCTGGTGTGTGCGGTCAGGTGTGTTTTCAATTAAAAGACCGTAGACGGAATTAGTCCCGATGGACTAAAGGAATCTGTTACTCGTGGGTAAAGAGTACACCCTCTGCAGAGATTAAACATCTATTCGAATAGCCGTGTCCATGGTTAAGGACTACAGTCTGGGTTGGGTCAAGTGTCGGTCTTAGTGTCGGTCTTCGGAGGAGAAACTACTAAACCAGAACATGGAATCATGATGTGTGACTTATGATGATTATGATTATTATTATTATGGACTAACCTCTTTATATTATTTGAAGTACTGAGTATCCCTGGGACGGTTCTACCTCCTAGATATTCACTACGATTGTTTTCTTATAAGCCCTTTATGTGGTGCCGCTGAGACGCCCGACTGTGGCATGATTGTTAATTATTTACTTTGTAAGCCCTTTATGTGGTGTCGCTGAGACGCCCGACTGTGGCATGATTGTTAATTATTTACTCTATAGGCCCTTTATGTGGTGTCGCTCAGATGCCCGACTGAGGCATGCTCGTTATTTATTATCCTTTCGAGGCGTCGCTTCAGACACCCGATTGGTGCATTTTATTACTACTCTGTTACTACATATTCATGTTGCATATAAATAACCTGCTTGCATGCATCAGAGATTTTTATTTTTTTATGACTGACGTTGTGATCATGGTATATTTTAGAGTATGATTTGATATATTATACCCATGTTCATAATGTTTGCGAGTACATTCAAAAGTACTCAATGGCTTGTCCCTGGCTATTGTCTTGGCCAGATTTCTTGCTTGGAGAGGAGCGTTGCGATGTCAGCCCGGAACCCACGTAATGGTGACAACAGCCTCGCGAAGATATGAGTTAACCTGGTCAGCTGTTCCTGTGGGAAATGGAGTCCCATAGACATTGATGTACCACAAACCGCTTCCGCCATCAACCACTAGCAACCTTATGTTGTACTCATAGGCCAGAATGGTCTTGTACTACATATTATGTATTTTTGCTTGGAGTTTCTGTATCAATTTGGTGCCTCACCAGCTAACAGTATTCCTGGGGCTGGTGAGCACAAAGGCCATTTTCTGGGAAATTAATACCCGGAAAACCGGTCGTGACAAACTTGGTATCAGAGCCAGGCTGACCATTGGCTAACCCTATCTTAGCCAGGTCGAAAAACCTAGGTTAACCAACCCACCAGACCTTAACCTAACCACGGCCAAGCTTCTCGTGTAAGATAGCCACACAGTGACCCCGACAGCTTTTGGCAGTCGGTGCCCAACCTGTCAGCCTAGCCTCTCAATCACACGCCAGTGACCGGCACCTAAATTGTCTTATTCGCAAGCGTTCGAAGGAAGACTCCGTCCCCTTTTTTCTATAAAAAGGGCACGCTAGCCTCAACATAGCACAACACAAACTCTTTCCCAAACCGAGCTATAATGCCAGGACCCATTGTTCACAATGAGACCACGGCAACCAACCTTGGAGGTTTTGTGATCGTGCTACCAAACCTCACCCGCCGTGCCTTTGCATTAGAAGAGCCCCCGGAATATGTTGTGTACCAAGGACCCATGAGCGGCGAAAGCCGTCAATTCTGGGCCACTGTGCATGTCTATGGTAGGGGTCTATCGCCCGAACGCCCCTACAGGTTCACCGGAAGGACAACTTCCTTTGAACCACAAGCCATCCAACTAGCTGCTCGAGAGGCTATAGTTCAACTCCGGCACTTGTCACCCAGAGTTAACTGTCGCTCGTTCTACTACTACCCCAGCCGTGACGGGTATGGTAGGCCACCCAGGTTGCCAACGGAGATCACGAGATGGATCCTGCATTGTTGCATCTGGTACGCTATGTAAGTGCACTAGAGGATCTGTTCGATCAAATAACTCTTGATCTGATCACAGCTCGTGGAGAACTGATACGCCGAGCCCCGGCGAGAAGAGAAGATGAGCCAAATGCCGACAACCTAGTCGTGCTGTTCAGACAACCGATCGAGTCTTTTAGGTCTGCCCCAGTCATGGACCAAAACACCTTGATGTCCCCAGAAGTGCTTCGTCGCCTTTTGGGAACACGCTCCAACGGGATTGTGGCCAACAATCCCCGAGATGGTCATCATCGCTACCCCGACCCTACAGCACCTCAACCCCCTCGAGCTAACCCCGACGGTGAAACCCGTGGAGAAGCCTCGACGTCCGCAAGGCACGCCCGCTAGATATAAACGAAGTAGATTAAGTCACTCGAGTAGTACCGAGTCTTACTATGTCCACGCCCTGTAACTGTGTGATCCTGTATCACCATAATTAAATGCGGGTTGCTTGTGCGCCCCTATTCTAAATAGTAGCCATGCATAAGTATGTTGGTGTGCGATTGCATTTGTTTAACCCGGGCGTAGCTGCCAACCCCGACGAATCAAAGTTTGTGCTATGAGTAAACATGTTGGTTTCAGCTAACAGAAATGATATTTTCAAAAACAACTCTTAACAAATCTCGAGGACGAGATTTTTCTTAAGGGGGGTAGTGTTGTAACACCCCAAAATTTTAACCTTGTTTTATTAATTAAAATTTTTGCCAGGAAACTTAAACTTTTATATTCTGGATTTTTTTTTTTGATTTCAGAACCATTCTTTTCTTTATTGTTATGAAGTTTTTACCCCAAGTGAAAACTTTTCAATTATATTATTGGACTTGTTTACCCTCTCAAGAAAAACATTTCTATTATCAGTGGATTTATTTGCATAATTATTGCTCTCTGAACTTTATTCCTTAAAGTGATTTTTCATTAGTTTTGGAACTCAATTTGAACTAAAACATTTGATAAATTTACTTAAAATTCCAACCAAAATTTGGAGATGTCATGTGATGTTTTTCAATCACTTTTGTGCGAAAATATCTTCTGTTCATTGGAGATTTTGAGCTCTACACCAAGTTTTCAAATCTGGTCCAGTGGGCAATTTTGCACTACAACCTATTTAAATATTTCTTTAAAACTTCCACCAAAATTATGGAATGTTAATAGAAGTATATTATTCAACTTTATGCAAAAACCCAGTTATGTCCTTTGAAAAATTTGAGTGAATCAACCTCTTTTTCATTCTAGCCCAGTTTGGTGTTTTCTACTTCATCCCTAATTATTGACCATGAGCTTTCTCCTGCTTGTAGTACACCTTACCAAACCCTTAAGTCCAGGACAGTGAACCCATGGGAGTATTTTTGGTCCATGAAACCAGATCCTTTTCTTTCTGACCAGATTTGGTTTTCTCAAATATTTGCACTAGCAAGTTTCTAGTTTTGACAAACTAACCTTGCCACCCTCTTTACCTTCTAGAGAGACTAGGGTCTGGAGATTTTGGCCCCTCCAAGAGTTTCCTAGATGCTCTTGGCATTCTGTCAAACACCTTGAGTGCATGGAAAATTTTGGCATGATTTTAGTTTTGCACTGTTATCTTGATCCTCTGGACATACTGGCATGTCCACTAAGCCTATAGACTACCCTAACCTAATCCTGTTAATCCGCAGCCCCACCCGAGTCCCCTAGCTTGCCCTGGCATTTTGCCGAACAGTTAGCGTGCACGCTCTGGGTGCGGCCAGAGCGTGCATTTTGCACGTGCGCGCACCCAAGCCGCCGCATTCGCTCGCCCCGCGCCCCTGGCCTTTGCTCGCCTGCAGAGCCACACCCGACCTAACGCACTCGCCAGAACACGCCAGCTCGTCCACAGGCGCACTGGCGCCCGCCGTCGGGCCCACGGCGGCTAGCGGCGAGCCTGATGGCTCCTGCCCCGGACGGCGCCACCCAAGCCACACCAGCGCGCCAGCTCACTCATGGAATAGCCCGAGCTCATCGACGAGCTCGTCCGCTAGCGCCTGTCGCCGCCATGATGCCCTGCAAGCTACAGCGAGGCGGTTCGCCGAGCTTATCTCCGGCCTCCACGGAACCGACCTCGTTGTGCTATAAAAGGAGACCGCCGGGCTCGTCCAGCCACTCAGGCAGCCTCAGGCCACCCCCATAGCACCCCCACAGCCAATAATCGTCGGGGGAAAGCCGTCTTCCCCGACTCCGGCCGGTTCGGCCGCCGCCACCCCCCAGCGTCGTTCGTCGCAACCAGGGACTCCCCTGCCCGTCCAATTCCACCATTCTACTCCCCTCGACTGTGCGGAGCTGCCCAGTCTCTCAATCGTGATCGGGATCCACCGTAGAACACAACCCCAAACCCACCCGAAGCCTCCTCCACCGTGGAGCTTGCCGCCGGCGACTCCCTCGACCCCCCCTGACCCAGCAACCACGGGGAGGTCCGCCCTGAGCTGGCGGATCCATCCCTGCCCTCGGATGCCCTCGAGGAGTCGTTGTCACGGCGAAGATCGCGGAGCTCCGCCTCCGTTCGTCAAAGGAGAGGGAAGGCGGGGAGACCGATCAAACCTGACCGGTGGGCCCCTGGACCTTGTCGGTGACCTGAGCAGTCCACGCTGGATAAGGGAAGACGTAAATGCAAAGTACGCCTTCGACGTGTTCAGTTTTAGAAACATTTTTCCTTTTTTTATGTTTTATTTTAATAACAGAGTTTGACCAAAACTTTGACTGGCTATTGTTGGAAATATGCCCTAGAGGCAATAATAAATTAGTTATTATTATATTTCCTTGTTCATGATGATCGTTTATTATCCATGCTATAATTGTATTGATAGGAAACTCAGATACATGTGTGGGTACATAGACAACACCATGTCCGTAGTAAGCCTCTAGTTGACTAGCTCGTTGATCAATAGATGGTTACAGTTTCTTGACCATGGACATTGGATGTCGTTGATAACGGGATCACATCATTAGCAGAATGATGTGATGGACAAGACAATCCTAAGCCTAGCACAAAGATCGTGCGATTCGTATGATAAAGCTTTTCTAATGTCAAGTATCTTTTCCTTAGACCATGAGATTGTGCAACTCCGGATACCGTAGGATGCTTTGGGTGTACCAAACGTCACAACGTAATCGGGTGGCTATAAAGGTGCACTACATGTATCTCGAAAGTGTACATTGGGTTGGCACGAATCGAGACTGGGATTTGTCATTCCGTGTAAACGGAGAGGTATCTCTGGGCCCTCTCGGTAGGACATCATCATAATGTGCACAATGTGACCAAGGGGTTGATCACGGGATGATGTGTTACGGAACGAGTAAAGAGACTTGCCGGTAACGAGATTGAACAAGGTATCGGGATACCGACGATCGAATCGTGGGCAAGTACAATACCGTTAGACAAAGGGAATTGTATACGGGATTGATTGAGTCCTTGACATCGTGGTTCATCCGATGAGATCATCGTGGAACATGTGGGAGCCAACATGGGTATCCAGATCCGCTGTTGGTTATTGACCGGAGAACGCCTCGGTCATGTCTCAAGATGGTTCCCGAACCCGTAGGGTCTACACACTTAAGGTTCGATGGCGCTAGGGTTATAAAGGAAGTTTGTATGTGGTTCTTGAATGTTGTTCGAGTCCGGATGAGATCCCGGACATCACGAGGAGTTCTGGAATGGTCCGGAGGTAAAGATTTATATATGGAAAGTTGTTGTTCGGGTTCCGGGAAAAGTTCGGGTTTTTCCGGTATTGTACCGAGAAGCTTCCAGAAGGTTCCGGAGGATTCAGGAGGTGTCCGGAGGTCCGGAAATTGTTCCACCACGTCCAATACAGCAGCATGGGCTGTAGGGGGGCGCCCTAGACTTAATGGGCCAGGGGCACCAGCCCCCCAAGGCCCATGCGCATGGGAGAGGGGAAACCCTAAGGGGGAGGGCCTCCACTTGACTTGGGAGGCACTTCTCCCCCCTTGGCCGCCGCCCCCAACCCTAGATGAGATCTAGGGGGGCAGCCCCCTCTCCCCCCACCTATAAATAGTGGAGGGGTGGGAGGGCAGCCGCACCCCAAGTTCTGGCGCATCCCTCCCCCTCTCCCATGTCCTCCTCCTCTCCCGCGGTGCTTGGCGAAGCCCTGCAGGATTGCCACGCTCCTCCATCACCACCACGCCGTTGTGATGCTGCTGGATGGAGTCGTCCTCAACCTCTCCCTCTCTCCTTGCTGGATCAAGGCATGGGAGGCGCCACCGGGCTGTACGTGTGTGTTGAACGCGGAGGTGCCGTCCGTTCGGCACTAGGATCTCCAAAGTGATTTGGATCACGACGAGTACGACTCCTTCAACCCCGTTCTCTTGAACGCTTCCGCTTAGCGATCTACAAGGGTATGTAGATGCACTCTCCTTCCCCTCGTTGCTAGTCTCTCCATAGATAGATCTTGGTGACTCGTAGAAAATTTTTGAATTTCTGCTACGTTCCCCAACAGTGGCATCAGAGCTAGGTCTATTGCGTAGATTCTTTGCACGAGTAGAACACAAAGTAGTTGTGGGCGTTGATTTTGTTCAATATGCTTATCGTTACTAGTCCAATATTGTTTGGACGGTATTGTGGGATGAAGCGGCCCGGACCGACCTTACACGTACACTTACGTGAGACAGGTTCCACCGACTGACATGCACTTGTTGCATAAGGTGGCTAGCGGGTGCCAGTCTCTCCCACTTTAGTCGGATCGGATTCGATGAAAAGGGTCCTTCACGAAGGGTAAATAGCAATTGGCATATCACGTTGTGGCTTTTGCGTAGGTAAGAAACGTTCTTGCTAGAAACCCATAGCAGCCACGTAAAACATGCAAACAACAATTAGAGGACGTCTAACTTGTTTTTGCGGGTTATGCTATGTGATGTGATATGGCCAAGAAGAATGTGATGAATGATATGTGATGTATGAGATTGATCATGTTCTTGTAATAGGAACCACGACTTGCATGTCGATGAGTATGACAACCGGCAGGAGCCATAGGAGTTGTCTTTATTTATTGTATGACCTGCGTGTCATTGAAACAACGCCATGTAATTACTTTTCTTTATTGCTAACCGGTAGCCATAGTAGTAGAAGTAATAAGTTGGTGAGACAACTTCATGGAGACACGATAATGGAGATCATGATGATGGAGATCATGGTGTCATGCGGTGACCATGATGATCATGGAGCCCCGAAGATGGAGATCAAAAGGAGCAAAATGATATTGGCCATATCATGTCACTATTTGATTGCATGTGATGTTTATCATGTTTATACATCTTATTTGCTTATAACGACGGTAGTAAATAAGATGATCCCTCATTAAAATTTCAAGAAAGTGTTCCCCCTAACTGTGCACCATTGCGAAAGTTAAATGCGTTTGAAGCACCACATGATGATCGGGTGTGATAGATTCTTACGTTCACATACAACGGGTGTAAGCCAGATTTACACACGCGAAACACTTAGGTTATCTTGTGAGCCTAGCATGTATAGACATGGCCTCGGAACACGGGGAGACCGAAAGGTCGAGCATGAGTCATATGGTAGATACGATCAACATGAAGATGTTCACCGATGATGACTAGTCCGTCTCACGTGATGATCGGACACGGCCTAGTTGACTCGGATCATGTAATCACTTAGATGACTAGAGGGATGTCAATCTGAGTGGGAGTTCATTAGACGAACTTAATTATCCTAAACATAGTCAAAAACCCTTTGCAAATTATGTCATAGCTCACGCTTTAATTCTACTATTTTAGATATGTTCCTAGAGAAAATATAGTTGAAAGTTGGCGATGGCGATTATGCGGACGAGAAAGCTTATGTCCTTAATGCACGGCTCGGTGTCTTTGAACCCCAAGCGTCAAATGCTGTGGATGTTGCGAACATCGGACATACACGTTTTGATAACTACGTGATAGTTCGGTTAAGCGGTTTAGAGTTGAGGCACCAAAGGCGTTTTCGAAACGTCACGGAACATATGAGATGTTTCGAGGGCTGAAATTGGGATTTCAGGCTCGTGCCACGCCAAGAGGTATAAGACCTCCGACGATTTCTTAGCCTGCAAACTAAAGGAGAAAAGCTCAATCGTTGAGCTTGTGCTCAGATTGTCTCGAGTGCAACAATCACTTGAATCGAGTGGGAGTTGATCTTCCGGATGAGATAGTGATGTTTCTCCAAAGTCATTGCCACCAAGCTGCTAGAGCTTCGTGATGAACTATAACATATCGAGGATAGATATGATGATCCTTGAAGTATTCGCGATGTTTGACACCGCGAAAGTAGAAGTCAAGTAGGAGCATCAATTGTTGATGGTTAGTAAAACCACTAGTTTCAAGAAGGGCAAGGGCAAGAAGGATACTTCATGAAACGGAAAAACAGTTGCTGCTCCAGTGAAGAAACCCAAGGTTGAACCCAAACCCGAGACTAAGTGCTTCTGTAATAAGGGGAACCGCCACTAGAGCAGAATTACCCTAGATACTTGGTAGATAAGAAGGCTGGCAAGGTCGATAGAAGTATATTGGATATACATTATATTAATGTGTACTTTACTAGTACTCCTAGTAGCACCAGGGTATTAGATACCGGTTCGGTTGCTAAGTGTTAGTAACTCGAAATAAAAGCTACGGAATAAACGGAGGCTAGCTAAAGGTGAGTTGACGATATGTGTTGGAAGTATATCCAAGGTTGATGTGATCAAACATCGCACGCTCCCTCTACCATCAAGATTAGTATTAAACCTAAATAATTGTTATTTGGTGTTTGCGTTGAGCATAGACATGATTGGATTATGTCTATCACAGTAAGGTTATTCATTTAAGGAGAATAATGGTTACTCTGTTTATTTGAATAATACCTTCAATGGTCTTGCACCTAAAATGAATGGTTTATTGAAATCTCGATCGTAGTGATACACATTTTCATGCCAAAAGATATAAGGTAGTAATGATAGTACCACTTACTTGTGGCACTACCATGTAAGTCATATTGGTGTAAAACGCATGAAGAAGCTCCATGTTGATTGATCTTTGGACTCACTCGTTTTGAAAAGTTTGAGACATGCGAACCATGTCTATTGGTGTATACCCATGAAGAAACTCCATGCAGATGGATCATTTGGAATCACTTGATTTTGAATCACTTGAGATATGCAAATCATACCACATGGGCAAGATGACTGAAAAGCCTCGTTTTCAGTAAGATGGAACAAGATAGCAACTTGTTGGAAGTAACACACTTTGATGTGTGCAGTCCAATGAGTGCTGAGGGATGAAGTGAATATCGTTATGTTCTTACTTCACGGATGATTTAAGTAGATACTGAATATATTCACTTGATGAAACACAAGTCTGAATTATTGAATGGTTCAAGTAATTTCAGAGTGAAGTTGAAGATCATCGTGACAAGAGGATAAAATGTCTATGATATGATCATAGAGATGAGTATCTGAGTTATGAGCTTTGGCACGCAATTAAGACATTGTGGAAATTGTTTCACAATTAATACCGCCTGGAACACCATAGTGTGATGGTGTGTCCGAACATCATAGTTGCACCCTATTGGATATGGTGCATACCATGATGTCTCTTATCGAATTACCACTATCGTTCATGGGTTAGGCATTAGAGACAACCACACTCACTTTAATAGGGCACCACGTAATTCCGTTGAGATGACACCATTTGAACTATGGTTTGGAGAAACCTAAGTTTTCGTTTCTTAAAAGTTTGGGGCAGCGACGCTTATGTGAAAAAGTTTCAGGTTGATAAGCTCGAACCCAAAGCGGATAAAATGCATCTTCATAGGACACCCAAAAACAGTTGGGTATACCTCCTAATTCAGATCCGAAAGTAATAGGGATTGTTTCTTGAATTGGGTTCTTTCTCGAGGAAAGGTTTGTCTCGAAAGAATTGAGTGGGAGGATGGTGGAGACTTGATGAGGTTATTGAACCGTCACTTCAACTAGTGTGTAGAAGGGCGCAGGAAGTTGTTCCTGTGGCACCTACACCAATTGAAGTAGAAGCTTACGATAGTGATCATGAAGTTTTGGATCAAGTCACTACCGTACCTCGTAGGGTGACAAGGATGCGTACTACTTCAGAGTGGTACAGTAATCATGTCCTGAAGGTCATGTTGCTAGACAACAATGAACCTACAAGCTATGGAGAAGCGATGGTGGGCCCAAATTCCGACAAATGGTTAGAAGCCATGAAATCCGAGATAGGATCCATGTATCAGAACAAAGCATGGACTTTGGTGGACTTGCCCGTTTATTGGCAAGCAATTGAGATAAATGGGTCTTTAAGAAGAAGACGGACGTGGACGGTAATGTCACCGTATATGAAGCTCAACTTGTGGCGAACAGTTTTTCACAAGTTCAAGGAGTTGACTACGATGAGATTTTCTCATCCGTAGCGATGCTTAAGTCCGTCGGAATCATGTTAGCATTAGCTGCATTTATGAAATCTGGCAGATGGATGTCAAAACGAGTTTCCTTACCAGCTTTTTGTAAGGAAAGGTTGTATGTGATACAATCGTAAAGGTTTTGTCGATCCTAAGGATGCTAAAAGGTATGCTAGCTCCAAATGATCCTTCCATGGACTGGAGTAAGCATCTCGGAGTTGGAATATACACTTTGATAAGATGATCAAAGATTTTGGGTTTATACAAAGTTTACGAGAAACTTGTATTTCCAAAGAAGTGAGTGGGATCACTATAGAATTTCTGATGAGTATATGTTGTTGACATATTGTTGATCAGAAATAATGTAGAATTTCTGGAAAGCATATAGTGTTATTTGAAAGGTGTTTTTCAATGGAAAACCTGGATTAAGCTACTTGAACATTGAGCATCAAGATCTATGAGGATAGATCAAGAACGCTAAATGGTACTTTCAAATGAGCACATACCTTGACATGATCTTGAAGGTGTTCAAGATGGATCAGTCAAAGAAGGAGTTCTTGCCTGAGTTGTAAGGTATGAAGTTAAGAGTTAAAAGCTCGACCACGGCAGAAGAGAGAGAAAGGACGAAGTTCGTCCCCTATGCTTCAGACGTAAGCTCTATAGTATGCTATGCAATGTACCGCACCGGAAGTGTGCCTTGCCATGAGTCAGTCAAGGGGTACAAGAATGATCCAGGAATGGATCATTGGACAGCAGTCAAAATTGTCCTTGGAGTAAATAAGGACATGTTTCTCGATTAAGGAGGTGATAAAGAGTTCGGCGTAAAGGGTTACGTCGATGCAAGCTTTAAACACCAATCCGAGTGACTCTGAGTAGCAAACCGGATACGTATAGTGGAGCAACCATTTGGAATAGCTCCAAGTGGAGCGTGGAAGCAACATTTACAGAATGACCTAGAGATTTGCGAAGTACATATAGATCTGAAAGTTGCAGAACCGTTGACTAAAACCTCTCTCACAAGCAAAACATGATCAAACCCCAGAACTCATCGAGTCTTAATCACATGATGATGTGAACTAGTTTAATGACACTAAGTAAACTCTTTGGATGTTGGTCACATGGCGATGTGACGTGTGAGTGTTAATCACATGATGATGTGAACTAGATTATTGACTCTAGTGCAAGTGGGAGACTGTTGGAAATATGCTCTAGAGGCAATAATAAATTAGTTATTATTATATTTCCTTGTTCATGATAATCGTTTATTATCCATGCTATAATTGTATTGATAAGAAACTCAGATACATGTGTGGGTACATAGACAACACCATGTCCCTAGTAAGCCTCTAGTTGACTAGCTCGTTGAACAATAGATGGTTACAATTTCCTGACCATGGACATTGGATGTCGTTGATAACGGGAACACATCATTAGCAGAATGATGTGATGGAAAAGACCCAATCCTAAGCCTAGCACAAAGATCGTGTAGTTCGTATGCTAAAGCTTTTCTAATGTCAAGTATCTTTTCCTTAGACCATGAGATTGTGCAACTCCCGGATACCGTAGGAATGCTTTGGGTGTACCAAACGTCACAACGTAATCGGGTGGCTATAAAGGTGCACTACGGTATCTCAAACTGTCTCATTGGGTTGGCACGAATCAAGACTGGATTTGTCATTCCGTAAACGGAGAGGTATCTCTGGGCCCACTCGATAGGGACATCATCATAATGTGCACAATGTGACCAAGGGGTTGATCATGGGATGATGTGTTACGGAACGAGTAAAGAGACTTGCCGGTAACGAGATTGAACAAGGTATCGGTATACCGACGATCGAATCTCGGGCAAGTACAATACCGTTAGACAAAGGGAATTGTATATGGGATTGATTGAGTCCTTGACATCGTGGTTCATCCGATGAGATCATCGTGGAACATGTGGGAGCCAACGTGGGTATCCACATCCCGCTGTTGGTTATTGACCGGAGAACGCCCTGGTCATGTCGCAGATGGTTCCCGAACCCGTAGGGTCTACGCAGTTAAGGTTCGATGACGCTAGGGTTATAAAGGAAGTTTGTATGTGGTTACCGAATGTTGTTAGGAGTCTCGTATGAGATCCCGGACGTCACGAGGAGTTCCGGAATGGTCTGGAGGTAAAGATTTATATATGGAAAGTTGTTGTTCGGGTTCTGGGAAAAGTTCGGGTTTTTCCGGTACTGTACCGAGAAGCTTCCAGAAGGTTCCGGAGGATTCTGGAGGGGTCCGGAGGTCCGGAAATTGTTCCACCATGTCCAATACAGCAGCATGGGCTGTAGGGGGGCGCCCTAGCCTTAATGGGCCAGGGGCACCAGCCCCCCCAAGGCCCATGCGCATGGGAGAGGGCAAACCCTAAGGGGGAGGGCCTCCACTTGACTTGGGAGGCACTCCTCCCTTGGCCGCCGCCCCAACCCTAGATGAGATCTAGGGGGGCAGCCCCCTCTCCCCCCACCTATAAATAGTGGAGGGGTGGGAGGGCAGCCGCACCCCAAGTTCTGGCGCATCCCTCCCCCTCTCCCATGTCCTCCTCCTCTCCCGCGGTGCTTGGCGAAGCCCTGCAGGATTGCCACGCTCCTCCATCACCACCACGCCGTTGTGATGCTGCTGGATGGAGTCTTCCTCAACCTCTCCCTCTCTCCTTGCTGGATCAAGGCATGGGAGACGTCACCGGGCTATACGTGTGTTGAATGCGGAGGTGTCGTCCGTTCGGCACTAGGATCTTCGGTGATTTGGATCATGACGAGTATGACTCCTTCAACCCCGTTCTCTTGAACGCTTCCGCTTAGCGATCTACAAGGGTATGTAGATGAACTCTCCTTCCCCTCGTTGCTAGTCTCTCCATAGATAGATCTTGGTGACCCGTAGAAAAATTTTGAATTTCAGCTACGTTCCCCAACAGCTATATCTTTTAAAATAAAACTCCAAATAAGTTGATTCTTCTTCCTACCTCTCTCAAATTTAGTCTAGTTTATTTTAAGATTTATTTGAAAAAATTTCAGACAACATTTTTGCACTGTTTTTGAAACTATGTGTTAATTTCAATAATTTCAAAATTAGGTTTTTGAAGAAGAAGGCATCTTTCAAAAATGCACCCCCACTTGCATACTCTTGAAGACAAGCATTCTGAACCCTGGCATAATATTTTTGTGCATTGTTTGACACGATTATAACACCACCTTAATACGGAGAACTCGTTATTTTATGTGGGGATACGATCATTTGCATGAATGCATATTGTAGATTTCCTTGCTGTTGGAAATGGACATGCTCGGGATAGTGATCATCCTCGTATGCCTTTCGTGCCTACCGGAAGGAAAACGAGAAAGTCTCTGTCTTGGGTAGACCCGAGCTTGTCCCTAGTTCCTCGTCGAGACGAGTGTGTCCGGTATGGCATGATGGGGTATGATGAGTGGTGATTCTGTCTATTGGATGAAATATATTCGTTATGCTAATCATGGAGGGAATACTTAAACCTCCTGAGTCGACCATAGATCGAGTCTTGTTCCAGTAACCCCCATACTTGTTTCGTACTACCACTTGGCCCTGCCATAGGTGGGGTACGGTTCAGTAAGTTGTCAACCCCTTTCCAGCACACACCATACAGATAGGCCATGGTGGAAGATACCGGGTGCATCCGGTAGGCATGCCACCTGGTCCGGGGGCATGGGTGTTTTCGTTTGTAGCCGAGGGGGTAGCTCCCCCAGTTTGCACGCGGTATAAATTTTTGTGATCCCATGCTAATCTAGGTTGTAGCCTCCCCACTTAGAGTTTTGCTTGAATAGTGTCATAGGTGATTCCAGACACCGGTAAGTTAGGCTGGTGTGTGCGGTCAGGTGTGTTTTCAATTAAAACATCGTAGACGGAATTAGTCCCGATGGACTAAAGGAATCCATTACTCATGGGTAAAGAGTACACCCTCTGTAGAGATTAAACATCTATTCGAATAGCCGTGTCCATGGTTAAGGACTACAATCTGGGTTGGGTCAAGTGTCGGTCTTAGTGTCGGTCTTCAGAGGAGAAACTACTAAACCAGAACATGGAATCATGACGTGTGACTTATGATGATGATGTTGATGATTATGGACTAACCTCTTTATATTATTTGAAGTACTGAGTATCCTTGGGACGGTTCTACCTCCTGGATATTCACTATGTTTGTTTTCTTATAAGCCCTTTATGTGGTGTCGCTGAGACGCCCGACTGTGGCATGATTGTTAATTATTTACTCTATAAGCCCTTTATGTGGTGTCGCTGAGACGCCCGACTGTGGCATGATTGTTAATTATTTACTCTATAAGCCCTTTATGTGGTGTCGCTCAGACGCTCGACTGAGGCATGCTCGTTATTTATTATCCTTTCGAGGCATCGCTGCAGACACCCGATTGGTGCATTTTATTACTACTCTGTTACTACATATTCGTGTTGCATATAAATAACCTGCTTGCATGCATCAGGGATTTTTATTTTATGACTGACGTTGTGATCATAAAATATTTTAGAGCATGATTTGTCATATTATACCCGTGCTCATAATGTTTGCGAGTACATTCAAAGTACTCACTGGCTTGTCCCTGGCTATTGTCTTGGCCAGATGTCTTGCTTGGAGAGGAGCGTTGCGATGTCAGCCCGGAACCCACATAATGGTGACAACAGCTTCGCGAAGATAGGAGTTAACCTGGTCAGCTGTTCCTGTGGGAAATGGAGTCCCATAGACATTGATGTACCACAAACCGCTTCCGCCATCAACCACTAGAAACCTTATGTTGTACTCATAGGCCAGAATGGTCTTGTACTACATATTATGTATTTTTTCTTGGAGTTTCTGTATCAAGTTGGTGCCTCACTAGCTAACAGTATTCCTGGGGCTGGTGAGCACAAAGGCCATTTCCTGGGAAATTAATACCCAGAAAACCGGTCGTGACAATCATGATGATGGAGATCATGGTGTCATGCTGGTGACGATGATGATCATGGAGCCCCGAAGATGGAGATCAAAAGGAGCAAAATGATATTGGCCATATCATGTCACTTTTTGATTGCATGTGATGTTTATCATGTTTATGCATCTTATTTGCTTAGAACGACGGTAGTAAATAAGATGATCCTCATAATAATTTCAAGAAAGTGTTCCCCTAACTGTGCACCGCTATGCGAAAGTTTGTTGTTTCGAAGCACCACGTGATGATCGGGTGTGATAGATTCTAACGTTCACATACAACAGGTGTAAGCCAGATTTACACACGCGAAACACTTAGGTTGACTTGACGAGCCTAGCATGTACAGACATGGCCTCGGAACACAAGAGACCGAAAGGTCGAACATGAGTCATAAAGTGGATACGATCAACATGAAGATGTTCACCGATGATGACTAGTCCGTCTCACGTGATGATCGGACACGGCCTAGTTGACTCGGATCATGTATCACTTAGATGACTAGAGGGATGTCTGTCTGATTGGGAGTTCATTAAATGAACTTAATTATCATGAACTTAGTCAAAAAGTCTTTGCAAATTATGGCGTAAGCTCGCGTTTTAGTTCTACTGTTCTAGATATGTTCCTAGAGAAAATTTAGTTGAAAGTTGAAAGTAGCAATTATGCGGACTGGGTCCGTAAACTGAGGATTGTCCTCATTGCTAAGTTGAAGGCTTATGTCCTTAATGCACCGCTCGGTGTGCTGAACCTCAAACGTCGTCGTTGGATGTTGCAAACATCTGACATACACGTTTTGATAACTACATGATAGTTCAGTAATGTTAAACAGTTTAGAACTGAGGCACCGAAGACGATTTTGAAATGTCGTGGAACATATGAGATGTGTTTCGAGGGCTGAAATTGGGATTTCAGGCTCATGCCCACGTCAAGAGGTATAAGACCTCCGACGAGTTTATTAGCCTACAAACTAAGGGAGAAAAGCTCAATCGTTCAGCTTGTACTCAAATTGTCTGGGTACAACAATCACTTGAATCGAGTGGGAGTTAATCTTCCAGATGAGATAGTGATGTTTCTCCAAAGTCATTGCCACCAAGCTACTCGAGCTTCGTGATGAACTATAACATATCAGGGATAGATATGATGATCCTTGAAATATTCACGATGTTTGACACCGCGAAAGTAGAAATCAAGTAGGAGCATCAATTGTTGATGGTTAGTAAAACCATTAGTTTCAAGAAGGGCATGGGCAAGAAAGGATACTTCATGAAACGGCAAAACAGTTGCTGCTCTAGTGATGAAACCCAAGGTTGAACCCAAACCCAAGACTAAGTGCTTCTGTAATGAGGGAACAATCACTGAAGCAGAACTACCCTAGATACTTGGTAGACGAGAAGGCTGGCAAGGTTGATAGAAGTATATTGGATATACATTGAATTAAATGTGTACTTTACTAGTACTCCTAGTAGCACCAGGGTATTAAGATACCGGTTCGGTTGCTAAGTGTTAGTAACTCGAAATAAAAGAGCTACAGAATAAATGGAGACTAGCTAAAGGTGAGATGACGATGTGTGTTGGAAGTGTTTCCAAGGTTGATGTGATCAAGCATCGCCTGCTCCGTCTACCATCGAGATTGGTGTTAAACCTAAATAATTGTTATTTGGTGTTTGCGTTGAGCATAGGCATGATTGTATTATGTCTATCTCAATACGGTTATTCATTTAAGGAGAATAATGATTACTCTATTTATTTGAATAATACCTTCAATGGTCTTGCACCTAAAAGAATGGTTTATTGAATCTCGATCGTAGTGATACACATGTTTATGCCAAAAGATATAAGATAGTAATGATAGTACCACTTGCTTGTGGCACTGCCATTTGAGTCATATTAGTATAAAACGCATGAAGAAGTTCCATGTTGATGGATCTTTGGACTCACTCATTTTTGAAAAGTTTGAGACATGCGAACCATGTCTATTGGTATATGCGCATGAAGAAACTCCATGCAGATGGATCGTTTGGACTCACTTGATTCTAAATCACTTGATACATGCAAATCATACCACATGGGCAAGATGACTGAAAAGCCTCGTTTTCAGTGAGATGGAACAAGAGAGCAACTTGTTGGAAGTAATACATTTTTATGTGTGCTGTCCAATGAGTGCCGAGGCATGCAGTGGATATTGTTATGTTCTTACTTCACGGATGACTTGAGTAGATGCTGAGTATATTTACTTGATGAAACACAAGTCTGAATTATTGAAAGGTTCAAGTAATTTCAGAGTGAAGTTGAAGATCATCGTGACAAGAGGATAAAATGTCTATGATATGATCATAGAGATGAATATCTGAGTTACGAGTTTGGTACACAATTAAGACCTTGTGGAAATTGTTTCACAACTAATACCGCCTCGAACACCATAGTGTGATGGTGTGTCCGAACATCATAGTTGCACCCTATTGGATATGGTGCATACCATGATGTCTCTTATCGAATTACCAATATCGTTCATGGGTTAGGCATTAGAGACAACCGCATTCACTTTAAATAGGGAACCACGTAATTCCGTTGAGATGACACCGTATGAACTATGGTTTAGAGAAACCTAAGCTGTCATTTCTTGAAAGTTTGGTGCTGCGACGCTTATGTGAAAAAGTTTCATCCTGATAAGCTTGAACCCAAAGCGGATAAATACTTCTTCATAGGACACCCAAAACAGTTGGGTATACTTCCTGTCTCAGATCCGGAAGCAAAAGGGATTGTTTCTAGAATCAGGTCCTTTCTCGAGGAAAACATTCTCTTGAAAGAATTGAGTGGGAGGATGGTGGAGACTTGATGAGGTTGTTGAACCATCACTTCAACTGGTGTGTAGCAGGGCACAGGAAGTTATTCCTGTGGCACCTACACCAATTGAAGTGGAAGCTGATGATAGTGATCATGAAACTTTGGATCAAGTCACTATCGAACCTCGTAGGTCAACAAGGACGCCAGCATCGCCGGAGTGGTACGGTAATCCTGTCTTGGAGGTCATGTTGCTAGACAGCAATGAACCCACGAGCTATGGAGAAGCGATGGTGGGCCCGGATTCAAATTTAATGGCTCGAGACCATAAAATCCGAGAGAGGATCCATGTATGAAAACAAAGTATAGACTTTAGAAGAACTATTTGATGGTCGTAAGGCTGTTGGGTACAGATGGATCTTAAAAGGAAGAAGGACAATGATGCTAAGTATCACCATTAAGAAAGCTCGACTTGTCGTAAAGATGTTTTCCGACAAGTTCAAGGAGTTGACTATGATGAGACTTTCTCACTCGTAGCAATGCTAAGAGTCTGTTGGAATTATATTAGCAATTACTGCATGATTTATGAAATCTTGCAGATAGGATGTCAAAACATTGTTTCCTCGACGATATTCTTCAGGAAAGGTTGTATGTGATACAACCAGAAGGTTTTGTCAATCCTGAAAGATGCTAACAAGTGTGCAAAGCTCCAGCAATTCTTCTGAGGACTGGAGTAAGCATCTCGGAGTTGGAATATACGCTTTGATGAGATGATCAAAGGTTTTGGGTTTATACAAAGTTTATGAGAAACTTGTATTTCCAAAGAAGTGAGTGGGAGCACTATATCATTTCTGATGAGTATATGTTGTTGACATATTGTTGGTCGGAAATGATGTAGAATTTCTGGAAAGCATATATGGTTATTTGAAAAGTATTTTTCAATGGAAAACCTGGATTAAGCTACTTGAACATTGAGCATCAAGATCTATAAGGATATATCAAAACGCTTAATAGTACTTTCAAATGAATACATACCGTGACAAGATTTTGAAGGAGTTCAAAATAGATCAGCAAAGAAGGAGTTCTTGGGTGTGTTATATGGTGTGAGTATTGAGTAAGACTCAAGACATGACCACGGCAGAAGAAAGAGAAAGGATGAAGGTCGTCCCCTATGCTTCAGACATAGGCTCTATAGTATGCTATGCTGTGTACCGCACCGGAAATGTGCCTTGCCATGAGTCAGTCAAGGGGTACAAGAGTTATCCAGGAATGGATCACAGGACAGCGGTCAAACTTATCCCTAGTAACTAGTGGACTAAGGAATTTTCTCGATTATGGAGGTGGTAAAAGAGTTCGTCGTATAGGGTTACGCCGATGCAAAATTTGACACTAATCCGGATTATTCTGAGTAGTAAACTGGATTCGTATAGTAGAACAGTTATTTGGAATAGCTCCAAATAGAGCGTGGTAGCTGCATCTAGGAGATGACATAGAGATTTGCAAAGCACACACGGATCTGAAAGGTTCAGATCCGTTGACTAATAACCTCTCTCACAAGAGAGATATGATCAAACCCCATGGGTGTCGATTCATTACAATCACATAGTGATGTGAACTAGATTATTGACTCTAGTGCAAGTGGGAGACTGTTGGAAATATGCCCTAGAGGCAATAATAAAATGGTTATTATTGTATTTCCTTGTTCATGATAATTGTCTATTGTTCATGCTATAATAGTATTGACCGGAAACCGCAATACATGTGTGAATACATAGACCACAACATGTCCCTAGTGAGCCTCTAGTTGACTAGCTCGTTGATCAATAGATGGTTATGGTTTCCTCACCATGGACATTGGATGTCATTGATAACGGGATCACATCATTAGGAGAATGATGTGATGGACAAGACCCAATCCTAAGCCTAGCACAAGATCGTGTAGTTCGTATGCTAAAGCTTTTCTAAATGTCAAGTATCTTTTCCTTAGACCATGATATTGTGCAACTCCCGAATACCGTAGGAATGCTTTGGGTGTACCAAACATCACAACGTAACTGGGTGGCTATAAAGGTGCACTACGGGTATCTCCGAAAGTGTCTGTTGGTTTGGCACGAATCGAGACTGGGATTTGTCACTCCGTGTGACGGAGAGGTATCTCTGGGCCCACTCGGTAGGACATCATCATAATGTGCACAATGTGATCAAGGAGTTGATCACGGGATGATGTGTTACGGAGTGAGTAAAGAGACTTTCCGGTAACGAGATTGAACAAGGTATCGGGATACCGACGATCAAATCTCGGGTAAGTACTATACCGGTAGACAAAGGGAATTGTGTACGGGATTGATTGAATCCTTGACATCGTGGTTCATCCGATGAGATCATCGTGGTACATGTGGGAGCCAACATGGGTATCCAGATCCCGCTGTTGGTTATTGACTAGAGAGATGTCTCGGTCATGTCTGCATGATTCCCGAGCCCGTAGGGTCTACACACTTAAGGTTCGATGACGCTAGGGTCATAGGGAAGGTATGTACACGGTTACCAAATGTTGTTCGGAGTCCCGGATGAGATCCCGGACATCACGAGGAGTCCCGGAATGGTCCGGAGGTGAAGATTGATATATTGGACGAAGGGTTTTGGAGTCCGGAAGTGTTCCGGAGGTACCGGGTGATGACCAGCATGACCGAAAGGTGTTTCAGGAGCCCCGACAAGTGTTGGGGGGCTTCATGGGCCAAGGTGTAACGCCCCAGATTCGATGCGCCAGGTGTCTGCCAGTTATTTGCCGTATTTGTCATGTGATGTGCTTGCGTGTTGCACTTTGCCATGTCATCATCTGCATTTCATATCATGTCATCATGTGCATTTCATTTTGCATACGTGTTCGTATCTTGCATCCGAGCATTTTCCCCGTTGTTCGTTTTGCAATCCGGCACTCCTATGTTCCCCGGCGCTCCCTTTTACCTCTTTTTGTGTGCGGGTGTTAAACTTTCTCGGAATGGCCCGAGGTTTGCCAAGCGGCCTTGGTATAGCACCGGTAGACCGCCTGTCAAGTTTCAGATCATTTCGAGGTCGTTTGGTACTCCAACGGTTAACCGGGTAACCGTAAAGCCCTCTTTGAGTTGCAGCCCAACACCCCATCCAAAGTGGCCCAAAACCCAGCAAACTCCTCTCCATGCTCTCGGTCGTTCGATCACGATCGCGTGGCCGAAAACCGCACCTCATTTGGACTCTCCTAGCTCCCTCTACCTATATAAACACCTCCCCCGTTCAAATCCCGGGTCTTCTTCCTCCCGAAACCCTAAAAATCGTCCGCGCTTCGCGGACACGTCCGCCGCCACGGGCGAAAAACCGCCGCCGCCCGCAGCCATCGGCGTCGCACCACGTGGCGCCCGCGCCGTCGTCGCCGCGGCAGCTCGGCGGCCTTGAGCCCTCGGCCCTCCGCCACCAGCGCGCCTCTCGCCGCCCGTCTCGCGCGCTGCGAGACCTCACCGCCCGCGCCGCCGTTGCGGCGCGCCGCTCGCCGCCTCGCCTGGCGCCTCGCGTCGCCGTGCCCGCCTTGCGTCGCGCCCGGCTCGTCTCCGGCCAGATCCGGGCCGGCGCCGCCGGATCCGGTGACCACGACCCTCGGCCGCCTCCTCCGACCCCTCCGGCCGAGCTCGGCCAGATCCGCCCGGCCATCCTCGAGATCCGCGACGAGGTTGACTTCCCCCCCCGTTTTCCACCAAGTCCCGAATCTTCTAATATTTTCATGCATTTTCATCGCATCATATCTCTGCATCCGTAGCTCTGATTCGTGCGTGTAATATGTCAAATTGTTCGCCTCGACGATTACACCATTTCATTCCATTGCTTAATTTACATTTGAGCTCTTCTTGATGCCCGAAATGCTGTTAGAAGAGGGCTATATGATGTTAGTTTCTGATTCTTATCAGAACATGCACTTTTGTCATTTTTGCCATGATTGATGTGTGCACCCTATGAACTTGAGTCCTACATGTGTTTTGTAGTATGCCATGCCATCTTTCCAGGGGTGTATGCCATGTATTTTTGTGATCTCTGTGGTGCCTAGCACAAGCATGCAAACTAGGCTTCATGATGTTGCTGATTTCAGCCCCTGTTCTGCTGATATTTTTATGCCATGTTAACTTGATGCTACCGAGAGTTCCATGCATATTTTTAGATACTTCAGTAAGGATGTTTTGAACATATGGTTATTCCCTATCCATCCATACCCTTGTTTGCAATTATGGAGTGCCATAGCTTGAGTCAATCGAGCTCTACTTTTGCTATAAAATGTTTCCTGACAGATTGTTTACATGTTGTTCAATTTTGCCAGGGTTGTTGTAGTTGATCCGTGTATGCTATGATGTTGTTCTTGCCATGTATAGCTTCTATGCCATGTCTTCTTACTTTGAGTTGCCTTTCCATGCCATATATTGCTCTGTGGTGAGCGGTTCAAGCTCACCAACATGCCTACTTATCGTTATTCTTGCCATGTATGAATCTGTCTTATAACTTGCCATGTTTACATGGGTGCCATCATATTTGCTGTGCCCTTTTGGCTCATGGTCAGTAAAGGACATTTGATCTATGCATTCAGTAGATTCATTCCATGCCTTTTTTTGCCATTATAAGTTCCTGTAACATGTTGTTTGATAGCTCTAAACATTGCAACCTGATGTTATTTCTGCCATGTCCTGTGAATTCTGCTAAGTCTGTGAACCTGTTATTATTTGCAATCTTGCCATGTCATTTTGAGCATGTTATAGTGATTTCTGGAGATAGCTCAGTGTTCATGTTTTGTCATGTTTTACCTGTACTTTCATGCCCATGCCTTTTGTTTTCATGTTGAGATTCTGTAGCATGTTGTTTTGATGCTTGCAATATGCCTAGTTTCTGTTTTAGACAGATTGTTGCTATAACTTGTTTCATGTGTATGTGTTGCACCGTTGCTCCGTTTTGAGTGTGCTCTATATGAAACTTGCTTGATTTTGCATGTAGCTTCATATTATCATGTTGCATCCTTGTTTTGAGGTGTTTGCTTGATGTTTGTATGCATTTTGCATCGATGCCATGTTCAACTTGTTTTGCTCATATCTTCTAGGCCGTAGCTCCGAATCTAATGAACTTTATATGTAACTTGACTAGAATTTCGTGTAGATCATCGTGGTGCATTTTAAATTGCTGTTTAACAACTTGAACATAAAGTTATTCAGATCTGGGCCAATTTCGAAATTTGCATATGAGGACTTACCGGAATTGTTATATGTTGTTCCCGGCCTCATTTAAACTTGCCTTGATGTGTTGTTCTTGTTTGCATCATCTCTTGCCATAAGTAGCTTCATGTAGTCTTGTTATGCATCATGCTTGTTGTGCATCATGTCTTGTTCATGTGTGGTGTGTTTACTATGTTGTGTGCTTCTTCTTGTTAGTTCCTGTTTCGTTGCGATCGTGAAGATTCGTTCGTCTACGCTTGGTTCGGCTTCATCCGTTCATCTTCTTCATGGACTCGTTCTCCTTCCTTGCGGGACTTCAGGCAAGATGACCGCTACCCTGGATCTCACTACTATCATTGCTATGCTAGTTGCTTCGTTCTTTCGCTATGCTGCGCTACCTATCACTTGCTGCTCAAGCCGCCCAAATTGCCATGAACCTCTAACCTTTTTCCCCTTCCTAGCAACCCATTGTTTGGCTATGTTAACGCTTTGCTCGGCCCCTCTTATAGCGTTGTTAGTTGCAGGTGAAGATGAAGTTTGTTCCTTGTTGGAACATGGAGATGTTGTTCCTTGTTGGAACATGTTTACTTGTTGGGATATCACAATATATCTTATATTATTAATGCATCTATATACTTGGTAAAGGGTGGAAGGCTCGGCCTTATGCCTGGTGTTTTGTTCCACTCTTGCCGCCCTAGTTTCTGTCATATCGGTGTTATGTTCCCGGATTTTGCGTCCCTAACGTGGTCGGGTGATTTATGGGACCCCCTTGACAGTTCGCTTTGAATAAGACTCGTCCAGCAAGGCCCAACATTGGTTTTACCATTTGCCTCACCACCACCTACTTTTCCCTTGGGAGTCGCTCTCTCGAGGGTCATCTTTATTTAGCCCCCCCTGGGCCAGTGCTTCTCTAAGTGCTGGTTCGAAACGAGCAGACTGCGGGGCCACCTTGGGGAAACTCGGGGTTTGGTTTTACTCGTAGGATGTCTCATCCGGTGTTGCCCTGAGAACGAGATATGTGCAGCTCCTATCGGGATTGTCGGCGCATCGGGCGGCTTTGCTGGTCTTGTTTTATTGCTGTCGAAATGTCTTGTAGCCGGGATTCCGAGACTGATCGGGTCTTCCCGGGGAGAAGGAATATCCTTCGTTGATCGCGAGAGCTTATCATGGGCTAAGTTGGGACACCCCTGCCCTGCAGGGTATAAACTTTCGAAAGCCGTGCCCGCGGTTATGTGGCAGATGGGAATTTGTTAATATCCGGTTGTAGTAAACTTGAAGCAAACTCTTCTAAAAATACACCAACCGTGTGCGTAACCGTGAGTGTCTCTTTTCGGGGCTGATCGAGAGGAGAACACGGTTTCTAGGTTATGCTTGACGTAAGTAGGAGTTCAGGATCACTTCTTGATCATTACTAGTTGACGACCATTCCTTTGTTTCTCTTCTCGCTCTCATTTGCGTATGCTAGCCACCACATCATGCTTAGTCGCTCTTGCAACCTCACCACTTTACCCCTTCCTTTCCCATTAAGCTTTGCTAGTCTTGATACCCATGGTAATGGGATTGCTGAGTCCTCGTGGCTCACAGATTTCTACACCAACAGTTGCAGGTACAGGTTGTGCGATGATCATGACGCGAGAGCGATGTTTGTTTGTGTTGGAGTTCTTCTTCTGCTTCTGCTTCGATCAGGGGATAGGTTCCAGGTCGGCAGCCTGGGCTAGCAGGGTGGATGTCGTTGAGTTTCTGTTTAGGTTTCATCCGTAGTCGGATGTTGATCTTGTATATGATGTTGTTGTATTCTTGTGGCATTTGTGCCTTATGTATGTATCCCTATGTATTATGTAATGTTGATGTAATGATATCCACCTTGCAAAAACGTTTCAATATGCGGGTCTATCCTTGGTGGGACCTTCGAGTTCCTTTTGGATAGGGTCGCATATTGGGCGTGACACAAGGGAAGGGGCAAACCAGCCCACTAAGGGGCTATGCGCCCCCCTCACCTATTCCCACGTGACCAGGGGGTTTGGGGCGCCCCATCTAGGGTTCCCACCTCCTGGCTTGGGGGCCAAGTCACCCAATGGGGAGATCCCATCTGCCCTGGCCGCCGCCCCTCCCTAGGGGAAACCCTAGGGCGCCTCCCTCTCCCCCTTGTCCCTATATATAGTGGAGGTTTTGGGGCTGCCCAACACACGAGTCTTTCTCTCCCAAGGCGCAGCCCTACCTCTCTCACTCCTTGTCTCTCGTAGTGCTTGGCGAAGCCTGCTGAGTACCAGCTCCTCCACCACCACCACGCCGTCGTCTTTGCCGGACGGAGTCTTCCCCAACCTCTCCCTCTCCTCTTGATGGATCAAGGCACGGGAGACGTCATCGGGCTGCACGTGTGTTGAATGCGGAGGCGCCGTTGTTCGGCGCTTAGATCGGAATCAACCGAGTTCTTGTAACGCTTCCGCATCGCGATCTTCAAGGGTATGAAGATGCACTCCCCTCTCTCTAGTTGCTAGTATCTCCATAGATTGATCTTGGTGATGCGTAGAAAATTTTGAATTTCAGCTACATTCCCCAACACCGAGTTGGTGCAGTTGGTCCCAGTTTGCTTGACCAATCCTCTGTTTACTTATTACCAAACTTGGTCTCACTGAGTTTGAGTAATCGGTCAAACCGAGTTGAGGTTTTACCCTAACCCCTGCACATCGGTCCCACCGAGATGACTATATCAGTCCCACCGAAATCCTAACATTCACATTTTTACCTAAATCGGTCTGACCGAGTTTACTGATTCGGTCCCATCGAGTTCGGGAATCTGTGTGTAACGGTTAGATTTTGTGTGGAGGCTATATATACCCCTCCACCCACTCTTCATCCATGGAGAGAGCCATCAGAACAAACCTACACTTCCAGTACTCATTTTCTGAGAGAGAACCACCTACTCATGTGTTGAGGCCAAGATATTCCAATCCTACCATATGAATCTTGATCTCTAGCCTTCCCCAAGTTGCTTTCCACTCAAATCATCTTTCCACCATAGCCAAATCTGTGAGAGAGAGTTGAGTGTTGGGGAGACTATCATTTGAAGCACAAGAGCAAGGAGTTCATCAACAACACACCATATATTACCTTTTGGAGAGTGGTGTCTCCTAGATTGGTTAGGTGTCACTTGGGAGCCTCCGTCAAGATTGTGGAGTTGAACCAAGGAGTTTGTAAGGGCAAGGAGATCGCCTACTTCGTGAAGATCTACCCTAGTGAGGCAAGTCCTTCGTGGGCGATGGCCATGATGGGATAGACAAGGTTGCTTCTTCGTGGACCCTTCGTGGGTGGAGCCCTCCGTGGACTCACGCAACCATTACCCTTCGTGGGTTTAAGTCTCCATCAACGTGGATGTATGATAGCACCACCTATCGGAACCACGCCAAAAATCTCTGTGTCTCAAATTGCGCTTGCACACTCCAATCCCATTGTCAGTGTCAAAACCGGCGGATCTCGGGTAGGGGGTCCCGAACTGTGCTTCTAGGCGGATGGTAACATGAGACAAGGGACACGATGTTTTTACCCAGGTTTGGGCCCTCTCGATGGAGGTAAAACCCTACTCCTACTTGATTTATATTGATGATATAGGTAGTACAAGAGTTGATCTACCACGTGATCAGAGAGGCTAAACCCTAGAAGCTAGCCTATGGTATGATTGTTGTTCATCCTACGGACTAAAAGTCTCCGGTTTATATAGACACCGGAGAGGGTTAGGGTTACATAGAGTCGGTTACATTGGAAGGAGATCTACATATCATATCGCCAAGCTTGCCTTCCACGCCAAGGAAAGTCCTATCCGGCCACGGGACGAAGTCTTCAATCTTGTATCTTCATAGTCCGGGAGTCCGGCCAAAGGTCATAGTCCGGCCATCCGGACACCCCCTAATCCAGGACTCCCTCAGTAGCCCCTGAACCAGGCTTCAATAACGACAAGTCCGGCGCGTAAATTTGTCTTCAGCATTGCAAGGCGGGTTCCTCCTCCGAATATTCCATAGAAGATGTTGAACACAAGGATAGTGTCCGGCTCTGCAAAATAATTTCCACATACCACCATAGAGAGAATAATATTCACACAAATCTAATCTGCTGACGTATTCCATAGTGTGAAATCACGCTACGACCAAGCCTTTATTTGAATCGATTTATTGTTCCACCTCAGCGCGTTTAGCGAGGCGGTTTCCTTGGCACGTCTTGTCAAAGCAGAGATCGTGTCCCCTTATTCCGGGATTCTCATCAATACGGGCGTGGGTAACCCAACCGCGCCATTAATTATGGCGCTTGGGAGATAAGCGAGTTTTATTAGGCTGGTGGGGGCTCATAGTTTCGGCCGCCCATTTAAGGGGATAAGGATCCACCCTTTACATCTACGCCTTCTTCCTCCTTTGCTTATCCATTCCTGCGCACTCGAGCTCCAGCGCCCAAGTCCGCACTTCCCACCTCAACCTTCTCCAATCATGTCCGGAGCGGGAGGTAGATGGATGGCCTCCACCGTCACGGAGGGTGATGGAGTCCTGGATTAGGGGGTGTCCGGATGGCCGGACTATGACCTTTGGCCGGACTCCCGGACTATGAAGATACAAGATTCAAGACTTCGTCCCATGTCCGGATAGGGACTTTCCTTGGCGTGGAAGGCAAGCTTGGCGATACGATATGAAGATCTCCTCCCATTGTAACCGACTCTGTGTAACCCTAGCCCTCTCCCATGTCTATATAAACCGGAGAGTTTTAGTCCGTAGGACGAAGAACAATCATACCATAGGCTAGCTTCTAGGGTTTAGCCTCTCCGATCTTGTGGTAGATCAACTCTTGTACTACCCATATCATCAATATTAATCAAGCAGGAGTAGGGTTGTACCTCCACCGAGAGGGCCCGAACCTGGGTAAAAACATCATGTCCCTTGTCTCCTGTTACCATCCGCCTAGACGCACAGTTCGGGACCCCCTACCCGAGATCCGCCGGTTTTGACACCGACAGAGGGGCACATCAAAAAGTTGAGGAAGGCCGGATACTTGTCTGACGACATCGCGCACCGGCTTCCAGATGAGGGCAACTCATCCCCACCCCTAGGCCCCATGACAGGGTCGTATTTCTCCCCCATTTCCTCCATGGACTGGGTTTTCCTCTTCACCCGTTCGTCCGGGGGCTCATGTTCTACTACGGCCTGGACTTCCATGATCTGGCCCCAAACTTCATCCTCAACATCTCGGCGTTCATCGTCATGTGTGAGGTCTTTCTCCGCATCCAGCCCCACTTCGGCTTATGGCTGAATACCTTCAATGTCAAGCCGAAGGTTGTGGGCGGCCGACAAGCGGAGTGTGGAGGCGCCATGGTGGGCAAGATAGCCAACGTTACATGGCTCGAGGGCGCCTTTGTGGAAACCATCAAAGGGTGGCAATCGGGGTGGTTCTACATCACCGAGCCACGTGACCCTGAATGGGCAGCGGCCCCCGAATGCCGATCTGGCATCCCCACACGACTCACCTCATGGAAAGAGACGGGCCTGTCGTGGGGTAATTCGACAGAGGTGACCGGACATCAAACCTGCGTCAAAGACCTGATCGACAGGAAGGTTAAACTTGTCACTGTAGTCCAGGTCATGCTCTTCCGCCGGATCCTCCCGTGTCAACGACGGGCTTTTAATCTATGGGAATTCGACCCGGCCCGGCAGCAAACTTTGTCCAGGCTCTTCGACACAACGCACGAAGATGCCTGGAAGGTGCTTTTCAAGAGCTCCGAGGTTCATCCTCCCATTACCGAGGATCGCGGATTATGCGCGAAGCGTCAAGCCAGCGCGGTAAGCTCAATTTTCCCATTACGGGGTATTTGTTTTCCATAGTTTGACTCTATGCGGGATCTAAACTCCCATCCCTTTAACAGGACTGGCAGAAGAAGGCCGGAAAGATCAACTGTCCGGCTCCTTTGCCCGAAGACCCAGCGGACGCCTGTTTGACAAAGCTGCTGGTTCCGGCACCCCACATGGTGCCGGAGAAGAAGGCCAAGAAGAAGGCCACGGGGACTCGAAAGAGTTCCCGACGCCTGGTGGTGTCGGACTCATCGCCCGACGACCCCGAAGCACCCTCCACCTCCGAAGATGAGGAGAAGGAAGAAGAAGCCTCTCTATCGGTGTCAAAACCGGCGGATCTCGGGTAGGGGGTCCCGAACTGTGCGTCTAGGCGGATGGTAACACGAGACAAGGGACACGATGTTTTTACCCAGGTTCGGGCCCTCTCGGTGGAGGTAAAACCCTACTCCTGCTTGATTTATATTGACAATATGGGTAGTACAAGAGTTGATCTACCACGAGATCGGAGAGGCTAAACCCTAGAAGCTAGCCTATGGTATGATTGTTGTTCGTCCAACGGACTAAAACTCTCCGGTTTATATAGACACCAGAGAGGGCTAGGGTTACACAGAGTCGGTTACAATGGGAGGAGATCTTCATATCGTATCGCCAAGCTTGCCTTCCACGTCAAGGAAAGACCCTATCCGGACACGGGACGAAGTCTTGAATCTTGTATCTTCATAGTCCGGGAGTCCGGCCAAAGGTCATAGTCCGGGCATCCGGACGCCCCCAAATCCAGGACTCCCTCAGTAGCCCCTGAACCAGGCTTCAATGACGACAAGTCCGGCGCGCAAATTGTCTTTGGCATTGCAAGGCGGGTTCTTCTCCAGCTCCATATACTTGTAGAATAGTGTCCGGCTTCTGATAAATGCTGCGCTCCTTGGCTTCCACGTCCAATAAAGGCCATCTTCCACGTGTCGAACGAATGCAAAAAGCCAGGGTATTTTTACATTTCCCCCCCTAGCTGCTCAAATAAGCTGCCTATATAAAAAGAGACGAGGATCTAGAACCGAACCACACCATCCTCCCTTCTCAAGCTTTCATCGGAGCGCTTCTGACCAGAAAATCCATTCCATCATGGACAGCTGACGCGGCTCCTCTTCTCGCGCTCCCAGCCCCAAGCCTGGGGATTGGGAGAGATGCTCCGTCCCGCATAGCAAGCTAGTAGTGCTTCAATCCAAGGGGCTACTCCCCCGGCATATATGGTCCCAGTTCGATCCGGGATTGCCACCTACGGCGGCGGAGAGTAGGCGGAGAGCATCCCCAATCCCTCTCAAGGAGAGCGTGTGTGCCTAGTTCCTTATTTAATAAGGGGACTCGGATTTCCAATTCATCCGTTTCTCCGAGGTCTACTGGAGTTCTACGGCCTCCAGCTACACAACCTCACACCTGCCTCCATACTGCACGTTGCGGGCTTTGTGGCCCTCTGCGAGCTATTCTTGGGCGTCGAGGCCCATTTCGCACTGTGGAAGAGGTTGTTCTGCCTTGTGCCCCGCTCTCAGGAGGGGTCAATTTATCAAGTGGGCGGAGCCAAACTATGGCGCATCGCCGGGACCGGATACCTATCCGGTACCCCTAAGAAGGCGTCCGAGGACTGGCCTTCAGAATGGTTTTATATGGATGACGTCCCCCTGCCGGACCCTGTACGGATCGTCGTCCCTGAGCTTAACAACGCTCCGTTAAAGAAACGCCTGAGCTGGCGCCCACGGAATCCTCAAAGGGAAACTGACAGGGACGTCCTTTATCTGATGAGCCGGATAAGATTGTTGGCTCATTCGGATTGACCATGATCGAGGTCATGGCCACATGCATTACGTCTGGGGGTGGGGGTGCAGCCGCTTCAGTACAGAGGCCACCCCATGTGGGATTTCAACGGGGAGGACGACACAACCCGGTGCGGTCGCAAGGGACTAGATTCGGCTGCCACTCTAACGAAGATCTTATCCACTTTGTACAAGGGAGAAGAAGAGGAATTCCTCCATGTCAACCCACGGGGCGGATTCTCTATGTATAGCCCTCCGAGCTGGGTAAGCGAACACTTTCACTTATCTACCTGCTTTCGAAATTCCCATAATTGAGTACTTAGTCTGGCGATGTTAACGCAGGAGCTACGCAAGATGGTGAAGGAGATCAACAGCCCTCCTCCACAGCCCGAGGACCCAGAACGGTCCCTCGATCCGGATTCCCAAGAGGACCCGGACTTATGTGTGGAGTTAATTGATGGGGCGTTTCATCAATTGAGTAAGGACAACACCTTAGTGGCCATTACGGCCGATTATCCCGGACTACTTCCAGCCTCAAAGGTAACCGAGACCGAAGTCCCTGTACTTTGAAGGAGATCCATCCATGCCTTATTTTGAATGCTATAAACCAATATTGTTTCGTTTTGCAGGGGAAATCCTTGAGGCGGAGTGCCGGGCCCATGGTGGGCAGCCAACAAGGGCCGCTGCAGCCAGGCGGGCCAAAAAGAAGTGCGGACCAGATCGAGACTCCGGTGCAACGGTACGGTGTGCGAATTTAACGCCTAGGGTTTATGCCCTCAAGTCATGCTAACGCTCATGCTCTCCTTAGGAAGAAGAGAGCCCACCAGACTGTATCCACCGGCCAGACTTCAAGGCCGGGTCCGGAAGTGGAGGCGGACACGGGGCGCGCGTCGGCCGTTCCTCTGACAGAGGATGCAGACGTGCTATCTGCCACCAATTCAGAGGTGGAGAGTGCCATGAACCACAGGCATCGCCGGACTGTTCTTCAGGACGCATGTTTTCCCCAGAGGCATTGAACGCCTTTAATACGGGAGATGCGTACCTCCGTGCCGCTCAAAATGGTCTAGCCAGAGCCACAGAGCAGTATGTAAAAGACATACGGGTGAGTAAATCTGATGGTTATATATGTCAGTAGCCCCCGAGACTTGAAATAGTTAAGATAATTGTTTTAAGGATCATATGTAATGCAGGGTCTTACAAAGAAGAACAGGCAACTGTCTCAGGAGCTGGCAGAGTGCAAGGCCCAACTCGAGACCGCACTGGCCGCTTCAGCTATTGCCCAAGGGACCCCCTCAGGTAATATATGCTTCGAAAAATAATTCCGTTGTGAAGTGCGGCATGTGTGCAATTCTGACGATAACAGTGCAGATGGGGCCGGAGTAAATCCGGACAAGCAACAACTCCTACGCCAATTAAAGGCTGGCGAGAGCGTGCTCACAAGGGTGAGGCAAGAGAAGAACAAACTTCAAGACACCAATACCCAGCTGGGCGAGGAACTAAAGGATGTTCGTATTCAGCTGTCTGCTTCCGTAAAGGAGAATCGACGACTTCACACGGCATTTTTAGTAAGTGCTTGAACGAATTCTCGAAAAAAAATCGGCGAGGAAGTCGATTGACAGAGCTATGTCTGTAGGTCTGTTGACAGGTCGTCCTGCGGAGGAAATGCCCGGTTCAATGGGGGACCTTCTGCCCGAGCTGTTGCAACTGCACGAACGAGTTCGGCAGGCAATGTAGGGCGTCGTCCAGGCTATGTGGCCATCCCTCTCCGCGCCCGAAGGCCTTGGGGAGCTTGCAAAGAAGCTGGAGGGAGTGCGGCAGCGCTTCCGGTTGTGGAAGATATCAGCCTGTCGTCAAGGTGCCAGGGAGGCCTGGGCCATGGTGAAGACTCGGTACACGAAGGCTGACCCGAACCACATGGCCGAGGTCGGCCCTATGGGTCCTGACGGAAAGGAGACCCCTGTCAGTTTAGTATATGGCCAGGTAGAGCTGGCTGCAAAGTATTCTCAACAGGACTGTAAATTAGACGGCCTGTTGGATGGTATTGAAGAAGAATATACCGAGTCGGATTGACTCTGTAATTTAAAATGACATGAAAAATGCCTTCTAGCCGGATTGTAGATTGTTTGTCATTGCGGACCTTTTCGCTTCGACCTCTGGACCCTATAGTCCGGAGTGTGTCCGAATACCCTCTTGATTATATAAGAACCGGGGCATGCATGGAGACAAGGCGTAGGGGTCATAATTGCTTTAGCGCATAAGTGCCCAACTAGTTATGTTATATTACATGGTTAGTAAGAAACATCTTCCAGGGAGAATAGTTCCGTTAGGGGTTCCTTTCCCTGGGAGGCATGCCCTAAAGTGCATGTCCGAACTGCTAAAAAGAGCAGAAAATCATCTGGGAGCAGATAAATAAACAAGAAAAATCATCTTTTAGTTCACCGACCGAATATTCCCTTAAGAACACTAGCTTTCGGCTTCACCTAGTCTGAGGTACACATCCGGCTGACCCGGCAGTAACAATCGCAGAGGTGCTCCCTTTACCACCAAGCCGAACGAACGGGAACGTAGGGGTAAGCACAGGAGCCAGGCAACCCAGCTTGGCCAAAACCTAAGTCATATCGATGCATATAATGGTGTATAAAAGGTTCATGCGGAAGTGTCACACATGTTTTGGGCATAAGGCCCGTTTATATAAACTTCTGATAAAGAAGCCCCCAGGTATGATGAGCAGGTGTGGCGCGTCAAGTATGTGCGAACAATGCGCAAGCAAGCCCCTAAGGGCTTGGGAGAAAAAAAAGGTCGGGAGAAGGAGAGAAATGCCAGATAGCTAATGTGAAAAATAAAAAGGGGACAGAGGAAGGAGATGAACACGGAGTCCGGCGCTAGGCGTAGAATCTTCGTAGGCTTGCTGCGTTCCATGGGTTCGGCTCGAGTCGGTTGTCCGATGCGTTTCGCAGACGGTGTGCTCCACCAGTCAGTACTTGGTCGATTATGAAGGGACCCTCCCATTTGGGCTTTAGTTTGTCCTTTTTCTTGTATGGCAGGCGTAGAACTAGTTCGCCAACGTTATAAGTTTTGGCCCGTACTTCTCTGCTTTGATATCTTTGAGCCTGCTGTTGATAGAATGCGGAACGGGCTTTTGCCACGTCGCGCTCCTCCTCCAATGCGTCCAAGCTGTCCTGCCGATCGAGCTCGGCTTCTCTTTCTTCGCATATGCGCACGCCGAGGTGAGTCATGAATTATGTCGCAGGCGTAACTGCCTGCGCCGTATACCATAAAAAATGGTGTGAATCCGGTAGTGCGATTCGGCGTGGTCCGCAGCCCCCAGAGTACGGAGTCAAGCTCCTCTACCCAGTGTGTGTTAGATTACTTGAGGGATCGCACTAGTCTGGGTTTGATGCCGCTCATGATGAGACCGTTGGCTCGCTCAACTTGACCGTTAGTTTGTGGGTGATAGACTGAAGCGTAGTCCAGCTTGATGCCCATGTTTTTGCACCAGAGTTTAACTTCGTCGGCCGTGAAGTTTGTGCCGTTGTCAGTTATGATGCTGTGGGGGACGCCGTAACGGTGTACAACCCCGGATATGAAGTCTATCACCGGTCCGGATTCGGCCGTCTTTACAGGCTTGGCCTCTATCCATTTGGTGAATTTGTCCACCATGACTAGTATTTTTCTTGTGGGTTCCTCCTTTAAGGGGTCCAACCATGTCAAGCCCCCAGACCAAAAAAGCCCAGGTGATTGGTATGGTTTGTAGGGCGGTAGGCGGCATGTGGCTTTGATTAGCGAATAATTGGCAACCGACGCATCGCTGCACTAAGTCCTGAGCGTCTGCCCGGGCCGTCGACCAATAAAATCCGGTACGGAAGGCCTTGCTTACAAAGGGCCCGGGCTGCGGCGTGGTGCCCGCCTAGTCCGGCATGAATTTCAGCCAGAAGATTTCGCCCTTCTTCTTCGGAGATACACCTTTGAAGGACTCCGGTTGTGCTCTTCTTATAAAGCTCTCCCTCGTGGACTTTGTAGGCTTTAGATCGCCGCACTATGCAGCGGGCCTCGTTTTGGTCCTCGGGAAGTTCCTGCCTAGTTAGGTAGGCTAAGAATGGTTCTGTCCACGGGGCAATGACTGCCATTATTGTGTGGGCTGACGGTGTTGTTTCGTTGGCAGAGCCACCAACTGGGTCAGAATGTTCGGTGAGGGTTAGTGTGGTTGTGTCCGAGCTGTTGTTTCTGGACTCTCCCTCCATTTTACGGATGGCTTGAAAAGACAATCTAGGAAGGTGTTGGCAGGGACGGCATCACGCTTTGCGCCGATGCGTGCCAACACGTCTGTTGCCTGGTTGTTCTCCCGGGCTTTATGGTGAAATTCGAGCCCCTCAAACCGGGCTGACATCTTTAAGATGGCGCTGCGATAAGAAGCCATTTTCGGATCTTTGGCGTCAAAGTCTCCATTTATTTGGATACCGCGAGCTTTGAATCCCCACGAACCTCTAGGTTCTGAATGCCCATGGAGACTGCCATCCGGAGACCATGTAGAAGGGCCTCGTATTCGGCTGCGTTGTTGGAGTCCGTGTACATTATCTGAAGTACGTATTGGACTGTATCTCCTGTAGGGGACGTCAGAACAACGCCAGCCCCCAGGCCAGCCAACATTTTGGAGCCATCGAAGTGCATGATCCAGTTGGAATATGGGTCGTACCCTTTAGGGAGCTCGGCTTCGGTCCATTCGGCGATGAAGTCAGCCAAAACCTGCGATTTGATAGCTCGCCGTGGCTTGTAAGTTATATCAAACGGGAGGAGCTCAATGGCCCATTTGGCAATCCGCCCGTTGCATCGCGGTTGTTTATAATATCATTAAGAGGTACTTCGGATGCCACTGTTATTGAACACTCTTGGAAATAGTGTCGCAGCTTCCGGGATGCCATGAACACCGCGTATGCTATCTTTTGATAATGCGGGTACCGTGACTTGCATGGAGTTAGGACAGTGGACACGTAGTAAACTGGTTTTTGGAGAGGAAACTTGTGTCCGTCTATTTCTCGTTCGACGACGAGCACCGCGCTTAAACTTGATGGGTTGCCGTGATGTATAATAGCATTGGTTCGCCCGTGTTGGGCGCGGCCAGGACCGGATTTGTTGCCAGTATGGCTTTGATTTCTTCGAGTCCGGTCGTGGCGGCATCCGTCCACTCGAAGTGTTCGGTGCACCGCAGGAGGCGATAAAGGGGTAATGCTTTTTCTCCTAAGCGGGAGATAAAGCGGCTTAGAGCGGCCACGCATCAAGCCAATTTTTGTATTTGCTTGAGGTCTTTTGGGATATCCAATTGCGACAGAGCTCGGATCTTGGTTGGGTTTGCCTCAATTCCTCTACCGGATACAATGAAGCCCAAGAGCTTTCCGGCCGGCACGCCGAAAACGCATTTTTCTGGGTTGAGCTTAATGTCATATGCTCGGAGATTGTCGAACGTGAGCCTCAAGTCGTCTACTAGAGTTTCGACATGTTTGGATTTGATGACCACGTCATCTACGTATGCTTCAACTGTTTTGCCGATCTGGTTGGCCAGACATGTCTGAATCATGCGCTGATAAGTCGCGCCGGCGTTTTTGAGCCCGAAGGGCATTGTGTTGAAGCAGAATGGGCCGTATGGGGTGATGAATGCCGTTGCGGCTTGGTCTGACTCTGCCATCTTGATTTGGTGGTAGCCAGAGTATGCATCGAGGAAACACAATGAATTGTGTCCTGCAGTGGCGTCGATGATTTGATCAATTCGGGGGAGGGGGAAGGGATCCTTTGGGCATGCCTTATTTAGGTCTTTGAAATCGACACATAGGCGCCAGGATTTGTCCTTCTTTGGTAATCACCAGGTTTGCTAGCCAGTCCGGATGTTTTTTATCTCTGATGAATCCGGCTTCCAGTAGTTTTGCTAGCTCCTCTCCCATGGCTTGTCTCTTGGGTTTGGAGAAACGCCAAGAGTCTACTTAACGGGCTTGAACCCTTTAGGACGCTCAGCTGTGCTCGCCAGCCAAGCGTGGGATTCCTGGCATGTCTGAAGGGTCCCAGGCAAAAATGTCCCAATTTTCTCGTAGGAATTCTCTGAGTGCGGCTTCTACATCAGGTTTTAGTTGTGCCCCGATGGAGGCCATTTTTGTGGTGTCCGTTGGATGGACTTGGAACTTGACTATTTCGTCTGCTGGCTTGAAGGAGGTGGACTTGGATCTTTTGTCGAGTATCACATCGTCCCTATCCACCGTGGAGCGCAACACAGTTAGTTCCTCAGCCGCCAGGGCTTCGGATAGTGCCTCGAGGGCCAGTGCGGCTGTCTTGTTTTCGGCGCGGAGCGCTGTGTCCGGATCACTAGCAAGAGTGATGATTTCGTTGGGTCCGGGCATTTTGAGCTTCATGTACCCATAATGGGGTATAGCTTGAAAATTTGTGAATGCTTCTCGCCCTAACAGAGCGTGGTATCTGCTACTGAACGGGGCCACTTGAAATGTGACCTCCTCGGATCTGTAATTATCCGGCGTGCAACACCACGCCCAAAGTGTGATTTTCCCTGAACAGCATGCTTCCCGGCTGGGGATTATTCCTCTAAAGTTTGTGTTGCTTCGCTCAATGCGGCTCCAGTCTATTTCCATTTTTCGCAGTGTTTCCTCATAGATGAGGTTCAATCCGCTGCCGCCGTCCATGAGTACCTTTGTAAGCCGGAAGTCGTCCACTATCGGACTGAGGACCAATGCAGCTGGTGCTCGGGCTGGCCGGAATTTAGGTTCGTCACTGGCATTAAAAGTAATAGCCATGTCACTCCATGGATTTATTGTTGCTACCTGGTAGACTTCGGCCAGGCTGCGGAATGTTCGCTTCCTCGCATTGTTCGATGCGAAAGTCACAAAGACTGTTGACACCGCATCGGGCGCTTCGGGTGGTGCTCATGATTCTCGGAGTTAGAAGCCTCGCAACTCCTCGCCACCGCCGAGTATCCAACATGCTCTAAGGCTGTGAGTTGGTGCGATTTCCCTAAACCGTGGATTTTACAGGGTCCATTGAGCCATCCCTCCAGTACGGTCCCATACCCTATAGAGGGTTTTTGTTTTTTGCTGTTTGGCTTAAGTGCCTGGCGATAATGCACCCTTTTGTTTCGGACTGGGATTGTATTCAGGGCCGGATTGTCCCAGAATTTCGTTTCGGTTTTCCGAACGCTTTCTGTCGCACAGTACTTTTGTACTATGGATGTCAAGTCGGCGAAGCATGTGATTTCGTCGCGACTTATGGCGTTGAGGATTCCGATGTCCGTGCAGTTGTTACAGAAGAATGTAATTGCATCCTTCTCACGGCAGTCCTTTATCCTGTTTATAACCAGGAGGAATCTGGCCCAGTAGTGGTGTACTGTTTCCCCGGGTTCTTGCCGTATTTGGGTTAGATCCCTTATAGTTGGGTGGGCGGGTGGATTTAAATCCGGAACCTCGCCCGATCTAAGACTCGGGGGCCAAGAAATTTCCAATCCGGAAGCTTGTTTTCTTGGACGTTATTCAATGAATCAGGCCTTCTGCCTGACTTCAGGTTCAGGGCTTGGGCGACATCCTCCCCTCCGCGGATATCCGGCTTGGAGGTGTCGAGAATCTGGACACATCTGGTCCTTAGGATGGGCGAAGATTCGCCGCATTGTTCTTCCACCACTTCAACGTGGTGGGTGACCTGGGGAGAGTCGATCTCTCTCTGATCGGGTTTAAGCCCCATCCGCCGTAATCAGAAGCGACTCGGTGGCGGCGATGCGATCCAAGAGCTCGTTTAGGGAAGAGAGCTCCATCGGATCTAACTGCTCGGCGAGTTCCGAGCTGATCTGGAGATTGCCTTCGATGACCCGAGGGGTCATCGCTGGCGCGGCGACCGAACAGGCGGTCATCAAAAACCTGCCTAGCCGGAGAGTTTGGCCGACAGCCAAAGCTCCTTTAGCAACAGCGCCGTCTTTAAAGGCGGGGTGCGACATCCTTCATGTTGGTGACGACACAGAGGAACTCTCAATGAAAGCACCAATGTCGGTGTCAAAACCGGCGGATCTCGGGTAGGGGGTCCCGAACTGTGCGTCTAGGCGGATGGAAACAGGAGACAAGGTACATGATGTTTTTACCCAGGTTCGGGCCCTCTCGGTGGAGGTAAAAACCTACTCCTGCTTGATTAATATTGATGATATGGCTAGTACAAGAGTTGATCTACCACGAGATCGGAGAGGCTAAACCCTAGAAGCTAGCCTATGGTATGATTGTTGTTCGTCCTAGGGACTAAAACTCTCCGGTTTATATAGACACCGGAGAGGGCTAGGGTTACACAGAGTCGGTTACAATGGGAGGAGATCTTCATATCATATCGCCAAGCTTGCCTTCCACGCCAAGGAAAGTCCCTATGCGGACACAGGATGAAGTCTTGAATCTTGTATCTTCATAGTCCGGGAGTCCGGCCAAAGGTCATAGTCCGGCCATCCGGACACCCCCTAATCCAGGACTCCCTCACTCTCCCGCTCCAGCGGGGGGAGGAAAGAAAAGGAAGGCCGCCCCAACTGGGGAGGCCGGAGGGTCCAAGAAGGGGAAGACCCTTCTTCCGGACTATGCCTCCGACGCTGAAGACGGCGGAGAGGAATGTCCATCCAGGGTCAAGCCCCTGGCGAAATCGTTCGTAACCGGATAACAGAATAACTTATGGCGTTCCTCCATTGTATAGTACCTTCTGACGCCGAATTCAATCATGTAGTCCGCCCAAGGCTCAGCTCGGCGATTCATCGAGCGGCTCCCTGGATTCGTCGGATGTGAATAGCGCTTCACTCCCGATGGCCTCCTCCCCTCGCCCTACGGATGATGCCGAGGTGGAGTCCTAAGAGGGACTAAACCAGGAGGAGGTGGTCCTGGAGGCGCCGCAAAGCGACCTCCCGGACTCCAGGCCCATAGGGGATGAAGCCCCAGAGGGGTCTAAGTCCGGCCCTGGGCCGGACACCGCTTCGGAACCTTCAGTGGTTCCGGAGTCCAGCAAGTGGCCCCTTCTCAAGAAGGGCAAGCCTACGACACCGGCGTCCTCCGTCCAACCGGAGGCGCCGGACAATTTGCTGGAGGTGCTTAACGGCGCCTCCATTGACGAGGAGCACCGCACTGTTATGAGTGCGATGATTCAGAAGGTTCAGTCCGCCAAGAGCGGGCTGACGAAAGCCTGTACCAGCCTTCTAACAGGCTTTGAGGTATGTGTTAAAAACATATAAAAATGTTACAGATAGACAAGAGCCTCGATGCTCAGTTTGGTGTTCGGAAAGAAAAGCCGGACTGAGGATCTTAAAAAGATATACGCAGGTGTCTAACATAAATATGTCAATATGGGAATGCAGGCTGCACTGCTGACCTCTACCGCGCTGACTGCGGAGGTCGATGCATTGAAGCAGAGCCTCGAGCGGTGTCCGGAAGGTATGTGCCCTCGGCCGTGCCAAGAAGTAGCTCGAGGACCAGGAAGGTATGTAATACCTTATGTAAGTATATAAAAAAATACCTGGTTGCATATAATGACAGGACCAACATGAATGTTGTAGGGGCCACATCCGAGGTGGCGACCCTGAAGGAAGCGCTATCCAAGGCCAAAGACAATGCGGCCGTGGAGCGCACTGAGTGAGAAAAGCAAGAGGCGCGGGTGGTGGAGGTGCGGCAAGAGCTCGATGCTCTCGTGAACAAACATGAGAGTTTAGAGCTTGACTCGAAGACTCGAGAGTCCGAGCTTGCCTCGGCACTTGAAAGTGCCAAATCTGCCAAGGCCGAAGCCAGAAAGCCCTCCAGGAAATTGAGGCGATGAGAAGGATTGCAACGGGTAAGGCATTCTTTATGCAAATCAAGCACGTGAAAGTAAATTACCTGTTACTTACCCGCATCCGGAGCTCTCCAGGAGCATTCGCAGATCTGCCCCGCAGTGTATCCGCCGCCGCCGCATTCTACCGGGCCGAGGAAGGAAGCTCGATGGAGAAGGTGTTACGGTCCCAAAGATGTCGAGGCCGAATCCCGGTGTTTGAGCGACCAAATGAAGCAGCTGGTCGAGCTTCATAAGGCAGCCGAACAGGCCATGAAGGGCTCGATAGGCCGGGCCGTGGCCTCGGGAGGTCATTCCTTTGAGCTACTTTGGGCTGGTGCGGGCCGGTGGATGCCTGTCCACGGCTTGAAGTCATCAAGCGCTCCGTAGGCATCGAGGGCGCTCAGAGGGCTTTGCCCGTGCTAAAGTGCACTGGGGTAAGCTGGATGTTGAGAAACTGGTGAAGGATGGGCCACCGGAGGGGAAGGAGCATCGCAGGCCCGAGATGTATTATGAGGGCGTCCTGAAGGGTGCCCGTCTTGTAGTGAATGAATTTACCGGGGATGTAATTTTTGAGTAAACTCGCTCGTGTTTATCCTATGCGCTGAAAACTTGTTCATATGCGCTAAGCAACGCTTTTTAAATTTAAAATATTACCTTCTATGTGGCCGTTTATTAAATCTGAGAGATGCAAGTCGTCGGCTTCTACCCCCATGCCACGAGTGCTAGGGTGTTCGGGATAAACCTGAGCGCTCTTGTTCCCATTCTTGGGTCCATCTAGGGAGGCGCTCAGCACAACGAACAAGGCCGTCGGACTTATAATGCTTTATCACTCTCACTTAGCCATAGAAATCTATAATTTTAAATTTCGGCGAAGCCCCTAGTATTCGGAAGACCGAGTTTGAGGCGCTATCCACGCCTAGGCCGGATAAATCCAGCTCCTCGCTCTAAGAGGCATAAGTCTTTAAGGACTCGAAAAACCTCTCGAACAGCGACCGGTCTCTCGCCCTATCATGACGGTCAGTTTTAGCTTTCATCGAGGTGTTAACCCAGCTCAACTGGGGCACAATCCCAGTAGTTCTCCCAGCGCTAGCTTAGCCGACATTGCGGAACGTAAGGTACCAAAACAAGGGAGCCGGGCAAACCCAACTATTGACCCAAGACATGATTCGGAGCCGATGCATATAGTGCTATAACTTCGGGGTGCCGCACTCATGAGAGTGTTCGGTCTTCTCACACCATATTATGGGGTACTTAAGCCCCTGGTGTATTGGCCGTACCAAAGTGTGCGGTTGCATAATGTCATGACTGGACATATTTGTATAAAAATAAATGAATACAATAACAGATAGGAGCTATGTATTACTTATTAAAAAGGGTTGCTATGAAAGTAGAACGATAAAAATAGTGTGATAAGCAAGAGATGGGATTATTTGACATGTTCCCCTCCAGGGGCAAGTTGCGAGACTTTAAGTAAAACCGGTATTTAGCTCATTATAGAGACCACCTGGACATTTGATGTTGCTTGTTGTCTCCCTGACTGTTGCATCGTGTATTTGAAGAGTGTATTGCCGGACAGGCCTTCCGAATAATTGGGTCCTGAAAGTATATAAAAAAAGAAACGGCAAAATTGGGACCCCCTAGTGCGGTTGAGCCACATTATGGGCGTGCCGTGGTTGTGCTCCTCCCCTTATGCCCATGGTATTTCCAGAGCGTAGTTATGTACGCGTGGTACTGCTATTGCCATCTTGCGAGGGCTAGGGTTGGGGCCGCACTGCTATGCTTGCTCGGAACGTTCCAGCCGGTTTTGTTGTAGGTTACTTTGGGCGCGCTTGACGTTGTCCGGACGTTTAACAGCCGGATTGGACAATTGCCTTGAGAGGCTACTTTGTACTTCCGCTGCTAGGGCCGCCGTGTGCTCCTTTGTTCGGAGAGAGCGTTCGGTGTTTCCATTGACCGTAATGACTCCGCGAGGGCCAGGCATCTTGAGCTTGAGATATGCGTAGTGCGGCACCACATTAAATTTTGCGAATGCGGTTCATCCGAGCAGGGCGTGATAGCCACTGCAGAACGGGACTATTTCGAAGATTAACTCTTCACTTCGGAAATTATCCGGGGATCCGAAGACCACTTCGAGTGTAATCGAGCTCGCATACCTGGCTTCTACACCTGGTATGACGCCTTTAAAGGTTGTCTTTGTGGGTTTAATCCTTGAGGGATCTATACCCATTTTTCGCACTGTATCCTGATAAAGCAGGTTCAGGCTGGTGCCGCCGTCCATGAGGACTCTAGTGAGGTGAAATCCACAATGATTGGGTCTAGAACCAATGCGGCGAATCCGCCGTGACGAATGCTAGTGGGGTGGTCCCTTCGATCAAAAGTGATCGGGCAGGAGGACCATGGGTTGAACTTTGGGGCGAATGGCTCCAACGCATAGACGTTCTTGAGAGCACGCTTCCGCTCCCTTTTGGGGATATGGGTTGCGTATATCATGTTCACCGTCTGCACTTGTGGGGGGAAGCCCTTCTGTCCTCTGTTGTTCGGCGACCGGGGCTCCTCCTCGTCATCGCTATGCAGCCCCTTGTCTTTTTTTTCGGCACTTAACTTGCCTGCCTGCTTGAACACCCAACAATCCCTGTTGGTGTGATTGGCTGGTTGTTTGGGGGTGTCGTGTATCTGGCACGAGCGATTGAGTATCCGGTCTAAACTGGATGGGCCCGGAGGATTTCTTTGGAATGGCTTCTTCCACTGACCGGGTTTAGAGCCTCTGAATCCGGCATTAACTGTCGTATCCTCAGTATTATCGCTGTTAATGCGGCGCCTTATCCTCCAATATGTCTCGCAAGTCCGACGCGTTTTCCCGTGCCTTAGTACTTTTTCAGCGGCGTCAGGGCGTAGCTTGAGCGGAGGGCCGAGAGGCTTCTTCGCCGCGCCACGGGTGGCTAGTCTGCCATGTCGGCGCTGGTGACGTGGGTGCTTCCTCCTCCGATCGAGGCAACGGCCCGCGTTTGGGGTAGCTTTTGAGGGGCGCTCGAGTTCATACTCTTCGCTGCAAGGACTTCATCCATCCGCCGCCTAGCAGGTCTTGGTCAGCTCTAAGCTGCTGCTTTCTCTTGAAGCTGCTTGTCGTGGCCATGAGCCCGCGCTTAAAACGCCTTGTTCGACGGGGTCCTCCGCACGACGAATTGCCGGGCGCCGAGGCTTGCCTCGCCTTCGGAGGGGGGCGATAATTATCGCCCTCTACCTCTTTTTTCCGCCAGACCGTCAGGCGGTCTTGCTTCTCCCTCCTCCCGCGCCGAGTCCCGCCGGAGGGGTCATCTTCAATCTTGTCCGGGTATTATTGTCTCCGTGCTGTAATCGCCGCTTTTTCTTGTGGGCGGGATTTAGAGCGGCGCCGCTGACGTCGGCGCTTGGGCTGTTTCTTCGAGGGGTCATCCTCCGCTGTTCCATCGCCGTTCCCATCTTTTGGGATGTCCACCATGTATACGTCGTATGACGAGGTGGCCTTCCAGTGCCCTGTAGCCGCTGGTTCTTGGTCGTCTCCAGCATCGTCGTCCATACCGTCGATGTCTTCGGAGTCGAAGTCGAGCATGTCGGTTAAATCATCGACAGTGGCTACAAAGTGGGTGTTGGGTGGGCGTTGAATTTCTTCGTCGTCCGCATCCCAACCTTCCTGGTCGTAGTCCGGCCAGGGCTCCCCTGACAAAGAGAGAGACTTTAATGAGTTCAGGATATCGCCAAAGGGCGAGTGCTAAAAGATGTCCGTGGCGGTGAATTCCATAACCGGCGCCCAATCAGATTCGACTGGCAGGGGCGCGGATGGTGCGGAGTCCGGAGAGGAGCCCGGCACCTGGGAGTCACGAGCTTCGCGACGGACAGGGATGGTGTTCGGCTCAATCACCGTAGAGATTTCAGCCCCCGAGGTGGTGTCCAACCAACCATCCTCGATCGGCGAGATCGGCTCCGAATCAATGTTCGGAGCGGACACTAGTGCGGCCTCCAGGACACTGTTCGGCAGCAGAGTTAAGGCATGCCCATCGAGACAGTGCGGCGCACTTGGCTGTGGCTCGAATCCGTCGAAGATCAAGTCTCCGCGGATGTCGGCCGTGTAGTTCAAACTCCCAAATCTGACCTGATGGCCAGGGGCATAGCTTTCGATCTGCTCCAGATGGCCTAGCGAATTGGCCCGCAGTGCAAAGCCGCCGAATACGAAGATCTGTCCGGGGAGAAAGGTCTCACCCTGGACTGCGTCATTGCTGATAATTGAAGGAGCCATCGGGCCTATCGATGACGACACAGAGGAACTCTCAATGAAAGCACCAATGTCGGTGTCAAAACCGGCGGATCTCGGGTAGCGGGTCTCGAACTGTGCGTCTAGGCGGATGGTAACAGGAGACAAGGGACACGATGTTTTTACCTAGGTTCGGGCCCTCTCGATGGAGGTAATACCCTACTCCTGCTTGATTAATATTGATGATATGGGTAGTACAAGAGTAGATCTACCACGAGATCGTAGAGGCTAAACCCTAGAAGCTAGCCTATGGTATGATTGTTGTTCGTCCCCACGGACTAAAACCCTTCGGTTTATATAGACACCGAATAGGGTTAGGGTTACACCGAGTCGGTTACAATGGTAGGAGATCTACATATCCGTATCGCCAAGCTTGCCTTCCACGCCAGGGAAAGTCCTATCCGGACAAGGGATGAAGCCTTCAATCTTGTATCTTCATAGTCTAGGAGTCCGGCCAAAGATGATAGTTCGGCTATCCGGACACCCCCTAGTCCAGGACTCCCTCAGCGGGTCATGAGTGTCGTGAGGGCTGCCAATCGTATGGTTCGGAGTCCGGAGAGGAGTCCGGATGATCAAGTCTCCGCGGATGTCGGCTGTGTAGTTCAAACTCCCAAATCTGACCTGATGGCCAGGGGTGTAGCTTTCGATCTGCTCCAGATGGCCTAGCGAATTGCCCACAGCAAAGCCGCCCGAATCACGAAGATCTGTCCGGGAGAAAAGTCTCACCCTGGACTGCATCGTTCTTGATGATTGAAGGAGCCATCGGGCCTATCGATGACGCATACGCAGGAACTCTCAATGAAAGCACCAATGTCGGTGTCAAAATCGGCGGATCTCGGGTAGGGGGTCCCGAACTGCGCGTCTAGGCGGATGGTAACAGGAGACAAGGGACACGATGTTTTACCCAGGTTCGGGCCCTCTCGATGGAGGTAATACCCTACTCCCGCTTGATTAATATTGATGATATGGGTAGTACAAGAGTAGATCTACCACGAGATCGAGAGGCTAAACCCTAGAAGCTAGCCTATGGTATGATTGTTGTTCGTCCCTACGGACTAAAACCCTTCGGTTTATATAGACACCGAATAGGGTTAGGGTTACGAGTCGGTTACAATGGTAGGAGATCTACATATCCGTATCGCCAGGCTTGCCTTCCACGCCAAGGAAAGTCCTATCCGGACAAGGGACGAAGTCTTCAATCTTGTATCTTCATAGTCTAGGAGTCCGGCCAAAGATGATAGTTCGGCTATCCGGACACCCCCTAGTCCAGGACTCCCTCAACGGGTCATGAGTGTCGTGAGGGCTGCCATAGATTTCGGCTTTTCCTGTCCTAGGTGCCGGGCAAGCCATTCGTCTCGGATGTTGTGCCTGAAGGCTGCAAGAGCCTCTGCGTCCGGACAGTCGACTATTTGATTTTTCTTGGTTAGGAACCGCGTCCAGAATTGTTTGGCCGATTCTTCTGGCTGCTGGATTATGTGGCTTAGGTCATCGACGTGTGGTGGTCGCACATAAGTGCCCTGGAAGTTGTCAAGGAATGCGGATTCCAGGTCCTCCTAGCGACTAATTGACTCTGCTGGCAGGCTGTTAAGCCAATGCCGAGCTGGTCCTTTAAGCTTGAGCGGGAGGTATTTGATGGCGTGTAGATCATCACCACGGGCCATGTGGATATGAAGGAGATAATCCTCGATCCATACCGCGGGATCTGTTGTGCCATCATATGATTCGATGTTTACGGGTTTGAAACCCTCGGGGATTTGATGATCCATTACTCCGTCTGTGAAGCATAGTGGGTGTGCGGCGCCCCTGTACTGGGCTATATCGCGACGTAGCTCGGATGAACTTTGTCTGTTGTGTTCGGCCTGGCCGTATTTGTCATATCCAGCGTGACGGGTACCGTCACGTGACGTGGGGCGCCCACGCGATCCGTAGATTGATCTTGTTTGCCCTGCCTTATCCTCCAATATGTCTCGCAGGTCTGGTGTGTTTCCCCGTGCTCTGGTATTTTTTGAGCGGCGCCGGGGTGCGGCTTGAGTTGAGGGCCGAAAGGCCTCTCTGTCGCGGCCACGGGGTGGCCGATCGGCCGCATCATACGTTGGTGATGTGGGTTTAGTTGCTTCCTCCTCTAGTTGGGGTAGCAGCCTGCGCTTTGGGTAGCTCTTGGAGGGGCATTCGAGTTTATACTCTTCGGCCGCCAGGACTTCAGTCCATCTGTCGGCTAGCAAATCTTGGTCAGCTCTAAGCTCCTGCTGTTTTTTCCTGAGGCTGCTTGCCGTGGCCATAAGCCTGCGTTTGAAAAGCTCTTGTTCGGCGGGATCCTCTGGCACGACAAATTCGTTGCCGTCGAGGCTTGCCTCGTCTTCGGAAGGAGGCATGTAATTGTCGTCCTCGACCTCCCTGTCTGCCGCTCTCTCATGAGGGCTGGCTTCTCCGTCCTCCTGCGCTGAATCCTGCTGGAGGGGGTTGTCTTCGACCGTCGGGGTGTTGTTATCTCTGGCTTTGGACTCGCCGTTTTTGCTTTGGCGGGATTTAGAGCGGCGCCGCTGACGTCGGCCCTTAGGTTGCTTCTTGGAGGGGTCATCCTCCGTTTTTTCATTGCCATTCCCTGCTTTTGGGGTGTCCACCATGTATATGTCATATGACGAGGTGGCTTTCCAGTGCCCTATAGGTGCTGGTTCTTGTTCTTCTCCTTCATCGGCGTCCATACCGTCGATGTCTTCGGAGTCGAAGTCGAGCATGTCGGTTAAATCGTCGACAGTGGCTACAAAGTGGGTGGTGGGTGGGTTTCGAATTTCTTCGTCGTCCGCATCCCAACCTTGCTGACCATAGTCCGGCCAGGGCTCTCCTGACAAAGAGAGGGACTTTAGTGAATTCAGGATGTCGCCAAAGGGCGAGTGCTGAAAGACGTCCACGGCGGTGAACTCCATGATCGGAGCCCAATTGGGTTCGATCGGAAGGGGTGTGGAAGATCCGGAGTCTGGAACGGAGTCCGGCACCTTGGAGTCACAGGCCTCACAAAGGACTAGGCTGGTATTCGGCTCGTTCGCCGTAGAGATTGCAGCTTCCGGGGCGACGTCCAACCGTTCCTCCCCGATTGGCGCGGTCGGCTCCGAGCTAAGGGTCGGAGCGGACACCTGAGCGGCGCTCTGAGCGCTGTCCGGCGACAGAGCTAAATCATGCCTGTCGTGACAGTGCGGCGCAGTCGGCCGTGGCCCGAATCCGTCGAAGATCAAGTCCCCGCGGATGCCGGCCGTGTAGTTTAAGCTTCCAAAGCTGACCTGATGGCCAGGGGCGTAGCTTTCGATCTGCTCCAGATGGCCAAGCGAATTGGCCCGCAGTGCGAAGCCGCCGAACACGAAGATATGTCCGGGGAGAAAAGTCTCACCCTGGACCTCATCATGGTTGATGATCGAAGAAGCCATCGAGCCTAAAGGTGACGACACCGAGGAACTCTCAATGAAAGCACCAATGTTGGTGTCAAAACCAGCGGATCTCGGGTAGGGGGCCCCGAACTGTGCGTCTAGGCGGATGGTAACAGGAGACAAGGGACACGATGTTTTTACCCAGGTTCGGGCCCTCTCGATGGAGGTAAAACCCTACTCCTGCTTGATTAATATTGATGATATGGGTAGTACAAGAGTTGATCTACCACGAGATCAGAGAGGCTAAACCCTAGAAGCTAGCCTATGGTATGATTGTTGTTCGTCCTACGGACTAAAACTCTCCAGTTTATATAGACACCGGAGAGGGCTAGGGTTACATAGAGTCGGTTACATTGGAAGGAGATCTACATATCGTATCGCCAAGCTTGCCTTCCACGCCAAGGAAAGTCCTATCCGGACACGGGACGAAGTCTTCAATCTTGTAGCTTCATAGTCCGGGAGTCCGGCCAAAGGTCATAGTCCGGCCATCCGGACACCCCCTAATCCAAGACTCCCTCACCCATCCCTTTACTTGTTGCAAGTTGCATGCTTTACTTTCCGCTGCTCATGTACTCTTTGCATGCTTTCTTGAATTGTATTGTGTATGCTTTAAATTGTGTTAATCTACCACCTCAACTTGAAAAACTTAAAAACTACCAACTTTGTTTGTTGAGGGTCTAATCACCCCTCCTCTAGACACCTCTTCTCAATCCTTTCAATTGGTATCAGAGCTTTGGTCTCCATTGCTTTGGTTTAATCACCATTGGAGGAAGATGGATGAGTCTATGTTCGTGGGTCTTAGACATAGAGTGCCTATGCTTGATGGAGAGTTATTTAGTGAGTGGAAAAATGAGATGCTTGGAATTCTTCATGAATATCACTTGAACAAGTACATTACTACTCCTTGTGAACCCCTTGTTGATCCCTTGCATCCTACCCATGATGAGTCTCTTGACATGATTCGCAATCTTAGAACTATCAATCTTATCACTAGAGGCTTGCCTAGAAATTTGATTAGTCACTTGCCTACTCTTGACTTTGCTTATACTATATGGATATTTCTTGAGGAACAATTTCTAGACTATTCCTTGAAAAACTTAGATGAGATTCTTCACAAGTCTATTGCTTTGAATAAGATGAATCCCAATGATCCGAAGTTTGGAGATTGTTTACTTGAGGTTACCAATCTTATGCGTGCCAAAGGTGATGTTGGAATCATTAGCAATATTATTTCTGAAGCTACTAGAATTCATAGAGATGGACATTGTCAAAATCATATATCTAATGAATCACTCTCTCTAGGAAATGATCATTTGCAAGATGATGTTGAACATGGATACTACGATGAAGATGATGATAATGACTTTGATCTTGAAGAGTCTATGAGACACTTTGGTCTTATGGCTAATCCTCACGGCTACATGGCTGGAGGAAAGGAACGGGTCCTTGATAGTGGATGTACCGATCACATGACCGGAGATAAAGATATGTTTCGTGAGATTGCTGAAAACGACGGCCCTTGAAAGTATGTCACTTTCGGTGATAACTCAAAGGGTAAGGTGGTTGGCCTCGGTAAGGTGTCCATCTCACATGACAGCTCCATACAAAATGTTATGCTCGTTGAATCCCATGGCTATAATCTGCTTTCTGTATCTAGACTAGCTGACTTTGGTTTCAATGTCCTATTTACTAAAGTAGATTGCCAAGTGTTTCGAAGAGATAATCATAAAATGGTCTTTACCGGCATACGTAGAGGTGATCTATACATTGTTGACTTCACTAAAAAGGCTCAACCTAGAACTTGCTTAATTGCTAAATCTTCCAAAGGCTAGTTGTGGCTTAGATGGTTAGGTCAAGTGGGCATGCAAAACCTTGACAAGCTAATTAAAGGTGATCATATCCTTGGTGTTAAAGATGTCATATTTGATAATGATAGACTTTGTAGCGCTTGCCAAGCAGGAAAACAGGTTGGAGGAAGCCACCCCAAGAAGAACATCATGGCCACGAGGAGACCGCTCGAGCTACTTCACATGGATCTCTTTGGTCCCAATGCCTACAAGAGTCTCGGTGGTAACTCATTTAGACTAGTCATTGTTGATGATTTTTCAAGATTTACATAGGTGTTCTTTCTCGATGATAAATCGCAGGTTGAAAAGATCTTCAAAAGCTTCGCTAGGAAGGCCCAAAACCAATTTGAAGTGAAGATCAAGAAGGTTCGCAGCGACAACGGAATGGAGTTCAAGAACGCCAATGTGGACACCTTTCTTGACAGAGAAGGGATCTCACATGAGTTCTCGGCTACGTACACACCTCAACAAAATGGAGTTGTTGAGAGGAAGAACCGGAAGCTCATCAAAATGGCGAGAATGATGCTTGATGAATACAAGACGCCAAAATACTTTTTGGTAGAAGCGGTTGAGACAGCTTGTCATGCAACGAATCATTTATATCTTCACAAGCTACTCGGCAAGACAGCATACGTGCTCCTCACTGGTAACCAACCCCAAGTTGGATACTTTCAGGTATTCAGCTCAAAGTTTTGCATTCTTGACAAGCATCATCGTTCGAAATTTGCTCCTAAGTCTCATGAAGGTTTCCTACTCTGTTATGGCTCAAACTCACACACTTACCGTGTCTACAACAATTTCACCCAAAAGGTTGAAGAGATGGTAGATGTGAAGTTTGATGAATCTAACGGCTCGCAAGTAGAGCAATTGCCAATTGATGTAGGTGACAAAGATCCCTCAGAAGCAATCCAAGACTTGTCTATCTGCAAGATTCGCCCAACGGAGGTGAAGGAGAGCACATCATCTGTCCAAGTGGAAGCCTCAACATCACGTCAAGGTGAACCACGAGTTGACTTGGAGGCATCCACAAGTGGGACACGTCAAGACGATGAGAACGAGGATGTACAAAAAGATGAACCTCGACGACCTCCTTCTCCACCTCCACGGGAGAACGATCATGCCAACAACAACGAAGAAAGACAAGAAGAAGAACAGGACAATGAAGAGGATGTTCCACCCCGACCCAAACAAAAGCTATCACGAGTTCGAGCAACAGCCTCAAGAGATCATCCCGTCGAACAAATCTTTGATGATATTCAAACTGGGAGAATTACTCGCTCTAAAACTCGTTTGGCTAACTTTTGTTTACATTACTCATTCATTTCTAGCATTGAACCTATGAAGGTTGAAGAAGCATTGGAAGATCCAGATTGGATAAATGCCATGCACGAAGAGCTACACAACTTTGAGAGGAATCAAGTATGGACATTGGTTGAGAAGCCCGATGAGAAGCACAATGTCATTGGAACCAAATGGGTATTTCGGAACAAGCAAGATGATGATGGACAAGTTTTATGCAACAAGGCTCGTCCCCTTGCTCAAGGCTACACTCAAGTCGAAGGTATGAACTATGGTGAGACTTATGCCCCCGTTGCTAGACTTGAGTCCATTTGCATCTTACTTGCCTATGCCAATCATCATGACATTACCTTATATCAAATGGACATCAAAAGTGCTTTTCTTAATGGTGAAATTGAGGAGGAAGTTTATGTTAAACAACCTCCTGGCTTTGTTAATCCTAAGAAACCCAATCATGTTTACAAACTTCACAAAGCTCTTTATGGTCTTAAGCAAGCTCCTAGAGCTTGGTATAAATGCTTGACTAAGTTTCTCCTTGATAAGGGTTTGAAATTGGTAAAATTGATTCTACACTCTTCACTAAAAGGGTTAATGGAGAATTATTTGTGTGCCAAATTTATGTTGATGATATCATATTTGGATCTACTAACCCTCATTTTAGTGTGAAGTTTGGGAAGCTTATGTCGGAGAAGTTTGAGATGTCTATGATGAGTGAACTCAAGTTCTTTCTTGGTTTGCAAATCAAGCAAACTAAGGAGGAAACCTTTATCTCTCAAACGAAGTATACCAAGTACTTATTCAAGAAGTTCAACATGCAATAATGAAAAGGTATGAATACCCCCATGCCTACTAGTGGACATCTTGACTTGACAAAGGATGGTGAACCAGTTGACCAAAAGGTTTACTGCTCTATGATTCGCTCATTGTTATATCTATGTGCATTCCGTCCCGATATCATGCTAAGTGTGTTCATGTGTGCATGATATCAAGTAGCCCCCAAAGAATGTCATCTTAAGGCTGTGAAAAGGGTAGTGGGATACTTAATACATACACCAAATTTTGGCATTTGGTATCCTAAGAGGTCTTCTTTTGATCTTGTTGGCTACTCCGACTTGGACTATGTTGGTTACAAGGTTGATAGACACTTCGGGTACTTGTCAATTTCTTGGTAGATCTCATGTGTCTTGGTCCTCCAAGAAACAAAACTCGGTATCTTTATCCACCACCAAAGCGGAATACATTGCCGCTGGTTCATGTTGTGCTCAATTACTTTGGATGAACCAAACTCTTAAATATTATGGGATATATGTGAAAAATGTTCCAATGCTTTGCAACAATGAGAGTGCTATTAAGATTGCTCATAATCCCGTGCAACATTCTCGAACTAAGCATATTGAAGTTCGTTATCATTTCATTCGAGATCATGTTGCTAAGGGAGATATCAAACTTAAGCATGTTTGTACCGACAAGCAATTGGCAGATATATTCACTAAACCACTTGATGAGAAAGTGTTTTGCATGTTGAGAGGTGAATTTAACATCATTGATGCCTCAAATTTGGAGTAGAAACTCCATGTGGATGCATGCAAGTCATGAGCCCTTTTTCTGACTAATCCTTGACCATTCTCTTATGATGATGATCATGTGTCTTGGATACCCTTGTACTCTTGCATGCTATCTAACCCTTGTAGGTACTTGGAAAAGCCCAACTCTATGAGATTGTAGCTCAATCACTTTTTAAGCAATCTCTACATCTCCAAGTCTCTACAAAATGGTGGATGAAGACAAGGAAGCACGAATCCATTCAATATATCCTTTGACAAATTCCTATATCAAATTTCATGATTGTCACTTTAGTTACACAAGTTCTCTTCCTTGCAAGACTAACCCATGTAGGAACATGAACTTCAACTACAAGTGGTGGTCCCAACTCTTGCTGGTCTACATTAACTTGAGCACCCTACACAAGTTCAACTACATGACCAAGTTCACACCACCACCCAAGGTATGTCATTCCATCTTAGAGAAGCTTAACCCCAAGACATGGGTCAAAGCAACTCAACAAGCTAAGAATACATCAAAATTCTTAAACGAAAAAAGGCAACCCCATTTTGAGCTTAAACGATGAGTATGACCTATGATCAAGTGTCTTCACTTGACTCCTAAGTCAATATACTCTAACATAGGTGACTTTGTCACCGACCAATTCTAGATGAAGTTATCTATTGTTTCTTTGTGCTCTTGCATTTGTCTCATGCATGCTAGTTCCCCTTTCAAAAAAAACTTCATCTCGATTTTTTTTCTTTTCCTTTCTCTGTAATTTTCTGCATTTCTCTGCATCGAATTCATTGCAAATCATTCAGTTAATTCCTTGCATATCCTTGATGTCAAAGGGGGAGAGAAAGCACATCAGATCTTATCACATAAGAGAGAATGCACTCATAAAAGCTCCTCCTGATGCTCTTATTCTTAGTAGGAAAGTTGTCTCATGTCTTCAAGAGGGGAAATACATGATAGCATATGTTATGACCTTATTTTGCTCTGGTTAGGTCATTTTGTTGTTTGGTCTGATTTTCTGCTACCCTATCTACTCCCATTATCCCATGTCAGATTCAGGGGGAGAAAGACATCTAAGGGAAGAAAATCTTTGGAATTCATTGCATACCTTTATTCTTGGGAACATGTGAATATCCAAATAGAGTACCTAGTACTCACACTCTACATGTCATCCCAGTCTTGGTATTCTTGTGCTCTTTAGTTCTTTCTCTGTCTAGTAGATGTTCTTGTGTTATCTAACCTTGTTTACCCAGGTACATCTTCTTCAAGCTAGCTCAAGACCACAAGGTAAGTATATGCATCACACTCATGTGCATGAAGATCTCTTGCTATGGTACATATTGTTTGCAAGAGAGACTCATGAACATGAAGGCATATTTCCAGCATCTACATCATTTGCTCTGATGCATATAGCCAAGATACATGTAACTCATTGCCTGCTCTGACATGTTATGCATTCTCATACTATCATAATCTATCATCAAATGATTGCATACATGTAGGGGGATCCAATGCATGTTGCATGTCTTTCCAAAGCTTTACTTGCTATTTCCTTATATCTTTATCTAAAGCTTTGATGTATGTTCTCATCAATTACGAAAAAGGGGGAGATTGAAAGCACAAGTGCACCCTGGGTGATTTTGGTAATTCATGACAACATATCTCTTGTTGGACTAATACTTCTACCTAGTGCATTTCAGATAATTTCAACATTGGAGTGGCATGGACATGGACAAGAGGATGTGGAACCCCTTCAAGATGCTAAGGACAAATATTGGCAAAATTCAAGACTCTACTTTTCTATTTTAGTGATCCAAGATCACATTGAGTCCATAGGAAAGCCAACACTATTAAAAGGGGATGAGGTGTTGCTTAATGGCTTGCTTGGTAAAAATGCTTAGTGATATGCTCCAAAACCCTCAGCCACTTTCTCACATCCACATATGTCCTAAACCTAAATATCAAACTCGGCCCCACCAACTTTGTCTATCCGGCGCCACCGAGTTTCATCATATTCAGCCATTGCCAAACCCTAGTCACTTTGGTCTCACCGATGGGATCTCGGTCTCACCGAGATGGGCTTGCAAACTCTCTGTGATCTATTGCAATAGTTTTGGTCTAACCGAGTTGGTGCAGTTAGTCCTAGTTTGCTTGACCAATCCTCTGTTTACTTATTACCAAAATCGGTCTCACCGAGTTTGAGTAATCAGTCAAACCGAGTTGAGGTTTTACCCTAACCCCTGCACATCGGTCCCACCGAGATGACTACATCAGTCCCACCGAAAATCCTAACATTCACATTTTTACCTAAATCGGTCTGACCGAGTTTACTGATTCGGTCCCACCGAGTTCAGGAATCTGTGTGTAACGGTTAGATTTTGTGTGGAGCCTATATATACCCCTCCACCCACTCTTCATTCGTGGAGAGAGCCATCAGAGCAAACCTGCACTTCCACTACTCATTTTGTGAGAGAGAACCACCTACTCATGTGTTGAGGCTAAGATATTCCAATCCTACCATATGAATCTTGATCTCTAGCCTTCCCCAAGTTGCTTTCCACTCAAATCATCTTTCCACCATAGCAAAATCTGTGAGAGAAAGTTGAATGTTGGGGAGACTATCATTTGAAGCACAAAGAGCAAGGAGTTCATCAACAACACGCCATATATTACCTTTTGGAGAGTGGTGTCTCCTAGATTGGTTAGGTGTCACTTGGGAGCCTCCGTCAAGATTGTGGAGTTGAACAAAGGAGTTTGTAAGGGCAAGTAGATCGCCTACTTCGTGAAGATCTACCCTAGTGAGGCAAGTCCTTCGTGGGCGATGGCCATGATGGGATAGACAAGGTTGCTTCTTCGTGGACCCTTCGTCGGTGGAGCCCTCCGTGGACTCACGCAACTATTACCCTTCGTGGGTTGAAGTCTCCATCAACATTGATGTACGATAGCACCATGATGCGTCTCCATCGTATCTATAATTTTTGATTGTTTCATGCCAATATTATTCAACTTTTACATACTTTTGGCAACTTTTTACATCATTTATTTGGACTAACTTACTTATCCAGTGCCCAGTGCCAGTTCCTGTTTGTTGCCAGTTTTTGTATCGCAGAAAATCCATATCAAACAAAGTCCAAACATGATGCAACTCCACGAAGAAGTATTTTGGAATATTTGTGATTTTTGGGAGTTGGAATCACTTCAAACTGAGTCCTGTGGTGGGCACAAACCACCTGGATCCGACCCCCAGGCTTTGAGGTGTGGTGGTGGGTTGTGCCCACCTCGTACGTCGGGTGGATCTCTACCTTGGGCGCAAGGAAGCTTATATCAGGAAAAAGTCGTGTAAAAAGATCAGCGCAATCGGAGTTACGGATCTCCGGGAATATAAGAAACGGTTTTCGGCTAGATCTGGAAAACGCGAAACAGAAGAGGACAGAGAGACAGATCCAATAGCGGAGGGGCTCTTGCCCCTCCACTGCCATGGACCAGAGGGGGAACCCTCCTCCCATCTAGGGTGAGGCCAAGGAAGAAGAAGGAGGAGGGGGTGGGGCTCTCTCCCCCTCTCTCCTGGTGGCGCGGGAACGCCGCCGGGGCTAGGATCATGACGACGATCTACATCAACAACCTTGCTACCGTCAACACCAACTTTCTCCCCTCTATGCATTGGTGTAACACCTCTTCCCCCTGTTGTAATCTCTCCTTAAACATGGTTCTCAACTCCATATATTATTTCCCAATGATCTATGGTTATCCTATGATGTTTGAGTTGATCCATTTTGTCCTATGGGTTAATCGTTATCTTGGTTCGCGCAAACGTGAGGGCCTCCGCTATAGGGTGTTGCAATATGTTCATGGTTCGCTTACGGTGTGTTGCGAGAGTGACAGAAACTTAAACCCGAGTAGGTGGGTATGACGTATGGGAGTAAAGAGGACTTGATACTTAATGCTATGGTTGGGTTTCACAACCTTATTGATCTTTAGTAGTTGCGGATGCTTGTTAGACTTCCAATCATAAGTGTGTATGATCCAAGTAGAGAAAGTATGTTAGCTCATGCCTCTCCCTCATATAAAATTACAAGAATGATTACCGGTACTTGTTATTGATTGCCTAGGGACAAATGACTTTCTTGTTGACAAAAGCTATCTACTTTTATTACCTTGTAATTTATTCTTAGTTTTATTCTCGCAAAGTACTCATAGTTTTATTCTCGCAAAATAGTTTCATACTTGTTTTAGGTAAAGTAAACATCAAGCATGCGTAGAGTTGTATCGGTTGTCGATAGAACTTCAGGGAATATTTGTTCTACCTTTAGCTCCTCGTTGGGTTCGACACTCTTACTTATCGAAAGAGGCTACAATTGATCCCCTATACTTGTGGGTTATCAAGACATTTTTCTGGCCGCCGTTGCCAGGGAGCAATAGCGTGGGGTGAATATTCTTGGGTGTGCTTGTTTGCTATATCACTAAGTAGTTTTTATTTCCTGTTCTAAGTTGTTCTCTATATTTAGTTATGGATATGGAACATGAAACACAAAAAACTTTAGTTGTACTTGCTACTCATGGAGATGGGGAACCTCGTAAAACCCTCGATGCTCGTTATGTAAAAGACATTATGCACTACTTCGATAATCCCGAGAAAACCCCATTCAACTATATAATGGGAGTAATGTTGGATCAACATGAATACTTTAGGGATTATTGCTTGACACAAAATGGAAACTTTTATGGAATCAAATTTATATGTTGCATTGGTATGCTCGAGATTTATGCTTGAGATATGATTTTACTTGTTGCTCTAGGATGAATGCTCCACACCTTCCCTTTTCATGTGAATTTAATGATAATGAAACCTTGGCTTCTTATGCTGGAGGTATATATGATTATTATGATGTGGAACGAATAGAAGAATTTGTTGCTTTAAGGGTGCTTATGAAATTGAATCTTTGTTTGAAAAGTTTGAAGCTTTTGATGATGATGTTTATAGGCCTGAAAATTTTTCCATCCTTAAATATTGCTATCATAATTATAAATTCAATTCCGATATTGATGCATTTATTGAGAAAGTCTCCGCTGTCCAAGAAGAGACTAATATTTTGCAGGAGTCTATGGAAGAATGAATTGATGAAACTATGAGCTCATTGGATGAAAAATATGATGAGGAGAGCGAAGAACAAGTGGAGGAAGAACGGATTAGCTACCCATGCCTACCTTCTAATGAGAGTAACCCTCCAACTCATACATTATTTAATGCCCCTTCGTTCTTACCGAAGGATGAATGCTATGATAATCGCTATGATCTTGTTGGTTCATTTGAAATATCCCCTTTTGATGAACTTGATGCTTGTTATGCTTGTGGCCAAGATGCCAATATGAATAATGCTTATGGAGATGAACTTGCTATAGTTCCTTATGTTAAGAATGAAATTGTTGCTATTGCACCCACACATGATAGTCCTATTATCTTTTTGAATTCTCCAAACTTCACTATATCGGAGAAGTTTGCTCTTATTAAGGATTTGTTGATGGGTTGCATTTTACCGTTGCACATGATTATTTTGATGAATGTAATATGCATGTGCTTTCTGCTCCTACTTGCAATTACTATGAGAGAGGAACTACATCTCCACCTCTTTATGTTTCCAACACGATAAAATTGCAAGAAACTACTTATGCTATGTATTGGCCTTTACTTGATGTGCATGAATTGTTCTTGTATGACATGCCGATGCATAGGAAGAGAGTTAGACTTCTTCATTGCTTGATATATGTTTCTTTGTGCTCACTACTAAATACCAAATCATTGTTAATTCAAATTGGCTTTGATATACCTTGGGACCCGGGTGGATCCATTACTTGAGCACTTTATGCCTAGCTTAATGGCTTTAAATAAAGCGCTGCCAGGGAGACAACCCGGAAGTTTGAGAGAGTCATTTATTTCTGTTGAGTGCTTTTATAAAGTTTAAAAACAAAAAATATAGATGGGAAACTTAAAACTTCACTAAAAGAAAAGTGAAAGTGAGAGGGACGGGCATTGTGAAAGTGGGAGCTAGCCTTGAACTTTGTTCATGCCCATGGAAACTTTGTGAATCTCAATTACAGAAACTTCTCAACAAAAATAATTATGCCCTTTTACAACTCCATTTTATTATAAAAATAATGTGCGAAGATTTTCCTTTAGGATGTTTACATTGCTTGTTGGTTTGTGCGGTGCAAAACACAAACTTTGGCTGTAGTGCACGATTTTACATGTTTTACTGGAACATCAAATGGTTCTGAAACTTTTTGCACTGTATTTCTATACAAATTGATTATTTTTCCTAATTGTTTCAGAATTTTTGGAGTACCATAAGTATGGTGAATGTTCAGATTACTACAGACTGTCCTGTTTAAGACAGATTCTGTTTTTGATGCATTGTTTTGCTTGTTTTGATGAAACTATCGATTCCATCGGTGGTATAAGATATGGAAAAATTATATTACAGTAGCTACAATGCAAAAACAAAATATGAATTGGTTTGCAACAGTACTTAGAGTAGTGATTTGCTTTATTATACTAATGGATCTTACCGAGCTTTCTGTTGAGTTTTGTGTGGATGAAGTGATCAAAAATCGAGGAGGTCTCGATATGAGGAGAGGCAAGAGCTCAAGCTTGGGGATTCCCAAGGCACCCCAAGTAAATATTCAAGGAGACTCAAGCGGCTAAGCTTGGGGATTCCCCGAAAGGCATCCCATCTTTCTTCAACAAGTATTGGAATGTTTTCGGTTTCGTTTCCTTTGTGTGATATGTGCAAATCTTGGAGCGTATTTTGCTTTTAGTTTTAATTTTTATTTTATGCACCATGCTGGTATGAGATAGTCCATGGTTGTTTTATAGAATGCTCATTGCACTTCACTTATATCTTTTGAGTATGGCTTTATAGAATGCTTCATTTGCTTCACTTATATCATTTGAAGTGTGGATTGCCTGTTTCTCTTCACATAGAAAACCAATGTTCGTAGAATGCTCTCTTGCTTCACTTATATTTCTTAGAGCATTATCTTTTGTAGAAAGAATTAAACTCTCATGCTTCATGTATATCTATTTAGAGAGACAAAAGGAATAGGTCAATTGCATGGTTAGTCATAAAATCCTACATAAAACTTATATATCACTGAATATGATATGTTTGATTCCTTGCAATAGTTTTGCGATATAGAGATGATAATATGTGGGAGGTACTAGTAAACGGTTGTGGTTAGTAAGAATATTGGTGTTAAGGTTTGTGATTCATGAAGCATGCACGTATAGTCTCTCGTTATGCTATGAAAGTTGGAGTACAATTTATCCTTGATTGTCTACCTTTGTGTGAAGGCCGGGGGCGCGCGATGGTTAACTCCTACCAACCTCCCCCCTAGGAGCATGTGTAGTATTACTTTGCTTCAAGGACTAATAAATTTTTGCAATAAGTATATGAGTTCTTTATGACTAATGTGATATGATACACTCTATCACACATAAGCCTTGTTATATCTTCCTCAAAACAGACACCATACCTACCTATTATGGCTTTTCCATGGCCATTCCGAGATATATTTCCATGCAACTTCCATTGCTTCCGTTTGACTTGAGCATTCATTTTCATATTGCTTTGCATGATCATATAGATGGCATAGCATTTGTGGCTCAACCACCGTTCATCATTTTCATACATGTTACACTAGATCATTGCCAGAGGCATTCATATAGAGTCATATTTTGTAGTATTGAGTTATAAGTAAATAGAAGTGTGGTGATCATAATTATTCAATATTGGAGCATTGCCCTAGTGATGAAAGGATGATGGAGACCATGATTCCCCCACAAGTCAGGATGATATTCCGGACTAAAAGGAAAGAAAAAAAAGAAGAAAAAAGAAGAAAAAAGAAGAAAAATAAAAAAATGAATGAAAAAGAAAGAAAAGGGGCATGCAAATACCACACTTGTGCTTCAAAGTAGCACCATGTTTTTCATATAGAGAGTCTCCTATGTTGTGACTTTTATATACTAGTGGGAATTTTTCATAGTAGAGTTTCATGCACACCCACTTAGTTTCATATTGAGCTTTCATACACTTATAGCTCTTAGTGCATCCGTTGCATGGCAATCCCTACTCCTTGCATTGATATCAATTGATGGGCATCTCCATAGCCCGTTGGTTAACCGCGTTGATGTGAGACTTTCTTATTTTTTGTCTTCTCTATATTTACCCCTATCATCATACTCTATTCCAATGATAGTTCTATATCCATGGCTTGCGCTCATGTATTGCGTGAGAGTGAAAATGCTGAAGCGCGTTAAAAAGTATGAACTAATTGCTTGGCGGACACCATGGTAGTACATGATTTATACTTTGTGTTAAGAAGACAGAGCATGACAAGACTATATGATTTTGTAGGGATAACGTTCTTTAGCATTTGATATTCTGGTCAAGTGTAAGTATAGCGGGGGTTTTACGCCCAAACTGCGAGTGTCGTGTTCTCCATAGGGACTAGGCGATCAGCGGCTACGCTCAGCTAAAGCTAGGTGACACTATATTGGGAGATGGAAACAAAAAATAAACCTAAACTATCAATGATCGTCACAAAAGAAAATGCAAAATAGCATAGGCAGTCTTTTTTGGCAATTTCCATATTGCTCGAAGAATATAGTACAAACACAAGCAAACATCAAACGGCTAGGTAATTAAAAAGACAAGAACATATATCTAACTATCTAACATTTAACAGGGAGAAGAAACAAGGTTGTAGGATAGAACATAAAATGCATCACATCACAGACACACACAAATGTATATATATCACACGTATGCGCTAACACAAAGACTACACAATGTAACAAGGTTTTTAAGAAAGAAATGGACAGGGGATATATATATAGCTAATTATCAAGTATACAAACTGAGTGACACATGCCACGGTTCAGCTCACAAATCACCAATGTAACACTAGAAACACAAGTCTGAAACTGAACAAATCACTACATTATACAAATACTAAATTAAGCAAATAGCAGGTTGCAAGTACTCTTCAAATCTGAACCTTATAAAGTCTTAAACATCTCACAATACTACAGAAATTTTAGAGAGAGAGAAGGCAACAGCAGGAGGTTGAGGGAGAAGAAGGGCAGCAGTAGGGGAAAGAAAAGAAGAGCAGCAGCAGTGACGTAGGAGAAGAGAGCGGCAGCAGCAAGGTTTGGGAAGAAGAAGAAGCAGAGGCGCAGGGGAGAAGAGAGCAGCAGCAGTTTGAGGCGAGGGAAGAAGAGAGCAACAACAGTTTGAGGCGAGGGAAGAAGAGAGCAGCGACTTGGGGTCTTGGAGAAGAAGCAGCAGAGATTGAGAAGGAGGAGGAGCAGCGAGGATCACAGGGAATAGCAGAAGAGTTCAGATCGGAGGAGAGAAGCAGCAGAGGTTGGGGAAGAACAGTAGCAAGGGTGCAACAAGGAGAGAGGTGGTGCTGGAGATGGATGGATGGATGTGGTGCTGGAGATGGATGGATGGATGGCGGCGGTGGCTGCTTGGCGCGCCGCCACGCTGGCCTGGCCGCGGCGGCGGCCGGAGGTGGGAGAAGGAGACGGAGGAAGGAGAGGTGTTGCCAGGCCCGAAGGGGATCGGGGCTGCTGCTAGGGATTTTGTTCCCCATCCTGATCTGTAACTTTGTGATTTGGCCCTCTTTCTTCTCTTCTCTCTTCACAAGAAGGTCCCTCTCTTCTTTAACTTGCCCCTCTGGTTACTTCGTTTCTTCTCACACAAGTCCACACTTCCTTCTCTTCTTTTCACTTGACTAGTTCTCTTAGCCACTTAGTCCGGATCTTGAAGTTTATAGTGCCTTTGTGCACTTTTCTGCAAAATAATCAGATGACGAGTAAATGATCTTTTATATGATTTTCACTCAAATATATCATAGTTAATAGCAAGAATGGATTGTCGGATCACAATAAATTCTGTGTTTGTGTGCCATAATATGAATAGGAAATGCACTTATCATATTTTGAAAGACATGATTGTTTATTGGGATGCCTGAGTATTGATGCCTTTATGTCAAATTATAGACTATTCCTTTGAATCACTTATGTCTTAATATTCATGCCATGACTAGATATATGATCAAGTTTATGATAGGTAGCATTCCACATCAAAAAATATCTTTTTTATCATTTACCTACTCGAGGACGAGCAGGAATTAAGCTTGGGGATGTTGATATGTCTCTAGCGTATCTATAATTTTTGATTGTTTCATGCCAATATTATTCAACTTTTACATACTTTTGGCAACTTTTTACATCATTTATTTGGACTAACTTACTTATCCAGTGCCTGGTGCTAGTTCTTGTTTGTTGCCTGTTTTTGTATCGCAGAAAATCCATATCAAACGAAGTCCAAACATGATGCCACTCCACGGAGAATTATTTTGGAATATTTGTGATTTTTGGGAGTTGGAATCACTACAAACTGAGTCCTGTGGTGGGCACAACCCACCTGGATCCGACCCCTGAGCCTGCCGTGTGGTGGTGGGTTGTGCCCACCTTGTACGTTGGTTGGATCTCTACCTTGGGCACAAGGAAGATTATATCAGGAAAAAATCGTGTAAAAAGATCAGCGCAATCGGAGTTACAGATCTCCGGGAATATAAGAAAAGATTTTCAGCCAGATCTGGATAACCCGAAACAGAAGAGGACAGAGAGACAGATCCAATATCGGAGGGGCTCTTGCCCCTCCACAGCCATGGACCAGAGGGGGAACCCTCCTCCCATCTAGGGGGGAGGCCAAGGAAGAAGAAGAAGGAGGGGGCCTCTCTCCCCCTCTCTCCCGGTGGCGCCGGAACTCCGCCGGGGCTAGGATCGTGACGGTGATCTACATCAACAACCTTGCTACCGTCAACACCAACTTTCTCCCCCTCTATGCAGCAGTGTAACACCTCTTCCCCCCGCTGTAATCTCTACTTAAACATGGTGCTCAACTCCATATATTATTTCCCAATGATCTATGGTTATCCTACGATGTTTGAGTAGATCCATTTTGTCCTATGGGTTAATCGTGATCTTGGTTGGTATGATTGTATATTTTATTTATGGTGCTGTCCTACGGTGCCCTCTGTATCGCGCAAATGTGAGGGGCCCCCGCCGTAGGGTGTTCCAATATGTTCATGGTTCGCTTATGGTGGGTTCCTTAGAGAGTGACTGTATCTCATGATTTTGCTGAACAACAGAGCGCTCATTAGTCATCTTGTACTCACAATATTGCTCCATGACGTACAACTCGTTGCCAGTGCCCGAGGGCCCAAACGTGGCCTCGAGCGCAGCCCACATGTCTTTGCCGCTGTCAAACTACATATATGAATCCACAATGGAATCGTCAAGAACACTCAGCAGGGCGGCTTTGAAGAGGGTATCCATGTTCTCAAAAGCTTCCTCCTGTGTAGGATTAAGATCGCTCTCAGGCTTACCCTTAGTGGCGTCATAGCTTTACATGATCTAAAACCAATATACTGCTCTTGTGCGCCACCATTTATATTGCACCCCCTTAAAAGTAGGCGGCTTCAAAAGCGCAGCAATACCACTCAGAGTAAATTGCCTATAATCAGGGTTTTGGATTGTATTGTTGAATATATGAGCAATTTACTATGAGATTTAATCCAAATCATCAGTAAATAGATCATGACGACAATTGCTAACATCAAAGTTATGATGCGGACTAAACCAGGAGGACAAAATCACATACCTGCATAAAGGAGCGTAATGGCCGTTGCTGTTGTCACTCATGTCGTTGATGAAGAGGTTACCGAGGTCGGGGAAGAAAGCTGTCGTTGAGGAAGTGTCGCTAGCAGCAGTCACAGGAGTGTGCTCCCTAAAAACCTAATCGTCCATCTCCCGTACAGGATCACGAAAGGCGGGGTTCGGAGGACTGCTGTCCCTTCTCGCGGTGCAAGCCGGAAGGAGGGCTGGAGAAGAATTGCGTGGAGGCGCTATGATCTGGAATGGTGCAAAACCAGATGATACAACGACGGCTTGGGTAGAGCATGTCAGGTCAGTCGTGCGAGTAAAACCAAGTACAATAGTAGGCCTTTGGCCCGCAAACCCCACGTCCAAGTCAATAATAGCCCCACCAAGGTTTATCTATAAAAAAGAGTAATTAAGGCGTCCGCTAGTCCCTTTAGTATAAATACTATATCATTAATAATTGCCCCACCTTTTGTCTCACAAAGTATGTTTGGGCTCCTGCTACAACCGGCTACAAGTTTACAATCCGCTTCTCTTCTCTCTCCTCTTCTCTCTCCTTCAACTAAGCACAAATACTATATTTAAATCCTTATAGCCTGCTTATGTCATCTAATTGTAGTACTTGCTCTAAAGTTACTCTCCACTGTGTAGTCTGAAATGTCGGGCGTGCAGCAAGCGGTTCCCTCGGTCGGCGCGCCACTTCAACGACGGAAGTAGTGAGAGGTGTCGTCGCCCTGACTTGCCATCAATGTGGAGCGGCGGGCTCAGCTGGCGCCAGGAAGGAAGCGCGCGCGGGAGGGGGGGTTGTTGGGCCAAGAAGGTGAGAAGCCAACTTGGGATCGGTCCGGACGGGGAAATATCATGTGCTCCCATACTCTGCATATGACACTAGTCTATGTTACTACTCCCTCCTTTCCGGTTTATAGAGATGTTGGGCCAAGAAGGAGTAGAGGCGACTGGGGATGCACCACGTCGTGGGCGCTCTGTACATTCTCGTGTGCGTGCAGCGTGCGTGTTTTTCCATCGGTGCTAGCTCTAAGGCCGAGGCTCCAGTCGTCTTCATCTCTGACTAGTCATTGAGCAACGACGGCAAAGAGGTGCTGCAAGAGATGCGTAGGCTTCGTTGTGTGCGAGCTTCGCCGTAGCACGACAAACCGAACGTTGCTTCAGATGGCGCATGCCTCCATGCAGCCGAGTGTGTGTGCATGCATGTGTTATTCACGTGCATTCTGCGACCAAGTGTGTGTGCATGCATGTGTTTTGCACTCCTACGTGCGTCGTTGAGGGAGTCCCGACTATATGCTTATGCCGGACTGCTGGACTATGAAGATACAAGATTGAAGACTTCGTCTCGTGTCCGGGTGGGACTCTCCTTTGCATGAAAGGCAAGCTTGGCGATTCGGATATGTTGATTTCCTTCTCTGTAACCGACTCTGATCTCGTGGTAGATCAACTCTTGTAATACTCGTATCATCAAGATCAATCAAGCAGGAAGTAGGGTACTACCTCCATCGAGAGGGCCCGAACCTGGGTAAACATCATGTCCCCCGCCTCCTGTTACCATTAGCCTTAGACGCACAGTTCGGGACCCCTACCGAGATCTGCCGGTTTTGACACCAACATTGGTGCTTTTATTGATAGTTCCACTGTGTCGTCACCATAAGGCTTGATGGCTCCTTCAATCGTCTACAACGATGCGATCCAGGGTGAGCTTTTCCTCCCCGGACAGATCTTCGTATTCGGCAGCTTCGCACTACGGGCCAACTCGCTTGGCCATCTGGAGCAGATCGATAGCTACTCCCCTGGCCATCAGGTCAGGTTTGGAAGCTTGAACTACACTGTCGACATCCGCCGAGACTTGATCTTCGACGGATTCGAGCCCATGGCAGGTGCGCCCTACAGCCGCGATGAGCATGACTTAGATCTGCCGTCGGACGGCGATCAGGAGATCACACCTGCAGCTGCCCCGGCTCTAAGTCCGAAGCGGATCGTGCCATCCGAGGATGGGTGGATGGACCCCTCCATGGAACCCGCACACTCAGTGGCGATAGAGCCGAACACTGATCTCACTTCCAAGGAGGTCTGTGTCATTGGATCCTCGGACTCGTTTCCAGCCATAGGCTCCGAACCGTGTACATCCGTGCCCATCGTCCCTAACTGGTCGCCGATCATGGAGTTTAGCTCCGCTTATATCTTTCAGCATTCGCCCTGGGGCGACATAATAAATTCGTTAAATTCTCTCTCCCTGTCAGAGGACTCTCCGTCGAACTATGTCTGGCTTGAGTGGGAAGCGGACGACGAAGGAATTCGTTGCCCACCCACCACCCACTTAACAGCCACTGTCGATGACTTAACCAACATGCTTGATTTCGACTCCGAAGATATTGACGGTATGGACGCCGATACCGGAGAAGAACCGGAACAACCGCCCACAGGGCGCTGGACATCCACCTCATCGTATGACATATACATGGTGGACGCACCCAGTGAAAACAATGGCGAGGATCAAAAGGATGCAACAGAGGATAATCCTCCTGAGGAGCAGCCAAAGCGCTGATGTCAGCGGCACCGCTCTAAACCCCGCCATAGAAAAAACAACAATACCGGCTCAAGAAAGAATAACACCCCGGACGACGTCGAAAACGACGAAAACCCCACAGATCGAGCGATTGAGCAGGACGAGCAAGCAGACGACGAACACAGTCCAGGGTTGCTGTCCAACCACAGCGATGCCAAAGACAAAGCTTATAAACCTGTCCCCGAAGAGGAGAATAGTCTGGACGACGATACACGCATCATCCCGGAAAAACAGTTGGAACAAGAGCACCTCCAAAATAGACTTATTGCCACCACGAGGAGCTTAAAGAAGCAGAAGTAACGAATTAAAGCCATGCATGATACACTCAACCAAAGATGGAACGAAGTGCTGGACACTAAGGAAAAATACGGCGGTGATCGCCAAACAAAGAGTTATGCAAAACGCAAGTTGCTTCCTGAATTCGACGATGAGGCTATCGTGCCCATACCGCCGAAAAACAATATGGCCGATCTACCAGACTGACCACCTCGCGGCCGAGACAGAGCGGCTAACAACTCCAAACACAGATCAGCACCCCCTCCCAAAAAAGGAAAGGAGGTTGCAGGCAAGTACCAGGAATGCGACCTACGTGAGCACCTGGACAATAGAGCCGGCATAACCAGGTCCATCTACGGATCTAAGAAACATGTCTATCGGATTTCGGGTTCCGACAGACCCTTGAGGTTCGAACTCTGGGGTGCGCGCGAAGATCTCTCTCCTACCAACTCACGTCTCGAAGCCTGGCAAGGAATCTAGGCTAGAAAGATGAACACACAGGAGACACGAGGTTTATACTGGTTCAGGCCACCATTGCGGTGTAATACCCTACTCAGTGTGTGGTGTGGTGGATTGCCTCAGGGGCTGATGATGAACAATACAAGGGGAGAATAGCCTCGCGAGGGGTGTTCTTGAGCTGGTGCGATGAACTGCTTGGGTGAGCTCAGTCGCCTCTCTCTCTAGTCTACCCAAAATCTCGTCGTCCCTACTTTTTGGTGGCTAGCTCTATTTATAGAGGCCCTGGGCCTCTTCCCAAATAATGAGCAGGAAGGGCGCCAACAATTGGCTATTTTGAAGGGGAACATCTAGTACACTTATTGTAACACCCCAAAAATTTAACCATGATTTATTAATTAAAAGTTTGCCTTGGTAAATTAAATTTTTATTTTTTGGATTTTCTTTTGATTCAGAACCAGTCTTTTCTTCTGAGATGGGGAGTTTTTACCCCCAGTGAAATCTTTCCAAAAATATTGTTGGACTTGTATACCCTCTCAAGAAACATTTCTTTTATCAGTGGAATTATTTATATGATTATCTTCCTTGAGCTCTATTTCTTTTAAAAATGATTTTTATAAGATTTAGGGTCCCATTTGCACTACAACCCTTTTAAATACTCCTTTCAAATCTGGATCAGTTTTATGCAAAAACCTCTCTTAATCATTTGGGGATTTTGAGCCCTACCTCAAGTTTTCAAATCTGGATCAGTTTGTGGTTTGCACTGCAACCTATTTAAATATTTCTTTAAAAATTACATAAAAATTTGGAGATGTCAGTAGATGCATATAATTCATTTTTATGCAGAAACCCATGAGTGTTCTTTGAAAAATTTGAGCAAATCATCCTCTTTTGCTCTCTGGCCCAGTTGGGTGTTTTCTACTGCAACCATATTTTAACTTGCCCTTTTACCCATGAATCTTTCTCCTACTTATAAACCACCCTAAAAGAACCTTAAGTCCAGGAGATTGGACCCATTGGTGCATTTTTGGCCCATGCAATGATAGCCTTTAGTTTCTGCCCAGATTTGGTTTTCTCAAATACTTGCACTAACTAGTTTCTGGTTTTGCCCTAATAACCTTGCCATCATCACTTGCATATAAAGAGACTAAGATCTGGAGTTTTTGGCCACCCCAAGAGATGCCTAGATGCCCATGACATTCTGTCGAGCACTATGTGTGCATAGCCAGATTTGGCATGATTTTTAGTTTGCATTGTGAACTTGATCCTCTGACCCAACCAACTTGTCCACTAATCTCCTAGCTACCACTAACCCAGACCTGTTAGCTACCAGCTTCGCTCAAGCCCTCTAGCACACGATGGCATTGCGTCGAGCACCTGGGGTGCATGCTCTGGACGCGCCCAGAGCGCACGTTTTGCAAGCGCGTGCACCGAGCCGCCGCGTCTCGCTGCCGCCCTCCCCGCGCCCGTGCTGACATAGGCCACTCACAGCCATCGCGCCCGACCCCTCCCTCGCCACAGAGCCGCCCTGGCTCCTCCTGGCGCCCTACAGCACCACCACCTCAAGACGCCACTGCCACCCGCCGGCCTCTGCCGTGGACGGCGCCGCCCGAGCCACTCCAGCGCGCCAGCTGCCCTTTGGAACAACTCGAGCTCATCCAAGAGCCCTTCTGCTAGCGCCCGTCGCCGCCACGTCGCCCTGCAAGCTACAGAACGGCGGTTCGTCGTTCTTACCCACGGCCGCCGTCGGAACCGACCTTGGCCGCCTATAAAAGGAGCCCCCGAGCTTGTCCAGACCCTCAGGCCACCTCATGCCATCCCCCTAGTGCTCCCTTAGCTAGCTATCGACGGAAGGAGGCCGTCTTCCCCATCTCTGGTCAGTTCGGCCGCCGCCACCCTCTGGTCCCGTTCATCGCCAGCAGAGCCTCCCTGGTCCATCCAGCGCTGCCATTCGACTCCCCCTGGCCTTGCGGAGCCGCCCGATCTCTCAGCTTCGATGGGGAGCCACCGTAGCTCGAAGCCCCAAATCCTCCCGAAGCCACCTCCGCCGCGGAGCTCGCCGCCGGTGACTCCCTTCGTCCCCACCAGCCGTTCGACCATCGGCACCGCCCTGGACCAGCGGATCCATCCCCGCCCTCAGAACCCCGCGGGGAGCCGCCGTTCATCGACAGCGATCGCCGGAGCCCCGCCTCCGCTCGGGCAGAGGAGAAACGAGGCGGGCGACTGGTCAAACCTGACCAGTGGGCCCAAGGGACCCACTGTCAGTGACCCATGAGCCGGTCCATGCTGGCAAAGTGAAAGCGTAAAACCCAGAGTACGCTTCCCCCCCCCCCCCCCCGAACCGTTTTTCTTTTTCTGTTTCTTTTATTTATTTATTAAAAACATATTTTTGACTAAACTTTGACTGGCTGTAACTTTTTAAATATAAGTCCAAATAAATTGATTCTTTTTCTGTTGTTTCTCAAATTTTATCTAGTTTATTTTCATATTTATTTGAAAATTTTCCAAACAACTTTTTTGTACTGTTTTGAAACAGTGTGTTAATTTAAAATTTTCTCAAAATAGGATTTTTGAAGAAGAAGGGAGCTTTCAAAAATGCACCCCACTTGCATACTCTTGAAGGCAAGCATTTTGAAGCCTGGCATAATATTGTTGTGTGTTGTTTGATACGGTTATAACACCCCTTTAACACGAAGTATTCGTTATTTTATGTGATGATATGATCATACTCATGAGTGCATAATGGATGTTCCTTGCTGTTGGAATTTGATATGCTTGTGATAGTAATCACCCTCGTATGCCTTTCATGCCTATCGGAAGGAATCCGGGAAAGCCTCTGTCTTGGGTAGACACGAGCTTGTCTCCAGTCTTCGTCGAGACGGTTGCGTCCGGTATGGCATAGTGAGGTATGAGGAGTGGTGATTCTGCTGTTGGTCGAAACATATTTGTTATGCTAACTATGAGGGAATACTTAAACCTCCTGAGTCGGCCGTAGATCGTGTCTTGTTGCAGTAACCCCCATACTTGTTTCGTACTACCACTTGTCCCTGCCATAGGTAGGGTACGGTTCAGTAAGTTCTCAACCCCTTTCTAGCACACACCATACGGAGAGGCCATGGTGGAAGATACCGGCTGCATCATGTAGGCATGCCACCTGGTCCGAGGGCATGGGTGTTTCCGGTTCTAGCCGAGGGGGTAGCTCCCCTAGTTTGCGCGCGTTATAAATTTTGTGATCCCATGCTAATCGAGGTTGTAGCCTCCCCACTTAGAGTTTTGCTTCACGAGTGTCGTGGGTGATTCCAGATACCGGTAAGTCAGGCTGGTGTGTGCGGTCAGGTGTGTTTTCAATTAAAAGATCAGAGATGTAATTAGTCCCGATGGACTAACGGAATCCATTACTCGTGGGTAAAGAGTACACCCTCTGCAGAGATTACATCTATTCGAATAGCCGTGTCCATGGTTAAGGACTACGATGCAGGATGGGTCAAGTGTCGGTCTTAGTGTCGGTCTTCAGAGGAAAAATTGCTAAACCAGAACATGGATCATGACTTGTGACTCATGATGATTATGATTACTATTATTATGGACTAACCATTTATATATTTTGAATTATTGAGTAACCCTGGGATGGTTCTACCTCCTGGATATTGATACGTCTCCAACGTATCTATAATTTTTGAAGCATTCATGCTATATTATTATCTGTTTTGAATGATTATGGGCTTTATTATACACTTTTATATTACTTTGGGGACTAACCTATTAACCGGAGGCCCAGCCCATATTGTCGCTTTTATTACTGTTCAAAGATTTCAAGAAAAGGAATATCAAACGGAGTCCAAACGGAATGAAACCTTCGGCATTGTGATTTTTTGGAAGAATATCATCCTGGAGGCTTGGAGATCAAGTCATAAGATCCTCGAGGAGCCCACGAGATAGGAGGGCGCGCCCCACCCTGTAGGGCGCGCCCCCTGTCTTGTGGACCCCTCAAGCACCCCTCGACCAACTTCTTTCGCCTATATATTCCCTCGTACCCTAAAACCATCGAATATCAAGATAGATCGGGAGTTCCGCCGTCGAAGCCTCTGTAGCCACCAAAAACCTCTCGGGAGCCCTTCTCGGCACCCTGCCGGAGGGGGCATCCATCACCGGTGGCCATCTTCATCATCCCGGCGCTATGCATGACGAGGAGGGAGTGGTTCACCCTTGGGGCTGAGGGTATGTACCAGTAGCTATGTGTTTGATCTCTCTCTCTCTCGTGTTCTCTCTCGTGTTCCCTCTATGGCACGATCTTGATGTATCCCGAGCTTTGCTATTGTAGTTGGATCTTATGATGTTTCTCCCCTCTACTCTCTTGTGATGAATTGAGTTTTCCCTTTGAAGTTATCTTATCGGATTGAGTCTTTTATGAGAACACTTGATGTATGTCTTGTCGTGCTTATCTGTGGTGACAATGGGATATCATGTGCCTCTTGATGTATGTTTTGGTGACCAACTTATGGGTTCCACCCATGAACCTATGCATAGGGGTTGGCACACGTTCTTGACTCTCTGTAGAAACTTTGGGGCACTCTTTGAAGTACTTTGTGTTGGTTGAATAGATGAATCTGAGATTGTGTGATGCATATCGTATAATCATGCCCACGGATACTTGAGGTGACAATGGAGTATCTAGGTGACATTAGGGTTTTGGTTGATTTGTGTCTTAAGGTGTTATTCTAGTACGAACTCTTGAATAGATTGATCCGAAAGAATAACTTTGAGGTGGTTTCGTACCCTACCATAATCTCTTCGTTCGTTCTCCGCTACTAGTGTCTTTGGAATGACTCTTTGTTGCATGTTGAGGGATTGTTATATGATCTATCTATGTTATTATTGTTGAGAGAACTTGCACTAGTGAAAGTATGAACCCTAGGCCTTGTTTCCTATCATTGCAATACCGTTTACGCTCACTTTTACCACTTGTTGCCTTGCTGTTTTTATAATTTCAGATTACAAAAACCTATTTCTACCATCCATATTGCACTTGTATCACCATCTCTTCACCGAACTAGTGCACCTATACAATTTGCCATTGTATTGGGTGTGTTGGGGACACAAGAGACTCTTTGTTATTTGGTTGCAGGGTTGTTTGAGAGAGACCATCTTCATCCTACGCCTCCTACGGATTGATAAACCTTAGGTCATCCACTTGAGGGAAATTTGCTACTGTCCTACAAACCTGTGCACTTGCGGGCCCAACAACATCTACAAGAAGAAGGTTGTGTAGTAGACATCAAGCTCTTTTCTGGCGCCGTTGTCGGGGAGGCAAGGTAAACGGCACTCACACCCCGTCAACTAAGCTCTTTTCTGGCGCCGTTGCCGAGGAGGTTAGTGCTTGAAGGTATATCTTTAGATCTTGCAATTGAATCTTTTTGTTTCTTGTCTTATCACTAGTTTTGTTTATAAAATAAAACTACAAAAAATGGAGTTAAGTTTGTCTCATACGCTTCGCCTTTTTAATATCTTTCGTGAGTATGATGAAAAGGAAAATTGTGCTCAAGTGCTAGAAGAAGAATTACATAGAATGCTTGGCATGAAATATTTGAATGATGAGCATGATTGCAATGTTGTTAGTATGAATTCCTTGAATATCCATGATGCTAATGATATGCAAAGCCACAAGCTTTGGGAAGCTATGTTTGATGAATATGATATGTTTAGTCCTACAAGTTTTGATGAGCAAATTTATTATGATGAAAGCATGCCTCCTATTTATGATGATTATATTGATGAAAGTGGGTTTGGGAGAGTGTCAGCTTTAGGAAGTAGTGATCCCACTATTTTGGAGGATGTTGAATCTTATTGTGATGAACATGAAAGTGGATTTGGAAGAGTGTCAACTTTATTTAGTGATGATTCCACTATTTCAGAAGAGGTTCCAATTGATTATGAGAACAAAGTTGCTATCTATGATGATTGTTGTGATGACTTGTATGCTATTAGGAATAATGATAAACATGAAACTTGTCGTCATGATTTTAGTTTTCAGTTGGATTATGCCTCACATGATAATTATTTTGTTGAGTTTGCTCCTACTATTATTCATGAGAAGAATTTTGCTTATGTGGAGAGTAGTAAATTTTCTATGCTTGTAGATCATGAAAAGAATGCTTTAGGTGCTGGTTATATTGTTGAATTCATTCATGATGCTACTGAAAATTATTATGAGGGAGGAACATATGCTTGTAGGAGTTGCAATAATGCCAAGTTTCCTCTCTATGTGCTTAGAATCTTGAAGTTGTGCTTGTTTTACCTTCCTATGCTAATTGATTATTGTTCCCATAAGTTGTTTGCTCACAAAATCCCTATGCATAGGAAGTGGGTTGGAATTAAATGTTCTAGTCATATTCTTCATGATGCTCTCTTTATGTTTCAATTCTTATCTTTTATGTGAGCATCATTGTCATCATCATGCCTAACTAAAAAGGCATTAAAGAAAAGCGCTTGTTGGGAGACAAACCAATATTTATCCTTACTGTTTTTGTGTGTTCACATGATTATGCTACTGTCGTAATCATGTTTTATAGCTTTTGTTTCAATAAAGTGCCAAGTAGAACCTTTGGGAAGACTTGGGTGAAGTTTATGTGATCTTGCTGTAAAAAACAGAAACTTTTGCGCTCACGAGAATGGCTGTTTTTTTTACTGGAGAGTGCTTTTAGGTTGATTCTTTTTGCAGGTGATTAATAGACAAATTACTCAGGTCCTGAAATTTATTTAATAATTTTTGGGGTTCCAGAAGTATATGTTTGATACAGATTACTACAGACTGTTCTGTTTTTGACAGATTCTGTTTTCATTGTGTTGTTTGCTTATTTTGACCAATCTATGGCTAGTATTAAGTGGTATGAACCATAGATAAGTTATAATACAGTAGATATAACACCAATATGAATTTAGAATGAGTTCATTATAGTACCTAAGTGGTGATTTATTTTCTTATACTAACGGAGGTTACGAGTTTTGTGTTGAGTTTTGTGTGGTTGAAGTTTTCAAGTTTTGGGTAAAAGATTCGATGGACTATGGAATAAGGAGTAGCAAGAGCCTAAGATTGGGGATGCTCAAGGCACCCCAAGGTTATATTCAAGGACAACCAAGAGCCTAAGCTTGGGGATGCCTCGGATGGCATCCCCTCTTTCATCTTCGTTCATCGGTAACTTTACTTGGAGCTATATTTTTATTCGCCACATGATATGTGTTTTGCTTGGAGCGTCATTTTATTTTGTTAGTATTTTCTTTCTGTTAGTTAGAATAATGTTTTGCATCTTTATTTTCAATAAAAATGTCAAGGATAGCCTTTACAATGCTTATTTTGCATGTATACATGTTGCTTTTTGAAAACAGAAAGTTTACCGCTGTTGCAAAAATTCCCTAGAAAAGTCAGAGAATGGTACAACGTTGAATATTTTTGCATATTAAGATATGATAAATTTAATACAGTTGGAATTTTAGTTCATAAGTTTTGGAGTCAGGGAAGTATTGATACTCTTGCATTCTTTACAGACTGTACTGTTTTGGCAGATTGCTGTTATGTTTGCATTGTTTGCATATGCTTTCTTATTTAATGATTCTATTTGAGGATAGGAGTATTAAATATGCAGAGACATTTAGTATTCAATTTTGAATAATAATTTTAGTGATTTGTTACAGTAGAGGATGATATGGTTTTGCATTGGTTTATACTAACCTATCTCACGAGTTCTTGTTGAGTTTGTTGTGAATGAAGCTTTTGATAAAAAAGAGAAATTATGATATGAGAGGAATTAAGGAGACATAAAAGCCCAAGCTTGGGGATGCCCAAGGCACCCCAAGATAATATTTCAAGAAGTCTCAAGCATCTAAGCTTGGGGATGCCCCGGTAGGCATCCCACCTTTCTTCTTCAACAGCTATCGGTTAGTATCGGTTGAACCTAAGTTTTTGCTTCTTCACATGAGTTGTGCTACCCTTGCAATGCCATTTTATTTTGTTTTAGTTGCTGCTTGAATACAATACCAAGGTCTTAAATTCTGAAATGAGAGAGAGTCTTCACATAGTTGCATAATTATTTAGCTACTCATTGATCTTCACTTTTATCTTTTTGAAGTAGTTTGTCATTTACTCGTGTGCTTCACTTATATCCTATGAGTAAATGGTTGAATGAGTTGATTTTCATAAATCTGAAATTATATATGTCTCTTTTGCTTATCCCATGGGTATTAATGACTTCACATCTAAGAGGTAGAGGTTGTAAATTTATTGACGGTTAGCAAGCATTGTTTTAGTCATTTGAACAATTCATGAAAGAATATTGAAGGAAGAGAGATTTCACATATAAATATATTATCATAGACATCTTTTATAATTGTGAGCACTCATTAAGTATGACATGCTAAAGAGTTGATGCTTTGGACAAGGAAGACAACGTAATGGGTTATGTTTTCTCACATCTCGCTTAAAGTATATTGTCATGGATCATTCAAACATGTTGAGCTTGTCTTTCTCCCTTGCTAGCCTAAATATCTGTACTAAGCGGAATACTGCTTGTGCATCCTATATCCTTAAACCTAGTTTTTGCCATGAGTGTCCACCATACCTACCTATATGCGGTATTTACCTGTCGCTCCAAGTAAATTTGCATGTGCCAAACTCTAAACCTTCAAATTATAATCCGCTTTTGTATGCCCGAATTGCTCATGTAGCAACTAGGGGTTGTCGATGTCTTCCATGCTAGGTGGGTTATTCTCAAGAGGAGTGGACTCCGGTCCTCATTCACGAGAAAGTGGCGATGTAACCGGGATGCCCAGTCCCATGATAAAAATCAAAATCAAATCAAAATAATTAAACAAAACTCCCCCAGGATTGTTGTTAGTTGGAGGCACTCATTGTTTCGAGCAAGCCATGGATTGATGCTTGTTGGTGGTTGGGGGAGTATAAACTTTTACCATTCTGTTTGGGAACCGCCTATAATGTATGTAGTATGGAAGATATTGGGAACTCTTGCCTGTTATGTTGACAATGAGATCATACCTATCAAAATTATTTATCTCTGTTTCAAAATCGAGCTCTGGCACCTCTGCAAATCCCTGCTTCCCTCTGCGAAGGGCCTATCTTTTACTTTATGTCTTTTACTTTATGCAAGAGTCAAGGTAATCTTCACCTTTCCCTTTTTCATTTTATCCTTTGGTAAGCACCTTGTGTTAGGGTGATCCTAATATATATATCCAATTGGATGTACATTAGCATGAACTATTATTGTTGACATCACCCAAAGGTGAATACGTTTGGAGGCAACATTATAAGCACCAATCTTTCTCTGTGTCTGATTAAATCTTCATAACCACAAGTATTGCGTGAGTGTGAGCAATTGTAGAAGACTATATGATAGTTCAGTATGTGAAGTTTGCTAAACCAAAGCTCTGACATAGACTCTTCCTGAAAGTAAGGTGAATTGCAATTGTTTGATGACTAAGAATGAAGTTTGCTAGTTTTCAGGAAAGTTTATGGTCTATGCTTTGACATGTGAATTGCTTGTTACTTTATCGTGAAAAGTTTTATGAGATGAACTACTGTTATGACATATAATGATGCTAGTAAAGGTGCTTGAAATTATCATTGATCAAACTAGTGCACCTCTAGCATTCACACTTCATAAATTCTTTCTTTATCATTTACCTACTCGAGGACGAGTAGGAATTAAGCTTGGGGATGCTGATACGTCTCCAAGGTATCTATAATTTATGAAGCATTCATGCTATATTATTATCTGTTTTGAATGATTATGGGCTTTATTATACACTTTTATATTACTTTTGGGACTAACCTATTAACCGGAGGCCCAGCCCATCTTGTCGCTTTTATTGCCTGTTTCAAAGATTTCAAGAAAAGGAATATCAAACGGAGTCCAAACGGAATGAAACCTTCGGCATCGTGATTTTTTGGAAGAATATCATCCTGGAGGCTTGGAGATCAAGTCAGAAGATCCTCGAGGAGCCCACGAGATAGGAGGGCGCGCCCCCCTGTCTCGTGGACCCCTCGAGCACCCCCCGACCGACTTCTTTCGCCTATATATTCCCTCGTACCCTAAACCATTGAATATCAAGATAGATCGGGAGTTCCGCCGCCGCAAGCCTCTGTAGCCACCAAAAACCTCTCGGGAGCCCTTCCCGGCACCCTACCGGAGGGGGATCCATCACCGGTGGCCATCTTCATCATCCCGGCGCTATCCATGACGAGGAGGGAGTAGTTCACCCTCGGGGCTAAGGATATGTACCAGTAGCTATGTGTTTGATCTCTCTCTCTCTCTCTCTCTCTCTCTCTCTCTCTCTCGTGTTCTCTCTCGCGTTCCCTCAATGGCACGATATTGATGTATGCCGAGCTTTGCTATTGTAGTTGGAACTTATGATGTTTCTCCCCCTCTACTCTCTTGTGATGAATTGAGTTTTCCCCTTTGAAGTTATCTTATCGGGTTGAGTCTTTTATGAGAACACTTGATGAATGTCTTGTCGTGCTTATCTGTGGTGACAATGGGATATCATGTGCCTCTTGATGTATGTTTTGGTGACCAACTTGCGGGTTCCGCCCATGAACCTATGCATAGGGGTTGGCACACGTTCTTGACTCTCCGGTATAAACTTTGGGGCACTCTTTGAAGTACTTTGTGTTGGTTGAATAGATAAATCTGAGATTGTGTGATGCATATCGTATAATCATGCCCACGGATACTTGAGGTGTCAATGGAGTATCTAGGTGACATTAGGGTTTTGGTTGATTTGTGTCTTAAGGTGTTATTCTAGTACGAACTCTTGAATAGATTGATCTGAAGGAATAACTTTGAGGTGGTTTCGTACCCTACCATAATCTCTTCGTTCATTCTCCGCTATTAGTGTCTTTGGAATGACTCTTTGTTGCATGTTGAGGGATTGTTATATGATCTATCTATGTTATTATTGTTGAGAGAACTTGCACTAGTGAAAGTATGAACCCTAGGCCTTGTTTCCTATGATTGCAACACCGTTTACGCTCACTTTTACCACTTGTTACCTTGCTGTTTTTATAATTTCAGATTACAAAAACCTATTTCTACCATCCATATTGCACTTGTATCACCATCTCTTCACCGAACTAGTGCACCTATACAATTTTCCATTGTATTGGGTGTGTTGGGGACACAACAGACTCTTTGTTATTTGGTTGCAGGGTTGTTTGAGAGAGACCATCTTCATCCTACGCCTCCTACGGATTGATAAACCTTAGGTCATCCACTTGAGGGAAATTTGCTACTGTCCTACAAACCTATGCACTTGGAGGCCCAACAACGTCTACAAGAAGAAGGTTGTGTAGTAGACATCAGATATTCACTGTGATTATTCTCTTATAAGCCCTTTATGTGGTGTCTCTTAGACGCTCGACTGCGGCATGCTTGTCATTTAAATTACTTATAAGCCCTTTATGTGGTGTCGCTCAGATGGCCGACTATGGCATGCTTGTCGTTTAAATTATTTATAAGCCCTTTATGTGGTGTCGCACAGATGCCCTACTGTGGCACGCTTGTCACTTAAATTATTTATGAGCCCTTTATGTGGTGTCGCTCAGATGCCAGACTGTGGCATGCTTTATATTATTATCCTTTCGAGGCGTCGCTTCAGACACCCGATCGGTGCATTCTATTACAACTCCCTTGTTGCATATTCATGTTGTACCTGAATAACCTACTAGCGTGCATCATGGATTTTATTTTGTGATTGACGTTGTGATCATAGAATATTTCAGAGCATGATTATCATTTGTTATATTATACCTGTGTTCATAATGTTTGCGAGTACATTCCAAAGTACTCACTAGCTTGTCCCTGGCTATTGTCTTGGCCAGATTTCTTGCACGGAGAGGAGCGTTGCGATGACAGCCCCGGAACCTACGCAATGGTGACAGCAGCCTCGCGAAGATAGGAGTTATCCTGGTCAGCTGTTCCTGTGAGAAATGGAGTCCCATAGACGCTGATGAACCACAAACCGCTTTCGCCATCAGCCACTAGAAACCTTGTGTTGTACTCATAGGCCAGAATGGTCTTGTACTACATATTATTTATTTTGCTTGGAGTTTCTGTATCAAGTTTGTGTCTCATCAGCTAACAGTAATCCTGGGGCTGGTGAGCACAAGGGCCATTTTTGGGAAATTAATATCCCAAAAATCCGGTCCTCACAACCTTGGTATTAGAGCCAGGCTGACCATTGGCTAATCCTATCTTAGCCAGGTCAATAAACCTAGGTTATCCAGCCCACCAGACCTTAACCTAACCCCGGCCAAGCTTCTCGTGTAAGATAGCCACACAGTGACCCCGACACCTTTTGGCAGTCGGTGCCCAACCTATCAGCCTAGCCTGTCGATCACGCGCCAGTGACCGACACCTAAATTGTCTCATTCGCAAGCGTGTGAAGGAAGACTCCGTCCCCTTTTTCTACAAAAAGGGCACGCTAGCCTCAACCTAGCACATCACAGCCTTTTCCCCAAACCGAGCTATAATGCCTGGCCCCATCGTGCACAATGAGACCACAGCAACCAACCTTGGAGGTTTTGTTACCGTGCTAGCAAACATCACTCGCCGTGCCTTTGCATTAGAAGAGCCCCCAGAATATGTTGTGTACCAAGGGCCCATGAGCGGTGAGAGCCGTCAATCCTGGGCCACTGTGCACATCTATGGTAGGGTTCTATCTCCAAAACGCCCCTACAGGTTCACCGGAAGGACAACTTGCTTTGAGCCACAACCCATCCAACTAGCTGCTCGAGAGGCTATAGTTCAACTCACGCACTTGTCGCCCAGAGTTAACTATCGCTCATTCTATTACAGCCGTGACGGGTATGGTAGGCCACCCCAGGTTACCAACGGAGATCACGAGACGGATCCTGCATTGTTGCATCTGGTGCGCTATGTAAGTGCACTAGAGGAACTATTCGATAAAATCACCCTTGATCTGATCGCAGCTCGTGGAGAACTGGTTCGCCGAGCCCCGCCGAGAGTAGAAGATGAGCCCGACGCTGACAACCCAGTCGTGCTGTTCGGACAACCGATCGAGTCCTTGAGGTCTGCCCCGGCCATCGACCAAAATGCTTTGGTGTCCCCAGAAGTGCTTTGTCGCCTTTTGGGAACACGCTCCAGCGGGATTGTGGCCAACAACCCCCGCGATGGTCATCATCGCTACCCCGACCCTGCAGCCCCTCAACTCCATCCAGCTAACCCCGACGGTGAAACCCGTGGAGAAGCCTCGACGTCCACAAGGCACGCCCGCTTAGATATTAACGAGGTAGACTAAGTCACTCGAGTAGTACCGAGTCTTAGTATGCCCACACACTGTAATTATGTAATCATGCATCGCCTTAAATAATCGCAGCCTGCTTGTGTACCTCTGTTTTGAATAGTGGCCTTGCATAAGTATGTAGCGTGCAGTTGCATTTTTAATTCCGGGCACAGCTACCAAAACCACCCCGACGACACCCACAGTAATACGTCACTTTTGTGAGATGTGTGTATCTGTAGCATTGACCCCGACCCCATAGAGCAGAACCGACAATCTAGTTTCCCTTCACCGCGATAAATAACCCAACCCCAATGCTATATAAAAGGCCACCTCATGACCTTGCCAAGTATCCCTCACCTTGTACACAACTCTCACGGCCATTTCTTTGCCATGCCGAGCCCCAGTATTTATCTGAGAACTCCAGATGCAACCCCAGGTAGCTTTGTCAAAATATTGTGGGACTTTACCTACAGTACCATGAGCGCTATCCGTCCACCCCAGTACGAGTTGCTCAAAGCAAGGATCACCCCATCCACCTCAAAATATTGGGCAGTGGTGCACATCCCTCCCACAAACCCAAACCAAGACCCAACGGAAGTCTCCTTCGTCGGGAAATCTATGTCGAGTCCGCAAATGGCCATAGAAGCTGCTGCATACGAAGCGCTTGCTCGCCTTCGATTGGCGGTACCCTATGCCACTAAACGAGGGTATTATTAATTCTAGAGTCGTGCAGCACCCAGAGAAGTAGCATCTTTTCCCGGTGGACGAATCGAGAGAGACCCAGTACTAGCCAACCTTGCCCAGTATGTCATCGCTCAAGAGCGTTTGACCCAACGAGTAATGGGTTATCTCCAGAGCCTCACTGATTTAAATCCTCAGATCGCCATCGGCGCACCAATCGAGGCCGACCAGGAGAGACGCGTTCATCGACTAGTCAATCCGCTGCCCCCGATAGAAGAAGAGTGTGCCCCAATCCCAGAGACGTTTTCTCAGGACCCTGTCCATTTACCGTTGTCGTTATAGACTTCACTGCTATGTTTATTGTCTCAGCATTTATTTATGTGTTGCAACTTATGCGTGGTATCCTAAATTTGTACGATGAATTAAATATTTTTCTAGCTTCAATTAATGTGAGTGGTTTTTACTGCTGTTAATTTTTGTTAACTGTTTTCACTCTCGATAAATTTCTGAAGTGAGATTTTTTCCCCTGAGTTGTTGCAGCGTGTATCTCTTCGCGACATAGATTTTTATTCACACAGCACCACGACAGCAGACACACAACCACAACCACTCGACCACGTGCACTAATTGCAAATCCACGTGCACATTTTGCACCTATCATACCAACCCTTAGCAAATCTCGAGGACGATATTTTTTTAAGGGGGGGTAGTGTTGTAACACCCCAAAAATTTAACCATGATTTATTAATTAAAAGTTTGCCTTGGTAAATTAAATTTTTATTTTCTAGATTTTCTTTTGATTCAGAACCACTCTTTTCTTCTGAGTTGAGGAGTTTTTACCCCTAGTGAAATCTTTCCAAAAATATTTTTGGACTTGTATACCCTCTCAAGAAACATCTCTTTTATCAGTGGAATTATTTATATGATTATCTTCCCTAAGCTCTATTTCTTTTAAAAATGATTTTTATAAGATTTAGGGTCCCATTTGCACTATAACCCTTTTAAATACTCCTCTAAAAATTCCACCAAAATTTGGGGATGACATGTGAGGTCCCTAAATCACTTTTATGCAAAAACCTCTCTTAATCATTAGGGGATTTTGAGCCCTACCTCAAGTTTTCAAATCTGGATCAGTTTGTGGTTTGCACTGCAACCTATTTAAATATTTCATTAAAAATTACATAAAACTTTGGAGATGTCAGTAGATGCATATAATTCATTTTTATGCAAAAACCCATGAGTGTTCTTTGAAAAATTTGAGCAAATCATCCTCTTTTCCCTCTGGCCCAGTTGGGTGTTTTCTACTGCAACCATATTTTAACTTGCCCTTTTACCCATGATTCTTTCTCCTACTTATAAATCACCCTACAAAACCCTTAAGTCCAGGAGATTGGACCCATCGGTGCATTTTTGGCCCATGCAATGATAGCCTTTAGTTTCTGCCTAGATTTGGTTTTCTCAAATACTTGCACTAACTAGTTTCTTATTTTGCCCTAATAACCTTGCCATCATCACTTGAATCTAAATAGACTAGGATCTGGAGTTTTTGGCCACCCCAAGAGATGCCTAGATGCCCATGACATTCTGTCGAGTACTATGTGTGCATAGCTAGATTTGGCCTGATTTTTAGTTTGCATTGTGAACTTGATCCTCTGACCCAACCAACTTGTCCACTAAGCTCCTAGCTACCACTAACCCAGACCTGTTAGCTACCAGCCTCGCTCAAGCCCTCTAGCACACGATGGCATTGCGTCGAGCACCTGGCGTGCGTGCTCTGGACGCATCCAGAGCGCACGTTTTGCACGCGCGCACCGAGCCGCCACGTCTCGCTACCGCCCTCCCCGCACCCGTGCTGACATAGGCCACTTGCAACCATCGCGCCCGACCCCTCCCTCGCCGCAGAGCCGCCCTGGCTCCTCCTGGCGCCCTACAGCACCACCACCTCAAGACGCCACTGCCACCCGCCGGCCTCTGCCGTGGACAGCGCCGCCCGTGCCACTCCAGCGCGCCAACTGCCCTTTGGAACAACTCGAGCTCATCCAAGAGCCCGTCTGCTAGCGCCCGTCGACGCCACGTCGCCCTGCAAGCTACAGAACGGCGGTTCGCCATTCTTATCCACGGCCGCCGTCGGAACCGACATTGGCCGCCTATAAAAGGAGCCCCCGAGCTCGTCCAGACCCTCAGGCCACCTCATGACATCCCTCTAGTGCTCCCTTAGCCAGCTATCGACGGAAGGAGGCCGTCTTCCCCATCTCCAGTCAGTTCCGCCGCCGCCACCCTCCGGTCCCGTTCATCGCCAGCAGAGCCTCCCCGGTCCATATAGCGCCGCCATTTGACTCCCCCTGGCCTTGCGGAGCTGCCCGACCTCTCAGCTTCGACGGGGAGCCACCGTAGCTCGAAGCCCCAAATCCTCCCGAAGCCACCTCCGCCGTGGAGCTCGCCGCCGGTGACTCCCTTCATCCCCACCAGCCGTTCGACCACCAAGAGGACCGTCCTGGACCAGCGGATCCATCCCCGCCATCAGAACCCCGCGGGATGCCGCCGTTCGTCGACGACGATCGCCGGAGCCCCGCCTCCGCTCGGGCAGAGGAGAAAGGAGGCGGGCGACTGGTCAAACCTGACAAGTGGGCCCAAGGGACCCGCTGTCAGTGACCCACGAGCCGGTCCACGCTGGCAAAGTGAAAGCGTAAAACCCAGAGTACGCTTTTCCCCCGAACCGTTTTTCTTTTTCTGTTTCCCCCATGCTTTAAAAACCTGCCCACTGGAGCCTCATGTGTTGTTTCTCAATATGGTAGGTGCGGGGGTCCAGTCGAGCTCCTTTGTCATAGGGCAGCAAGAATCCCTTCTCACCGGGGTAGCGATCCTAAAGCGAAGGATGGCGGCGCCCGGTTATGCCTTTCGGTGGTGGCGATCCCTTCATGCCGGGGCGACGGTCCTGGGCTAAAGGACCCATGTCAGGATAGAGCATATCTCCCTCGACATTCGGCGACGAGAACCCCTTCGAGCTAGGCAGGTGGCCCTGAGCAAAAGGATGGTGGCGAAAGGCACCAAGTCAGTGATGCATGTTGGTTGTGCGTGGCTCGTCTGAAGGCTCAAAATGTTGCGGCGACAACAGTGTTCGCCCTTTGGGCGGTAGATGCGGCATCCTGCGGCCGCGCGGATAGGCTTGGTGATTATCTATGGTTGTGCAACTCCCGACTGATGATGGGTTCGTAGTGCACCAGCAGCTCGTTGTCCGCGGCAAGGTGGCAGCGTCCACCTCTATTCACTTCTGGGGGTCATGCTGGATGTTGCAGGTCTGTCCACGTCAACGTGAAGTGGCATGGAAGGCATCCTGGTGGCAATGGTGATGGTATATGGTGGGTTTATACTCGGCCTAGCTTCGAGAACCGGTACGTGCATGGTTGGAAGATATGTTATCAAGATGATATATGGAACACACTTCATGACCGGGGTGAAAACCCTTGTTCAGACCTTTGTTGGTCAGATTCAGCAATGGCGAACTTGCGTTATTATAATATTAAAGGCATTATTTCCATGATGACGGTGGAATACGGGCATTTATCCATTCAGGAGGCATTGCTGGGGTAGAAGTCATATTTTGTTCCGTCATAGGGCGGGGCCAAATCCTTGCACTAATGTTGGCAATGGCGACACCTGCGTGTGTCGTCCCCACCCTGAAGGCGCTGCCGTGGCCTTCTCCGTGCCTCTCTTCGAGCACCTGGGGAAACCCCTAGATACGATTCTCTGGAAGCAGCGACGTCACGATGTCTTCCCCTTCATTAAGGTGTTGTCTTGGTTGCTTGCGACGTTCCGAGTGTTGGATTTCGAGTTGTCGGTTGATGTGTTTGGTGTGGGTGTTCCTCAAGGCGTGGGCATCTGGGTGCAATGTAAGACATTGTGGGACCTTCCTCCATGGCTCCTTCCTCACAACGATATGCGTCCGACTTTACATCAATGTCGGTCATCCTTGCGGCATTCATGTGGTTGGCTTTGCAACATCATCCTTCCGACTTACTGTCACCCGTCCTTGTAGCAAATGCATAGTCGGCTTTGCAACACAGCGGTCTGTCTTTTCCAGTAAAAAAAGATAGTGGCAACTGGCGTTGGATTGGCATGCTTCCGCTAGATGCATAGGGCATTCGGTCTTGGAGTGTCACATCCTGCTTGCAGCAACATTTGCAGTGTCTTGAATTCAGGTTGCAATAATGGCGCTTGATCAATCTGGTTATTTTTTGAAAAAAAGATGTAATTTGGTCGCACAAAAAACATCCATGTATTTTCGTTCTTGGAGTGTCGTGTATTCCGTTTGCACCAATTAACATTCGATAAATCATGTTATTTTTCAAAAAAAAATGTTTCAAAAAAAATGTAATTTATTCGCACATAAATATTCATGTATTTTCAATTTTTTATAATGCGCCAAATGCCATTTTTCTTTTTTCTTACGCTGCTATATGATGTTCTTACCGTCGTCCCAAGCGAGCCTTCTCTTTGATGCATCAATGCGTGCCTCATCAAATCCTTGTCTTTAGTTTGCACTTAATTACCCGCAAAGAAAAGTTTCTACTTAATTACCCAAGGACATGGACCAGGCTTGCCTTCACCCGTCCTTTTGATCCCATATGCATGCTCCGTGCCGCACGATTAAACATCAATGTTTTCAATTAGTTGCTCCATTTTGCAGACAAAAGGAAAATGAAAAATCTCATATTTTCGTCAGTCTTCCCTCGGCTGTACGCTGTCGAGCGGTGGCGCTGCGCGGAACATGTGCTCGTGTGCCGCCATCCATGCCGAATCCAGTGCGTCGACTGAACCGGACTTGGGCCACGGCCTCGAGTGCAGCCGCACGAACGTCGTCATCAGGCTCCAGCCAAGTCGTGCGCCACGATGGCCGCTGTGATGGAAGCTTGGCTGCACAACAAGTGACCAGATCTATTTTTCCGGCCATGCAAGCAAGGATCTCCCCCGCTTTCTTCTCTCAGTAAACCAAATCCGGCTTTAAATTATGCCCGGTCTGGGGCACGAGCCTCCCCCACTTTCTTCTCTCATTAATTAAATCTCTAATAATTAGAGCATCTTCAGCCGTTCGGCCTCTCAGGACGTCGAAAAAGACCGGCCTGGGGGCGAGCCGACGCTAGATCGGTCCCCGGGGTTCGTTTTTCCCCAGCCACGCGCCCAGGCGCCGCCCCCTCAAGACGCTCCATATTCGAAAAACATCATTCCCGCTCAAAGAAACAACAAACCGGCGATCATCGCAATAGTTCGGCGACTCGGTGCCACAGTTCGGCGATCAAAATAAAAAGACACGTAGTAGTTCGGCGTACAAAAAAGGAAGGGCGCGAAAGGAGTACATCAAGTGTCGAGTTCAACCTCCGGCGGCGTAGTCGTCGGCGTACGCGGGCTGGGAGGAATCAGCGCGGCTTCCAGGATGTTCGGCGCGTCTTCTGTGCTACTGGGCGCGGCGGAGGCATCGTCGGTGGGGCTGGGGGTCGCGGAGGCGGAAACAACGTCGGCCTTGGTTTCGTCATCGTCATCAGCCTTCGGGCTGGGAGGCGGCGGCGGCGTCGCCGGTATCTGGTTCAGGATGAGGCCGCGCTCGGCCAAGAACCACGCCTTGAGCTTCTCGTCGCCGCTCTGGAGCATGTCAGCGCCGCCTATCAAGAAGGCGAGGTCGTTGTTCCTCTTCTTGGCGTCTTGAGCTTTGAGTTTCGCGGCGGCGTTGGCGTGGAGCAAGTCGAGTTTGACGGCGCTGTTCGTCATCAAAATAGCCCACCTCGCCTCCGTTTTCTCCTCTCGCTCGGCGGCACTGGTTTTGGCGTTGGCGATGCAGTGCTCGATGGACTCTTGCACGCGCGTCGCAACTCTCTCGGCGTAGTTCACCTTCTTGGCACCTTTGTTGCCGTCCGGGCGTCCGTCGGCCGCGCCCGCTGTCTGCGCGTCTGGCGTGTACGTCTCTTTGGCCTTGGCGAGGGTGCGTCGGACGGCCGCCCATTTCTCGCACTTGTCGATCGCTTGAAGACGTGGAGGTACTTAAAGTCTGTGTCGCTGTTGTTGTCGCGAAACATGGCGAGCATGCGCAGCAACTGCACCGAGAAAGAACGCTGGCCGGTTTCGAAGCTGAGCGCGCCAGGCGCTTGTATGCGCAAGGAGAAAAAGCGCACGCGGCGAAAAGGCAGCAACATGGACGGCGTGCGATACCTGATCGTCGACGCTGGTGCCACTCTCCGGGCGAGCCGCGACCTCCTCGACGATCCCGTGCCATTTGTTGCACGCCGTTTGAATGAGCGACCAATGGTTAGCCATCGCTTTCGACCCCCGCTTCATGTGCATGCCTTTGAAGTAGGGGTCGACGAACTTCCGCTCGTCGAACTCGGCCTTGATGCGGTCCCAATACATCTCGATGCTCTGATTCGTGCCGGTGACCGGGTCGAGGCAGACGACCTTCCACGCTTCAGCGAGGCACTCTTCTTCCTTGGACGCCCATTTGATGCGTGGTTCGCCGGACTTGGCCGCCTTCTTTGTCACGCCCAATATGCGACCCTATCCAAAAGGAACTCGAAGGTCCCACCAAGGATAGACCCGCATATTGAAACGCTTTTGCAAGGTGGATATCATTACATCAACATTACATAATAGTGGGGATACATCCAATACATACAATGACACATGAATACAACAACATCATATACAAGATCAACATCCGACTACGGATGCAACATAAACAGAAACTCAAACAATATCCACCCTGCTAGCCCAGGCTGCCGACCTGGAACCTATCCCCTGATCGAAGAAGAAGCAGAAGAAGAACTCCAAAACAAGTAACATCGCTCTCGCGTCATGATCATCGCAAACCTGTACCTGCAACTGGTGGTGTAGTAATCTGTGAGCCACGAGGACTCAGCAATCCCAATACCATGGATATCAAGACTAGCAAAGCTTAATGGGAAAGGAAGAGGTAAAGTGGTGAGGCTGCAGCAGCGACTAAGCATGATATGGTGGCTAACATACGCAAATGAGAGCGAGAAGAGAAACAAAGGAACGGCCGTCAACTAGTAATGATCAAGAAGTGATACTGAACTCCTACTTACGCCGACATAACCCGTAAACCGTGTTCTCCTCTCGATCAACCCCGAAAAGAGACACTCACGGTTATGCACACGGTTGGTGTATTTTAGAAGAGTTTGCTTCAAGTTTACTACAACCGGTTATTAACAAATTCCCATCGCCACATAACCGCGGCACGGCTCTCGAAAGTTTAAACCCTGCAGGGTGTCCCAACTTAGCCCATGATAAGCTCGCGATCAATGAAGGATATTCCTTCTCCCGGAAGACCCGATCGGTCTCGAATCCCGGCTACAAGACATTTCGACAAAGAATAAAACAAGACCAAAGAAGCCGCCGGATGTGCCGACAAATCGATAGGAGCTGCACATATCTCGGTCTTAGGGCACACTGGATGAGCCAGACGTCGGGTTGGCATAAACCCCGATTGCCCAGGGGCGCCGGACATCGCCGGTTTGGACCAGACTCGAAGGAGAAGCGCCCGGGGCTAAAATAAAGATGACCCTCGGGCTCCGAAAACCCAAGGGAAAAAGGGCATAGGTGAGGCAAATGGTAAAACCAATGTTGGGCCTTGCTGGAAAAGTCTTATTCAAAGCGAACTGTCAAGCCTTCCACCCTTTACCAAGTATATAGATGTATTAATTAAATAAGATATATTGTGATATCCCAACAAGTAAACATGTTCCAACAAGGAACAACATCTCCATGTTCCAACAAGGAACAAACTTCATCTTCACCTGCAACTAACAACGCTATAAGAGGGGCTGAGCAAAGCGGTAACATGGCCAAACAACGATTTGCTAGGAAGGGTGAAAAAGGTTAGAGGCTGACATGGCAAATTGGGAGGCTTGAGGAACAAGTGATAGGTAGCGCAGCATAGCGATAGAACGAAACAACTAGCATAGCAATGATAGTAGTGAGATCCAGGGTAGCGGTCATCTTGCCTAAAATCCCGCAAGGAAGAAGAACGAGTCCATGAAGAAGATGAAGCCACGAAGATTTAACCAAGCGTGAGCGAACGAATCCTCACGATCGCAACGAAACAGGAACTAATAAGAAGAAGCACACAACATAGTAAACACACCACACATGAACAAGACATGATGCACAAACAAGCATGATGCATGACAAAGCTACATGAAGCTACTCATGGCAAGAGATGATGCAAACAAGAGCAACACATCAAAGCAAGTTTAAATGAGGCCAGAAACAACATGGAACAATTCCGGTAAGTCCTCATGTGCAAATTTCGAAATTGGTCCAGATCTGAATAAACCTTATGTTCAAGTTGTTAAACAGCAAGTTAATATGCACCAAGATGATCTACATGAAATTCTAGTCAAGTTACATATAAAGTTCATTTAATTCGGAGCTACGGCCTAGAAGATATGAGCAAAACAAGTTAAACATGGCATTGATGCAAACTGCATACAAACATCAAGCAAACACCTCAAAACAAGGATGTAACATGATAATATGAAACTACATGCAAAAACAAGCAAGTTTCATGTAGAGCACACTCAAAACGGAGCAACGGTTCAACACACACACTACACAAGTTATAGGAACAATCTGTCCAAAACAGCAAGTAGGCATATTGCAAGCATCAAAACAACATGCTACAGCATCTCAAAGTAATAACAAAAGGCATGCGAATGATGTACAGGTAAAGCATTACAAAACATGAACACTGATCTATCTCCAGAAATCACTAGAACATGCTCAAAATGACATGGCAAGATGACAAATAATAACAGTTTCAGGCTTTGCAGAAATAACATCAGGTTGCAATGTTTAGAGCTATCAAACAACATGCTACAGGGCAAACAAAGGCATGACGTGAATCTACTAATTGCATAGAACAAAAGTCCTTTACTGACCATAAGCCAAAAGGGATCATAAAATATGATGGCACCCATGTAAACATGGCAAGTTATATTACAGATTCATACAAGGCAGGAACAACAATAAGTAGGCATGTTGGTGAGCTTGAACCACTCACCACAAAGCAATACATGGCATGGCAAGGCAACTCACAGTAATAAGACATGGCATAGAAGCTATAAATGGCAAGAACAACATCATAGCATACACGGATCAACTACAACAACCTTGGCAAAATTGAATAACATGTAAACAACCTGCCAGGAAACATTTTATAGCAAAAGTAGAGCTCGATTGACTCAAGCTATGGCACTCCATAATTGCAAACAAGCGTATGTATGGATATAGCATAACCATATGTTCAAAACATCCTTACTGAAGTATCTCAAAATAATCATGGATCTCTCTGTAACATCAAGTTTACATGGCATAAAAATATCAGCAAAACAGGGGCTGAAATCAGCAACATCATGAAGCCTAGTTTGCATGCTTGTGCTAGTCACCACAGAGACCACAAAAATACATGGCATACACCCCTGTAGAGATGGCGTGGCATATTGCAAAACACATGTAGGACTCAAGTTCATAGGTTGCACACATCAATCATGGCAAAAATGACAAAAGTACATGTTCTGATAAGAATCTGAAACTAACATCACATAGCCCTCTTCTAACAGAATTTCGGGCATCAAGATGAGCTCAAATGTAAATGATTCAATGAGATTAAATGATGTACTCGTCGAGGCGAACAATTTGACATATTACACGCATGAAACGGAGCAATATGCAGAGAGTTATGGCATGATAAATATGGCCTGAAAATGACAAAAACTTCGGGACTTGGAGGAATTTCGGAGGGGAAGGTCAACCTTGCACGGAAATCGAGGATCGCCGGAGTTGCGGCTGCGGCGGCCGGAGATGAGGGGGCCGGCGAGGGGCGCGCCGGATCCGGTGCCGGGGAGGCCGGATCTGGGGCGCCGACGGCCGGAGGAGGAGGCGGCGCGGCGGAGCTCGACGAATGGCGGGGCCTCCGCGACCGGGAGGCGACGGCGGCCCGGCCGGGCGGGCGAAGGCGGCGGGTATGGCGGCGCTGGATGCTGGGCCGGGAGGCGCTGGCGAGCGGGCGCGGCAGAGCTGGGGGCGACCGGGCGAGGCGGCGGCGGCGCGGGCGGCGGCGGCGCGGCGGGGCAGACGGCGCGAGGGACGCGAGGTTGGCCCGGGCCGGGCGGCGGCCGACGGCGGAGAGCGCCACGTGGCACGCCCGGAGTGGCTGGGGCACGGTGGCGGACGCGTCCGGCCGCCGGGCGGACATGTCCGGCGGCGCGGAGGGGGAGATCTAGGGTTTGTACCGCGATTTTCGGGAGGGGAGCACATATTTATAGATAGAGGGAGCTAGGAGAGTCCAAATGAGGTGCGGTTTTCGGCCACGCGATCGTGATCGAACGACCGAGAGCATGGAGGGGAGTTTGCTGGGTTTTGGGCCAGTTTGGAAGGGTGTTGGGCTGCAAAGAGAAGGAGGCTTTACGGTTACCCGGTTAACCGTTGGAGTATCAAACGACCTCCAAATGGCACAAAACTTGACAGGCGGTCTACCGGTGCTATACCAAGGCTGCTTGACAAACCTCGGTCCATTCCGAGAAAGTTTAACACCCGCACACGAAAAGAGGTAAAGGGGGACGCCGGGGAGCATAGGAGTGCCGGATTGCAAAACGGACAACGGGGAAAATGCTCGGATGCATGAGACGAACACGTAAGCAAATGCGATGCACATGACGACATGATATGAAATGCAGATAATGACATGGCAAAGTGCAACACGCAAGCAAATGACATGGCAAGGACGGCAAATAACTGGCGGACACCTGGCGCATCGAATCCGGGGCGTTACATTCTTCTTCTTCTTCTTGCTTTTCCTCGTCGGCGCCGACGCCGGCTCCTCCTCCTCCTCCGGCTCTTAGTCGCCGTAGTCGAGCTCGTCGTCCACGTCGGCGAGGTCCTTCGTAGCGAACCCGGGGGAAGCGGCGGCTGCAGCCGAGCCGGCTGCGATGATGTCCTCCATGTCGGCCTCCGTCGTGTCGGCGTCGCCAAGATGCGACGAGGAGGAGGCTTGTGAGTAGAGGCCGCGGCGGAGAGGCGTCGTCGATGAGGCAGCGTAGTCTGGCGGCGAGTACATGTACGGCGGGTACTGCACGCCAGCGAACGCGGGCCAGGGCGTGCGCTGGAGGGGGCCCCCATGGGGGAAAATGATGTTGGGGTTGAAGCCGCCATTGGCGTCCCCGTCGGCGTAGCTCGGCGAAGACGAGAACCCGGCCAGAGAGCCGACGCTTTGCTGGCTCCAGGGCGCATATGGATGCCCGGGTGGATTCATCATCGCCGCCGCGCGCTCCGCTTGTTCGGCCGCCGCGCGCTCCGCAGCCGCCATGCGCGCCGCCTCCGCTTGTTTGGCCGCCATGCGCCCCCTGGCCTTCTTGGCCCTGTTGCGCCTGTCGGCGGTGACGGCTTCCCGATGCTCCACATCCGCCTTCCACTCGGCGTTGGTCATGCCGGGCTTGACAATGAGCCCTAGGCTTCCTTTGCTTCGGCGGGGCGGCGGCGGCGGGATCCGTTGCGGCGCGCGGCATCACGTACTTCTTCGGCGGCATGGCGGGCGGAACAACAGGGGTGGATGCGGGGTTTGGCGGGAGGAATGGAGAAGAGAGGGGTGGAGCGGGAGGAAACGGCGGGAAAAAGTCTTGCAATCGCCGACAGAGTGGCCCCACGCCGCTTTTCGCTTCCGCCGGCGTGCCCAGTCGACACCCGGTCGCTTGGGTTCTGGGCGGGACCGCCGGCTCTGGATTTTGCCCAAACCGGCGATAAACGAGATCCTGGGGCGCGACTGGGCCGATTTTCGGCCATCGGCGCTAAATTTCGCCTGGAGGGGTCCTGTTGGGAGCGCGGCTGGAGATGCTCTTATCCACAGCCATGCACGAGCCCACATTCTCCTCTCATCAAATCTCTCTTTTTATTTCCCACAATCCCGCTTAAGTATGGTGCATGTTTTCTCCTTCTATTGGGTCTTCATCTTCTTTCCCTCTATTTATTGATTCTTAACGTTGCTTGTTGATATTTTAGACAACTTACAAACATATTTAAATTGGTGAAATTTGAAGAACCGATGTGATAGTACTTATATAACAAAAGGCAAGCTAGCTCGTTTGGCCGGGGACACCTCTTTGTCAGGGGAGGTTTTGAGTTCGAATCTCACTTGATTAGCTGTTTTCCTAGTTGGCTAATATTTTTTCGTTGCTCCCAAAACGGCCCAGTTTGGCCCATGTTGGGGATACACGGAAAAAGAAGAGCTACACGGCGGCCCATGAACAGAATTCAGCAAATACGAATTTCCTAGTACCACCATGGATATAAAAGAATTAAAGCTCAAAAAATCAAAAATAATAATTTGGGTGAACGGATGAAAATTTTGGAGAAACGCACCTTGCTTTATTAGTAGGTATAGATTAAAACCAGAATTTTGACTAAACTTTGACTGGCCGTAACTTTTTAAATATAAGTCTAAATAAATTGATTCTTTTTCTGTCGTTTCTCAAATTTTGTCTAGTTTATTTTAATATTTACTTGAAAATTTTCGAAACAACTTTTTTGTACTATTTTGAAACTGTGTGTCAATTTAAAATTTTCTCAAAATGGATTTTTGAAGAAGAAGGCAGCTTTCAAAAATGCACCCCACTTGCATACTCTTGAAGGCAAGCATTCTGTACCCTGGCATAATATTGTTGTGTGTTGTTTGATACGGTTACAACACCCCCTTAACACGAAGTATTCGTTATTTTATGTAATGATATGATCATACTCATGAGTGCATAATGGATGTTCCTTGCTGTTGGAATTTGATATGCTTGTGATAGTAATCACCCTCGTATGCCTTTCATGCCTATCGGAAGGAATCCGGGAAAGCCTCTATCTTGGGTAGACACGAGCTTGTCTCCAGTCTTCGTTGAGACGGTTGCGTCCGGTATGGCATAGTGAGGTATGAGGAGTGGTGATTCTGCTGTTGGTCGAAACATATTTGTTATGCTAACTATGTAGGGAATACTTAAACCTCCTGAGTCGGCCGTAGATCATGTCTTGTTGCAGTAACCCCCATACTTGTTTCGTACTACCACTTGTCCCTGCCATAGGTAGGGTACGGTTCAGTAAGTTGTCAACCCCTTTCTAGCACACACCGTACAGAGAGGCCATGGTGGAAGATACCGGCTGCATCATGTAGGCATGCCACCTGGTCCGGGGGCATGGGTGTTTCCGGTTGTAGCCGAGGGGGTAGCTCCCCTAGTTTGCGCGCGTTATAAATTTTGTGATCCCATGCTAATCGAGGTTGTAGCCTTCCCACTTAGAGTTTTGCTTAACGACTGTCATGGGTGATTCCAGACACTGGTAAGTCAGGCTGGTGTGTGAATGTGTGTTTTCAATTAAAAGACCGTGGACGGAATTAGTCCCGATGGACTATCGGAATCCGTTACTCATGGGTAAAGAGTACACCCTCTGCAGAGATTACATCTATTCGAATAGCCGTGTCCATGGTTAAGGACTACAGTCTGGGATGGGTCAAGTGTAGGTCTTCGGAGGAAAAATTGCTAAACCAGAACATGGATCCTGACTTGTGACTCATGATGATTATGATTACTATTATTATGGACTAACCATTTATATTATTTGAATTATTGAGTATCCCGGGGATGGTTCTACCTCCTGGATATTCACTGTGATTATTCTCTTATAAGCCCTTTATGTGGTGTCGCTTAGATGCCCGACTGCGGCATGCTTGTCATTTAAATTACTTATAAGCCCTTTATGTCGTGTCGCTCAGACGCCCGACTGTAGCATGCTTGTCGTTTAAGTTATTTATAAGCCCTTTATGTGGTGTCGCACAGACGCCCGACTGTGGCACGCTTGTCACTTAAATTATTTATGAGCCCTTTATGTGGTGTCGCTCAGACGCCCGACTATGGCATGCTTTATATTATTATCCTTTCAAGGCGTCGCTTCAGACACCCGATCGGTGCATTCTATTACTATTCCCTTATTGCATATTCATGTTGTACCTGAATAACCTGCTTGCGTGCTTCATGGATTTTATTTTGTGACTGACATTGTGATCATAGAATATTTCAGAGCATGATTATCATTTGTTATATTACACCTGTGTTCATAATGTTTGCGAGTACATTCCAAAGTACTCACTGGCTTGTCCCTGGCTATTGTCTTGGCCAGATTTCTTGCACGGAGAGGAGCGTTGCGATGACAGCCTCGGAACCTACGCAATGGTGATAGCAGCCTCGCGAAGATAGGAGTTATCCTGGTCAGCTGTTCCTGTGGGAAATGGAGTCCCATAGACGCTGATGAACCACAAACCGCTTTCGCCATCAACCACTAGAAACCTTGTGTTGTACTCATAGGCCAGAATGGTCTTGTACTACATATTATGTATTTTGCTTGGAGTTTACGTATCAAGTTGGTGTCTCATCGCCTAACAGTAATCACAGGGCTGGTGAGCACAAGGGCCATTTTTGGGAAATTAATATCCCAAAAATCCGGTCCTGACAACCTTGGTATCAGAGCCAGGCTGACCATTGGCTAATCCTATCTTATCCAGGTCAATAAACCTAGGTTAACCAGCCCACCAGACCTTAACCTAACCCCGGCCAAGCTTCGCGTGTAAGATAGCCACAAAGTGATCCCGACACCTTTTGGCAGTCGGTGTCCAACCTATCAGCCTAGCCAGTGACCAACACCTAAATTGTCTCATTCGCAAGCGTGCGAAGGAAGACTCCGTCCTCTTTTTTATAAAAAGGGCACGCTAGCTTCAACCTAGCACAACACAGCCTTTTCCCCAAACCGAGCTATAATGCCTGGCCCCGTCGTGCACAATGAGACCACAGCAACCAACCTTGGAGGTTTTGTGACAGTGCTAGCAAACCTCACCCGCCGTGCCTTTGCATTAGAAGAGCCCCCAGAATATGTTGTGTACCAAGGGCCCATGAGCGGTGAGAGCCGTCAATCCTGGGCCACTGTGCACATCTATGGTAGGGGTCTATCGCCAGAACGCCCCTCTGTGTTCACCGGAAGGACAACTTCCTTTGAGCCACAAGCCATCCAACTAGCTGCTCGAGAGGCTATAGTTCAACTCAGGCACTTGTCGCCCGAGTTAATCGTCGCCGTTCTACTACTACCCCAGTGTGGCGGGTATGGTAGCCTACCCAGTTACCAACGGAGATCACGAGACGGATCTGACTGTTGCATGCAGTGCGCTAGGTAAGTGCACTAGAGGAACTGTTCGATCAAATCACCCTTGATCTGATCACAGCTCGTGGAGAACTGGTTCGCCGAGCCCCAACGAGAGGAGAAGATGAACCCAGTCGTGCTGTTCGGACAATCGATCGAGTCCTTGAGGTCTGCCCCAGGCATCGACCAAAATGCTTTGGTGTCCCCAGAAGTGCTTCGTCGCCTTTTGGGAACACGCTCCAGCAGGATTGTGGCCAACAACCCCCGCGATGGTCATCATCGCTACCCCGACCCTGCAACCCCTCAACTCCATCCAGCTAACCCCGACGGTGAAACCCGTGGAGAAGCCTCGACGTCCACAAGGCACGCCCGCTTAGATATTAACGAGGTAGACTAAGTCACTCGAGTAGTACCGAGTCTTAGTATGTCCACGCCCTGTAATTATGTAATCTTGCATCGCCTTAAATAATCGCAGCCTGCTTGTGTACCTCTGTTTTGAATAGTGGCCTTGCATAAGTATGTAGCATGCAGTTGCATTTTTAATTCCGGGCACAGCTACCAAAACCACCCCGACAACACCCACAGTAATACGTCACTTTTGTTAGATGTGTGTATCTGTAGCATTGACCCCGACCCCATAGAGCAGAACCGACAAACTAGTTTCCCTTCACCGCGATAAATAACCCAGCCCCAATGCTATATAAAAGGCCACCTCGTGACCTTGCCAAGTATCCCTCACCTTGTACACAACTCTCACAGCCATTTCTTTGCCACGCCGAGCCCCAGTATTTATCTGAGAACTCCAGATGCAACCCCAGGTAGCTTTGTCAAAATATTGTGGGACTTTACCTGCAGTACCATGAGTGCTATCCGTCCACCCCAGTACGAGTTGCTCAAAGCAAGGATCACCCTATCCACCCCGAAATATTGGGCAGTGGTGCACATCCCTCCCACAAACCCAAACCAAGACCCAACGGAAGTCTCCTTCGTGGGAAAATCTATGCCGACTCCGCAAATGACCATAGAAGCTGCTGCATACGAAGCGCTTGCTCGCCTTCGATTCGCGGTACCCTATGCCAGTGAACGAGTGTATTATTACTTCCCGAGTCGCGCAGCACCCTGAGAAGTAGCATCTTTTCCCGGTGGACGAATCAAGAGAGACCCAGTACTGGCCAACCTTGCCCAGTATGCCATCGCTCAAGAGTGTTTGACCCAATGAGTAATGGGTTATCTCCAGAGCCTCGCTGATTTAAATCCTCAGATCGCCATCGGCAGACCACTGAGGCCCGACCAGGAGAGACACGTTCATCGACTAGTCAATCCGCTGCCCCCGATAGAAGAAGAGTGTGCCCCAATCCCAGAGACGTTTTCTCAGGACCCTGTCCATTTACCGTTGTCGTTATAGACTTCACTGCTATGTTTATTGTCTCAGCATTTATTTATGTGTTGCAACTTATGCGTGGTATCCTAAATTTGTACGATGAATTAAATTTTTTGTAGCTTCAATTAATGTGAGTGGTTTTTACTGCTATTAATTTTTATTAACTGTTTTCGCTCTCGATAAATTTCTGAAGTGAGGTTTTTCCCCTGAGTTGTTGCAGCGTGTATCTCTTCACGACATAGATTTTTATTCATGCAGCACCACGACAGCACACACACAACCACAACCACTCGACCACGTGCACTAATTGCAAATCCACGTGCACATTTTGCACCTATCATAGCAACCCTTAGCAAATCTCGAGGACGAGATTTTTTTAAGGGGGGTAGTATTGTAACACCCCAAAAATTTTAACCATGATTTATTAATTAAAAGTTTGCCTTGGTAAATGAAATTTTTAATTTCTGGATTTTCTTTTGATTCAGAACCACTCTTTTCTTCTGAGTTAAGGAGTTTTTACCCGTAGTGAAATCTTTCCAAAAATATTGTTGGACTTGTATACCCTCTCAAGAAACATTTCTTTTATCAGTGGAATTATTTATATGATTATCTTCCCTTAGCTCTATTTCTTTTAAAAATGATTTTTATAAGATTTAGGGTTCCATTTGCACTAAAACCCTTTTAAATACTCCTTTAGAAATTCCACCAAAATTTGGGGATGACATGTGAGGTCCCTAAATCACTTTTATGCAAAAACCTATCTTAATCATTTGGGGATTTTGAGCCCTACCTCAAGTTTTCAAATCTGGATCAGTTTGTGGTTTGCACTGCAACCTATTTAAATATTTCTTTAAAAATTACATAAAAATTTGGAGATGTCAGTAGATGCATATAATTCATTTTTATGCAAAAACCCATGAGTGTTCTTTGAAAAATTTGTGCAAATCATCCTCTTTTGCTCTCTGGCCCAGTTGGGTGTTTTCTACTGCAACCATATTTTAACTTGCCCTTTTGCCCATGATTCTTTCTCCTACTTATAAACCACCCTACAAAACCACTAGTAGAAAAACACCTATTAGTCCCGGTTCGTAAGGGCCTTTAGTCCCGGTTCATGAACCGGGACTAATGGGTCATTACAAATACCTCCACCCATTAGTCCCGGTTCAAACACGAACCGGGCCATATGTTCTCCACGTGGCGGCCACGAGCCTGGTCGAGATGCCTTTGGTGGGTTGGTGGCACCAACCGACCAAAAGTCCATGTTTTTTAGAAAAGTGGTACGCTTTAGGTGTTTTGGGGTTATTTTAGGTTGTTATTAGCTAGCTAATAGAGAGAAGTGTCCTCTCTTATATCTTCGTCCTTGGTTTATCAACGCCGCTGCTATGTTCATTTCACCACGATATAACATGCTTATGCATGCTCGCATCATACATCATCATATATAATAACAAGTCCTACTAATCATGCATCATCATACAATTTCTACTCATTATTAATAATAAGTCATACGATCATCATCCTCATAGTCATCGAACCCAACCCTACATAATTGTTCTTAGCACATATCATCGATGTCGTAGGACCTAATTAAACACCCTTAAGGTAAAATAGCATAAAACAATATAGACCCTGACTCTCCCTTATGAAGAATGGAGATCATCCTGTCTCCAATTCTTGTGCTTCGCTTTTGCTTCCAAGAAGCTCCTTACGACTATCCATACATTTTTTCCATTCTTTGATTGTCATGTCTCCACTTCTTTTAGAAATCCGGAATGGACAGTTGAGATTCGTAGGATGACATGGATATCTAACCTATAAACCTCACTAGAGTACCCGCGTAACCGGAGGCATCGCTCGCGCCCAACGTTTTTGACCGCTCGATTGAATTACAACAGTGAGTTTTTGGCTGCTGGCGGCTGGTCAACCGTCCACTGTTTTTCACGTTTAAGACTGTGTCAGGAGAGACTGACGGGTGGGGTCGTGAGCCAATGGGGGCCATCCATCAGAGGGAGGGTTTCCTGGAGCCCAGGTCAATGATTGGCTAAAGGTGGGTTGTTCCCGATTGGCCAGGACCAATCCTCGACAACAGCCAGGACCAATCCCCTCCCGAAAACCTAGCGCGCTCGGGGCCAATCCTCTTCGTCCTCGAGCCCCTCTTCTTCTCCCTCCACGCCATCTCGTTGTTCCCATCTCGCCTCCCTCGCGCTCGCACCGCCGCCTTCTCTCCCCCGTGCTCGAGGTGTAGCAGCACGGGCGCCGGTCCTCGATCCAGCCGGGTCCAGCGCAAGTCTTCACGCGCCGTGATGCTAGATCGGGCGCTGATCTTCGCGCCGCCACCTCTCCTCCTCCTCTCTCTCTCTCTCTCTCCCATGCCGCCACTGTTGCAAGGAGCAGGGGAGATAGGCGACGAGGACAAGAAGCAGCAGGCTGGTCGCGGTGGGCTTGAGGTGCTGGGAAGACGGAGGAGTCCGTCGTGGTTCGTCATGGAGGCGGCGCCGCCGGCCAGGGGACATCGTTGGTGCGCTCGGTGCAGGTTCTTCTTTTTCATGAAACCGACCTCATTCTCCCGTTCTTGCTATCTTGTGCGATTTTTTTATGCGATTTGATTCTTCTCTTTCTTTTCCTCTTGCAGGATCGTCGGGGCTGCTCTCGTTTGTTCAGTTTGTCACTGTTCCTTACTCTCTACTCCTGCTCAAGGTGAGGTGTTCTTCTGTTCCGATGCTCCTGACGTGTTTGATGAAATGTCTACGTGTTGTTATGTTGTTCATTCTCTCTTTTCTTTCTTGCTGCAGTCTGATCTACCTTATCTATCAGTCCTCCTTCCGGCCACCATCACGAATATGATTTCCACCTCTGCTCTGCTTCATTACTGATTACCTGTTGTTTCATGCATGTTTGTAGAGGCTTACTTGCAGTCCCTGAGCAAGGCTCTGTCGCACTACCACAAGGCCCAACTGCTGCTCCTCGACATCACCGACTACTCGCTGTGGGTCAGCAGCAAGAGATCAAGTCCATAACTGCTTATTTACCTTTGCTCTGTTGTTCCTCATGCTGTGATTCTGAACTTTTTCCTTGTTTCTGAATGTTGTTTTGCAGATCCAGAGCAAGTATGAGAGCTCCAGTGAGGCCATCGTGAGTAAATATCATGCCTACTTTGTGTGCTTGTTCAGCCTCTTTTATTGTGTTGATTGGGGAATCTTGAGATTTTATTTGCGCAACTTGGCAAACTGGTCCCTCATTGATTTCAGCAATCAGCAGTACCAGGCCAACAGAGATTGCGATCATACAATTTTGTCTGCATCTTTATAGCCGTCGCATCACTCATTTTAGACCAGTATTCATGGATTTGTTGTCCTGTTTGCTTCTGTTTCTGTGTGCTCTGAAAAAATGCTTCTTCTTTAGACAACCTGAAATCATGCTTGTGTTGTGCAGGTCCAGAACCAGTCCATGTCTGAGACGACGTTTGGAAGGGTGTCCGATTTCATCGCACCTTTTGGAATGTTTCCTAAGACGGATGAGCCTAGAGGTACCAGAACAATACAATTCAATCTCTTCTCATGTTTCTGCAAGAGTAGATACAGTGTACTGTGTTGGATATGTTGACTCGTTTTGAGGGAGCTAGAAAATCTGTGGTGCTTCCTGGAATCACGTTATTCAAGGTAAAACCAGCCAAGTTGTTCTCTTTGATGTTCTTTGCATTAGATTAATATAAATCACGTTCCTAGCAAAGTTATATTCTATTACAATCTTTTAGAGTTGTAGTAGCCGGAGATTCATTTTCAAGTTTGAACCCCTATCCTATTATTTATGTTTGAGCATGTTCTTCTTGTTTCTGTCTGAGTACCTCTAATTTAACTCTCTAAAAGCTCCCAAGCAAAAGAAGGCTTGCAAGGCCCTAATAAAGATTCTCCTGTTTGCTTATGCTTGTATTGCTTCCTGCCTACTGCTTTGGGACAGATATATGCATGTTAGTTTGTCTCTGATGTGTTGTAGGGCGTGCCCAGCTTTCTTAGCTTCTTACCAATTCTTGGTTCTAGGATCCAGTAGACTAGGTGATCATTTTTTATATATGCCCAAACCAACGCATGCTGCTGTAATATATGTGCTTCAGAATTGGCAGAGCACCACTTGCTGTATACACATGCAAACAATAATTCTTGTTGCTCACCCATATGAGGTATAGTTGTGGGAATCCTGAATTGAAATTGGGGATTGCTGATGTGAAATGGTGGCGTCACGAGCCAGATGGTCACCATGGAGACCATAAGCAGCCCAGCAACAGCAATCCAACATAAATGCATAAAACAAGCATGAGCGGACACACGTAGCAATAAGCATGGAAATAGAAGTGGATAGCCATGGAACCTGTGGCGCGGGGAGCGCCGGTCAGCCTGGCGGACCTGTGACGTAAGCACGACGCTAGATCAGACACACTCACGGTCATTGGCGTGTGCGCTGGATCGGCAGCCCTCGGCTGATACAAGCAACTTGCATGCTGTGGTCGCTTGGTCTATCCATCAACATTATATCTCCTTCATCAATTAGTTTTCTCATATTTCTTATTATGAAGGCTAGGAACTAGGCTGAAATACACAGATGTTTTAGTTTTTGCTTTTCTTAATGCAGATATGGAAGATCTAAAATCCTCTGTGAAAGATTTTGGTTCTGCGGAAGCCAATGATCTGGCACTGGGACCTTAACTTCTGGAGTGAGCGACTCATGGAATCAAAATACAATATTGATGAGGTTCTTTCTTTACAGAAATCGATTACAATATTAATGAAATTAGCTCCTGGCCATTGCATATTTGCATACTTATTGGAATTCGGTTTTATCATTAATTGTAGATTTAACTTTTTAGCTCTGATGTATGAGAAAACTATCTGCATTTCTTATCTATCATGGATATGCTGATATATTGCTCTACTAAAAGGTATGTTGGCCTAAGATGTTATTATATACGTGACATGTTATTGGTTAAATATGATTCATACTTTACAAACTCCTTACAACTGGAGTAGGATCCAATGAACAGATGATGAAAAATAAATTAAGCACTTGCTTTGATTTGTTCAAATTTTTACAGAAACTGTTAGAACACACTTTTCTTTGCAAGCGGATACAAAGCGGAATGTGTTAAATATATGGAAGATAAAATTATTTGCAAGCAAACTCTGCTTGTTTGCCATATTTTATGCACCGTCTTAAAATTATTTGTCCAATGGAAGGACTCTCTGCAACATCAATTCCAGTATGTTGCTTTAGTTGTTCTGTGTGATGCAAGGTAATATTTTTCTTGCAATTTTTGCATCTTTTACCTTTTCACTTCTGTTGAGAGAAACATGTTGTTTCTTAAGAAGATATTGTTTATAAGATGGAACAATACTCACCATATATGATATTCTTCCACCAAATAAATATTTTTTGAGTGCAACTAAAATCGTTTTCCTGCTCATTCATGATACTGTGGTCTGACATAGCCGATGGATGTTCAGGTTTCTCTATTAATTGCAATGCCTTCTAGATGTGCTACTATAGTGTTATTTGTTTGCGCTTTAATATCCATTCTGCATGTGTTCTTCTATTTATTTTCAAGATATCCTGGCTCTCTGGAATATGCCCTGTTCAGCTGAAAGGATGTATTGCAATTATGCAGAGATATGGAATTGTTCGGACTCCAGTGCCACTTTCAGTTTTCTAATTTTTGCAGGGATATTGAGTGAGGGCTGGTCTAAACTTTAAGAGAATAACTTATTACATTCTGGGATCACCAACTTTTGGCGTTTGCTCGGACTAGGTAGGTAGGACCATTAGCAATTCTCCTGATTTGCTTGCAAGATTGATTTATGAAAATATCATGGTCGTTATATTTCGGTTTGCTGCTAATTTCATTGAATATGTTTTGATGGATCCTTTTTAAGCTTTCATCCTTTACCATTTGTAAAAGTAAGTAACACATTCGTGATTGAATTTTTGAATGGTTAATGGGAACACTATAGGTCTTGTTTCTCCGCTTTTTAATGTTCCATATATTTTTAATGTACATACCATAGTGTGCATTCAACCATCTCTGAAGCTTCATGACTGATTAAATGTTACAGCTGCTAATGTTATTGTGTTTTCATGGATCAAGTTTTTCTTTCTGTTTCCGCATTGACGTGTTGTTTCAATGGTAGAGTTAGTTTTTTTATGGAATGGTAGAGTTAGTTACGACTGGTGTTTTTCTTGCGTCCCTGCCGCCCTGGCTACAGCTTGTTATGCCAATTGTGGCAGAGTGAAGGGAGGGAGAGACTAAAATAATTGTAGTTCTGAGACATAAATGTGTCAACAGAGCTTATGGTTTACACTGCGGTTTTTCTCAAATAACCAAAATATGTCTGCATTCTTAATATTTCTTGCTTCTATTTGTAATCTTACTATTTTCTCCATGATGCACTTGCTTACCAATATGGTATTGTGTTCAGTGTATGTGGCCTACCGTATCCGTGATGTGGTGGCAGGAAGAGGCCAGTGCCACCATTACTGTATCCGTGTCAGGCATGGTGGCATGAAGAAGCATAAATTCAGAGTATTGCTATGATGTTCTTCTCTAGCGTTGCAGGTGTATCCATGAAGTGTCTCATAATATTTGGTTAAAGCCGTTTAGGTGATATGAACTTCCTTTATCTTGAATGGATTTGAACTCCAACCAAATTCAAGTGATGAAAGGTCAGTTTTGTGCTGATTCACAAGTTTAGATATCATCCCTCCAGTGTACTTCTTGGTTGATTAATGAAAAATGCTTTCTGCTCACTTCCCCTTCCTAGATTAGTCTATGTGTATGAAAAGAAAAATTCTTTTTTTGTATAATACTATCGATACCATGGAATAGTTTTTATGAATGATCCTCTTTAGCTAACATTTAATCAAGGTTACCTAAAGAGAATGATATCACTTCATAAAAACCAATCATGAAGAGAATCATTCATAAAAACAATTCTCTTTATGATAATATTATACAGAAAAAGCTAACATTTGTATAAGGAGAATCATTCTCTTTAGCAACATTTAATCATGGTATTTGGTGGAACTGGCTGTGGACTATTAGGTAGATTGTGATATGGTGAATTATTTGTTAGCCACGACATTACGAGCTCCTCCTTTGCAGCAGTACATGGATTTTTTCTACATAAATCTCATGAGTCCATTATGCCTTACGTGTCTGAACCTATGATTCTAGAGAAGATATAATATACTTCTGGATTACACAAGGTAAAATCCTCTTTCACTAACCCTTTCAACTTTCAAATATTGTCAGTTGGGGCTCACAAAACAGATTGAGTTGATTTTGTTGTTCTTTCGTGCTATCTGGACAGAGCTTATTGTTTTATTCCATTCTTAGTCTACTGATGGTAAATGATATATGGAAAATCAACATTTCAAGGTAAATAAAATGCCCCCGGTATGTTTCTGTTCACATGATTACTGGCTCATATGTTTCTTTTATGTGATGCCAGGCTACTGTTTGATGTTCTCTTTGTTGCTCTCACTTTGGTTATATACTACTAAAACTTTGTATAATTTTCATTTGGATTTGGTGTTGTTAGCATTAGACGGTGTGCATCAAATATGAAAGTAGGGCCAAGCATCAAAGGCAAGGTGAAGGAAGGTGCCTGTGTGGTTCTTCTGCAGCTTGCAGCGAGGATTGCTGTGTCCAACCTGCACAAGAATGCCAAGAAGTCCTTGGAGACGTAAGCCACGGCGCATATTTCTGCCATGATTTCCTTCGGCTGGATTTAATGGATTTAGGTCTTGAAAAATTATGGGTTGTGGATGCAAGATTAAGACATGTACCTGCACTACAACGAGAGATCTGGGCTGCTTCTTTGTGGCTTCCAAACTTGAAATGTTTGTTTGGAAGATAGTTTAGTTTTTTGTTGTGGATTCACACCTTTTCACATGTACCATCCGCTTAGACCTTTAGATTTCCAAAGAAACTAAATGAAGATATGGTGGTATGGTTTCATTTGTACAACTTAAAGCCTTTCATGCTTTATATTTTCTCTGAAATTTGCTCTTGAAGAATCATGTATCTATGTTAGATCCGGTGAGAAAAGGCGGCTTCAAAGCAGAGGATTCGGGAGTGTTGGCCACATTTGGTTTTCGACTTGGGTGTCTAAATATTCTCACAATACTTGGCTCCCTTTTGGCCTTTGCGCCATTGGCGCAACGAGTCATCTAGTATGTTCAAAACATGAAGGCTGCCATTCTCATACATCAAATGAGGCACACAATCCTCTGGGATTCTCTGTTGAAAAACATAGTAATAACTTCGTAGTTAGCAATGATGTACTAGTTTTAGAAGTATGCAAAAAGATGCACGGATGTCGTAATAGTAAAAAATCTTATCAGGGTATCTCCATGGTAGTTACCGTAGTTCAACACGTGCACTAGTGGCACATATTGACCATAATGTTGAGGAGTTCGATTGTAGACATTGTAATTCTCAAGATCCCTACAAAATGTGATCAGATGATTTTTCTCCTTATAAGTTAATTCGGAGCCATCGGTGTAGTGGGTTCTGTCTACCATCTTTCGCACATTCTTTCAACAATCAAATAAGCTGTCAATGGAAATAAGCTGTCAACTATTTTGAAATAAACAATATAAATTACTTAATAACTATGTTAAGCTCACATGGGGGAAGAATTGGAGGTGTATCCACAAGGACCCAAATCGAAGGTGTCTCTTGCTCGATTGTAGGATCACCAAGATCCATGGTGACAAGCATACCCTCATCAAGACCATACATCTTGCAAAGTGCTTCCCAATTTTTGCAACCAAAATGGGTTACAGTCTCAGCATTGTACAACTTTACTTGAAAATCCAAACCATGATGGGTACTTAGGATAATTTTTTTGGTTTCAAAACTTTCATGGTCTTCAAAACCCATCCTCTCTAAGACATAGCGTCTTGCAAAGCATGGGATAAGCTAGTCGAATTGGAAAAGATGAAAAATATTGTCATGATTAAAATAGTTGAAGTCATGATTAATTATGAAAAAAAACTATTGTAAATGCGTTAACGTGCCGTATGAACATCGAAGCTCTCGTCGAGCTTAATCTCAAGCGCCGATCTTCGTCAGCTCAATGAACATGTCGCAGAGATACCTCGGTCGCCGTGGCACCGATTCGCACTCCCGGCGGTTTTAAATGCGTCCGAGTACGACATCTCCGCCTATATTCATAATTCAAATGAAGGAGAACTTATCCAATATGAGCATTCAATAAGCAAAACCAAATCATAAAATAAGCAAAACCAAATCATAAAATAAAGTAGTATTCAAATTAGCATGCATTCAATAATTATAAGCAAAAGTACATCATCTCTTGGTGTTCGTACATCGTCGAATATTATCACTAATATAGCATCACTAATACAACTAGAACCGTAGCGCCCGGCCAGGTATCGACGCAGGCGGTGGACACCCAAAGATAAGGAACCATCACGGGATTATAGCTCGGTGAGATCACGAAGAACCTGCCGTGTATTGTCGAACCTGCCTCCAATGCAACCATGTAGCGACGGACGTGCTCTTCCTCCTCGGCCGCACGGTGACGTACCACCTCCGCGGTGTCCGGAAGCCTCGGCACCGTCATCGCCCACGCGACCGCCACCAAACAAGGATCGGGTCAACAACGGTCTGCCTCCTCACCAACCTCGCCCCGGAAGGTAGCACCTCCCAATACCAGCCCGACGGAGCCCAGGTCGAACATGGCCTGATCAAGCAAGCCTCCACCGCCGAGTCGGCATTTACGGCGAGGATGCGGGATAGGCATCGCCCGACGTCGATGCGGGAACTACTTCTATATATAGTTAAATAAAGTAGTTTTATTAATTAAATCAACTATGTAGTTCAACTACTATACTAAGCATTTACTATAAATAAATAAAGTAGTACTTACTATAAATAAATAAAGTAGCACTTACTATAAATAAATAAAGTAGCACTTACTACAAACTACTTCTATATATAGTTAAATAAAGTAGTTTTATTAATTAAATCAACTATCTAGTTCAACCATACTAAGCACTTATTACTATAAATAAATAAAGTAGTACTTAATAAAAACAAAGTAGCACTTACTATATAGTACTTACTAAAAATAAACTAGTATTTTTCTAACTAACTCATATTTTTCTAACTAATTATATTACCAAAAAATCTAAATAAAATAGTAATTATATTTTTCTAACTAGCTAGTTCAATTATAGTACTTACTAATTCAACTAATTAAGCACTTATTAATTTTCTTACTAATTTAACTAAGCACTTACTAATTCGTCTAACATTAATATTTCTAATTCATCTATAATAACAAATATAAAAAACTAACTCATCTAATTAGCATTAATTAATATCTAGCTAATTCATCTAACATTTGACATTAATATCTAATTTTTCTATCTAATTTATCTAACAGAAAACGGATAACGGAAAATACACGGGGCTGGCGCCGACGACGGGCCGGGGGCGTACGGGGTGGCGACGTACGGGGCGGAGGCGCGAGACGGCGATGACGGGGACGTCGACGACGGGACGGGGTGTCGAGGGGGAAAACGACGACGCGTGGCGGCGGGGCGGCGACGGGCGACGGGACGCGGCGACGATGGGGACGGCGGCAGGCGTCGGTGCTGAAGCGGCGGCGGTAGCGGCGCTTGAGATCGAGGAGGAAGGAGAGATCGAAGTGGGGATGCGGTTCTGAAATTTTCGTTATATAGCAAAGTCTTTGGTCCCGGTTCGTGGCTCCAACCGGGACCAATGCACCCTACCCCTGTCCCTGGCCACTCCGGCGGTGACAGCCACCCACCCCTCATGAAGAGTCTTCTCCATTGGGACTTCTCCCCCGGCCTGGCGATCGAATCTCAGGTACGTGACAAGTTCCAATCTACGGTGCACTTCTCACCGGCCAACCCCAGATCTGCCAAGGAATTCTTTCTGGTGGTTTCTTTCTCCTCGGCATCCTTCCCTCTTACAGAGGAATCGGTGGCCCTTGCCCTGCAATCTTGTATTGGAGGAAACAGTTCGGGGTTTAGGGTTTTTAGGTTAAGTGATAAATGCGTTTTCGGTTCTCTGTGGCATCAAATCGAGTTGGTCATTTCATCTATGGTCTTAAGGACCGCATCTGGCCTCATTTTATCTGCCACTTCCACCTCTACCGTGGTGATCTTTCTGTTGGGAATTATTCGGATATGAGCTGGCATGTTGACGATCATCTTCCTGAGGCAAGGCCGATTGCTATACGATCTAATTGGCTTCGAGAGCAGCAACAATTGGTTAAATCTCAATCCATGATGTTGCCGGCGGCGAGTGTGTCTACCTCACCGGCCGAAGCGAATATCCCGTTTGGCAAGTTAAATTTCCCGATTTTTTCGGATCAGGATAGGCATATTCGTTTGGGGGATTTTGTTCTCAATCGGAAGGATTTCCTGCATAGTGCTCGCACTTCTTTTCATGGCCCCCAATTCAAGGAATCATATTGGCAGTCTCTCCCGGATGAAAAGTTATTTCATATTATGGATGGTTGGCAAGCTGGGTATTCGGATAATGAGGTTAAAGCTATGGTTCAAATCAAAGATGTGCCTACTCAGGACTATATTGAAGCCAGGTTGCTGAAATGTTTGAACTGCTCTCGACATGGTCATTTGGTTGCATATTGCCCAGGTAAGTTTTGTCAAAGATGCATCAGACTGTTACATGAGTGCACCTGCCATGTGACACGTTCGTTGGAGGCTGCATGCATAATGGGCCGTAACTTTCTGCGTAATCGCATCTTTGTAGAAATGACCACGAAGTTAATCAATGTCCTGGCCTTGTTCGATGTGATTCGTGTGGATCTTTGGGTCACAAAGCCCATGGGCAGCAAATTCAGCAACATTGGCCCAAGTTCAAATGGCAGCCCATACCCGCCTCGGGTAGTTTTGGGATTATTAATTTCCAGGGGAGTCTTCCGACTTGTGCCCGAAAACAAAATCATGGAAATCGTAACGCTCTAGAATATAATCGGAGTTCAGTTTGGCAAGTGAAACAGAAAATCCCACCACATGTTGACGTGGCAACTTCTCATTGCATGCCGATACGCCTCCCCCCTGCTTCAGCTGTCAACTCCATCGCCCGCGGGACCCAATCCCGTCCAGTCTCCTCTGTTTCCAAAACCACCTCTGCCTCTTCCAAACTCGCTCCGCCTCCAAGAACTTTGCTGCGCCGACGACCAACTCCGGTAACAAGATGGCGAACTTCCCGGTCAGGCCGTTCGCGTTCGCTCTGCTCGGTGCTAACATCGAGAGGGGGACAGATCATCAGCTGCAGAGGAGTGTCATGGTGGTGGATGACCCGCCATTAAGCCATCACAGGTACGCTATCATCTCGATTCAGCCTCCTCCTCCCGATCATCGGAAGAGATTTTGGTTGGAAGAGATTTGCCGCATCATTAGGGAGGATTTGGAGTATCAGATTTCTGATGAGTTTATCTATCCGTTTGGCATTGGTTGCGTTGCTTTTGAAGATATGCAAAGCAGAGATGAGGCCATTAGAGAAGGCCCTCATGCTATAGATGAGGACTCTTATTTCACCCTTACTCCCCATGATGAAGGCATCAATATGAGGATGCCCGCTTTTCAGTATGAAGTTTGGGTCATGATGTTAGCTTTTCCGATGGATTACATGACGAGCACTATGTGCATAAGGTGTATCTAACTTTGGGAAGTTAATAGTTTGGCCGAGGCCCAATGAGAACAAAGCCAGGGTCTTAGTTAAGTGCCACATTAAGGATATAGCTCAGGTACCACACAGTTTGGTGGTGTCTAGAGTTGGCTTGCTCCCAGGATTGGGACGTCCTTGGCCAGTTCCAGTTTATGTTATGAATGGCAGAGATACCGTGCCTGGGTTGGTTGACAACGAGGATGTTCCACCCCTCCTCAATGCATCCCCCACCCCTATCAACTCCCTTATTATACTCTGATGCAGCAAGCCATGATAAATGATATGGAGGCCCAGCAGGCGGCCAATGAACAGATGTGGAATGCTGCTGGACACGTGCAAGAAGTTGTTCAGGAAAATGGTTGGGCTGCTTGGCCGGTAGTCCCACCTCCTTACACTGGGTTCAGTTTCAGGACGTTTTTTGAGTATGATGGTCCCTCCCTCATGGATGGAGTGCACCAAGAGCATAACATTGTGGACAATCATGCGATGTCCGGTGCGAATTCTCTCAGGTTGAAGAGTTGGCTGATAATTTTATTAGTGGGGTCCCTTCGGCTCAGTTTGCGTTTGCCCGGGCGGGAGGTCAGTCTGTTTCCTTCCTGATAGCTGCAGACGTTGAACTACTGAGGTGGATTGGAGGCATGCTCAAAAGGATTTATACAAAGATGCTACCTCCTGCTGTCCACCCTGAAGGAGCTTATCTGCCACTCAATCCTTTTAATTTTCTACAGCAGCAGCTACATGGGATTTCCACTGCTCTGATGGACTCCATATCTCCTGAAGTTGATGTGCTTGGCCGCATTTTCAGTTTTTCCTTTCAGGGTATAATCATTGAAAAATGCTACAACGACATTGTGGAAGTTTCTGTTTATGCTGAAATCCCTTCTGCTGATGAGCAGAACATGCAGGATTCTTGTTCTGTTGCTGATCACTTTAGCTCTTTGCTGTCTAATGAGCCTTCACATGTGGACACCGTTCAGTTATGCCGAAGTGCGTGCTCTAACAAGTATGATGGGTTTAAAGTGCCGCTGATGTCTGACAAGAAACTGATGCAGTCCAAAGTGAAGCCATGCAAAGTTCCTCAAGTGCAATGCTCTTCTTCTGCTACCGCACCATGTGCTTCAGACATGAATGGCAAGGTACATGGTGAGATCCCCCCTCCCACACCTATTTCTACCATACAATCTATTGGTACTAATATGTGTGGCTTGCGCCAAATCAGTTAAACAGCAGAATCGTCAAGGCCCCTCGAGGCGCAGAGAAGAGTGACGATCCCAAAGGCGATGCATAAGGCGTGGAAGGTGTTGTGCTGGAACATGCGGGGGATTAACTCCGACCAGAAGCTTTTGGCATTGCGCAATGCAATTGATAGTAGTGGTTGTTCAGTTATCTGTCTTCAAGAAACTAAGCGTGCCTCTTTTGATAAGTCTTTTGTAAGAACTTTCTGTCCAAAACGGTTCGATAAATTTGAGGTTGTGCCCTCTCAAGGAGCCTCTGGGGGCCTGATCTCTTTATGGGATAGTTCGATTTTTATTGGAGATCTTATCTGCTCTGAACTTTTGCTTTGGGCATTAAGTTTACTTCGTTGCAAACTGCCAAATCGTGGAACTTGTTTAATATATATGGCCCATGTGATGGTCCTGTTAGGACAACTTTTACCTCCTGGCTGTTTGATCTTGATATTCCTGACAATGAGGATTGGTTATTATGTGGAGATTTCAACTATATCAGGGCCCCGGATAACCGCAACAAGCCAGGCGGGAATGCTAATGACATGTTAACCTTCAATGATTTCATCCAATCACAAGACCTAGTTGAATTGCCGATTAAAGGGAGGAGGTTTACGTGGAGTAACATGCAGATAGATCCTCTCCTAGAGCAACTCGATTGGTTCTTCACCTCGGCCAATTGGACTTCCGGCTACCCCAACACGACTGTCGCACCTCTCCCAAACCGGTCTCGGATCATGTGCCGTGTGTGATCTCAATTGAGACTTCTGTCCCTAAGTCTAAAATCTTTCGCTTTGAAAATTTCTGGATATCACATCCTGGGTTCTTTGAAGTTGTGCAGTCCACTTGGGACAAAAGTTGTTTTGCACATAACTCGGCTGCCTTGTTGTGCAAAAAATTTAAGCATCTGAGATATGCTCTTAAGAAGTGGAGCAAGAACATCTCCAGACTGAATCTGTGTATTGATAACTCCAATTGGGCTCTTCTTGAATTGGATGGGATTGAGGATTTGAGACCTCTCACAATCCCAGAGAAGAACTTCCGTGTCATCCTTAAGGAACATTTGGTTGTTCTCCTTGGCTATAAACGAGAATATTGGAGGAAGAGGTACACGGTTAGATGGTTCCAGTGTGGGAGGGACAACACTAAGTTCTTTCACTCATGAAAGTGAGCTGCTTTGAAGAAACTCGATCGCCTCCCTGAAGCTATCTGATGGATCGACTGTTTCTGATCATGCAGGGAAAGCGCTTGAATTGTATCAGACATACAAAAACAGATTGGGCAGGGCGGAACCACATGACATGAAGTTTGATCTGACTCGGCTAATTAAAAAAGTGGAGGGGCTTGATGAGCTAACAAAACCCTTTACACATGAGGAGATCGACAAAGTGGTCCAAGAAATGCCACCAGACCGTGCGCCTGGGCCGGCTGGTTTTAATGGGTGTTTCTTAAAATCATGCTGGCACATCATAAAACATGACTTTTACACCCTTTGTGCCGATTTCTATGATGGAAAGCTGGATTTGCAGAGCCTAAACTCGGGGTTTATCACCTTGATCCCGAAGTCCTATTCACCTGAGACTGCAAATGATTACAGGCCCATCACCCTCCTGAACTGTTGTTTGAAATTGATAACTAAACTCCTGGCTAATCGGTTGCAGAAAATAATTCTCAAAATCATCCATAAAAACCAGTATGGTTTTCTTAAAGGGAGGTCGATACAGGATTGCCTAGCCTGGGCTTTCGAATACATTCACCAGTGTCAAGCTTCGGGCCATGCTTCTTGTGCTCCAAGTTAGACTTCGCCAAAGCTTTTGACACAATTCAGCATGAACCTATGATTGAGATCATGAGACATATGGGCTTCGATGAGAGATGGATTGGATGGATCAGAAGTATTTTCTCCACGGGTACTTCCTCCATGTTGCTCAATGGTACCCCGGGGAAGCAATTTGCCTGTCTATGTTGAGTGAGACAAGGAGACCCACTCTCGCCTCTAATCTTCGTTCTCGCTGCAGACCTCTTGCAAGCGGCGATCAACGAGGCCTGTAGAGCTGGGCAACTGCACCTGCCAATTCCATCACACGATAGCAATTACCCCGTTATTCAGTATGCCGACGACACGATCCTGGTGTTCCCAGCCTACCCGAATCAAGCCCGAGTCCTCAAAAAACTTCTGTTGGACTACGCAACGTCGGTTGGTCTGAAAATCAACTTCCACAAATCAACTATTGTCCCAATCAACCTAGAGTCGGCGACCACGACTGAGTTGGCGGAGATTTTTGGGTGCGTCGTTGGACAAATGCCTTTCACGTATCTTGGGTTGCCTATGGGGACAACCCGTCCCACAGTTACGGATCTGTTGCCCATGGTCACCGCAGTGCAGAGAAAAATTCCAGCAGTAGTGTCCTTGCTTGACTATGGCTCCAAGCTGACTCTTCTGAACTCAGTTGTAACCTCGCTCGCGATATACGCAATGTGTTCCATCAAGTTAAACCCCCGGATTGTTGAACACTTAGACAAGCTCCGAAGATCTTGTCTGTGGCTGAGAAATTCAGAGGATGGCACCAAAGGCAACTCCCTCGCAGCTTGGGACATGGTTTGCAGGCCAAAAAACAAGGGAGGTTTGGGAATCATAAACCTCAAAATTCAGAATCAGGGTTTGTTTTTGAAACAACTTCATAAATTCTAAAAAAAGCAAGATGTTCCGTGGGTTCAGCTTATCTGGAATTCATATTACAACCATCAAACACCACATGCAATGGACCCTTCTGGCTCGTTCTGGTGGAAAGATGTCATGCAGTTATCTGACATCTACAGAGGGGTTACCAGGGCGTCTGTTGGGTCAGGTGGCTCGATCCTCTTCTGGAAGGATGAGTGGAAAGATGGACTTTTCAGTGACACTTTCCGAGAGCTTTTTCCTTTGCGGGGATCCAGACATGTCAGTCCAATCCTTACTTTCCTCGGTGAGGTTAGGAGATGTGTTTCATCTCCCCCTCTCGATAGAAGCTCGGCTTGAGGTGACCAATCTGCAATTGGCCACGTCGGATGTGTCTCTATCTGTTAGGGATGATACATGGAAATGTGTGTGGGGAGGAAGTGATTTTAAAGCAACAAAATTTTATGAATTTTGCTTCAGGGACATGCACGTGGACGAGGCCTTTTGTTGGATTTGGAAGACCAAATGTACCATGCAATGGAAAATGTTCGCGTGGCTGCTGCTGGCTGATCGTTTGAACACCAGAAATATGCTGAGAAGGAGGCACTACAAAATTCAGAACGATGATTATACCTGCTTGCTCTGTCAAAACCCACCTGAAGAGGACGTTGCTCACCTCTTCTTTAATTGTCCTTTCAGTAAAAGATGTTGGGACAACATTGGGATTCATTGGCCAATTGGGGACTGCAGGCTCACACTATTACATGCTGGTAAAAACTCTTGGAATTGACACATGTTCATGGAGGTGTTCATGGTGGCGGCCTGGGGGATCTGGATGGAAAGGAATGATAAACACTTCAGAGGGATCCAGCCGTCCTTTACATCCTGGAAGAACAGGTTCAAGCATGATTTTGCTCTTTTGGTCCATAGGGCCAAGCAGGAGCAGGCTCCTTATATTCTGTCACTAGTAGCTGCCTTGTAATTAGGGGGATATCACCTTCTGTAACTCTTCTTCTCACCCCCCTTTTTCATGTAGTAGTGACTTGTGTAGTAGGGCTGTAGGCTGACTGGACTAGTTTGTTGGGACTGTACTAATCCTTTAACACCTTAATACAAAGTCAGTGGGGACTTCCCTCACTGTCATCAGTTCTAAAAAAAAACCGATGCACCCTTTAGTCCCGGTTGGTAGCACCAACCGGGACCAAAGGCCTCTTTTCAGCAGCCCAAAGGGCGGGAAGCAGAGGGCTTTGGTCCCGGTTGGTGGCACCAAACGGGACTAAAATGAGGGCATTGGTCCCGGTTGGAGCCATGAACCGGGACCAATGGCCTATCGGCTGGCTCGGTGCGGCACGAAAGTTTAGTCCCACCTCGCTAGCTGAGAGGGGTGCGTGATGGTTTATAAGCCCCACCGCCGCTCCCTCTCGAGCTCCTCTCCACCTGTGCTTATGGGCCTACTTACTACCGCTTTGTCTCGATGGTCCTAATGGGCCACTGCGGCCTGAATCTGGCCCATGGTGGGTTTCTAGTCGTATCCAGCCGTGGGGGCCCACTAGGAGGCACTTTTTTCTTTACTTATTTATTTTATGCAGCTGTTTTTAGTCCCACCTCGCTAAGCGAGAGGCACTGCCGCTGTTTATAAGCCCCGAGTGCGAGACGATGAAGAAGAGGCTCAATGCTCACTGCGTTGGTTCGCTTCAAGCCTTGAGGAATAGGGTAGACTGCAGAGCTATGTGCGGTGCAGTTTACATTATTCGAAAGGCTTGAAGCGAATTAACTAGCATTGGCGCCTCTTTTTATTTTTAATGACTTATTACCACACAGAAAAAATAGAAAAAAACAAATATAGCAGAAAAAAAAAACTATATAAAAAACTATTCAGAAATAAATAGAAGAAAAAATAGTTGTGATTAACTTTACTAAAAAATGAGCATAGATGCTTATTTCTAATGACTTATTACAATTCAGAAATAAATAGAAGAAAAAATAGTTGTGATTAACTTTACTAAAAATGAGCATAGATGCTTATTTTAATGACTTATTACCACACAGAAATAAATAGAAAAAAATAAATATAGCGAAAAAGAAAAAACTATATAAAAAACTATTCAGAAATAAATAGAAGAAAAAATAGTTGTGATTAACTTTACTAAAAAATGAGCATAGGTGCTTATTTTTAATGACTTATGACAATTCAGAAATAAATAGAAGAAAAATAGTTGTGATTAACTTTACTAAAAAATGAGCATAGATGCTTATTTTAATGACTTATTACCACACAGAAATAAATAGAAAAAAAATAAATATAGCAGAAAAGAAAAAAACTATATAAAAACTATTCATAAATAAATAGAAGAAAAATAGTTGTGATTAACTTTACTAAAAAATGAGCATAGATGCTTATTTTTAATGACTTATTACAATTCAGAAATAAATAGAAGAAAAAATAGTTGTGATTAACTTTACTAAAAATGAGCATAGATGCTTATTTTTAATGACTTATTACCACACAGAAATAAATAGAAAAAATTAAATATAGCAGAAAAGAAAAAACTATATAAAAACTATTCAGAAATAAATGGAAGAAAAAATAGTTGTGATTAACTTTACTAAAAATGAGCATAAATGCTTATTTTTAATGACTTATTACAATTCACAAATAAATAGAAGAAAAAATAGTTGTGATTAACTTTACTAAAAAATGAGCATAGATGCTTATTTTAATGACTTATTACAATTCAGAAATAAATAGAAGAAAAAATAGTTGTGATTAACTTTACTAAAATGAGCATAGATGCTTATTTTTAATGACTTATTACCACACAAAAATAAATAGAAAAAATTAAATATAGCAGAAAAGAAAAAACTATATAAAAACTATTCAGAAATAAATAGAAGAAAAAATAGTTGTGATTAACTTTACTAAAAAATGAGCATAAATGCTTATTTTTAATGACTTATTACAATTCACAAATAAATAGAAGAAAAAATAGTTGTGATTAACTTTACTAAAAAATGAGCATAGATGCTTATTTTTAATGACTTATTACAATTCAGAAATAAACAGAAGAAAAAATAGTTGTCATTAACTTTACTAAAAAATGAGCATAGATGCTTTTTTTAATGACTTATCACAACTCACAAATAAAAAGAAAAAAAATATAGCAGAAAAAAACTTTATAAAAACTACTCAGAATGAGCATAGATGCGCTTATAGAAAATTCAACCTAAATTCATAATAAATTTCTAATAACTTCAGAGAAATTCAGAATGAATTTAGGTTAAATTCCCTATATAAGGGCATCTATTTTCATTTTGAGAGGAGCTCAACATGGCAGAGAGGGAGGGGCTTATAAACCGGTCTGATTCCCCTTCGGTTGGCGAGGTGAGACTAAACTCGTCAAGAATTAGCGAGGACCAACACTTTAGTCGGTTGGTGGCATGAACCGGACTAAAGGGTGCCTTTGGTCCCGGTTCAAGCCACCAACCGGGACCAATGGTTGTGGGCCAGGAGCGAGGGCCAATGGTCCCGGTTCGTCCCACCAACCGGGACCAATAGGTCCAAACGAACCGGGACCAATGGCCCACGTGGCTCGGCCGGCCCCCGGGGCTCACGAACCGGGTCCAATGCCCCCATTGGTCCCGGTTCTGGATTGAACCGGGACTAATGGGCTGTCCGGGCCTGGGCCATTGCCCTGTTTTCTACTAGTGAACCCTTAAGTCCAGGAGATTGGACCCATTGGTGCATTTTTGGCCCATGCAATGATACCTTTAGTTTCTGCCCAGATTTGGTTTTCTCAAATACTTGCACTAACTAGTTTCTGGGTTTGCCCTAATAACCTTGCCATCATCACTTGCATCTAAAGAGACTAGGATCTGGAGTTTTTGGCCACCCCAAGAGATGCCTAGATGCCCATGACATTCTGTCGAGCACTATGTGTGCATAGCCAGATTTGGCATGATTTTTAGTTTGTATTGTGAACTTGATCCTCTGACCCAACCAACTTGTCCACTAAGCTGCTAGCTACCACTAACCCAGACCTGTTAGCTACCAGCCTCGCTCAAGCCCTCTCGCACACGATGGCATTGCGTCGAGCACCTGGCGTGCGTGCTCTGGACGCGCCCAGAGTGCACGTTTTGCACGCGCACGCATCGAGCCGCCGCGTCTCGCTGCCGCCCTCCACGCACCCGTGCTGACATAGGCCACTCGCAGCCATCGCGCCCGACCCCTCCCTAGCCGCAGAGCCGCCCTGGCTCCTCCTGATGCCCTACAGCACCACCACCGCAAGCCGCCACTGCCACCCGCCGACCTCTGCCGTGGACGGCGCCGCCCGAGCCACTCCAGCATGCCAGCTGCCCTCTGGAACAGCTCGAGCTCATCCACGAGCCTGTCTGCTAGCGCCCGTCGCCGCCACGTCGCCCTGCAAGCTACAGAACGGCGGTTCGCCATTCTTATCCACGGCCGCCATCGGAACCGACCTTGGCCGCCTATAAAAGGAGCCCCTGAGCTCGTCCAGACCCTCAGGCCACCACATGCCATCCCCCTAGTGCTCCCTTAGCCAGCTATCGACGGAAGGAGGCCGTCTTCCCCATCTCCGGTCAGTTCGGCCGCCTCCACCCTCCGGTCCCGTTCATCGCTAGCAGAGCCTCCCCGGTCCATCCAGCACCGCCATTTGACTCCCTCTGGCCTTGTGGAGCCGCCCGACCTCTCAGCTTCGACGGGGAGTTACCGTAGCTCGAAGCCCCAAATCCTCCCGAAGCCACCTCCGCCGCGGAGCTCGCCGCCGGCGACTCCCTTCGTCCCCACCAGCCGTTCGACCACCGGGAGGACCGCCCTGGACCGGCGGATCCATCCCCACCCTCAGAACCCCGCTGGAGCCGCCGTTCGTCGACGGCGATCGCCGGAGCCCCTCCTCCGCTCGGGCAGAGGAGAAAGGAGGCGGGCGACTGGTCAAACCTGACAAGTGGGCCCAAGAGACCCACTGTCAGTGACCCACGAGCCGGTCCACGCTGGCAAAGTGAAAGCGTAAAACCCAGAGTACGCTTTCCCCCCCGAACCGTTTTACTTTTTCTGTTTCTTTTATTTATTTATTAAAAACATAATTTTGACTAAACTTTGACTGGCTGTAACTTTTTAAATATAAGTCCAAATAAATTGATTCTTTCTCTGTTGTTTCTCAAATTTTGTCTAGTTTATTTTCATATTTATTTGAAAATTTTCCAATTAACTTTTTTGTATTGTTTTGAAGCTGTGTGTGAATTTAAAATTTTCTCAAAATAGCATTTTTGAAGAAGAAGGCAACTTTCAAAAATGCACCCCACTTGCATACTCTTGAAGGCAAGCATTCTGAACCCTGGCATAATATTGTTGTGTGTTGTTTGATACGGTTAAAACACCCCCTTAACACGAAGTATTCGTTATTTTATGTGATGATATGATCATACTCATGAGTGCATAATGGATGTTCCTTGCTCTTGGAATTTGATATGCTTGTGATAGTAATCACCCTCGTATGCCTTTCATGCCTATTGGAAGGAATCCGGGAAAGCCTCTGTCTTGGGTAGACACGAGCTTGTCTCCAGTCTTCGTTGAGACGGTTGGGTCCGGTATGGAATAGTGAGGTATGAGGAGTGGTGATTCTGCTGTTGGTCAAAACATATTTGTTATGGTAACTATGCAGGGAATACTTAAACCTCCTGAGTCGGTCGTAGATCGAGTCTTGTTCCAGTAACCCCCATACTTGTTTCGTACTACCACTTGTCCCTCCCATAGGTAGGGTACAGTTCAGTAAGTTTTCAACCCCTTTCTAGCACACACCGTACAGAGAGGCCATTGTGGAAGATACCAACTGCATCCGGTGGCCATGCCACCTGGTCCGGGGGCATGGGTGTTTCCGGTTGTAGCCGAGGGGGTACCACCCCTAGTTTGCGCGCGTTATAAATTTTGTGATCCCATGCTAATCGAGGTTGTAGTCTCCCCACTTAGAGTTTTGCTTAACGAGTGTCGTGGGTGATTCCAGACACCGGTAAGTCAGGCTGGTGTGTGCGGTCAGGTGTGTTTTCAATTAAAAGACCGTAGACGGAATTAGTCCCGATGGACTAACGGAATCCGTTACTCGTGGGTAAAGAGTACACCCTCTGCAGAGATTACATCTATTGAATAGCCGTGTCCATGGTTAAGGACTATAGTGCAGGATGGGTCAAGTGTCGGTCTTAGTGTCGGTTTTCGGAGGAAAAATTGCTAAACCAGAACATGGATCATGACTTGTGACTCATGATGATTATGATTACTATTATTATGGACTAACCATTTATATTATTTGAATTATTGAGTATCCCTGGGATAGTTCTACCTCCTGGATATTCACTGTGATTATTCTCTTATAATCCCTTTATGTGGTGTCGCTTAGATGCCCGACTGCGGCATGCTTGTCCTTTAAATTACTTATACGCCCTTTATGTAGTGTGGCTCAGACGCCCGACTGTGGCATGCTTGTCGTTTAAATTATTTATAAGCCCTTTATATGGTGTCGCACAGATGCCCGACTGTGGCACGCTTGTCACTTAAATTATTTATGAGCCCTTTATGTGGTGTCGCTCAGACGCCCGACTGTGGCATGCTTTATATTATTATCCTTTTGAGGCGTCGCTTCAGACACCCGATCGGTGCATTCTATTACTACTCCCTTATTGCATATTCATGTTGTACCTGAATAACCTGCTTACGTGCATCATGGATTTTATTTTGTGACTGGCGTTGTGATCATAGAATATTCAGAGCATGATTATCATTTGTTATATTATACATGTGTTCGTAATGTTTACGAGTACATTCCAAAGTACTCACTGGCTTGTCCCTGGCTATTGTCTTGGCCAGATTTCTTGCATGGAGAGGAGCGTTGCGATGACAGCCCCGGAACGTACGCAATGGTGATAGCAGCCTTGCGAAGATAGGAGTTATCCTGGTCAGCTGTTCCTGTGGGAAATGGAGTCCCATAGACGCTGATGAACCACAAACCGCTTCCGCCATCAGCCACTAGAAACCTTGTGTTGTACTCATAGGCCAGAATGGTCTTGTACTACATTTATGTATTTTTCTTGGAGTTTCTGTATCAAGTTGGTGTCTCATCGACTAACAGTAATCCTGGGGCTGGTGAGCACAAGGGCCATTTTTTGGGAAATTAATATCCCAAAAATCCGGTCCTGACACTTATCCTGACCATAGTTGGTCTTCGACTGCCAAAGACTCTGACAGTGATGCTGTCCTGGGCTCCACAGTGACCTCCATCCAGCCGTTCCACTGGTCTTGGTCTTGTTGCAATTTAAATGGTAACCTTTGCACGATGCCTTGGCTGTGCTTGCCCCTTTGCCGAAGGAAACAAGGACATCAAGTGAGCGGCGCTACTGGCGCCCGCCTGGTCTCGATCTTCATGGCTTGTGTCACGGGCACCTCCTGAGGTACCCTGCCTTGATCTCTCCGCCTCCTTGCGAGCCCGCCTGATGAGGCTGCTCCTGAGGAAGCTTCTTGTCGTCCGCCCCACGAGGCTTGGCCCCTCGCGAGGGTCTTGAGCTTGAGCTGATGAAGCTGGGCTGCACCGGGCCTCCGTTTGAGCCACGCTGCAGGCCGCAGGCAGGCAAGTCTGGGGACCCCCGTTCCCAGAACGCCGACAGTAGCCCCCGGGCCCAAGGCACGCCCGGACTTGTCTTAGCAGAGAAGCGAAGGGGCGAGTGCGAAGCGCCGCGGCCCCAATAGCCTGCGGCCTTGGGCGCCGCGTGGCGGTTGATTGGACGTGGGCGTCTCCGCTTCCCCACGACGCCTCGGCAACTGCACGACTTGACAAGTCCCTGCATGCAAAAATGGGTCATGATTACCTGAGATCATGGTGGCCGGCGTTGGCCTCCTCCGGCTATAAGTACGGAACGGCATGAGCCCTTCCAGTCTATCTCTCCCTGCTTCGCCTCTTCTTATTATTCCTCGTTCCCTTGGCTCGTCGTCCCCCATGGCGCCCACGAAGAGGTTTCTGGACGTGGAGAAGGGGAAGGCCCGTCGAGATGGGCCTGACTCTCCCCCAGCCAAGCGCGGCCGGGGCCGCCCCCGCAAGCGTCCCACGACTCCCGCAAAGACTGCCCGAGGCCTCGGCGGAGGCCATTTGATCGATGGGGGGGAGGCGCGCCGTGGCCGCGCGGCCCCCCGCCTTCGATTCCATTCTGCGGAGGTGCTGCCGGAGTTCGTCGTATGGTCAGAGGATCCGGCCGGTACTTGGCTTCAGCTCCCTCGCTTCTTCGCTGGCGAGCTGCTAGCTGGTGCCATGAGCAGGCTCTGGCTCCAGGCGGATGGTTGCTGCAGCAGGGCCTCCTGGGTGGCGGTGGAAGTTCCCGTGGCTGGGAACGTGGCGTTGACTCACGCCTGGCAGACGTTTGCCCGCACGCATGGTCTTGGCCAGCGATGCACTCTCCACTTCAAGTTCGATGGCGACGCCACCCTCTTCGTGAGGGTGTTCGGAGGAGATGGCCGCCGCGCTGGGTGCTGCCCCGAAGGTGACGACAGCGGCCGACCGCTCGTCCTGGGCGATGGCGGCAACGAAGATGAGGTCGGGCATGCGCCTGGCGGCGCCCGCAGCTCTTCAAGCTTTGGCGACTCCCCTTCCGACGGCAGCTCCTCCAGCGGCGGCCATGATCGGCCACCGCGCTGTCATGCTCGCTTCAAGGGGGAGGTGGATCGTCCTACCGCCGCGCCGAGGTGAAGCGGGAAGAGGAGACCGCATGAGCTCCGGAAGATGACACAAATCTTCTTCTTCGTGCTGTAAACGGTCGAGCCGCGCCTATTTTGTTTCACCTGCATAGAGAGAAGTATGGAGCCCCGCGGGGGCGTGCTAGACTTATTGCTTTTAATTATCATGTTGTTCCTACTATCTTCGTGCCATGCTATGGTGTCGTGTGCTCGCGCGTAGGAACAACTTAGCTCGGTAGGAGAGACTCGTTGCGGCGCCAGCCTCGGGAGGCTTCGGCCGGAGGCCTTGTCATGGGTCTTCGAGGCCTGTAAGAAGAAATTTGCTGGAGGGTTAGGTCTCAGCCCCCGGTTGCGGGGGTGACCAGCTCGAGCCCGGCGTTCGCGTCGTGATGCCCGTGGGGCATTGACTGGGAGGAGTGCTCCCGCAGCGAATCTAGGTCGAGGAACCTCACGAAACTAAAACAGGCGACACTCGCGAGGGTTGTGAAAGGAAAGAAGGTTCGAGTGAAAGGCAAAGACGGAAAACACGGGCTGGGCGTCGCATAACACTGAAAGCAACTCCAACTAACACTTCAAACGAAGAAGAACTAATCAACTGCAGAAAGCAAATGAAAAGCCGCGTCCGGCACCTAATCTAGTCTTCGACGTCTTCTCACCAGCATGGAGCTAAGTGCTGCCACTGGGCGTGGGCGGGAGCCCCCGAGGCCCAGGGGCGGCACTTCGGAGACTCTGGGGCATGTACAGCCCCACTCATTATTATTACGTGAGAGTCTCACGGGCGGCGAGCTTCAGAGGCATTGGCCTTCTTCAAAGGCACTGGGCCTTTTCTTGAGGGGGGCGGAGCGAGCTTCACAGGCATTGGCCTTCTTCACAGGCACCGGGCCTTTTCCCAAAGCGGCAAGCTTCACAGGCATTGGCCTTCTTCACAAAGCGGCAAGCTTCACATGCATTGGCCTTCTTCACAAGCTTCGGGCCTTTTCCCAAAGCGGCAAGCTTCACAGGCATTGGCCTTCTTCACAGGCTCTGGGCCTTTTCCATAGGCACTGGGCCTCGCTCAAGGGTAGAACCTCCGGAGGTGTTGAATGTTCCATGAGTTTGGGATGGGTGAGGGAGTCCTGGATAAGGGGGTATCTGGACAGCCGGACTATATTCATCGTCCGGACTATAGAAGCGTCAAGATACAAGACTCAAGACTTCGACTCGTGTCCGGATGGGACTCTCCTTTGCGTGGAAGACAAGCTTGGCGATCCGGATATTATGTTTCCTTCCTTGTAACCGACTCCATGTAAACCCTAGCTCTCCGGTGTCTATATAAACCGGAGAGGATGGTCCTTAGAAGGCCGATCACAATTACACTCATACCATCATAGGCTAGCTCTTAGGGTTTAGCCTCTACGATCTCGTGGTAGATCTACTCTTGTATTCCACATATCTTCAATATTAATCAAGCATGAAGTAGGGTTTCACCTCCATCGAGAGGGCCCGAACCTGGGTAAACATTGTGTCCCTTGCTTCCTGTTACCTTCAGCCTAAGATGCACAGATCGGGACCCCCTACCCGAGATCCGCCGGTTTTGACACCGACATTGGTTCTTTCATTGAGAGTTCCTCTGTGTCGCTGCTGCAAGGGCTCGATGGCTCGTCTCGTTGTCAAGGACGACATCACTTCTGGGGGAGCGCTGGCTGTAGGCCGGACTCTCCGGCTTGGCGGCTTCATTATGACCGCCCCATCGGCTGTCGCGCCGACAATGGCCTTTCGGGTCATCACGCATAACCTTCGCATTGATTCGGAGCTTCCAAACAGATGGATCCGATGGAGCTCTCCTCTCTCAACAAGCTCTTGGATCGCATCGCCGCTTTGGGAGTCACTACGTACTACGACCGGATCGGGCTTAAACCCGACCAGAGGGACATTTGATCTCCGCTGGACACCCATAAGATAGCGGTAGTGGAAGAATCACGCGTGGGTTGCCCCTCAACTTTTAGGACGAATTATGTTCGGATCACCAAATTCAGTGAGTCGAACACCCACCCAAAGGAATACATGACCCAGGTCCCGGACTTAGAATCGGGCGCTGGGCCAAAGGGATTAGGTAATACTCCAGATCCCGAACTGTCAGGCTCGGTACTTCTCGTGCCCCCGGGCGTCAGATCAGATCAAAATCCGGATTCAGCCAACGACGCCCGCTCGGACTTAATCCGTCTCTCCCGTGTCCGGCAGGAGCCCCAGAAGACGGTACATCATTACTGGGCCAGATTTCTCCTTGCTCTTAATAAGGTCAAGGACTGCCACAAGGAGGGCGTAGTCTCTCTTTTCTACAGAAACTGCACGAACAAAGGACTCCTTAATGCTATAAGTCGCCGTGACATAGTGCACTTTACAGACTTAGCAACCATAGTACAAAAGTATTGTGCGATGGAAAGTGCCTGGAAAACCCAAACAGAATTTTGGGATAGTACGGCCCTCACCGGAACCTTTGTCTGAACTCAACAGCCGAACTCTCGTAAGTCGACCAACTCAATTCCCAAGAAACCAAAACCCACCCCAGGGCGTGGAGCCGTATTGGAAGAATGGCTCAACGGGCCGTGTAAGCTTCATAGCATGCCGGATGCAACGCCGACCCATAGCCTTAGAGCATGCTCGATACTCCGGCAGGTAGCTAAGAGTGGCGAGGATCTCGTCGAGAGCCATAAAGCAAAACCACATCCTGCCAAGGAACACAATACGGTGCTGACAGTCTTCGAGACCTTCGCCTCAAACAATAGGCGCAAGCGAGCGCATCGAAGCTCCGCTAAAATTTGCCATGTGGCAAAAGTAAATCCGTGGAACAACGCTGCTATAACCTTCAATGCCAGCGACGAACCCCAATTCCAGTCCGTCCGGGCGCCGGCCGCTCTGGTCCTCAGCCCAATAGTGGATGGCTTTCAGCTCACTAAAGTACTCATGGACGGTGGAAGTGGATTAAACCTAATCTATGAAGAAACACTCAAGAAGATGGAGATTGACAAAAGCCGCATTGAACAAAGTGGCACGACCTTCAGGGGAATTATCCCTAGTCGGGAGGCACGGTGTGCGGGAAAAATCACACTCGATGTGGTATTCGGCACCCCAGAGAATTACAGGTCCGAAGAAATCACCTTCCAAGTGGCTCCTTTCAACAGCGGATACCACGCCCTTCTAGGGCGGGACGCGTTTGTGAGCTTTCAAGCCATACCCCATTACGGGTACATGAAGCTCAAAATGCCTGGACCCATTGGAATCATCACCCTAGCTAGTGATCCGGACGTCGCACTCCGCGCCAAAAACAAAACCGCAGCACTGGCCTTGAAAGCATTATCCGAAGCCCTAGCGGCAGAAGAACTAACTACGCTACGCGCCACCGTGGACACGGACGACGTGAAACTCGACAAGCGACCCAAGTCCACCTCATTCAAACCCGCAGATGAGATAGTCAAATTCCAAGTCCACCCAACGGACCCCATGAAGACAGCTTCCATCGGGACACAGTTGAACCCCGCTATGGGCGCCACACTGCGCGACTTCTTACGCGAGAATTGGGATATCTTCGCCTGGCACCCATCGGACATGCCGGGCATCCCACATGGATTGGCCGAACACAGCCTTACCATACTAAAGGGATACAAACCTGTTAAGAAGACCCTAAGGCGATTTTCAGAGCCCAAACGGCAAGCCATGGGGGAGGAGCTAGCCAAGCTACTTGAGGCCGGATTCATCAGAGATATCAAACATCCGGATTGGCTGGCGAACCTAGTAATGGTACCAAAGAAGGAAAAATCACGGCGCTGTCGTAAATGCGACTTCAAAGACGTTAACAAGGCTTGCCCCAAGGATCCCTTTCCTCCCTCGCATCGATCAAATCATCGATGCCACAGCTGAACACGACTTCATTGTGTTTCCTCGACGCATACTCTGGATACCATCAAATAAAGATGGCAGAGTCCGACCAAGCTGCAACAGCTTTCATAACGCCATATGGCCCCTTCTGCTTCAACACTATGCCTTTCCAGCTTAAGAATGCCGGAGCAACCTATCAACGCATGATTCAAACATGCCTGGAAAAGCAAATCGGCAAAACAGTGGAGGCATACATGGACAACGTAGTCGTAAAAACAAGACACGTCGAAACCCTAATTGATGACTTGAGGCTTACGTTCAACAACTTACGAACATATGACATCAAGCTGAATCCGGAGAAATGCGTTTTCGGCGACCCCTCCGGAAAACTGCTAGGCTTCATCGTTTCCAATAGAGGAATTGAAGCTAACCCGGCAAGAATCCGAGCTCTGTCACAGTTGGCTATACCAACAGACCTCAAACACATCCAGAAACTAGCTGGATGCGTGGCTGCTTTGATCCACTTTATCTCCAGGTTAGGAGAAAAGGCATTGCCTCTTTATCGCCTCCTTCGGTGCACCGAACACTTCGTGTGGAAGGAAGCAGTCGCGGCCAGACTAGATGAAATAAAGACCTTATTGGCCAGTAATCCAGTCCTAACAGCGCCAACTATTGGCAAACCTATGCTGCTGTACATAGCTGCACCCCAGCAAGTTGTAAGCCTGATACTAAATGCGTCGAGCGAGAGGTTGGCGTATACAAATTCCCTTCTGAAGCCGGTTTATTACGTATCCACAGTCCTCACCCCATGCAAATCCCGATACCCACACTATCAAAAAATAGCATACACGGTCTTCATGTCATCTCGGAAGCTACGACACTACTTTCAAGAGTGTTCGATTACGGTGGCCTCCAAAGTACCGCTAAACGACATAATAAATAACCGCGATGCCACGGGCCGGATTGCTAAATGGGCCATCGAGCTCCTTCCGTTTGACATAACATACAAGCCTCGACGGGCTATCAAGTCGCAAGTATTAGCTGACTTTGTCGCTGAATGGACGGAAGCCGAACTCCCTAAAGAGTATGGCGCGTACTCTAACTGGATCATGCACTTTGACGGCTCTAAAATGCTGGCCGGATTGGGAGCAGGTGTCGTCCTGACCTCTCCCACCGGAGACGCGGTCCAATACGTCCTCCAAATATTATACATAGACTCCAACAATGCAGCCATATACGAGGCTCTGTTGCACGGTCTTCGGATGGCAGTCTCTATGGGCATTCTGCGTCTAGAAGTGCGTGGAGATTCAAACCTCGCAGTATCACAAATAAATGGAGACTTTGATGCCAAGGATCCAAAAATGGCGGCCTATCGCAATGCCATCCTTAAAATGTCAGCTCGGTTTGAGGGGCTCGAATTCCACCATGTGGCTCGAGAAAACAATCAAGCGGCAGATGTCCTTGTCCGCATCAGCGCTAAACGCGACCCTGTCCCACCAAACATATTCCTGGAAAGACTGTACAAGGCATCCGTGGTATGGGAATGTAACACCCCAAATTTTCTGGCCAAGTTTTTGATATAAAAACTTTTGCCAGGAGTTTTAAATTTTTATTTCTGTGGATTTTCAGAACTCTTCTTGTATTGTTAAGGAATTTTGCATCTTTTCCCAAGTGGAGCTTTCCAAAATATATGGGACTTTTATGCCAGCTCATTATAACATTTTCTTAATCAGTGAATTTATTTATTAGATCATTTCATCCTGAGCTTTATTCATTAAAATGGATTGTTTTAAATTTTGGAGCTCTGTTTGTACTACAACCATTTGATGTAATCACTTAAAATTTCAACCAAAATTTGGAGATGTCATGAGATGTCTCTAAATCAATTATGTGCATTAATAAAATTATTTCATTGCTTATTTTGGGTTTTTCACCTGGTTTGCTTCTCTGGTCCAGTGGGCATTTTTGCACTACAACCCATTTAAATATTTCCCTAGAGCCTCCACCAAAATTTTGGGATGCCAGTGGTAGCATGCCATCCAACTTTATGCAAAAAACATAGTAATGTTTTTTGGAAAATTTGAGTCTGTGACCTCTTTTTCATTCTGGACAGGACTTGTGTTTTCTACTACAACTCTATTATTTCTTGCTCTAATGACCTTGTGTTTTCTCATGCTTGTAGTCAACCTTGCAAAACCCCTAAGTCCAGGAGCATACTCTATTTGGAACACTTTTGGTCCATGTAATGATGCCACTCACTTTACGCCCAGGCTGAAGTTTTGCAAAACTTGCACTAGCAAGTTTCTCCTTTTACAAACTGACTTCACCACCCTCTCTTATACCCATAGAGACACTGATCTGGAGAGTTTGGCCACTCCAAGAGCTACCTAGGTGCCTTTGGCATTTTGTCAAACACCCTGTGTGCATGACCAGTTTTGGCATGATTTCAAGTTTACATTGTAAGCTTGAGCTCCTGACCTACCTGGCATGTCCTAAGGTTTTGCCTAGCCCATAACCCCTACGCTAACTCCCTTGTGGTTTGGAACTCTCTAGACTGCCTGGCATTTCGTGAACACACCGGGCGTGCTCTGCAGGCGCCCAGAGCGTGCGTTGGCACCCGCATGCACTGAGCCGCCACACACCTCGACTCAAAACCCGGCCTGACCAGCTCGCCGTGTCCCCTTGCACCACCACGCCACCCCGACCAACCTTGGCACCCCACAGCGCCACCGCCAGGATGGCCGTGGTGGCTAGCTGCCGGCCGCTAGCAGGCCCGACCGTGGTCGGCGCCGCCAAAGCCACCCCAGCTTGCCACCTGCCTCTGAGCAGGCGAGCTCATCCGCAGCCTCGTCCGCTAGCGCTCATCGCCGCCACGTCGCCCAAGCTACAGGGAGGTGGTTCGCCGTCGTCCTTATCACCGGCCGCCCCAGAACCGACCTCCACCGCGTACATAAGGGCCCCAGAGCTCAACCGAGTCCTCGAGCAACCTCATATGATCCTCCTAGGGTTGCCTTGGCCAGGCGGTCGAGCAAGGGAAGGCCTTCTTCCCGAGTCCGGCCGGTCCGTCGCCGCCAAGCCTGGCGGATTCCATCGCCACCGGTGCCTCTCCTCTCCTCTCTCCACCAAGAACTCTCCCTTCCTCTCATGAGCACAACCTCGCTCAATTTTGGCCGGAGACCACCGCAGCCCCAAACTCACTATCCACCCGAATGCCCCTCCGCCATGCGGAGCTTCGGCTGCAGCGACTCCCTCCACCCGGCTACCCTCGACCACCGGCGGACCGCCTAGGAGTGGCGGAACCATCCTGCACTCGGATACCCTCGAGGAGCCGCTTAACGCTTGGCGAAGATCGCTGAGTCCCGCCTCCGTTCGGCCGGAGGAAGGAGAGGGAAGGAGACTGGTCAAAACGACCGGTGGGGCCCCTGGACCCACTCGGTGACCCCGTCCCGATCCACGTGGGTTAAGGGAAGCGCGCACTTCAATGCGTTTTCGGCGTAATGCGTGTTTATTTGAAATGTTTTTCTTTTCTGTTTTTATTCTAAATAACAGATTTTGACCAAACTTTGACCTGCTGTATCTTTTCGAATATAACTCCAAATGAATTAATTTTTTTTACCTCTCTCAAATATTGTCTAGTTTATTTTAAGATTTATTTGAAAAAATTTAAGAACAACTTTTTGTGCTGTTTTTATTTTGTGTGTTAATTCAAATACATTCTTTTAAATAGGATTTTTGAAGATTTCATGATGATTTGGATGCACCCTTCCTTCCCATGACCTGAAGGCAAGCATTCTGAACCACGTGAAATGTGTGTGTGTGTGTTGCATTAGCACGGTGACAACACCACCCCGACATGTGCATACGCCATTTTATGTGAGAAGGTGTTCCTACTCATGAGTGCATGTTAACTGGTCTCATGCAAATGATGTTGAGATGATTGTGATTGAAATCACCGACATATGCCTTTCACGTATACCGGGAGGAAAGCCGGGAAGGCCCTTGTCTTGGGTAGACACAGTCTTGCCCCTAGTCCTCCGTCGAGACGGACGTGTCCGGTATGGCATGAAGGGGATATGTCGTGTGGTGTTTCTATCTGTTGTTTGTAATATATGCATTCTTATACTAATCATGCAGGAAATATTACAACCTCCTGTGTCGACCGTAGATCGAGTCTTGTGCCAGTAACCCCCCATACTTGCTTCGTACTACCACTCGTCCCTATACCAAGTAGAAGTGCAGTTCGAAGTTGTCAACCCTTTCCTAGCACACACCGTACAGAGAGGCCATGGTGGAAGATACTGGAGGCATCCGGTAGTCATGCCACCGGGTCCGGGAGCATGGGTGTTTCGGTTGTAGCCGAAAGGGGGTAGCTCCCCAGTTTGCGTGCGGTATAAATTTTGTGATCCCATGTTACGTCGAGGTTGTGGCCTCCCCACTTAGAGTTTGGCTTAACAGGTGTCGTGGGTGATTCCAGACACATGTTAGTTAAGCTGGTGTGTGCAAGTTAGGTGTGTTTTCAACAAAAGACCGTGAAGCGGAATTAGTCCCGATGGACTAAAGAAATCCGTTACTCGTGGGTAAAGAGTACCTCCTCTGCAGAGATTAAATCTATTTGAATAGCCGTATCCATGATTAAGGATTACAGTCTGGGATGGGTCATGTGTCGGTCTTAGTGTCGGTCTTCGGAGGTGAAACTGTTAAGTCAAAACTGATATTACGACTTGCGACATGTGGTAATGATGATTATTATTTTGTTGTGGACTAACCCGTGATATTATTGGTATTATCAAATATCCCTGGGACGGTTCTACCTCCTGGATATTCACTATGATTGTTTTCTTTTAAAGCCCTTTATGTGGTGTCGCTCAGACGCCTGCATTGTGGCATTTCTTTTAAAGCCCTTTATGTGGTGTCGCTCGGGCCTTGCGTGGCATTTCTTTTAGCATACGTATGTGGTGTCGCTCAGACGCCCGACGATGGCATTCCTTTTTAAAGCCCTTTATGTGGCGTTGCTTCAGACGCCCGATCGGTGCCCCTTTATTATTATTATTATTATTATTATTATTATTATTATTATTATTATTATTATTATGATATTGCATGTCCATAAATAACCTGCTTACATGCGTCAAAGATTTATTTACCTTTTGTGACTGACGTCATGAGCATAAATATTTTCAACACATCATTATTATTTTATCCCTGTGTTCATAATGTTTGCGAGTACATTCAAAGTACTCACTGGCTTGTCCCTGGCTATTGTCTTGGCCAGATTTCTTGCGCGGAGAGGAGCAACGGTGATAGCAGCCTCGCGAAGATAGGAGTTAACCTGGTCAGCTGTTCCCGTGGGAAATGGAGTCCCACAGACACTGATGATTTTCAGCCCGCTTCCGCCATCAACCACTAGAAACCATTTGTTGTACTCACAGGCCAGAATGGTCTTGTACTACATATTTTGTATTTTGCTTGGAATTTATGTATCAAGTTGGTGCCTCATCAGCTAACAGTTATCCTGGGGCTGATGAGCACAAGGGCCATTTTCTGGGAATTAGTACCCGGAGAACCGGTCCCCACAGGGAAGGGGAGTCCGGCAATACCTGTACGAATCCGAATACATCCCCAGATTCCAAACTATCAGACATAGTCGGAGGTTCTACCACCGAAATAACATCGTCAGCCCACGAAATAATGGTTGTCATCACCCCGTGGACTGAGCCTTCCTTGGCCTACCTAAATAGGAAGGAGCTCCCTGAAGACCAAAATGAAGCACGCTGCATTGTCCGGCGTTCTAAAGCTTACAAAGTCCATGAAGGAGAACTCTATAAGAAAAGTACTACCGGAGTGCTCCAAAGGTGCATCTTCGAAGAAGAAGGGCGGCAGCTCTTGGCTGAAATCCATGCCGGACTGGGCGGGCACCACGCTGCGGCTCGAGCACTAGTCAGCAAGGCCTTCCGTCCAGGTTTCTATTGGCCGACGGCCCGAGCAGACGCACAGGACCTAGTCCAACACTGCGTCGGTTGCCAGCTCTTCGCCAATCAGAGTCATATGCCTCCTACCGCTCTCCAAACAATCCCCATAACTTGGCCCTGCGCAGTCTGGGGGCTGGATATGGTCGGACCCCTTAAAGGGGGAATCCATAAGAAAAAATACTTATTGGTCATGGTTGACAAGTTCACCAAATGGATAGAAGCCAAACCAATGAAAACGGCCGAATCCGGACCAGTCATAGACTTTATATCTGGGGTCGTACACCGATACGGTGTCCCCCATAGCATCATCACCGATAATGGCTCAAATTTTACAGCCGATGATGTGAAAGCTTGGTGCAGCAGAATGGGCAATAAGCTCGACTATGCTTCCGTCTACCACCCTCAAACAAATGTTCAGGTCGAAAGGGCAAATGGTCTCATCATGAGTGGCATCAAACCCAGACTAGTGCGATCCTTGACAGAGTTGGATACTCATTGGGTCAAGGAGCTCGACTCCGTACTCTAGGGATTGCGGACCACGCCGAATCGCACCACCGGATACACACCATTTTTTATGGTGTACGGTGCGGAAGCAGTACTACCTTGCGACATAATACATGATTCGCCACGCGTACACATGTACGAAGAGAAGGAAGCCGAGTTAGATCGGCAGGATAATTTGGATGCCCTGGAGGAGGAGAACGATGTCGCTAAGGCCCGTTCCGCATTCTATCAGCAATAGGCTCGACGATACCAAAGCAGAGAAGTGCGACCAAAACTTATAATGTTGGCGAACTCGTTCTACGCTTACCGGAGAGGAAGAAGGACAAGCTCAAACCCCAATGGGAAGGCCCCTTCATCATCGACAAAGTCCTCACTGGAGGAGCGTACCGCTTACGCAATGCGTCTGGCAATAGACTCGAGCCAAACCCATGGAACGCGGCCAGACTCCGGAGATTCTACGCCTAGCGCCGAACTCAGCGTTCGTCTCCTTAACCCTCCTTTTTCGATTATGCTCCCTTCCCTTTCCTTTCTCGCTCTTTTTCTCCTCACACCAAGTATTGAATACAGTGCAGATTTCCGGATTATTCCGGCCGCACTATGTGTGTAAGCTTTACCTGGGGGCTTGCTACACGGAAGTTAAATATAAATTATTTTCAGGGCTTTTTGCCCGTCACACATGCGTTTCTTTTTTCCATGTGTGCCTTTTCTTCACCATTATATGCATAGATATGACTTAAGAGGTGGCCAAGCTGGGTTGCCTGGCTCCTGTGTTTATGCCCTACGTTCCCATGAATTCGGCTAGGGCATAAGGGGAGCACCTCTGCGATTGTTACTGTCGGTTGAGCCGGATGTGTACCTCAGACTGGGTGAAGCCGAAAGCTAGTTTCCTTAAGAGAATATTCGGTCGGTGAACAAAAGATGTCTTCGTTTATTATAACATTAACCCCAGAAGTTTTGTATCCCGCGCTTTGGTTCGCAGCCCGGACATGTGCCTTGACACATGCTTACCTAGGGAAAGGAACCCTTAACGGAACTATTCTCCCTGGAAGATGTTTCTTTCTAACCATGTAATATAACGTAACTAGTTGGGTACTTGTCTGTTCAAGCACTTATGACCCCTACGCCTGGTATCCACGCATACACCGGTTTTATATAACCGATCGGGTATTCGGACACACCCCAGACTTTAGGATCCGGGGGCTGAAGCGAAAAGTTCTGCCACGACAAATGATTTTAATCCGGCTAGGGGCTCCTTATGTCCATCGAATTACACAGTCATTTGGACTGATTATATTCATCCTCTATACCATCCAACAGGCTATCTAACTTACAATCCTATTGAGAATACTTTGCGGCTAACGCCACCTGGTCATATACCAGACTCACGGGAATTTCTTGCCCATCTGGCCCGGCCGGTCCAACTTCGGCCATATGGTTCGAGTCCAGCTTGGTGTAGCGCGTCTTCACCATGGCCCATGCTTCTCTTGCACCTTGCCGGCAAGCTGATATCTTCCACAAACGGAAGCGCCGCCGTGCTCCTTGAAGCATGTCCACAAGCCCCCCCATGCCATTTGGCAGGGAGCCCGATGGCCACAGAGACTGCGCAGTGCCCTGCATCACCTGCCGAGCTCGCTCGTGCAGTTTCTGAGAGGTCTTGCAGTAAGTCACCTGCAGATGCGGGCATCTCCTCCTCAGGGCGACCCATTAGCATTCCTACAAACACAACTTTTTCAATATACTTCCTCGCCGAACTATGCTACGGTTCGTTTAGGCACTTACGATAAATGCCGCGGCGAAGCCTTCTGTTCTCCTTCATGGAGTCTGCTAGCTGCGCGCGGACGTCCTTCAATTCCACGTCTAGCCGAACATTGGCATCTTGGAGCATATTATTATCATGCTTCACTTGCGTCAGAATGCGCTCGCCGGCCTTTAGTTGCCTCTGGAGATGCGACTCGTCATCCCCGCTGCCCTCCGGATTTACTCCAGTGTTATCTGCAGAATTTTCTGTTAAATTCGTCATGCCAGCCAGTTGCTAACCGGTTCACTTTCGTACACTCAAGATAAATGTCACCGGAGGAGGCCTTTTGGGATTCCTCTAGCTTGGCAACCGTGGCCCTGAGTTGAGTCTTGCACTCCTCTAGCTCCCGAGACAATTGCTCATTTTTATCTACAAGAACCTGCGCATGAATTGATACTTAAAATTGTTGTTTCAACTTTTTCATGTCTCAGGGGCTACTAGTATATATATGCTCATCAAACTTTCTTACCCGTATATCTTTGGTATATTGGACTGTCGCCCGGGCGAGTCCGCTTTGAGCAGCTCGGATGTATGCGTCTCCCGAATTGAAAGCATTAAATGCCTCTTCGAAAAAGATGTTGCGGCGAAGCACGGCCCGTTGACGCCGGTGATTCATGGCACTCTCTACTTCGGAATTCGTGGCAGAGAGCATATCCGCGTCCTCTGCTGGAGGACTATGCGGCATTGGCCCTACGTGCGCCTCCTCTCTCGAAGTCGGTTCTGGAGCTTGACTAGTGGAGGCGTGGTTGGCAGGATCTCTGGATACAGTCCGGATACTCCTCTTCATGCCAAGATGTAAGAGAGCATTGTTATACTTCAAATAACAATAAATTACGTGACAGATGGTTTCCTTACCTCTGTACAGACGTGTCGGTCCTGACCGCCTTCCTCTTGAGCCTACCCAATCCGGACGCCAGTGGCTGACGGGTCCCTAGGGGCTCGGCCCTGCGCTTCGAATGTCGCTTCTGCAAAAGCATGACATATTAGGGATAAGGTGTGACATTATGAAAGAATCCTCTTCGGAGGATCGAGTCTTCGGCTTGGCCTACACGCGATGATGGTAGCTGAGGGAGTCCTGGACTAGGGGGTGTCCGGATAGCCGAACTATCTTCGGCCGGACTACTAGACTATGAAGATACAAGATTGAAGACTTCGTCCCGTGTTCGGATGGGACTTTCCTTGGCGTGGAAGGCAAGCTTGGCGATACGGATATGTAGATCTCCTACCGTTGTAACCGACTCTATATAAACCGAAGGGTTTTAGTCCGTAGGACACAACAACAATCATACCATAGGCTAGATTCTAGGGTTTAGCCTCTCTGATCTCGTGGTAGATCTACTCTTGCACTACCCATATCATCACTATTAATCAAGCAGGAGTAGGGTATTACCTCCATCGAGAGGGCCCGAACCTGGGTAAAAACATCGTGTCCCTTGTCTCCTCGTTACCATCCGCCTAGACGCACAGTTCGGGACCCCCTACCCGAGATCCGCCGATTTTGACACCGACATTGGTGCTTTCATTGAGAGTTCCTGCGTAGCCGTCACCGATAGGCCCGATGGCTCCTTCGATCATCAACAACGACGCAGTCCGGTGAGACTTTTCTCCCGGACAGATCTTCAGATTCGGCGACTTTACCTGCGGGCAATTAAGCAGCCATCTGGAGCAGATCGAAAGCTACGCCCCTGGCCATTAGGTCAGATTTGGAAGTTTGAACTATACGGCCGATGTTCGCGAAGACTTGATCTTTGACGGATTCGAGCCACAGCCGAGCATGCCGCACTTTCTCAATGGGTACGATCTAGCTCTGCCGCCGAACAGTGCCCTGGAGGCCGCACCAGTGCCCGCTCCGACCCTTAATCCGGAGCCGGATTTCCAGATCGAGGACGAGTGGTTGGACACCGCCTCGGGGGCTACGATCTCAGCGGCGATTGAGCCGAACTCCACCCCTGTCCTTTGCGAAGACCGTGAGTCCAAGGTGCCGGACTCCAGTCCGGACTCCGAACCCTCCGCGCCCTTGCCTATCGAATCCGACTGGGCGCCGGTCATGGAGTTCACTGCCGCGGACATCTTTCAGCACTCGCCCTTTGGCGACATCCCGAGTTCACTAAAGTCTCTCTCTTTATCCGGAGAGCCCTGGCCGGACTACGGTTAGGAAGGTTGGGATGCGGACGACGAAGAAATTCAACGCCCACCCACCACCCACTTTGTAGCCACTGTCGATGATTTAACCGACATGCTCGACTACGACTCTGAAGACATCGACGGTATGGACGACGATGCTGGAGACGACCAAGACCCAGTGCCTACAGGGCACTGGAAGGCCACCTCGTCATACGGCATATACATGGTGGACATCCCAAAAGATGGGAACGGCGATGGAACAGCGGAGGACGACCCCTCCAAGAAACAGCCCAAGCGCCGATGTCAGCGGCGCCGCTCTAAATCCCGCCACAGCAAAAACGGTGATTCCGGCACGGGAGATAATAACACTCCGGACAGTGCCAAAGACAACCCCCTCCAGCAGGACTCCGCGCTGGAGGAGGAGAAAGAATCCGCCTGACGGTCGGGCAGAAAGAGAGGTAGAGGGCGATAATTATGCGCCTCCTTCGAAGACGAGGCAAGCCTCGACGACGGCATTTAATTTGTCGTGCTGAGGATCCCGCCGAACAGGAGAGTTTCAAACGCAGGCTTAGGGCCACGGCAAGCAGCCTCAAGAAAAAGCAGCAACGACTTAGAGCTGACCAAGACCTGCTAGCTGACAGATGGACTGAAGTCCTTGCATCCGAAGAGTATGAACTCAAACGCCCCTCCAAAAGCTACCCAAATGTAGGCCGTTGCCTCGATTAGAGGAGGAAGCACCCAAGTCACCAGCGCACGACATGGCAGACCGGCCACCCCGTGGCCGCGATAGAGAAGCCTGTCGGCCCTCCGCTCAAGCCACGCCCGACGCCGCTCAAAAGTACCAAGGCACGGGCAAACGCGCCGGACTTGCGAGATATATTGGAGGATAAGGCAAAGCATACAAGATCGATCTACGGATCGCTCGGGCGCCCCACGACACGGGATGATTACCGTCACGCCGGATACAGCAAATTCGGCCGGGCCAAACACAATAGACAAAGCTCAAATGAGCTACGTCGTGATATAGCCCAATACAGAGGCGTCGCACACCCACTATGCTTCACAGATGAAGTAATGGATCATCAAATCCCTGAGGGCTTCAAACCCGTAAACATCGAATCATACGATGGAACCACAGATCCCGCGGTCTGGATCGAGGACTATCTCCTCCATATCCACATGGCCCGCGGTGATGATCTACACGCCATCAAATACCTCCCACTTAAGCTTAAAGGACCAGCTCGGCATTGGCTCAACAGCTTGCCAGCAGAGTCAATCAGTTGTTGGGAGGACACGGAAGCCGCATTCCTTGATAACTTCGGGGCACATATGTGCGACCACCGGGCGCCCGATGACCTTAGCCACATAATTCAGCAGCGGAAGAATCGGCGGACAATTACGGACGCGGTTCCTAACAAAAAAAAATCAGATCGTCATTTGTCCGGATGCAGAGGCGCTTAGCAGCCTTCAAACACAACATCCATGACGAGTGGCTAGCCCGGCACCTAGGGCGAAAAGCGAAATCCATGGCAGCCCTTACCACACTCATGACCCGCTTTTGCGCGGGAGAGGATAGCTGGCTAGCTCGAAGCAACAACTTGGCCAAACACCCCGATAGTTCGGATACCAAGGAGAGCAATGGCAGGTCGCATCGCAACAAGCATAAACGCCGCATTAACGGTGATAATTCTGAAGATACGGCAGTAAATGCCGGATTCAGAGGCTCTAAACCTGGCCAATGGAAGAAGCCATTCAAAAGAAATACCCGGGTCTGGCCCAACTTGGACCGAATACTCGATCGCTTGTGCGGATACATGGCACCCCGAAAAACCAGCCAACCAAACCAACCGGGATTGTTGGGTGTTCAAGCAAGCAGCCAAGCTAATCGCCGAAAACAACGACAAGGGGCTGCATAGCGATGACGAGGAAGAGCCCCGGCCGCCGAACAATAGAGGATGAAGGGCTTTCCCACACAAGTGCGGACGGTGAACATGATGTACGCAACCCACATACCCAAAAGGGAGCGGAAGCGTGCGCTAAAGGGCGATATCGCTAATGGAGCGATTGCCCGAAGTTCAACCCATGGTCTGCCTGCCCGATCACCTTCGATCAAAGGGACCACCCCACTAGCATCCGTCACGGCGGTTTCGCCGCATTGGTTCTTGACCCAATTATCGACGGATTTCACCTCACCAGAGTCCTGATGGACGGCGGTAGCATCCTGAACCTGCTTTATCAGGATACAGTTCGCAAAATGGGCATAGATCCCTCAAGGATTAAACCCACAAAAACGACCTTTAAATGCGTCATACCAGGTGTAGAGGCCAATTATGCGAGCTCGATTACACTCGAAGTGGTCTTCGGATCCCCGGATAACTTCCGAAGCGAAGAGTTAATCTTCGACATAGTCCCGTTCCGCAGTGGCTATCACGCACTGCTCGGACGAACATCATTCACAAAATTCAATGCGGTGCCGCACTACGCATACCTCAAGCTTAAGATGCCAGGCCCTCGAGGCATAATCACGGTCAATGGAAACACCGAACGCTCTCTCCGAACAGAGGAGCATACGGCCGCCCTTGCGGCAGAAGTGCAGAACAGCCTCTTAAGGCAATTCTCCAGTCCGGCCAATAAACAATCGGACACTGTCAAACGCGCCTGGAGTAACCTACAACAAGACCGCCTGGCACGATCCGAACACGCGTAGCAATCCGGCCCCAACCCCAGCCCTCGCGAAGTTGCGAAGCCAGTACTAGCCGTACATAACTATGCTCTGGAGATACCATGGGCATAAGGGGAGGGGCACGACCACGGCACGCCCAAGAATGCGGCTCAACCGCACCAGGGGCTCCCGATTGTGTCATTCTTTTTCTTTTTTCTTTTTTTTAACTTTTAGGACTCTATTCTCCAAAAGCCATGTCCGGCGTTCGCGCTGAACTCACGATGCAACAGCCAGGGAAGCAGAAAAATGCGTCGAGTGTCCAGGTGGTCTCTACTTCGAGCATTATACCTATTTTACATACCATCCCGCAGCTTACCCTTGGAGGGGGACATGTTAAATGGTCCCATCCCTTGCTTATCGCACTATTTGTATCGTTCTGCTTTCATTGCAGTCCCTTTTTGAATAAACAATACATAGCTTTCGCCTATTATTGCACTCCTTTCTTTCTTTATATATATGTTCATTTCATGACACGTTGCACCCGTACACTTTGGTACGGCCAACACACCAGGGGCTTAAGTTCCCAGAATACGGTGTTAGAAGTCCAAACATTTTCACAAGTGCGGCACCCCGAACTTATAGCATTATATGCATCGGCTCCGAATCATGTCTTGGGTCAATAGTTGGGTTTGCCCGGCTCCCATGTTTTGGTACCTTATGTTCCGTTATATCGGCTAAGGTAGCTGGGAGAACCAACTATGTTGTGCCCCGGTTGAGCTAGGTTGAGCACCTCGGTGGAGAAAGCTAAAACGGCCCGTCATGATAGAGGCGAGAGCCGGTCGCTGTTCGAGAGGTTTTTTCGGTACCTAAAGACTTATGCCGCTTAAGCGAGGAGTCGGCATTGTCCGCCAAAGGCGTGGATAGCGCCGAACTTCGGTCTTAGAATACTAGGGGCTTCGCGAAATTTAAAATTATAGAATTCTATGGCTAAGTGAGAGTGTTCAAGCATTATAAGTCCGGTTGCCTTGTTCGTTGCGTTGAGCGCCTCCCTCGATGGACCCAATAATGGGAACAAGAGTGCTCAAGTTTATCCCGAACACCCCAGCACTCGTGCCATGGGGGCTGAAGCCAATGACTTGCCATCTCTCAATTTTGATAAACAGCCGCACAGAAGGTAATATTTTAAATTAACAAGCGTTGCTTAGTGCATATGAACAAGTTTTCAGCGCACAGGATAACAAATGCCAGTCTATTCAAAAATTACATCTTTGGAGCACTCATCCGCTATACGGCGAGCACCCTTCAGGAGGCCCTCATAGTACATTTGGGCGATGCGATGCTCCTTGCCCTTCGGTGGCCCGTCCGTCACAAGCTTCTCCGCATCCAGCTTGCCCCGGTGCACTTTGGCACGAGCAAGGTCTGACGGGCACCTTCAATACAGATGGGCGCTTGATGACTTCAATCCATGGACAAAGGCGTCCACCGGCCGCACCAGCCCAAAGTAGCTCCTCAGCGTGGCTTCCAATGGCCACCGAACTATAAGGCCCTTCATGGCCTGTTCGGCGACCTTAGGAGCTCGACCAATGCTTCAGCTGGTCGCTTAGGGGCACCGGATGTCCGGCCTCGACATCTTGAGACCAGAATACCTTCTCCGTCGAGCTCCCCTCACGGCGCGGTAGAATGCGGCAGCATCAGACGCCTCTGGGCAAATTTGCGAATGCTCCTGGAGAGCTCCGAATCCGGCTAAGTAATAGGTAATTGACTTTTACATTCTTGCTTTGCATAAAGAATGCCTTACCCGCCGCTATCTTCTTTAACGATTCAATTTCTTGGAGGGCTTTCTCGGCTTCGGCCTTAGCGGCTCTGGCACTCTCAAGAGCCGAGACGAGCTTGGACTCTCGAGTCTTTGAGTCACGCTCCAAACTCTCGTGTTTTTCCACGAGCACAGGCCTCTTGCTGCACCTCCGCCACCCGCTCCTCCTGCTTTTCTCGCTCGGTGCGCTCCGCGGCCGCTTTGCTTTCGGCCGCAGACACCGCTTCCTTGAGGGTCGCCACCTCGTTAGTGGCCCCTACAATACCTACGTTATTCCTGTCACTTTTTGCAACCGAATCCTTTTCTATAAGGAACTTCTTTAATAAGGTATTACTTACCTTCCTTGTCCTCGAGCTGCTTCTTGGCTTGGCCGAGCTCGTTCTCGGGCCGCTCGAGGCTCTCCTTCAATGCGTTGACCTCCGCGATCGGTCTTGGCAGAGGTCAGCAGGGCAGCCTGCATTCCCATATTGACATAATTATGTTAGACTCCTGCATATATCTTTTAGATCCTCGGTCGGCTTTTCTTGCGAACACCGAACTAAGCATCGAGGGCTACTGTCTATGCGGTAATATTTTTACATATTCTAAACTTACCCCAAAGCCCGTTAGAAGGCTGAGTACGAGGCTTCAGTCAGCCCGCTCTTGGCGGATGAACTTCTGGATCACCGCACTCATGATAGTGCGGTGCTCCTCGTCGATGGAGGCGCCCTTAACCGCCGCCAACAACCTATACGGTGCCTCCGGTTGGGCCGAGGTCACGGTGTCGCAGTCTTGCCCTTCTTACGAAGGGGCCGCCTGCCGGCCTTCGGAACCATTGCTGGTTCCAGGCCGGAGTCCGGCACAGTGCCGGACTTAGAGCCCTCTGGGGTTTTGCCCCCCTCGCGCCCGGCGTCCGGGAGGTCGCCTTGTGGCGCCTCCAGGACCACCTCCTCCTGGTTGGGCCCCTTTTGGGACTCCACTGCAGTGTCATCTGCATCACGAGGAGAGGAGGCGGTCAGAAGTGAAGTGCTATTCACATCCGACGTATTCAGGAGCCGCCGGCAAGTAGCAAGATCGTCCCTGGGCGGGCTACATGGTTATATTCGGCGTTAGAAGACACTATGCGGCAAATGAAAACCCATGAGTTATTCTGGAATCCGGACACATACGATCCCGCCAGGGGCTTGGCCCTTGTTGGCCACTCCTCCTCGTCGATGTCGGTGTTGGCAGAGAAGTCGGAGGAAGGGTCCTTCCTTCTTGGACCCTCCGGCCTCCCCGGTTAGGCGGCTTTCCTCTTCTTCTCTCCCCTAGCTGGGGAGGGCTTCTTCTTCCTCCTCCTCTTCTTGAGAGGAGGATTACGCCTGTGGTGGTCGAGGCGATGAGCCCGACGGCACCTGGCGTCGGGAGCTCTTTCGGGTCCCCGTGGCCTCCTTCTTGGCCTTCTTCTCCGGCACCACGTGAGGTGCCGGAACCAGCAGCCCCTCCAATCGGGCGTCTGGATCTTCCGGCAAAGGGGCAGGACAGGTTAATCTGTCCGGATTTCACCAACCGATCTGTCAAAAGGTTAGGGAGTTTTAGATCCGCACAAAGTCAAACTATGAAAAAGAGTCCCATAAAGGGCAAAACAACTTACCTCGTTGGCTGGGCCTGCGAGCTGAATCCGCGATCTTGATGGCGGATGTGGGAGCCTCGGCGCCCTTGAACAACACCTTCCGGGCATCTTCATCGTAGTGTCGAAGAGCCTTTTCAGGAGTTGGGTCTTTGTCTGGATTGAACTCCCACAATTTGAAGGCCCGTTGTTGGCATGGGAGAATCCGGCGGATGAGCATCACCTGGATTACGTTGACAAGCCTGAGATTCTTGTCCAGGTTCCGGACGCATGTTTGGAGTCCGGATAGCTCATCCTTATCCCCCCACGTCTGGCCCGTCTCTTTCCATGACGTGAGCCGTGTGGGGAAGCCAGATCGGAATTCGGGGGCCGCCGCCCATTGAGAGTCGCGCGACTCGGTGATCTAGAACCACCCCGATTGCCACCCCTTTACGGTCTCCACAAAGGAGCCCTCCAGCCATAGGACTTTGGCCATCTTGCCAACCATGGCGCCTCTGCACTCCGCTTGGCGGCCGCCCACTACCTTTGGCCGGACATTGAAGATCTTCAGCCATAAGCCGAAGTGGGGCTGGATGCAGAGGAAGGCCTCGCATACGACGATAAATGCCGAGATGTTGAGGATGAAATTCGGGGCCAGATCGTGGAAATCTAGGCCATAGTAGAACATGAGCCCCCGGACAAATGGGTGGAGTGGAAACCCTAGTCCGCGGAGGAAGTGGGGGAGGAACACCACCCTCTCATGGGGCCTGGGGGTGGGGATGAGCTGCCCCTTGTCGGGCAGCCGGTGTGCGATGTCATCGGACAAGTATCCGGCCTTCCGTAGCTTTTTTACTTGGCCCTCCGTGACGGAGGAGGCCATCCACCTACCTCCCGCTCCGGAAATAGTTGGAGAAGGTCGAGGTCGGGTGTGCGGACTTGGGCGCTGGAGCTCGAGTGCACGGAAATGGATGAACTAGGGAGGAGGAAGGTGTAGGTGAGAATGTGGATCCTTATCCCCTTATATGGGCGGACAGCTATGCGTCCCCCACCAGCCTGATAAAACTCGCTTATCTCCCATGCGCCGCAATCAATGGCGCGGTTGGGTTACCCACGTCCGTATTGATGAGAATCCCGGAATAAGGGGGCACGATCTACGCTTTGATATGACGTGCCAAGGAAACCGCCTCGCTAAACGAGCTGAGGTGGAGCGATAAAACGATTCGTATAAAGGCCTGGCCGTGGTGTGATGTCACGCCCGCGGAATACGTCGATAGATACGTGCAAAAGTTATTCCCTCTATGGTTGTATGTGGAACTTGTTTTGCAGAGCCGGACACTATCCTGGTGTTCAAAACCTTCTATGAAGTATTCGGAGGAGGAACCCGCTTTGCAATGTCGAAGGCAATATGCGTGCGGACTCGTCGTCATTGAAGCTTTGGTTCGAGGGCTCTTGAGGAGTCTGGACTAGGGGGTCTCCGGATAGCCGAACTATCTTCGGCCGGACTCCTAGACTATGAAGATACAAGATTGAAGACTTCGTCCCGTGTTCGGATGGGACTTTCCTTGGCATGGAAGGCAAGCTTGGCGATACGGATATGTAGATCTCCTACCGTTGTAACCGACTCTGTGTAACCCTAACCCTATTCGGTGTCTATATAAACCGAAGGGTTTTAGTCCGTAGGACACACCAACAATCATACCATAGGCTAGCTTCTAGGGTTTAGCCTCTCTGATCTCGTGGTAGATCTACTCTTGTACTACCCATATCATCAATATTAATCAAGCAGGAGTAGGGTATTACCTCCATCGAGAGGGCCCGAACCTGGGTAAAAACATCGTGTCCCTTGTCTCCTGCTACCATCCGCCTAGACGCACAGTTCGGGACCCCCTACCCGAGATCCGCCGGTTTTGACACCGACAGAAGCAGTCCGGGATAATCTGCAGTAATGGCCGCGGAGGCGCCATCACGGCTCGCTCGATAAAATATCCCGTCGACAAGCTCCACGGCCGCATCTGGGTCTTCTTCGAGTCCTGGATCCAGGGCCCTTTCGGGGTCCTCTGGCTGCAGGGAAGGGCTGGAGATTCCTTCTACGACCCTCCTTAGTTCCTGCTCGGAAATGCTGATGCGGGTAACTTTAGCAAAGAACGCCGCAGTAAGTGAAGCGAGAAAATAAATGACGACTTACCCTGTTTGGGGGATTGTACATGGAGAATCCGTCCCACGGTTTGATATGAAGGAAGTCTTCCTCTTCTCCTTTGTACAGGTCGGACAGTATCCTTGCCAGAGCGGTGAGGGAGTCCGGACCCTTACGGCCACAGCGGGTGGCATCGTCTATCCCATTGTAGTGCCATATGGGATTTCTCCGATATTGAAGTGGTTGCACTCCCGCATTATGCAAATTGCCATGACCTGACTATCGTCAGTCTGGATTGGACCAGTAACTTTATCCTGCTCATCAGGAAATGTACTTCCCTGGATCCTCTTCTTGGGGGCCTCGGGGGCGCCAGCTTAGACGTGCCCTCGGTGGGGTGTTACTGAACATGGGGAGTCCCGTCCGGACAAGGTCCGGAAGGGGAGCGTCGTCAATATAAAAGCACTCCGAAGCCCAGTTATCTGGTGCCTTCTTGGGAGTACCGGATAGGTATCCGGTCCCAGCGATGCGCCATACTTCGGCCCCGCCCACTTGACATAGGGATTCTCCCTGGTTGCGGGGGACAAGGCAGAACAGCTTCTTCCACAATCTAAAATGAGCCTCACAGCCTAGAAATAGCTCACAAAGGGCGACATACCCTGCTATATGCAGTATGAAGGCTGGGGTAAAATTGTGCAGCTAGAGGCCGTAGAACTCCAGAAGCCCGCGAAGGAATGGATGAATAGGAAACCCGACGCCCCTTAACAGATGCAGAATTAAGCATATTCGCTCCTCTGGAGATGGATTGGGGGATCTATCCGCTTGTTCTCCGCCGTTATAGGTGGCCACTCCGGCTCGAACAGGGACCATGAATGCCGGTGGGAGGAGCCCTTGGGTTTGTAACTTTATCAAACGGCTATGAGAAATTGAACACTCTCCGCAGTCCCCCGGCTTGGGCAAGGGGAGCGAGGAGAACAGCCGCGACGACCGGCCATGCTGGAATGGTTTTTTCTGGGCGCTCTGTTGGATGCTTGCTCGAGGAGGGAGAGTGAGGTTTGGATCTGGGAATCCCCGTCTCTTCAAATAGATGGCTATCCCGAAGGACCGAGGGTGGCAAATGCAAAAATGCCTCAACTCCTCACATTCGCTCGACATGTGGAAATGGTCATTATTGATACAGTGAAGCCGAGGAGTACAACACTGACGAAGATGCCGGACACTGTTCGTCATGATGGGAACCTTAGAGCATTCGGAAGGAGGAACCTGCCTTGCAATGCCGAAGACAAGACTGTGCGCCGGACTCATCGTTATTGAAGCTTTGGTTGGGGGCTCTTGAGGAGTCTGGATAAGGGGTATCGAGACAGCCGAACTATATTCATCGTCCGGACTATAGAAGCGTCAAGATACAAGACTCAAGACTTCGGCTCTTGTCCGGATGGGACTCTCCTTTGCGTGGAAGACAAGCTTGGCCATCCGGATATTATGTTTCCTTCCTTGTAACCGACTCCATGTAAACCCTAGCTCTCCGGTGTCTATATAAACCGGAGAGTATGGTCCTTAGAAGGCCGATCACAATTACAATCATACCATCATAGGCTAGTTCTTAGGGTTTAGCCTCTACGATCTCGTGGTAGATCTACTCTTGTATTCCACATATCTTCAATATTAATCAAGCAGGAAGTAGGGTTTTACCTCCATTGAGAGGGCCGAACACAGGTAAACATTGTGTCCCTTGCTTCCTGTTACCATCAGCCTAAGACACACAGATCGGGACCCCCTACCCGAAATCCGCCGGTTTTGACACCGACAATGGACACCCCCTCCTGGGTCTCCAAGCGCGCGGAGCCGGGCCTGGAAACATGAACAACCTTGAAAGGGCCCTCCCACATGGGAGAGAGCTTGTGCAGCCCCTCCCTGGAGAGGACCAGTCGGAGCACGAGGTCCCTACCTCAAGAGTTTTGGGGCGGATGTTGCGGCGGTGGTATCGTCGCAGCGCCTGTTGATATCTTGCCGCTTGCAGCGCGGCCTCTCGACGTCGTTCCTCCCCCAGCACGAGATCCGTCCCCCGCTTGGCGTCCCGCTACGCCTCGTCGAACGCCAGGACCTGCGCGGAACGACGCCTGACCTCTTGAGGGAGGATGGCCTCAGCTCCGTAGACGAGGAAGAACGGGGTTTCACCGGTCGACTTGCTCGCGGTCGTGCAGATTGACCACAACACAGACTGGAGCTCGTCGTACCAGCCCCTGCCGCAGGCCTCCAGCTTCTTCTTGAAGGTCCTGGTTTTGAGGCCCCTCAGGACCTCCGCGTTGGCTCGCTCAGCCTGGCCGTTGCTCCGAGGGTGTGCTATTGAAGCGTAGCATATCTGCGTTCCAAGGTTAGCACAGTATGTTTTGAAGAGATTGGTGGTGAATTGCGAACCGTTGACGGTGATGATGCGGTTAGGCACCCCAAATCGGCTCACGAGGCCCCTGATGAACTTGACTGCAGAGCCTACTGGGATGGTGCAGACGGCTTCCACCTCATCCCACTTGGTGAACTTGTCCATGGCAACGTAGAGGTAGCGATAGCCCCCTAGCGCCCGAGGAAACGGGCCCAGAATGTCGATCCCCCAAACCGCGAATGGCCATGAGAGGGGTATGGTCTGCAGGCCCTGCGCCGGCTGATGGATCTGCTTGGCGTGGAATTGGCAGGCTTCACATGCCTTCACCAGCTCGACGGTGTCATTGAGTGTCGTGGGCCAATAGAACCCGCTGTGTAACACCTTGCCGACGAGGGTCCGTCATGAGGAGTGGTGCCCACAGTCTCCATCGTGTATGTCTGCCAACAGCTCCTTCCCCTGCTCCCTGGAAATGCAACGCAAGGACATGTCGTTTGGTCACTTCCGGTAGAGCTCTCTGTGTTGGACGCAGTAGGCCGTGGCCTGCCGCGCTACACGCTCCGCATCCTCCTCCTTCTCCGGCAGGGTCCCTTGCATCAAGTAATACTTGAGCTCTGCGGCCCAACATCCCTCCCGAGGTTCCAGCGCCAGGAGCAAGCGTGCCCCTGAGGTTGGGCCACAGGCCGGGGCTCCCGAGCGGCTGAGGGAGCTCCTCCCTAGGCTATGCCGTGCTTGATAGTGATGGCGCCGCTGAGGGTTTGAAGAGTCGCTCCTCTAAGATGCGAGGCTCCTGAGGCAGCCGCCTGGATGCCCTCTTGGTGATGTCATCAGCCTCTTGATTGGTGCCGCGAGGCACGTGTTGCAACTCCAGCCCCCAAAACTGTTTCTCCATCCTGCGGACCTTCGTGAGATACGCTTCCATGTGCTCGTCCTTTGGCTCGTATACTTTGTTGGAGAAGTTGACGAGGAGTTGTGAATCACCCTTGATGATGAGGCATTTTACCCCCAAGGCAACTGCAGCTTTCAAGCCCGCTATCAGGCCTTCGTACTCTGCTATGTTGTTGGAGACCTTCTCTCCATGCTGGAAGCAGAGCTGCACAACATAGTAGAGCTTGTCCTGAGCGGGGGATATGAGCAATGCGCCAGCCCCTGCGCCCTGTCGTGAGAACGCTCCGTCGAAGTACATGACCCAGCTGTCCGGCGCTTCACTTCCCGGGGAGAGCGACCGGTCCTCGCCCGTTTTGAGCCCCGGTGCCTCTGTCCACTCCGCCATGAAATCTGCAAGCGCGGCTCCCTTGATGACCCTAGTCGTGCTGAATTCTAGCTGAAACACGTGTAGTTCGATGTTCCATTCAGCGACCCTCCCAGCTGAGTTGGGGTTCCTGAGTACCCTTTCCAAGGGGTATGCTGAGACGACCTTGATGGGATGGCCCTGAAAGTAATGCCATAGTTTGCGCGAGGCCACTAACAGTGCGAGGAGGAGCTTTTGGGGCATGGGGTACCGTGCCCTCGCGTCCGTAACCTTTGTCTTGGCCGAAGTAGGCAGGTGCTCGACGAGGTTGAGGGTGCTGGCGCCGCCCCCGTCCTTCGGGGGTTGAGGTGCATCCTGTCGGATTTCGGGTTCCGGCAGACCCTTTAGGTTTGAACTGTGGGGTGCGCACGGAGATCTAACCTCCTACCTACTCACGTCTCTTCGCCTCACAAGGGATCTAAACTACATGAAGAACAACACAAGGGACACGAGGTTTATACTAGTTCGGGCCACCATTGTGGTGTAATACCCTAATCTAGTTTGTGGTGTGGTGGATTGCCTCAGGGGCTGAGTATGAACAATACAATGGAAGAACTTCCTCGCGAGGGGAGGAGCTCTTGTGGAGGTGATGCCTCTTGGGAAGGATTAAATATGGATCCCTTTCTCCTGTGGTGGCTAGCCCTATTTATAGAGCGAGGCCCTGGTCCTCTTCCCAAATATTGAGCAGGAAGGGCGCCAACAATTGTCCATTTTGAAGGGGAACATCTAGTACAATTATCCTGACTAAAGTTGGTCCTCGCATGCCAAAGACTCTGACGATGACGCTGGTTTGGGCTCCACGATGACCTCCATCCTGCCGCTCTGCTGGTTTTGGTGTTGTTGCACCGAAATGGTTGCCTTTGCTTGATACCCTTGCCTGCGCTTGCCCCCTTTGCACCAAAGAGGAAACAAGGACTCTGCGCAGGCCGGCGCCCGCCTCGCGCCTGCCTGGCTTCGGTCGTCATGGCTTGCGTCACGGGCACCTCGTGAGGTGCCCCGCCGTGATCTCTCCGCCTCCTCGCGACTAGCCTGACGAGGCTGTGCCTGAGGAAGCTTCCTGTCGTCCGCCCCGCGAGGCCTGGCCCCTCGCGAGGATCCTGAGCTTGTGTAGATGAAGATGGGCCGTACTGGGCCACTCCTTGAGCCACGCGGCACGCCGCAGGCAGGCAAGTCTGGGTACCCCCGTTCCCAGAACGCCGACACCTCCTGAGGCGATGGAGCCCCCAGCGCTCAGTCACCTGGAGAGGCCTCTTCCGCTCTGAGTGTGATCCCCTGCTAAGGTTGATCCCATTTTGCTGAGGTCATGGTCTCCGTGAGGCCTTCTTGGCCTCGCTCTGCTTCGGATGGGACGACGGCTGCGGCCTTGGTCCGGAGCTCCTCCCTAACCGCCACAAGGGCTGCGCTGGCGGAATAGGGGGTGGCTGCAAGGTAAAGCACCAGGGGCTCCCGAGGCCACGGAGCCACCATCACCGGAGGGCTGGTAAGGTACTTCTTGAGATCTTGGAATGCCCTGTCGGCCTCTTCAGTCCACTCGAACGGGCCCTTCTTCTTCATTAATTCGAAGAAGGGCAGTGCCCATTCCCCCAACCTAGAGATGAAGCGTCCTAGTGCGGTTACACGCCCGGTGAGCTTATGCATTTCCTTGAGGGTCTTTGGCAGGCTCATGTCTTCGACTGCCTTGACCTTCTCCGGGTTGGCTTCGATGCCCCTGTGGGACACGAGGAAGCCCAAGAGCTTGCCCGAAGGGACCCCAAATATGCACTTCTCCGGATTGAGCCGCAGATCTACCTCACGGAGGCTCGCGAAGGTTTCTTCCAGCTCCTGTATCAGGGTTTTCGCCTCCCGAGACTTCACCACAATGTCATCGACGTAAGCTTCAGCGTTTCTCCCGAGCTGCCGGCCCAAAGCGATGTGCATCAGCCGCTGAAAGGTCGCTCCTGCGTTGCGCAGCCCAAATGGCATGCAGGGGTAGCAGTACACTATGCATGGGGTCAGGAAAGCCGTTTTCTCCACATCTTCTACCGCCATCTTGATCTGGTGATAGCCCGAGAAGGCATCCAGGAAGCATAATAGGTCACACTTAGCGGTAGAGTCGACGATCTGGTCGATGCGAGGAAGCAGAAATGGATCTTGCGGGTAGGCCTTGTTAAGGTTGGTGAAGTCGACACACATGCGTTCCTTTCCTCCCTTTTTTGGCACGACAACCAGGTTGGCCAACCAATCTGGGTAGCGGACCTCGCGAATAACCCCTGCTGCCTCTAATTTGCGGGTCTCTTGGACGATGAAAGCTTGCTTCTCAGTGGACTGCCACCTTGCCTTCTACTTCACGGGGCGCACGTTTGGGCACACGTTGAGATGGTGTTCAATCACATCCCTTGGGAACCCTGCCAGCAAATCAGGCTCCCACGCAAACACCTCCTTGTTAGCTCGCAGGAACCTGGCCAAGGCCTCCTCCTGCGCAGGCTCGAGGTTGGTGCCTATGGTGAAGGCGGCGCCAGGCGATCCATCCTCGTCGACCGGTACCTGCTTGGTCACCGCCTTGTCTTGGCTGAATAGATGTTTCTTCTTAGCTGGCGCAGCCCCCTCGGGCTCGAGGACATCTGCGCTGGCGGGCTGCGCCACCGCGGCCGTCTTGAAAGCAAGCTTGAGCATATGCAATGCATCCCCGGTGTCTCCGGACACGGTGAGGACGCCGTTGCTCCTGGGCATCTTCATGAGGTTGTACGCCGGGTGGGTCGCTGCCATGAACTGGGCCAAGGCTGGGTAGCCGAGGATGGCATTGTACGGGAGGCCGATGGGGGCGATGTCGAAGTCGATCAGCACCTTGCGGAAGTTGTCATGAGTGCCGAAGGTCACCAGGAGGCGGATCTGCCCCAAGGAGCCGGTGGAACCGCCTCCTACGCCCGAGAAGGGCCTGATGGGCTGGAGCCATTCTGGCGGCACGTGGAGGAGGCTGAAGGCCCCCACCGAGAGCACGTTGAGGCCGGCACCATCGTTGATGAGGGTCCTGGTGACGTCCACTTGGCAGATGGTGGGGTTGCATAGCATCGGGAGCGCGCCTGAACATGCGGAGTTGGAGGGGTGATCATTCGAGCTGAAGGTCAGATCCGCCTTGGGTGCCACCCAGCCCGGGGGGGCTTCTCAGCGCTTGAGGGCGGCGCTGATCTGGCGGGCGAATGGCTTGACGTGGCGGCTCAAAGGCAGTGCATGTGATCCGCCCAGGATGGCCGCGACGACTGGGGGTGCCGGCGCGACATGATGGACAAGGAAGAGGTCACGCAACTCCTCCCAGGAGGCCACAGAGGCCGCCGGCAGGTGGAGCAGCCACAAGCGCGAGATGCCAGTGAGAGCCATGGGCAGCCAGTTCGCCATGACCTTGTCATCGCCCCCGGCCTTGAGGAAGGCTTCTTCATACGCCAGCAGGAAGGCCTGCGGGTCGGCCACGCCGTCGCAGCGCGGCGGCATGTTCGGCTTGAACTTGCGCAGCCACTGCACCTGTCTTAAGGCAGGGACCAGGGCTCGGAGCCCCCTGGTCTCCGCGCCGGTGCCGATGGCTGGAGGGGGCAGTGCGCTGGCTGCCATGAGGGCAGAGCGCGGTGTCGGTGGGGAACAGGTCGACGGAAGGGAAAGCTCCGGCGCACCCCTACCTGGCGCGCCCAATGTCGGATTTCGGGTTCCGGCAGACCCTTGAGGTTCAAACTCTGGGGTGCGCGCGAAGATCTCTCTCCTACCAACTCACGTCTTGAAGCCTCACAAGGAATCTAGGCTAGAAAGATGAACACACATGAGACACGAGGTTTATACTGGTTCAGGCCACCATTGTGGTGTAATACCCTACTCCAGTGTATGGTGTGGTGGATTGCCTCAGGGGCTGATGATGAACAATACAAGGGGAGAACAACCTCGCGAGGGGTGTTCTTGAGCTGGTGTGATGAACTGCTTGGGTGAGCTCAGTCGCCTCTCTCTCTCTAGTCTACCCAAAATCTTGTCGTCCTACTCTGTGGTGGCTAGCTCTATTTATAGAGGCCCTGGGCCTCTTCCCAAATAATGAGCGGGAAGGGCGCCAACAATTGGCTATTTTGAAGGGGAACATCTAGTACACTTATCCTGACCAAAGTTTGTCTTCGACTGCCAAAGACTCACAAAGGACGCCTGCCCCGGCTCCACGGTGACCTCCATCCTGCCCGTTCCGCTGGTCTTGGTCTTGTTGCAATCAAACGGTAACCTTTGCACGATGCCTTGGCCTGTGCTTGCCCCCTTTGCAATCAAGGGGAAACAAGGACATCACAAGAGGCCGGCGCCTCGGGCGCCTCACCGGTCTCGATCGTCATGGCTTGCGTCACGAGCACCTCGCGAGGTACCCTGCCTTGATCTCTCCGCCTCCTCGCGAGCCCGCCTGATGAGGCTGCTCCTGAGGAAGCTTCCTGTCATCCGCCCCGTGAGGCTTGGCCCCTCGCGAGGGTCTTGAGCTTGAGCTGATGAAGCTGGGCTGCACTGGGCCTCCATTTGAGCCACGCCGTAGGCCGCAGGCAGGTAAGTCTGGGGACCCCCATTCCCAGAACACCGACAATGTCCCTATACAGGACCACAGCCACAAAACCAATTATACTGATCGACCACCAGTTCGGAATTAACACCGAATACTATAGCTGTCGGACCCATGCCACGACACAGTAAAGTACAGGGGCGCAGCACACCCCCTGTGTTTCACCGATGAGATGCTGGATCATGAATTTCCAGAGGGGTTTAAACCCATAAATATCGAGGCATACGACGGAATGACAAACCCTGCGGTCTGGATTGAGAATTTATTCTTCACATCCATATGGCTCGAGGAGATGATCTCCACGCCATCAAATACCCGCCCCTCAAGTTGAAAGGACCAGCCCGGCACTGGTTGAAAAGCCTCCCCGAAAATTCCATTGGAAGTTGGGAGGAACTCGAGGACGCTTTCAGGGCTAATTTTGAAGGTACCTATGTCCGACCTCCGGATGCAGACGATTTGAGTCACATAATCCAACAACTCGGAGAGTCAGCCCGTAAGCTTTGGAACAAATTTCTCACCAAGAAGAACCAAATCGTCGACTGTCCGGATGCTGAAGCCCTAGCAGCTTTCAAACACAGTATCCGAGACGAATGGCTTGCCAGACACCTCGGCCAGGAAAAGCCAAGGATGATGGCAGCCCTAACAACCCTTATGACCCGCTTTTGCACGGGAGAAGATAGCTGGTTGGCCCGCAGCAGCACCAGCGATCCAGGCACATCCGAAATCAGGGATGGCAATGGAAAACCACAACGCAACAAAAACAAACATCGAAATAATGAAGACAGCCCACACAATACAGCGATCAACGCAGGATTCATGGGCTCTCGACCCGGTCAACGGAAAAAGCCATTCAAAGGCAACAGACATGGTCCGTCCAGCCTAAATAAAATTCTAGACAGGTCCTGTCAGATTCATGGCACCCCCGATAAACCTGCAAATCACACCAACAGAGAATGCTGGGTCTTTAAGCAGGCCGGAAAGTTAAACGCCGAACACAAAGGGAAGGAGCCGCCAAGTGAAGATGACGACGAATCTCGCCAGCCGAACACTGGGGGGCAGAAAAAATTTCTACCGGAGGTCAAAACAGTGAACATGATTTACGTCACCCACGTCCCAAAGAGGGAGCGTAACTCCGAGACATATACGCTGTAGATCCCGTCGCCCCCGAATTCAACCCATGGTCGGCCTGCCCGATCACTTTCGATCGCAGGGATCATCCGACTAGTATCCGTCATGGGGGTTCGGCTGCTTTGGTGCTCGACCCAATAATCAACGGATACCACCTTACCTGAGTCCTGATGGACGGCGGCAGTAGTCTCAATCTGATATATGAGGACACTGTCTGCAAAATGTGGATAGACTCGTCGAGAATCAACCAAAGCAATACTACCCAATACCAGGCGTAGAGGCCCGCTGCACGGGCTCTCTAATGTTGGAAGTTGTATTCGGTTCCCCCGATAACTTTCGAAGTGAAGAACTAATCTTCGACATTGCTCCATTGCGAAGTGGCTATCACGCACTACTCAGAAGAATGGCCTTCGCCCGTTTCAATGCCGTCCCGCACTACGCTTACCTCAAACTCAAGATGCCCGGTCCACGTGGCGTCATTACAATAAGCGGGAATACGGAACGCTCTCTTTGTACAGAAGAATATGTGGCGGCTCTTGCAGCCGAACCACAGAATGGCCTTTCCAATCCGAGGAAATCATCAGTCTTCAAGACCACGGACACAGCTAGACGTGTCCGGCGCACACCCAGGTGTGGCAGCTCAGATAAACCTGAGCTTGATCAACGGATACGCCCCCTTATGGGGTACTAGGGGCTGCCCGCATATAATAGGGCCCATAGTTTGGCTTGACCCCACTAATACTCAATAAATTGAACGCTCATGGTTCATTACGAATAACCAACTCTTCGCACGGTCACACCACATTCTTTCATCTGGGTTTTTCCTTTTTTACAGATGACCATCGTGCTACACCCTTCAAGGATACGGCACAACGGAGACAAAGGCACAGACGTGCAGCAGGGCCCCGTTCAAAGGTTTCTTTTTTTAGATTAAGACCCTGTGTAAACCTTTTTATTGTCTTTTGTTGGCTCATACCCTCCTGGCATTTAAAATGACCGAGAGGGTTACCGGCGTTATTGGCAAACTTATCATTCGCCACACTAAAATATAAGTTACAGAGGTAGCAACCAGTGTGTTTTTGAGATCTATGCTCTCACCACAGGCGCTCCTTCGTCACGCCGGATCGATGCACGTACCTTGAAATTCAGGGTTCATTATCGAGGGCTATATTCAGCCCAGTATATGTTGTAAAGTCTGAATACCTTCGGGAGTGTTCGGCGTCGCGAGTTTGGCCTTATATGCATCAGCTCCAAATCATGTCTTTGGTCAAATGTTGGGTTTGCCCGGCTCCTGGGTTTTGCTACCTTACGTTCCATTTTATCGGCTAAGGCAACCAAAGGAGAACTACTGCGATTGTGCCCTAGTTCATCCGGATGAGCACCTCAGTAGAGAAAGCTGAAAATTGACTGTCATGATACAGCAAGAGACTGGTCAACCACTCGATGACTTAGCGGAATCTTCGTGATTCCTCCGCCTTAACGGAGGACCGGTTTCCCGGTCATGTATGTACACGCACCGTTTTCAGATAAACGCGGGCATACCAGGGCTATATAGTAGCCCCACCATCAAACTCCTATGGCTAAGTGAAAGTGTTAAAGCTATTTAGTCTGATTGCCTCATTCCCCGCACTATCACCGCCTTAACGGACCAAGATGTTGGATCAAGTGTGATTACGTGCTTTTCCGAACACCCCCGCGTTATACGCGAGGGGGCTAAAGCCGACGACTGCAAACTTTCAGGTTATATACATATATACATAAAATGGCCGCACAGGAGGCACTACAATACTTCATGGGCAAAAGTATAAATATAGCCTTTATTATCAAAAGCATTGTTCTTACGATCAAAATACATGTCACTCGAACATGGTATTCTTTGAGCACTGAGCCTCTATTAAACGGGCACCTTCTAAGACTTCTTCAAAATAGTGCTCGGTCGAGTCCTGGCCCCCGGGGCGGACCCCTGGTTGCAATATCGGTGGCCTCCATTTTCGCCCAATATGTCTTAACACGGCAAGAGCCATCCGCGACCTCTTGACAGTGTCAATATGCGGCACAACACGAATAAATCACCCAAAATAACTATCCGGACTTGGTTCCTTCGGCCACAGGTGATCCACGACATCCCTCATGGCAAGATCGGATAACCTATGGAGCTCGGCCCATTCGGCCATTTGCTCGTTCATCAGCAGCGGACGCCTCAGAGTACTGAACTGTGACCAGAATAACCTTTCTGTTTCATGATCTTCTTGATCTTGGAAATACTGTGTCGCATCGGCAGCACTCTTTAACAAATCTAAGTATGCATCGGGAGAACTCCACAATTGATCAAGATGGGCATACTTCGGATCACCGAATTTAGTTCGCAGTAAAAAGGGCTTCCCAGCTGCGGTCTCACTGGCTTGCCGGAGCTCCTCCCGAGCCGCTCTGATCTTAGAGCGAGTTTCCTTTGCTGCTTGCAAGGCCTTCTCAAGGTCAGCCATTTTTACTCGATTCTCTTTTTTGAGAAGCTCATGTCGGCTAGCGGCCTCCTGTAGCTCCAGGGCCATCTTGGCCATTCTATCCTCACTCCCGCGATGGGCAGCCTGTTCGGCTTTCAATTCACTAGCTTCCTTCTCGGCAGCCGCATTACTTCTCCTGGCTTGCTCCTTGGCCTGGAGAAGCTCAGCCCAAAGGGTCTCCACGGCGGCAGCACCATCTGCAGTCAAGGCATATTTTAAATCCTAGCATCATGCTCTCATTCACATTCGCCTCTGCCCAAAAATACGTACCTTGTGCCTCGTCAAGCCGCTTGTTGACAAGCGTGATGTCCTCATCCTCCAAATCAAGTTGCCGCTTTAGTTCGGCAAATTCAGCAGCCCGGGTAGCAACCGGGGCTGGAGCAGCCTGTGTACGAAATTGGCAAAATCATCACCTAAGATTATTTCTATTTTTGATCCTCTGATCGCCCCGTTTGGTAGCAACCAGAGTCGTAGGGGCTACTAGCTATACACAGTGCACTTAGCAGGCTCGTAAAAGCTTCATTCAACCCGCTTTTTGCGGATGAAATCCTCTCAACCACTGTACCCATTAAGGTGCGATGTGCCTCTGAGATGGGCGCTTGCCGCAGAAGGCCTGTCAACGTGTCCGGATGCATGTCGGACAGTCGGGGGCTTTTTTCTGTTGGTCTCTCTAGGAGCCGAACCCCCCGGACCTCGGGCAGCCGAAGAGTTACCTTCTGGCCTTTGCGGATCGGGAGAGATCCTCCGGGACGACACCTCAGGGTCGTCCGCCTTATGAGGCGCAGAAGTAGGAGGAGGCGTTTCGCTCTCCATCATCTTCGGAAGAAGATCCCTCGAGGACGAAGATTGTTGAGGGAGGCTATCGGCTGAACTCCAAAACATACGTCTCGATTGTTATTCTCAAGAAAAGAACGAGGTATGCTTACTAAGTACCTTTTGTAACGCCCCGGATTCGATGTGCCAGGTGTCTGCCAGTTATTCGCCGGCGTTGCCATGTCATTTGCTTGCGTGTTGCATTTTTCCATGTCATCATCTGCATTTTCATATCATGTCGTCATGTGCGTTTCATTTGCATACGTGTTCGTCTCTTGCATCCGAGCATTTTCCCTGTTGTCCGTTTTGCAATCCGGCACTCCTATGTCTCCCGGCGCCCCTTTTACCTTTTTTCATGTGCGGGTGTTAAACTTTCTCGGAATGGCCCGAGGTTTGCCAAGCGGCCTTGGTATAGCACCGGTAGACCGCCTGTCAAGTTTCGTGCCATTTGGAGGTCGTTTGATACTCCAACGGTTAACCGGGTAACCGTAAAAGCCTCCTTCTCTTTGCAGCCCAACACCTTTAAAAAGTGGCCCAAAACCCAGCAAACTCCCCTCCATGCTCTCGGTCGTTCGATCACGATCGTGTGGGCGAAAACCGCACCTCATTTGGACTCTCCTAGCTCCCTCTACCTATAAATATGCCCTCTCCCCCGAAATTCGCGGGTGAATCCCCCTAACCCTAGCTTTTTCCCCTCCCTGCTGCGCCGGACATGTCCGTCCGGGCCGGACACGTCCGGCGCCCGCCTCGTGTCCAGACGCCGCCCGCGTGTCGCGAGAGCCCGCCTCACCCGCGGCCGCGGAAACCCATCATGGCCTCAGGCCCGCCGCCGCCCGGCTCCGCCGCCTCCGCCGCCCGCCGCCCGGCGCGCCTCAATGACCTCCGCCGCCCGCCACGCGTCGCCCGCCCGTCTGGCCGTCGCCTCCCGACCCGCGCCGCCTCGCCCGCGCCGCCCGCCCGCGCCGCCCTCGCCAGGCGCCGTCTCCCCTGGCTCCGCCTCCGGCTCCGTCTCCTCGCCAGCTGCGCCTACGCCGGCCGGGAGGCCGCCCTATAACTCCGCCCGCGCCTCACCATGGCCGGATCCGGCCGGATCCGGTCGGGGAGAGGCCCCGCCGCCGGCCCCCGTCGTCGGAGCTCCCTTCTCCGGCCTCCCCGTCCTCCTCTCCGGCGAGCCCAGCCGGCCATCCTCGAAATCCGTGCCGAGAGGTTGACTTTCCTCTCCCCCGAAATCCACGAAGTCCCGAATAGTTGCATATTTTTAGCCACTTTAATCGCATCATAACTCTGCATCCGTAGCTCCGTTTCGTGCGTGTAATATGTCAAATTGTTCGCCTCGACGAGTACATCATTTCATTCCATTGAATCATTTACATTTGAGCTCATCTTGATGCACTAAATGCTGTTAGAAGAGGGCTATGTGATGTTAGTTTCAGATTCTTATCAGACCATGCACTTTTGTCATTTTTGTCATGATTGATGTGTGCACCCTATGAACTTGAGTCCTACATGTGTTTTGTAATATGCTATGCCGTCTTTACAGAGGTGTATGCCATGTAATTTTTTGATCAACGTGGTGACTACCACAAGCATGCAAACTAGGCTTCATGATGTTGCTGATTTCAGCCCCTGTTCTGCTGATATTTTTATGCCATGTAAAATTGATGCTACAGAGAGATCCATCCTTATTTTGAGATACTTAATTAAGGATGTTTTGAACATATGGTTATGCTCTATCCATCGATTCCTCTGTTTGCAATTATGGAGTGCCATAGCTTGAGTCAATCGAGCTCTACTTTTGCTATAAAATGTTTCCTGGCAGGTTGTTTACATGTTATTCAATTTTGCCAAGGTTGTTGTAGTTGATACGTGTATTTTATGATGTTGTTCTTGCCATGTATATCTTCTATGACATGTCTTATTACTGTGAGTTGCCTTTCCATGCAATGTATTGCTCTGTGGTGACTGGTTCAAGCTCACCAACATGCCTACTTATTGTTGTTCCTGCCATGTATGAATCTGTAATATAACTTGCCATGTTTACATGGGTGCCATCATATTTTATGATCCTTTGTGGCTCATGGTCAGTAAGGGACTTTTGTTCTATGCATTTAGTAGATTAATTCCATGCCTTTGTTTGCCATGATAAGTTCCTGTAACTTGTTGTTTGATAGCTCTAAACATTGCAACCTGATGTTATTTCCTGTTAAGTCTGAAACTGTTATTATTTGCAATCTTGCTATGTGTGTTTGAGCATATTCTAGTGATTTCTGGAGATAGCTCAGTGTTCATGTTTTGTAATGCTTTACCTGTACATCATGACCATGCCTTTTTTTATTGCGTTGAGATGCTGTAGCTTGTTGTTTTGATTCTTGCAATATGCCTAGTTGCTGTTTCGGACAGATTATTGTCATGACTTGTATTGTGTGTATGTGTTGCACTGTTGCTCCGTTTTGAGTGTGCCCTATATGAAACTTGCTTGATTTTGCATGTTGTCTCATATTATCATGTTGCCTCCATGTTTTGAGAGTGTTTGCTTGATGTTTGTATGCATTTTGCATTAATGCCATGTTCATCTTGTTTTGCTCATATCTTCTAGGCCGTAGCTCCGAATCTAATGAACTTTATACGTAACTTGACTAGAATTTCGTGTAGATCATCTTGGTGCATCTTAACTTGCTGTTTAACAACTTGAACTTAAGGTTTAATCAGATCTGGACCAATTTCGAAATTTGCATATGAGGACTTACCGGAATTGTTATATGTTGTTTCCGGCCTCATTTAAACTTGCTTTGATGTGTTGTTCTTTTATGCATCATCTTTTGCCATGAGTAGCTTCATGTAGTCTTGTCATGCATCATGCTTGGTTGAGCATCATGTCTTGTTCATGTGTGGTGTGTTTACCATGTTGTGTGCTTCTTCTTGTTAGTTCCTGTTTCGTTGCGATCGTGAGGATTCGCTCGCTCACGCTTGGTTCTGCCTTCGTGGCTTCGTCTTCTTCATGGACTCGTTCTTCTTCCTAGCGGGATTTCAGGCAAGATGACCGCTACCCTGGATCTCACTACTATCATTGCTATGCTAGTTGCTTCGTTCTATCGCTATGTTGCGCTACCTATTACCTGTTTATCAAGCCTCCCAAATTGCCATGTCAGCCTCTAACCTTTTGCACCCTTCCTGGCAAACCGTTGTTTGGCTATGTTACCGCTTTGCTCAGCCCCTCTTATAGCATTGTTAGTTGCAGGTGAAGATGAAGTTTGTTCCTTGTTCGAACATGGAGATGTTGTTCCTTGTTGGAACATGTTTACTTGTTGGGATATCACAATATATCTTATATTATTAATGAATCTATATACTTGGTAAAGGGTGGAAGGCTCGGCCTTATGCCTGGTGTTTTGTTCCACTCTTGCCGCCCTAGTTCTCGTCATATTGGTATTATGTTCCCGGATTTTGCGTCCCTAGCGCGGTCGGGTGATTTATGGGACCCCCTTGACAGTTCGCTTTGAATAAGACTCCTCCAAAGAAGGCCCAACATTGGTTTTACCATTTGCCTCACTCTATGCCCTTTTCCCTTGGGTTTCGGAGCCCAAGGGTCATCTTTATTTTAGCCCCCGGCCAGTGCTCCTTCGAGTGTTGGTCCGAAATGGGCAGATCAAGGGGCCACCACGGGCAACTCGAGGGCTGGTTTTACTCAGAGGCTGACCTATCCGTGTGCCCCGAGAACGAGGTACGGCGAGTCCTATCGGGATTTGTCGGCACATCCGGGCGGCTTTGCTGGTCTTGTTTTATTCTTGTCGAAATGTCTTGTAGCCGGATTCTCGAGATCGATCGGCTCTTCCCGGGAGAAGGAATATCCTTCGTTGATCGCGAGAGCTTATCATGGGCTGTTGGGACACCTGCAGGGTATAAACTTTCGAGAGCCGTGCCCGGTTATGTGGCGTATGGGAATTTGTTAATATCCGGTTGTAGTAAACTTGAAGCAAACTCTTCTAAAATACACCAACCGTAAAGCGTAATCCGTGAGTGTCTCTTTTCGGGGTTGATCGAGAGGAGAACATGGTTTCGGGTTATGTCCGACGTAAGTAGGAGTTCGGGATCACTTCTTGATCATTACTAGTTGGCGAATCGTTCCTTTGCTTCTCTTCTCGCTCTTATTTGCATATGTTAGCCACCATATATGCTTAGTCGCTGCTGCAACCTCACCACTTTCCCCTTCCTTTCCCTTTAAGCTTTGCTAGTCTTGATACCCATGGTAATGGGATTGCTGAGTCCTCGTGGCTCACAGATTACTACAACACCGATTGCAGTGTACAGGTTTGCGATGATCATGACGCGAGAGCGATGTTTGCTTGTTTTGGAGTTCTTCTTCCGCTTCTTCGATCGTGGGATAGGTTCTGGTCGGCAGCTGGGCTAGCAGGGTGGATATTGTTTGAGTTTCTGTTTATGTTTCATCCGTAGTCGGATGTTGATCTTGTATATGATGTTGATGTATTCTTGTGGCATTTGTGCCTTATGTATGTAACCCCATCTATTATGTAATGTTGATGTAATGATATCCACCTTGCAAAAGCGTCTTCAAGATGCGCTTCTATCCTTGGTGGGACCTTCGAGTTCCTTTTGGATAGGGTCGCATCTTGGGCGTGACACCTTTGTTCACTTACAACTCGGTAGATGGCTTGCCCCCTTGTGGGCGCTGTGCGGTAAGGTTGCCCTCTAGGGCAGGGCCCCCTGATGCAGATTTCTTCCCTCGTTTGGAGACCTCTGCTTCCAAATCATCGGGGGTGGTCCTTTTCTTCCTGTGGGGAGAAGGGATGCTAGGATTCCCTCCCCATTCACCCTCTGACACAAGGGTACTAATTTCCTCCGTTAGGATGGGTAACGTACCTCCAGTATGAAGGCCACTTTTGGCTTCCTCATTCCTCTCCTTGTCCTCCCCTAATGGCACTTGATAAGGTGCGTGAGCCAGCATCCTGGTTAGTACAGGATCTGGCGAATCTTTGGGAAGAGGGTCCGAACACCTGATCCTCTCCGCCTTTCTTATCCAGTCCTGGCCGAGGGTGGTTTTTCAGAATAATGTTGTGACAAATATAAATGACAGCATGATCGGTCATGGAGTTACTTACTTGGGTAATTGGACGGTTGCAGTTGAGGCCTGCATCCTCTGTTGTGTCCAGACACTTTATTCATGGTCCCAAGAATGATTGATACATCCCTTCGAGCGTCATGCCGAAGAAGTGCTGAACAGTTCGCGTTCCTTCCGGGTTGAACTCCCACATACGGAGAGGTTGACGTTTGTCACATCCCTAGCTCTGGTAATGCTTAGTGCTTGCATTAGAGTGTTGCATCATGTTTAAATTTGGTTTAAATTGAAATGGGGATTGATCAAACCCTAGCATCAGAAAGAATTCAACTAGGTTCAAATAAAAATCATTTCAATGAATCCAAAATGCCTTTGAAAATGTTCATGATTTTTGATAAGGGTGAAAACCATATCCAGAGATGATGGATATTTTTCAAGACATTTTTGGTATTTGAATTAATCCATATTGTATTTGAATTGGGGCACTTAAATTCTATAAATAATTTTAATTGCTCCAACATATTCTGAAAATAGCTAAGGGTCTCTGTAATATTTCAGTTAATGCCCAAAATTATTTTCAGGATTTATTAAAATGATTTGGTTTATAAACTAAATCAAAACAGAGGAAATAAATAGAAAAACAGAAATAAGAGAGAAGAGGCCACTAGGCCACCTACCGAACCTACCTGGCGGCCCAGCTGCGGCCCCGCACTGTTGGCCCAGCCCAGCAGGCGCCCCCACCGTCTTCAACCTCCTGCCAGTAGGCAGGAGGGCATGCGGTCGTCGCGCGTGGGCACGTGCCCTGGCCACCTCCTCCCTCCCAGCTTGCCTGGCTCCTCCTCGACGCCCCGGAGACGCCACGCGCCTCCCCGGCCCCCTCTCAGTTCTCCCTCGCTCTCTGGACCTCCCTCCCTCGCCTCTCGCTTCCCCCATGACCGAAAGCATGCCCGTCGCCGCCGTTTGGTGTTGCCACGGCCACCAGCCCTCCTCGCCCATCCAACAGGCTCGAGAGCTCCGCCACGCCATCCCCGTATACCCCCATTGAGCCACGTGAGCTGGGAAGCACCGCAACGCCTCGACGTCGTCGTCTTCTACCTCGGGCCACCGAGATCGCCGGCGGCCGATTCGCGCCACCCGGGTCGTCCCCAGCCCCGCCGTCTGCACCCTTCACCTCGCCGTGAGCTTCTGCCTATCCTCCCCCTCTCCGTTCGCTCTACCGTGCACCGTAGTGACCACACCGCACTCACCCGGACGCGCCGCCGCCCGCACTCGTCGCCGGTGATGCTCCGGTGACCATTTGGTCCTGCATGCGCCTAACGCGCCCGTGATCGCCAGAGCCTCCGTGGCACCTCGCCATTGCTTGCGCACCGCAGCCCCATCGCCACTTGCACCCGAGCTCCGGCCGCCACCTTGGAGTTCGCCGTCGTCGGCTCCGGCCACCATAGGTCCTGCCGCCACCACCACTCGACGCGCGCCAGCGAGAGCTCTCCAACAAGCCCAAGAACGGCCTCGTCTGCCTCGTGGCGATTTCCGAGCCGCTGTCGCCGTTTCGGCCTCGCCAAGGCCGAGTCGCTGGCGAAGTTTGACTCATCGACCCTGTTTGACCACGGGTGGGGCCCAGCCACCCCGGTCAATGACAGTGGGTCCTAGTAATCGCTAATTAATCTAGGATTAGTACTAATCTAATTAGCTAGACTAATGACAACGACACGCTGGACCCACCGGGTCAGTTTGACTGGGCCGCCTGTTGACCTGCCGACGTCACTAATACGTCATCTTGTCGACGATAATTGTTTCTGGAATTTAAAATAAATCAGAAAATGATTTATTATTCCAGAAAATGTCCTAAACTTCTAAAAATCATAGAAATTCAACTGTAACTCCAAATGAAATAATTTATATATGAAAAATTGTCAGAAAAATCCAATCTATCCATCTGTACTGTTTTCATGCATGTTAGAACAACTTATGACTACTGTTTAGTACAATTCAATTAAATGGCATTTATATAACTATATGTGGAGTTTGAATTTGAACCTAGGGTTCAAACCAACTTCATTTAACCTGCTGCTAGTTGCATTAGCTCAAATCACATCACATTGCCATGTCACATTCATGCATCATATTGTCGCATTGCATTGATTGTGTTCTTCCTTGTTTGCTGGTGTTTGTCCCCTCTCGATAGACGTGATACCGACGATGTGATCGATGACACCGATGAAGAGCTATACTATCTTAAGAAGTGCCAGGCAAGAAAAACCCCCTTGTTCATTCCGATATAATCCCACTCTCTCGCTCCTGCTCTATTTTACTGCATTAGGACAACAACGACTCATGTGTTACTTGCTGCGGTAGCTGAACCCTTTATCCTCTCGTGATGACCTGTCATTCCACAAGAATTAGATGAAACCCACTAGCATGAGTAGGAGTTGTTTGAGCCCTGATGTGCCTACTCATTCATGCTTGTTTGTCATGCCTGCTATTGCTTAGAGTTGAGTCAGGTCTGATTCATCGGGAATGAATTGGAATGGTGTGTGAACATGTCCTACTGTGTGTGAGCTAAGTGTGTGAACACGATTTGGTAAAGGTAGCGGTGAGAGGCCATGTAGGAGTACATGGTGGGTTGTCTCATTGCAGCCATCCTCAGGAACTGAGTTCTGTGTTTGTGATCCATGAACAGTTACTACCACACATTGGGTTCCGGTAACTCGGCCCCTCTCGGCTTATTAATCAACTCGATCTCTGTCCAGGAGTTGCAACTAGTTTCTGGTGTTTGTAGGTAGTGTTAGTAGTCTACCAAGTGGCACCCGGTACAGGTGGGCTTGGGATGACTAGGCACAAGGGCACGGTGTACCAAGTGGCACCCGGTTGGTGGGCTTGGGAACCCTGCTCACATCGTTTGGGGCCATGAGCGACACCCCGGCCGGATCTCCTTGCGGATGGAACCCGAATAGGCGATAAACCTGGACGAGAGACTTGTGTGGTTAGTCAGGTCGTGGCCGACTCCCTCGCCCGGTCTCCGCTTGAAGGTTGCCGAGGTACATGACGTGTCTGCAGGCGATAAGTGGCGAGCGTGTGTGAAGAAGTACACCCTGCAGGGTTATCATTATCTATTCGAATAGCCGGATTCCTCGGATATGGAAACTTGGACCCCTGGCATAGTTCATAGACAAGTGAAAGTGGATACTCTAAAATGCGCAAGATAAGCGTGAGTGCTATGGATGGCGTTCTCATAGGGAGACGGGAGCGGATCCATAGTGGTGTATGGATATGGTGAATATGTGGACTCGTGCGCCACCTCAAAAGAGTTACTTGCAACAGTAGCTTAGGATAGCCACCGAGTCAAAGCTGGCTTGCTGCACCAAACTCCACCACCCCTTTTGATAATGATGCATATGTAGTTAGATCTGATGTAAGTCTTGCTGAGTACATTTGTACTCATGTTTGCTTATTTTATGTTTTGCGAGAGACGCGTCGGTCTCGCTTAGTAGTTCCGCGTGGACTTCGACGTTTAGCTTGTTACCTCAGCTACGATCTTGTGCCCTCGGCAGGATCTGGTAGATAGTCAGGCTTCTCAGCCCTTTTTCATTTGTAGATGTCTGTACTCAGACATGTTAAGCTTCCGCGTGTGCTTTGTTTTGTATGCTCTGAATGTTGGGTCATGAGACCCATGTTTGTAATATCTCGCTCCTCGGAGCCTAATGAATAAATACTTTGAGTCGTAGAGTTATGTTGTGATGCCATGTTGTATTTACACATATTGAGCATATTGTGTGTATGTTTGAAATGCTTGGTATGTGTGGGATCCGACAATCTAGTTGTTTATCCTTGGCAGCCTCTCATATGGGGAAATGTAGTCTAGTGCTTCCTGAGCGATAGTAGTCCGCTACAGCCCGGTTCACCGGAGTCCTGCTAGCCCGGCACTACTGCTCTGGACACTTGACGGGCCGGCATGTGTTTCACTTCGTTCCTATGTCTGTCCTTCGGGGAAATGTCACGCGGTGATATTCGGAGTCCTGCCTAGCCTGCTACAGCCCGGGATACCGGAGTCCTGTTAGCCCAGTGCTACAGCCCGAATTCATATGTTGATGACCGACATGCTCGATGTGATTCATGTATGCCTATCCCCATGGGTTAGTGCCGCTTTGGGTTCACGACTAGCCATGTCGGCCCGGGTTCTTTGTCATATGGATGCTAGCGACACTATCATATACGTGAGCCAAAAGACGCAAACAGTCTCATGCCATGGTAAGGCGACACCCGTGGGAATACCGTGCGTGAGGCCGCAAAGTGATATGAGGTGTTACCAGCTAGATCGATGTGACTCGAATCGGGTCCCGACAGCTTTGGTATCGAGCCCTGTTGCTCAGAGGATTACCAAGCCAAACTGGTGAAGTTGTGTCTAGAAATGCTTTAGTTATGTAAGGGAATTGATTGTGGAAGGAACGTAAGGCTCTTTTTACTCCTTATACCTCATGGCCTTACGACCGAGTCATCCTCTTCTCTTCTACGGGGATTAAGAACTAGGCTTCTCATCTATCTATCAGGATGACGTGTTACTAATCCATAGACTTTTAAGATTGTTGGTTTCAAGCCTCAGTTCAGTTCCTACTATTTCTGTATGATAATTGTTGATCTCAGAATCTTGTTATGATGTTGTTGAGCGGCTATGCCACCATTTTGCATGATGTCTCAAATCTTTTTGAGCATTTACAGCCGTTATGCTGTCCGAGTCATCCCAGGTCTCTAAATAGTCTGATGCATTTGCAAATCCTTTCCTTCCATTCCCGATGTCCTTTTGGGCCAGATTAAGCACACTAACCGGTGAGTTGAGATACTCTATTGCCTCGACATATATGTTGGAACTATTATTATGACCATAGGTGTCTTAGGGGATCATCTAGTAATCTCTCCATGCTTTATATTCCTAGTGTGATGATTCTGGCCATTATTCTTGGAAGCATTCCGTGATGCCATTTAGTTGGTAGGTATTCTACTCCTGGGTTTCCGAACCCGAGATTCACCCTACTTCATGTTGTTAATATTTGCTAGTTCCTTTAGGATATTAGTAACCTTGCGACAGTCCTCGAGGTCCGTGGTATTTCCTTCTTCCAAATACTATGAACTAGTTATGGCAGAAGTTCTTTTGAAACAAAAGATCACAACCAGAGTGCTCTTGAGGAGTTCTCCATTCATAATTGTGACTCTGCCAGTTCTACCTTCTCTGCATGGGTTATCCGGGAGAAATGTTGAGCTTTGCTCGATATACTAATCCATGCCTCCACAACTCGAAAAGTTATATGTTCCTCGAGTTGTTCCTCCTTAGTGGTATTCTGACCCCCGTCTATCAATTGATAGTCAAGGGTATGTGTGCGATCGTGTTTATCGATGCCTATTATCCTTGTGGTCCGTCGAGCCATTCTACTCTGGAATGACTAGGAGAAACAAACTCCAGTACCTCATCCATATCGGGGATTGGGTCAAAGCAGTTGTTATCCGCAGATCAAATGCAATCAAGCTTTTGATTCTGTTCTATCCTGAAGTGTTACCCACTTTATGTCAGGAACGTCGTGAGAATTGCACCTTCTCTTATGAATTCTTGACGTAGTAATACTTCTCGCTACCATTATTCATTCCTCGGTTCCGTGTTGTCGCAACCGGAATACCAGCAAATGAATTGTGATGTGTGAAATCGATACTCCAAGCAACCTCGTTGCTTGGTAGTAAATGGACAATATTCTCATTCTTAGCGTGTTGATTATTAAATCATCATACTGAGATTGATCGTGCTACCTAGTCCTTATTTCTGGTGCACCCTTCGATCAATGAGTTAGGATTATTCAATCCCTTGCTTATTTGATCATATCGTCTTGCCCTGAAAAGCAAGATTGTTCTCGAGCTTAATAACGTATCGGTGGTTCGTGACTCTCCAAATATCTTCGTGGAAGTGTTACCGGGTTGTTTCCTGACTGTTATGTTGAGCTCGTGCTCAAGTTGGTTTCTTGTGAACCACCCTTTCTCCAAGAATCTGTGTTGGATATCCCTGAGCTAGTTGGTTAAGCTAGACAACAACTTGGAGAGTTGGAAGATAAAAGCTTGCCTAACTTAGTTCGTTCCAAAGGGATATTCTTGTGTAGTGTGTGTTGGAGAAAGATGATATCTTCATCGATTGGTCCCTGTGATCAGCTATTGGACCTATTGTCTTATCAATCCTTTGACTTGAGTATGGGCTATTGTCAAGTCAAATCAGAACCAACGATGTTCGTAATGTTGTCTTACTCGTGGTTTTTCCTCGAGCATACACCATTATATATTTTGGTCTGACCAATGCTATCACCGTGTTCACATAACTGTGGAATTCCATTTATATGGAAACCTGAATGAATTGTTGTTGAGCCCATCGACAAACATCCTTATCTTCTTCATGATTTTGTTGGACATTAAGCTAGTATTGGAAACTTCTATAAGAATTATCTTCATGTCCCGTTCATGAAGCATATGTTCGGATGTAAGAAGTGACTTCCTCTAGTTCATGTGCATTTGATGCAAGTTGCCGTCGTGAATTCGAGAAAGTCAATGTTCCTACCTCTCGAATCGTCCCAAGTTAGTCATGCACGTGCGAAGTACTCTATGGTTTGATAGGTTGGCCGCCTCCATTCTATATGTGTTCCTAGCACACCAAGCCACTGATTGACTTGTTCTAGGTAAAGAAGTCTAATTTAAGTGCAAAAGACTTCGGTATCCTCGATGATGGTTCCCCACCTGAACTCGGTAGTGTTTTATTGTAAGACTACCATGTGATCATGCTTGTCTGGGACAACGTGTTCACATGTTTGTAGCAGAACCAGCTCATGTTTTGGAGCTTACTATCGTAGTTCATTTCCCGAGAATCTCGCAACGTCATCTCGTCGATTTGTGTTGCAAACTTTCATTTTTCTTCCTAGACTCGATGTGTCTGGAATATCCTAACACCAACCAGATCTGAATCTCAGGCAGATATGATGGTTGGAATATTCCAACATTTGCGTTTTGTTCGCAGCTTGCACCCCATCGTGCCAATTCTCCATGGGCTGTCCTTCTCAGCAATTGTTGTTCAGGATCATCTTCAGAGGTGGTCCTACCATGGGTCCCATCCATTCTCGATGATAAGCAAAAATCATCCATTGCGTTGTCTTCAACAAGGTAGTCCACATCATCCATTCTAGTCTGAGTATGCCATTTCCTCGAGCTCTTTCAATCAATCAATTGTAAATTTCCTTAAGCTGGTATGAAGAGTTCCAATGATCTATGGATCAAAAGTAATTCTTTTTGCCACTTAAGGGATCAGTCCAACGAGTCACCTTTCTCGAGGTGCCCCGTTACGGGATCATGGTAATTATTTCCTCGCCATCTGACACCATCCACCATCTTTCTAAGCGTGGAATTGTTGCCCACCAAATCAAACCCCGTCATTGTTCCTCCATCCCTCTCGACGTGTTTTGTGCCTCAACTCGAGATGTTTCAACATCTCATTCCACGAGTTGATCTTGAGTGCTCGATCTTCGAGGAGATCGTCTCCTATAGAGTCTCTTTCTGTCGCCATCGTGTTGGATGAAGATCTCGAAAGCAAAGACGTCAAGACCAAGATGATGGAATGAATCAACATCCTCGAGAAGGGCAAATGGATCATGAAGATTGTGATAGCTTGTGACTTCCCTTTTCCTCTTACCTCACGTCTTGAATCTAGGGGCGAGATTCTTGTTTAGTGGGGGTGAGTTGTCACATCCCTAGCTCTGGTAATGCTTAGTGCTTGCATTAGAGTGTTGCATCATGTTTAAATTTGGTTTAAATTGAAATTGGGATTGATCAAACCCTAGCATCAGAAAGAATTCAACTAGGTTCAAATAAAAATCATTTTCAATGAATCCAAAATGCCTTTGAAAATGTTCATGATTTTTGATAAGGGTGAAAACCATATCCAGAGATGATGGATATTTTTCAAGACATTTTTGGTATTTGAATTAATCCATATTGTATTTGAATTGGGGCACTTAAATTCTATAAATAATTTTAATTGCTCCAACATATTCTGAAAATAGCTAAGGGTCTTTGTAATATTTCAGTTAATGCCCAAAATTATTTTCAGGATTTATTAAAATGATTTGGTTTATAAACTAAATCAAAACAGAGCAAATAAATAGAAAAACAGAAATAAGATAGAAGAGGCCACTAGGCCACCTACCGAACCTACAGGCGGCCCACCATGCTGCCCAAAGACTATTGGCCCAGCCCAACAGCGCCTCACCGTCTTCAACCTCCCGCCAAGAGGCGGGGAGGCGTCTTGATCGTCAGCGTGGGCACGTGCCCTGGCCACCTCCTCCCTCCTAGCCTGCCTGGCTCCTCCTCGACGCCCCGGAGATGCCACGCGCCTCCCCGACCCCCTCTCACTTCTCCCTCGCTCTCTGGACCTCCCTCCCCCTCGCTCCTCTGCTTCCCCCCCCATGACCGAGCATGCCCGTCGCCGCCGTTTGGTGTTGCCACGGCCACCAGCCCTCCCTCGCCCATCTAGCGTGCTCGAGAGCTCTGCCACGCCGTCCCCGTATACCCCCATCGAGCCACGTGAGCTGGGAAGCACCGCAACGCCTCGACGTCGTCGTCTTCTACCTCGGGCCACCGAGATCGCCGACGCCGATTCGCGCCACCCGGGTCGTCCATAGCCCCGCCGTCTGTACCCTTCACCTCGCCGTGAGCTTCTGCCTATCCTCCTCCTCTCCGTTCGCTCTGCCGCGCACCGTAGCGACCACACCGCACTCACCCGGATGCGCCGCCGCCTGAACTCGTCGCCGGTGATGCTCCGGTGACCATTTGGTCCCGGGCATGCGCCCAACGCGCTCCCCGCATCGCGTAGAGCCTCCGTGGCACCTCGGGCCATTGCTTATGCACCGCAGCCCCATCCCCATTTGCACCCGAGCTCCGGCCGCCGCTTTGAGTTCGCCGTCATCGGCTCCGGCCACCATAGGTCCCGCCGCCACCACCACTCGGCACGCGCCAGAGCTCTCCAACGAGCCCAAGAACGGCCTCGTCCGTGCCCTGTGGGCGATTTCCGAGCCGCGCCGCCGTCTCGGGCGTCGCCGGCATCGAGTCGCCGGCGAGTTTGACCCCACTGACCCTGTTTGACCATGGGTGGGGCCCAGTTTCAACCCCCCGGGTCAATGACAGGTGGGTCCTAGCACTGCTAATTAATCTAGGATTAGTACTAATCTAATTAGCTAGACTAATGACACTTACACGCGGGACCCACTGGTCAGTTTGACCTGGGCCGCCCGTTGACATGCTGACGTCACTAATACGTCATGCTGACGCAGTAATTGTTTCTGGAATTTAAAATAAATCAGAAAATGATTTATTATTCCAGAAAATGTCCTAAACTTCTAAAAATCATAGAAATTCAACCGTAACTCCAAATGAAATAATTTATATATGAAAAATTATCAGAAAAATCCAATCTATCCATCTGTACTGTTTTCATGCATGTTAGAACAACTTATGACTACTGTTTAGTACAATTCAATTAAATGGCATTTAAATAACTACATGTGGAGTTTGAATTTGAACCTAGGGTTCAAACCAACTTCATTTAACCTGCTGCTAGTTGCATTAGCTCAAATCACATCATATTGCCATGTCACATTCATGCATCATATTGTCGCATTGCATTGATTGTGTTCTTCCTTGTTTGCCGGTGTTTGTCCCCTCTCGATAGATGTGATACCGACGATGTGATCGATGACACCGATGAAGAGCTATACTATCTTCAGAAGTGCCAGGCAAGCAAAACCCCCTTGTTCATTCTGATATAATCCCACTCTATCGCTCCTGCTCTATTTTACTGCATTAGGACAACAACGACTCATGTGTTACTTGCTGCGGTAGCTGAACCCTTTATCCTCTGCATGACCTGTCATTCCATAGTAATTAGATGAAACCCACTAGCATGAGTAGGAGTTGTTTGAGCCCTGATGTGCCTACTCATTCATGCTTGTTTGTCATGCTTGCTATTGCTTAGAGTTGAGTCAGGTCTGATTCATCGGGAATGAATTGGAATGGTGTGTGAACATGTCCTACTGTGTGTGAGCTAAGTGTGTGAACACGATTTGGTAAAGGTAGCGGTGAGAGGCCATGTAGGAGTACATGGTGGGTTGTCTCATTGCAGCCATCCTCGTGAACTGAGTTCTGTGTTTGTGATCCATGAACAGTTACTACCACACATTGGGTTCCGTAACTCGGCCCCTCTCGGCTTATTAATCAACTCGATCTACGTCCGTGAGTTGCAACTAGTTTCTGGTGTTTGTAGGTAGTGTTAGTAGTCTACCAAGTGGCACCTGGTACAGGTGGGCTTGGGACAGACTAGGCACAGTGGCACGGTGTACCAAGTGGCACCCGGATGGTGGGCTTGGGAACCCTGCTCACATCGTTTGGGGCCGTGAGCGACACCCCGGCCGGATCTCCTTGCGGATGGAACCTGAATAGGCGATAAACCTGGACGAGAGACTTGTGTGGTTAGTCAGGTCGTGGCTGACTCCCTCGCCCGGTCTCCGCTTGAAGGTTGCCGAGGTACATGACGTGTACAGGGCGATAAGTGGCGAGAGCGTGTGTGAAGAAGTACACCCCTGCAGGGTTATCATTATCTATTCGAATAGCCGATTCCTCGGATATGGAAACTTGGACCCCTGGCATAGTTCATAGACAAGTGAAAGTGGATACTCTAAAATGCGCAAGATAAGCGTGAGTGCTATGGATGGCGTTCTCATAGGGAGACGGGAGCGGATCCATAGTGGTGTATTGATATGGTGAATATGTGGACTCGTGTGCGCCACCTCAAAAGAGTTACTTGGAGACGTAGCTTAGAATAGCCACCGAGTCAAAGCTGGCTTGCTGCAGTCAAACTCCACCACCCCCTTTTGATAATGATGCATATGTAGTTAGATCTGATGTAAGTCTTGCTGAGTACATTTGTACTCACGTTTGCTTATTTTATGTTTTTGCGAGAGACGTCGGTCCTCGCTTAGTAGTTCCGCTTGGACTTCGACGTTTAGCTTGTTACCTCAGCTACGATCTTGTGCCCTTGGCAGGATCTGGTAGATAGTCAGGCTTCTCAGCCCTTTTTCATTTGTAGATGTATGTACTCAGACATGTTAAGCTTCCGCGTGTGCTTTGTTTTGTATGTTTCTGTATGTTGGGTCATGAGACCCATGTTTGTAATATCTCGCTCCTGAGCCTAATGAATAAATACTTTGAGTCGTAGAGTTATGTTGTGATGCCATGTTGTATTTACACATCTTGAGCATATTGTGTGTATGTTTGAAATGCTTGGTATGTGTGGGATCCGACAATCTAGTTGTTTATCCTTGGCAGCCTCTCATATGTGGAAATGTAGTCTAGTGCTTCTGAGCGATAGTAGTCCGCTTCAGCCGGTTCACCGGAGTCCTCGCTAGCCCAGCACTACTGCTCTGGACACTTGACTGGTAGGCATGTGTTTCACTTCGTTCCTATATACATCCTTCGGGAAATGTCACGCGGTGATATTCGAGTCTGCCTTAGCCTGCTACAGCCGGGATACCGGAGTCCTGTTAGCCAGTGCTACAGCCCGAATTCATACGTTGATGACCGACATGCTCGATGTGATTCATGTATGCCTGTCCCCATGGGTTAGTGCCGCTTTGGGTTCACGACTAGCCATGTCGGCCCGGGTTCTTTGTCATATGGATGCTAGCGACACTATCATATACGTGAGCCAAAAGACGCAAACGGTCCCGGGCCATGGTAAGGCGACACCCGTGGGAATACCGTGCGTGAGGCCGCAAAGTGATATGAGGTGTTACCGGCTAGATCGATGTGACTTGGAATCGGGGTCCTGACAACGTTGGCATGGCAGGACCCGACGAACTAGCATTACTTGGATTAATTTGACAAGACTAATATCCTTCTTGAGGAGATCCCGAATGCGGCTTTGCAATATCGGCACGTCATTAACCGGTCCCCAGTCCAGCCCCTTGTTGACCCATGATACAAGCTGTGGTGGAGGGGCAGAGCGGAAGGCTGGGGCGGCCGCCCACTTCCCCCCTCGGGGCGCGGTGATATAAAACCACTCCCGCAGCCATATGTGGGAAACTCCCGGGAAAGAGCCCTTTGGCCATAAAGCATCGACACCCTTGCTTATTATAGCGCCTCCGCACTCCACGTGTCGCCCGTCGATCATCTTTGGCTTCACATTGAAGGTCTTGGGCCATAAGCCGAAGTGTGGGGTAATGCGGAGGAAGGCCTCACACACAACGATAAACGTTGAAATGTGGAGGAAGGAATCGGGAGCTAGATCATGGAAATCTAGCCCATAATAGAACATGAGCCCTCTAACAAAGGGGTGAATACCGAAGCCAAGCCCTCAGAGGAAGTGGGAAACGAATATGACACTCTCGTTGGGTTCGGGAGTAGGGATAACCTGCTCTTGAGCAGGAAGTTTGTGAAGGATTTCGGCAGCCAGATACCTAGCATCCCTAAGCTTTTTGATGTCCTCCTCTATGCGGAAGAGGCCATCCACCGGCCTTGAAGGTTGGATCCGGACATGGTTGAAGGTTCAGAGCACTTGGACTGAACCTTGGGTGTTGGAACTCGAGGTAGGGGAAGGGAAGTATCGAGCGTGGAAAGAAAAGGACAGGTCTTGACCTCTTTATAAAGGGGATGAATATCAAGCGTCCTCCGCGCGGCCGTTTGGAAGTTGCCTAATTCAAGGAGTAATACTAATGGAACGGTTGGGTTACCCACACCGATATTGATGAGAATCCCGTGATAAGGGGACACGATCTCTGCTTCGATAAGACGTGCCAATAAAACTGCCTCGCAGGATGTGTAGTGGCAGGTTGGAACAACGATTTGAATAAATAACCGGGCCACGGCGTGGTGTCACGCTATAAAAAAGCTGTCAGCAGATTAGACTCGTGGAATATTGTATTCTCTATGGTGGTATGTGGAAATTGTTTTGCAGAGCCAGACATGGTTCTTGTGTTCAAAATCTACCTTGAAGTATTCGGAGAAGGAACCCGCCTTGCAATGCCGAAGACAATCTGTGAGCCGGACTCATCGTCATTGAAGCCTGGTTCAAGGGCTACTGAGGGAGTCCTGGATTAGGGGGTCCTCGGACAGCCAGACTATATGCTTATGCCGGACTGTTGGACTATGAAGATACAAGATTGAAGACTTCGTCCCGTGTCCTGGTGGGACTCTCCTTTGCATGGAAGGCAAGCTTGGCGATTCGGATATGTAGATTTCCTTCTTTGTAACTGACTGTGTAACCCTAGCCCCCTCCGGTATCTATATAAACTGGAGGGTTTAGTCCGTAGGACAAGAACAGTCATAATCATAGGCTAGCTTCTAGGGTTAGCCTCTATGATCTTGTGGTAGATCAACTCTTTTTATACTCATATCATCAAGATCAATCAAGCAGGAAGTAGGGTATTACCTCCATCGAGAAGGCCCGAACCTGGGTAAACATCGTGTCCCCCGCCTCCTATTACCATTAATCTTAGACGCACAGTTCAGGACCCCCTACCCGAGATCTGCCGGTTTTGACACTGACATTGGTGCTTTCATTGAGAGTTCCACTGTGTCGTCACCATAAGGCTTGATGGCTCCTTTAATCGTCTACAACGATTCGATCCAGCGTGAGGTTTTCCTCCCCAGACAGATCTTTGTATTTGGCGGCTTCGCACTGCGGGCCAACTCGCTTGGCCATCTGGAGCAGATCGATAGCTATGCCCCTGGCCATCAGGTCAGCTTTGGAAGCCTGAACTACACTTCCGACATCTGCGAAGACTTGATCTTCAACGGATTCGAGCCCATGACAGGTGCGCCCTACAACCGCGATGAACATGACTTAGATCTGTCGTCGGACGGCGATCAGGAGATCACACCTGCAGCTGCCCCGGCTCTAAATCCGGAGTAGATCGTGCATCCGAGGACGGGTGGATGGACCCCGCCATGGAACCCGTACACTCAGCGACGATAGAGCCGAACACCGATCTCACTTCCAAGGAGGTCTGTGTCATCGGATCCTCGGACTCATTTCCGGCCATACGCTCCGAACCGTGTACATCCGTGCCCATCGTCCCTAGCTGGGTGCCGGTCATGGAGTTTAGCTCCGCGGATATCTTTCAGCATTCGCCCTGGGGTGACATACTAAATTCATTAAAGTCTCTCTCCATGCCGTGCGCGTATGTGCATGAGTTGGATCGGATGGAGTTAGTGCGTTGGTGTGTGTACATGCGTGGCGGCATGCGTCCTGTACATGCGTGGCTTGTTGCGTGGTTATCAATATAAACTATAAAACATCTTCAACTTAGCATCCTGATGTATCATTTCTAGTGGTTAGCGAAGAGTTCGTTTTCTTTTATTTGTTTATAGGCGGGCAGGCGACAAAAAATAGGGGAAAACGCGCAAGGTTCCTTTCAGACATTCCATCGTGAGGTTCCCTGCTCCTTCTCGGTCATCGGGAATCTATGTTCTTCAACTCTTTTCTTTTACGAGAGCTTTGTTCATCCTTTTGCCAACACGCAAGACATCTAGCATCAAGGTGCACGTGTGATGTCTACTACACAACCTTCTTCTTGTAGACGTTGTTGGGCCTGCAAGTGCACAGGTTTGTAGGACAGTAGCAAATTTCCCTCAAGTGGATGACCTAAGGTTTATCAATCCGTAGGAGGCGTAGGATGAAGATGGTCTCTCTCAAACAACCCTGCAACGAAATAACAAAGAGTCTCTTGTGTCCCCAACATACTCAATACAATGGTAAATTATATAGGTGCACTAGTTCGGCGAAGAGATGGTGATACAAGTGCAATATGGATGGTAGATAAAGGTATTTGTAATCCAAAATAATAAAAACAGCAAGTAGCGAGCGATAAAAGTGAGAACGGTTTTGCAATGATAGGAAACAAGGCCTAGGGCTCATACTTTCGCTAGTGCAAGTTCTCTCAACAATAATAATATAGATAGATCATATAACAGTCCCTCAACATGCAAAAAAGAGTCACTCCAAAGGCACTAATAGCAGAGAACAAACGAAGAGATTATGGTAGGGTACGAAACCACCTCAAAGTTATTCTTTTGGATCAATCTATTCAAGAGTTTGTACTAGAATAACACCTTAAGACACAAATCAACCAAAACCCTAATGTCACCTAGATACTCCATTGTCACCTCAAGTATCCGTGGGCATGATTATACGATATGCATCACACAATCTCAGATTCATCTATTCAACCAACACAACGTACTTCAAAGAGTTCCCCAAAGTTTCTATCGGAGAGTCAAGAACGTGTGCCAACCCCTAAGCATAGGTTCATGGGCGGAACCCGCAAGTTGGTCACCAAAACATACATCAAGAGGCACATGATATCCCATTGTCACCACAGATAAGCATGGCAAGACAAACATCAAGTGTTCTCATAAAAGACTCAATCCGATAAGATAACTTCAAAGGGGAAAACTCAATTCATCACAAGAGAGTAGAGGGGGAGAAACATCATAAGATCCAACTACAATAGCAAAGCTCGGGATACATCAAGATCGTGCCATAGAGGGAACACGAGAGAAAACACGAGAGAGAGAGAGAGAGATCAAACACATAACTACTGGTACATACCCTCAGTGTCGAGGGTGAACTACTCCCTCCTCATCATGGAGAGCGTCGGGATGATGAAGATGGCCACCGGTGAAGGATCCCCCCGCCGGCAGGGTGCCGGGAAGGGCTCTCGAGAGGTTTTTGGTGGCTACAGAGGCTTGTGGCGGCGGAACTCCCGATCTATCTTCTCCGTGGATGTTTTTAGGGTACGTGCGACTATATAGGCGAAAGAAGTCGGTCAAGGGGTGCTCGAGGGGTCCATGAGACAGTGTAGGGCGCGCCCTCCTATCTCGTGGGCTCCTCGAGGATCTTCTGACTTCCTCTCCAAGCCTCCAGGATGATAATTGAGGGAGTCCTGGATTAAGGGGTGTCCGGATGGCCGGACTATGACCTTTGGCCGGACTCCAGGACTATGAAGATACAAGATTGAAGACTCTGTCCCGTGTCCGGATAGGGACTTTCCTTGGCGTGGAAGGCAAGCTTGGTGATACGATATGAAGATCTCCTCCCATTCTAACCGACTCTGTGTAACCCTAGCCCTCTCCGGTGTCTATATAAACCGGAGAGGTTTAGTCCGTAGGACGAACAACAATCATACCATAGGCTAGCTTCTAGGGTTTAGCCTCTCCGATCTCGTGGTAGATCAACTCTTGTAATACCCATACCATCAATATTAGTCAAGCAGGACGTAGGGTTTTACCTCCATCAAGAGGGCCCGAACCTGGGTAAAAACATCGTGTCCCTCGTCTCCTTTTACCATCCACCTAGACGCACAGTTCGGGACCCCTACCCGAGATCCGCCGGTTTTGACACCGACATTGGTGCTTTCATTGAGAGTTCCTCTGTGTCGTCACCATCAGGAAGGATGCCGCACCCCGTCTTTAAAGATGGCGCTGTCACTAAAGGAGCTTTGGCTGTCGGTCAAACTCTCCGGCTAGGCAGGTTTTTGGTGACCGCCTGTTCGGCCGTCGCACCGACGATGACCTCTCAGGCCATCGAAAGCAATCTTCACATCAGCTCGGAACTCGCCGAGCAGTTATATCCAACGGAGCTCTCTCCCCTGAACGAGCTCCTGGATCGCATTGCCGCCCTGGGAGTCGCTACAGATTACGACCAGATCGGGCTTAAACCCGACCAGAGAGAGATCTGCTCTCCCCAGGTCACCCACCATGTTTAAGTGGTGGAAGAACAATGCGGCGAACCGTCGCCCGCTCTAAGGACCAGATTTGTCCGGATTCCCGACCCCTCCAAGCCGGATACCCGCGGAGGGGAGGAGGTTGCCCAAGTCCTGAACCTAAAGTCAGGCAGCAGGCCTGATTCATTGAATAATGTCGAAGAAAGCAAGCTTCCAAACTCGGAAGCTTCTTGGCCCCTGAATCTTTTATCGGGCAGGGTTCCGAATTTAATGCCGCCTGCCCACCCAACTATAAGGGATTTATCCCAAATACGGCAAGCGCCCGGGGAAACAGTACACCACTATTGGGCCAGATTCCTCCTGGTTATGAACAGGATAAGGGACGGCCGTGAGGAAGAAGCAATTTCATTCTTCTGTAACAACTGCACGGACATAGGAATCCTCAACGCCATAAGTCGCCGCGAAATTACATGTTTCGCCGACTTGACGTCCATAGTACGAAAGTACTGTGCGACAGAAAGCGTTCGGAAAACCGAAAACAAATTCTGGGACAATCCGGCCCCGAATTCAACACGAGTCCGGAACAAAAGGGCGCATTATCGCCAGGCACCTGAGCCAAACATCAAGAAACAAAAACCCACTATAGGGTATGGGACCGTACTGGAGAAATGGCTCAATGGACCCTGTAAAATTCATAGTTTAGGGGAAGTCACACCAACTCACAACCTTAGAGCATGTTGGATACTCCGGCCGGTGGCCAGAAGTGGCGAGGAGCTTCTAACTCCAGAACCCGATGAACACCACCCCGAAAACGCCAGTACGGTGTCGACAGTATTCGAGACCTTCGCATCAAACAATGCGAGGAAACGAACCCTCCGCAGCCTTGCCGAAGTCTACCAAGTAGCAACAATAAACCCATGGAGTGACACGGCTATTACTTTTAATGCCAGTGACGAACCTAAATTCCGGACAGCCCGAGCACCAGCCACATCGGTCCTCAGTCCGATAGTGGACGGTTTCCGACTTACAAAGGTACTCATGGACGGCGGCAGCGGACTTAACCTCATCTACGAGGAAACCCTGCGAAAAATGGAAATAGACTGGAGCCACATTGAGCGAAGCAACACAACCTTCAGAGGAATAATACCAAGCAGTGAAGCGTGCTGTTCAGGGAAAATCACACTGGATGTGGTATTCGGCACGCCGGATAATTATAGATCCAAAGAGGTCACATTTCAAGTGGCCCCGTTCAGCAGCGGATACCACACTCTGCTAGGGCGAGAAGCATTTACAATTTTTCAAGCCATACCACATTACGGGTACATGAAGCTAAAAATTCCCGGACCCAAAGGGATCATCACTCTGGCAAGTGATCCGGACACTGCACTCCGCGCCGAAAACAAGACAGCCGCACTGGCCCTGGAGGCATTATCCGAAGCATTAGCGGCCGAGGAACTAGCTGCGTTGCGCTCCATAGTGGACAGGGACGATGTGATACTAGACAAGAGATCCAAGTCCACCTCCTTCAAACCAGCTGATGGAATAGTCAAATTCCAAGTCCATCCAACGGACCCCACAAAAACGGCCTCCATCGGGGCGCAACTAAAACCCGATGTCGATGCCGCACTCAGAGAATTCCTGCGAGAAAATTGGGACATTTTTTCCTGGCACCCTTCAGACATGCCAGAAATCCCATGCAGGCTGGCTGAACATAGCCTGAACATTATAAAAGGGTTTAGCCCGTTAAGCAGACTCTTCGGTGTTTCTCCTAGCCCAAGAGACAAGCCATGGGAGAGGAGCTAGCAAAACCACTGGAAGCCGGATTCATTAGAGATATAAAACATCCGGACTGGTTAGCAAACCTGGTGATGGTACCAAGGAAGGACAAATCCTGGCGCCTATGTGTCGATTTCAAAGACCTAAACAAGGCCTGCCCAAAGGATCCTTTCCCGCTCCCCCGAATTGATCAAATCATCAATGCCACCGCAGGACACGACTCATTTTGTTTCCTCGATGCATACTCTGGATACCACCAAATCAAGATGGCAAAGTCAGACCAAGCCGCAACGGCATTCATCACCCCATACGGCCCATTCTTCTTCAACACAATGCCCTTCGGGCTCAAAAACGCCGGCGCAACATATCAGGGCATGATTCAGACATGTCTGGCCAACTAGATCGGCAAAATAGTTGAGGCATACGTAAATGACGTGGTCGTCAAAACCAAACACGTCGATGCTCTAGTAGACGACTTGAGGCTCACGCTCGACAATCTCCGAACATATGACATTAAGCTCAACCCGGAAAAATGCGTTTTCGGCATACCAGGAAAGCTCTTGGGCTTCATCGTATCCGGTAGAGGAATTGAAGCAAACCCAGCCAAGATCCGGGCTCTGTCACAATTGGATACCCCAAAAGACCTCAAACAAATACAAAAATTAACAGGATCCGTGGCGGCTCTAAGCCGCTTTATCTCCCGCTTGGGAGAAAAGGCATTACCCCTTTATCGCCTCCTGAGGCGCACCGAACACTTCGAGTGGACGGATGCCACCACGGTCGGACTCGAAGAAATCAAAGCCATACTGGCAACAAATCCGGTCCTGGCCGCGCCCAACACGGGCGAACCAATGATATTATACATCGCGGCAACCCATCAAGTTGTAAGCACGGTGCTCGTCGTCGAACGAGAAACGGATGGACACAAGTTCCCTCTCCAAAAACTAGTTTACTACGTGTCCACTGTCTTAACCCCATGCAAGTCACGGTACCCGCATTATCAAAAAATAGCATACGCCGTGTTCATGGCATCCCGGAAGCTGCGACACTTTTCAAGAGTGTTCAATAACAGTGGCATCCGAAGTACCCCTTAACGATATTATAAACAACCGCGACGCAACGGGACGGATTGCCAAATGGGCCATCGAGCTCCTCCCATTCGACATAACTTACAAGCCAAGGCGAGCTATTAAGTCGCAGGTTTTGGCCGACTTCATCGCCGAATGGACTGAAGCCGAGCTCCCTAAAGAGTACAGCGCATACTCCAACTGGATCATGCACTTCGACGGCTCCAAAATGTTGGCTGGCCTGGGGGCTGGCGTCGTTCTAACGTCCCCAACCAGAGATACAGTACAATACGTACTTCAGATAATGTACACGGATTCCAACAACGCAGCCGAATACGAGGCCCTTCTACATGGTCTCCGGATGGCAGTCTCCATGGGCATTCAGCGCCTAGAGGTCCGCGGGGATTCAAACCTCGTGATATCCCAAATAAATGGAGACTTTGACGCCAAGGATCCGAAAATGGCAGCTTATCGCAATGCAATCTTAAAAATGTCAGCTCGGTTTGAGGGGCTCGAATTCCATCACATAGCCCGGGAGAACAACCATGCAGCAGACGTGTTGGCACGCATTGGCGCCAAGCGCGATGCCGTCCCTCCCAACATCTTCCTTGAAAGGCTGTTCAAGCCATCCGTATCATGGGAGGGAGAGTCCGGAAACAATAGCCCGGACACAACCACGCTGCCTCTCACTGAACACTCTGACACAGTCGGTGGCTCCGCCACCGAAACAACACCGTTAGCCCACACAATAATGGCAGTCATTGCCCCGTGGACAGAACCATTCCTAGCCTACCTAACTAGGCAGGAACTTCCCGAGGACCAAAATGAAGCCCGCTGCATAGTGCGGCGATCTAAGGCCTACCAAGTCCATGAGGGAGAGCTTATAAGAAAAGCACAACCGGAGTCCTTCAAAGATGTATCTTCGAAGAGGAAAGGCGAAACCTTCTGGCTGAAATCCACGCCGGACTCGGCGGGCACCACGCCGCAGCCCGGGCCCTGTAAGCAAGGCCTTCCATACCGGATTTTATTGGCCAACGGCCCGGGCAGACGCTCAGGATTTAGTGTAGCGATGCGTCGGTTGCCAATTATTCGCAAATCAAAGCCACATGCGGCCTACCGCCCTACAAACCATACCCATTACCTGGCCTTTTGCGGTCTGGGAGCTTGACATGGTTGGATCCCTTAAAGGAGGAACCCACAAGAAAAAATACCTACTGGTTATGGTGGACAAATTCACCAAATGGATAGAGGCCAAGCCTGTAAAGACGGCCGAATCCGAACCAGTGATAGACTTCATATCCGGGGTTGTACACCGTTACGACGTCCCCCATAGCATCATAACTGATAACGGCACAAACTTTACGGACGATGAAGTTAAACTCTGGTGCAAAAACATGGGCATCAAGCTCGACTACGCTTCAGTCTATCACCCACAAACTAACGGTCAAGTCGAACGAGCCAATGGTCTTATTATGAGCGGCATCAAACCTAGACTAGTGCGATCCCTCGAGGAGTCAAACACGCACTGGGTAGAGGAGCTTGACTCCGTACTCTCGGGGCTACGGACCACGCCAAATCGCACTACCGGATTCACGCCATTTTTTATGGTATAGGGCGCAGAGGCAGTTCTGCCCTGCGACATAATACATGACTCACCTCGAGTGCGCATGTACAAAGAAAGAGAAGCCGAGCTAGATCGGCAGGACAGCTTGGACGCATTGGAGGAGGAGCGCGACGTGGCATAAGCTCGTTCCGCATTCTATCAACAGCAGGCTCGAAGATATCAAAGCAGAGAAGTACGGGCCAAAACTTACAACGTTGGCGAACTCGTTCTACGCCTGCCGGACAAGAAAAAGGACAAACTAAAGCCCAAATGGGAGGGTCCCTTCATAATCGACCAAATCTTGTTGGCGGAGCGTCTCATGAAGCACATCGGACAAACGACTCGAGCCGAACCCATGGAACGCAGCACGCCTACGAAGATTCTACGCCTAGCGCCGGACTCCGTGTTCGTCTCCTTCCTCTGTCCCCTTTTTATTTTTATTTTTCACATTAAGCTGTCTGGCATTTCTCTCCTTCTCCCTCCCCTTTTTCTTCTCCCAAGCCTTTCGGGGCTTGCTAGTGCATTGTTCACACATACTTGACGCGCCACCCGCGCTCACCATACCTGGGGGCTTCTTTATCAGAAGTTTACATAAAACGGGCCTCATGCCCAAAACATGCGTGACACTTCCGCATGAACCTTTTATACACCATTATATGGATCGATATGACTTAAGTTTTGGCCAAGCTGGGTTGCCTGGCTCCTATGCTTACTCCTACATTCCCGTTCGTTCGGCTAGGTGGTAAAGGGAGCACCTCTGCAATTGTTACCGCCGGGTCAGCCGGACGTGTACCTCAGACTGGGTGAAGCCGAAAGCTAGCGTTCTTAAGGGAATATTCGGTCGGTGAATTAAAAGATGATTTTTGTTGTTTATTTATCTGCCCCCAGATGCTTCTCTGCTCTTTTCAGCAGTCCGGACATGCACTTTAGGGCATGCCTCCTAGGGAAAGGAACCCCTAACGGAACTATTCTCCCTGGAAGATGTTTCTTACTAACCATGTAATATAACATAACTAGTTGGGCACTTATGCGCTAAAGCAATTATGACCCCTACGCCTTGTCTCCATGCATGCCCCGATTCTTACATAATCGAGAGGGTATTCGGACACACTCCGGACTATAGGGTCCGGAGGTCGAAGCGAAAAGGTCCGCAATGACAAACGATCTACAATCCGGCTAGAAGGCATTTTTTATGTCAATTTTGTTTTTCAATTACAGAGTTACTCTGACTCAGTATACTCTTCTTCAATACCATCCAACAGGAGGTATAATTTACAGTCCTATTGGGAATATTTTGCAGCCAGCTCTACCTGGCCATATGCTAAGCTGACAGGGATCTCCTTTCCATCAGGACCCATAGGGCCGACCTCGGCCATGTGGTTTGGGTCAGCCTTCGAGTACCGAGTCTTCACCATGGCCCAGGCCTCTCTGGCACCTTGGCGGCGGGCCGATATCTTCCACAACCGGAAGCGCTGCCGCACTCCCTCCAGCTTCTCTGCAAGCTCCCCAAGGCCTTCGGGCGCGGAAAGGGATGGCCACATAGCTCGGAAGACGCTCCGCATTGCCTGCCAAACTCGTTCGTGCAGTTGCAACAACTCGGGAAGAAGGTCCCCCGTGGAACCGGGCATGTCCTCCGCAGGACGACCCGTCAGCAGACCTAAAGACATAGCTCTGTCAATCGACTTCTTCGCCGATTTTTTTTTCGAGAATTCGCTCAAGCACTTACTAAAAATGCCACGTCGAAGTCACCGATTCTCCTTTACGAAAGAAGACACCTGGACACGAACATCTTTTAGTTCCTCGCCCAGCTGGGTATTGGCGTCTTGAAGTTTGTTCTTATCTTGCCTCACCCTTGTCAGCACGCTCTCGCCAGCCTTTAGCTGACGTAGGAGTTGTTGCTTTTCCGGATTTACTCCGGCTTCATCTGCATTGTTATCGTCAGCATCACACACATGCCGCACTTCGCAATGGAATTACTTTTGGAGAACATAAATTACCTGAGGGGGCCTCCTTGCCAATTGCTGAAATGGCCAGTGCAGCCTCGAGTTGGGCCTTGCACTCCGCCAACTCGTGAGACAGTTGCGTGTTCTTCTCTGTAAGACCCTGCATAACACATGATCCTTAAAACAGTTACTTAACTATTTCAAGTCTCGGGGGCTACTGACACATATAACTATCAGATTTACTCACCCGTATGTCTTTTACATACTGCTCCGTGGCCCTGGCTAGACCATTTCGAGCAGCACGGAGGTACGCATCTCCTGTATTAAAGGCGTTTGACGCCTCCGGGGAAAAACATGCGTCCTGAAGAACAGTCCGGTGATGCCAGTGGTTCATGGCACTCTCCACCTCTGAATTGGTGGAAGATAGGCCGTCTGCATCTTCTATCGGAGGAACGCCTGACGGGCGTCCCGTGTCCGCCTCCGCTTCCGGACCCGGCCTTGAAGTTTGGCCGGTGGATATAGTCCGGCGGGCTCTCTTCTTCCTAAAAAGAAGATGGGCATTAGAATGACTTGAGGGCATAGACCCTAGGCGTGAAATTCGCACGCCGTACCGTTGCACCGAAGTCTCGATCTGGTCCGCACTTCTTTTTTGCCCGCCTGGCTTTAGCGGCCCTTGTTGGCTGCCCGCCGCGGGCCCGGCACTCCGCCTCAAGGATTTCCCCTGCAAAACGAAACACTATTGGTCTACAGCATTCAAAATAAGGCATGGATGGATCTCCTTCGAGGTGCCAGGATTTCGGCCTCGGCTAACCTATGAGGCTGGAAGAAATCCGGGATAGTCGGCCGTAATGGCCGCTAAGGTGTTGTCCTTACTCAATTGGTGAAAAACCCCATCAATTAAATCCACACATAAGTCCGGATCCTCTTGGGAATCCGGATCGAGGGACCGTTCTGGGTCCTCGGGCTGTGGGGGAGAGTTGTTGATCTCCTTCACCTTCTGGCGTAACTCCTGCGTTAATGTCGCCAGATTGAATACTCAATCGTGGGAATTTCGAAAGCGGGCAGATAAGTAAAATTGTTCGCTTACCCAACTTGGAGGATTGTACATGGAGAATCCGACCTCCGGGTTCACAGGGAGGAATTCCTCTTCTTCTCCCTTGTACAAAGCGGATAAAATTCTCGTTAAGGTGGAGGCCGAATCTGGCCCCTTACGACCGCACCGGGTGGCGTCGTCCTCCCCGTTGAAATGCCACATGGGGTGGCCTCTGTATTGAAGCGGCTGCACCCCCCGCGTAATGCATATGGCCATGACCTTGATCATGATCAGTCCGGAATGAGCCAACAACCTTATCCGGCTCATCAGGTAAAACACGTCCCTGTCAGTTTCCCTCTGAGGATTCCGCGGGCGCCAGCTCAGGCGCTTCTTCAACGGAGCATTATTGAACTTAGGGAGGCTGATCCGTCCAGGGTCCGGCAGGGGGACGTCATCTATGTAAAACCACTCCGAGGGCCAGTCCTCGGACGCCCTCTTTGGGGTGCTGGATAGATATCCGGTTCCAGCAATGCGCCATAGTTTGGCTCCGCCCACTTGCAAAAATACCCTGGCTTTTCGCATTCGTTCGACACGTGGAAAATGGCCTTTATTGGGCGTGGAAGCCAAGGGGCGCAACATTTATCAGAAGCCGGACACTATTCTACAAGTATATGAAGCTGGAGAAGAACCCGCCTTGCAATGCCGAAGACAACTTGCGCGCCGGACTCGTCGCCATTGAAGCCTGGTTCGGGGGCTACTGAGGGAGTCCTGGATTAGGGGGTGTCCGGATGGCCGGACTATGACCTTTGGCCGGACTCCCGGACTATGAAGATACAAGATTGAAGACTCCGTCCCGTGTCCGGATAGGGACTTTCCTTGGCGTGGAAGGCAAGCTTGGCGACTCTTTGTAATCCTAACCCTCTCCGGTGTCTATACAAACCGGAGAGGTTTAGTCCGTAGGACGAACAACAATCATACCATAGGCTAGCGTCTAGGGTTTAGCCTCTTCGATCTCGTGGTAGATCAACTCTTGTAATACCCATACCATCAATATTAATCAAGCAGGACGTAGGGTTTTACCTCCATCAAGAGGGCCCGAACCTGGGTAAAAACATCGTGTCCCTCCTCTCCTGTTACCATCCGCCTAGACGCACAGTTCGGGACCCCCTACCCGAGATCCGCCGGTTTTGATACCGATAATAATCTTCCAAAAAATCACGTTGCCGAAGGTTTCATTCCGTTTGGACTCCGTTTGATATTCCTTTTCTTCGAAATACTAAAACAGGCAATAAAACGACAATATGGGCTGGGCCTCCGGTTAATAGGTTAGTTCCAAAAGTAATATAAAAGTGTATAATAAAGCCCATAATCATTCAAAACACATAGTAATATAACATGAATGCTTCATAAATTATAGATACGTTGGAGACGTATCAGCATCCCCAAGCTTAATTCCTACTCGTCCTCGAGTAGCTAAATGATAAAATAAAGAATTTATGAAGTGTGAATGCTAGAAGGTGCACAAGTTTGATGAATGATAATTTCAATCACCCTTTCTAGCATGATAATATGTCATAACAGTAGTTTATCTCATAAAACTTTTCACGAACTAGTAACAAGCAATTCACATGTTAAAGCATAGACCATAAAGTTTCTTGAAAACTAGCAAACTTCATTCTTAGTCATCAAAACAATTGCAATTCATCTCATTTTCAGGAATAGCAAACTCCACATACTCAACTATCATATAGTCTTCTACAATTGCTAACACTCACGCAATACTTGTGGTTATGAAGTTTTAACCGGACACAGAGAAAGATTGGGGCTTATAATGTTGCCTCCAAACGTATTCACCTTTGGGTGATGTCAACAATAATAGTTCATACTAACGTACATCCAGTTGGATATATATATCAGGATCACCCCACCACGAAGTGCTTGCCAAAGGATAAAATGAAAAAGGGAAAGGTGAAGATCACCTTGACTCTTGCAGAAAGTAAAAGATACGCCCTTCGCAGAGGGAAGCAGGGATTTGCAGAGGTGCCAGAGCTCGATTTTGAAATAGAGATAAATAATTTTGACAGGTATGATCTCATTGTCAACATGACAACCAAGAGTTCCCAATATCTTCCATACTACATACATTATAGGCGGTTCCCACGCAGAATGGTAAATTTTTTTTACTCCCCCAACCACCAACAAGCATCAATCCATGGCTTGCTCGAAACAACGAGTGCCTCCAACTAACAACTATCCTGGGGGAGTTTTGTTTAATTATTTTTATTTGATTTTGATCTTTTTGATCATGGGACTGGGCATCCCGGTTACCGCCACTTTCTCGTGAATGAGGAGCGGAGTCCACTCCTTTTGAGAATAACCCACATAGCATGGAAGACACTGACAACCCCTAGTTGCTACATGAGCAATTTAGGCATACAAAACAGATTATAATTTGAAGGTTTAGAGTTTGGCACATGCAAATTTAGTTGGAACGGCAGGTAAATACCACATATAGGTAGGTATGGTGGACACTCATGGAAAAAACCGGGTTTATGGATATTGGATGCACAAGCAGTATTCCCGCTTAGTACAGAAATTTAGGCTAGCAAAGGGAGAAAGGCAAGCTCAACATGTTTGAATGATCCATGACAATATACTTTAACTGAGATGCGAGAAAACATAACCCATTACGTTGTCTTCCTTGTCCAACATCAACTCTTTAGCATGTCATACTTAATGAGTGCTCACAATTATAAAAGATGTCCATGATAATATATTTATATGTGAAATCTCTCTTCCTTCAATATTCTTTCATGATTTGTTCAAATGACCAATACAATGCTTGCTAACCGTCACTAAATTTACAACCTCTACTTCTTAGATCATTACTCCCCATGGAGTAAGCAAATGAAACATATATAATTTCAGATTTATGACATTCAACTCATTCAACCATTTACTCATAGGATATAAGTGAAGCACACGAGTAAATGAAAAACTACTCCAAAAAGATATGAGTGAAGATCAATGAGTAGCTAAATAATTATGCAACTATGTGAAGACTCTCTCTCATTATAGAATTTCAGATCTTGGCATCTTATTCAAACAGCAAGCAAACAAAATAAAATAACACTGCAAGGATAGCACAACTCATGTGAAGAAGCAAAAACTTAGGCTCAACCGATACTAACCGATGATTGCCGAAGAAGAAAGGTGGGATGCCTACCGGGGCATCCCCAAGCTTAGATGCTTGAGACTTATTGAAATATTATCTTGGGGTGCCTTGGGAATCCCCAAGCTTGAAATTTTGTGTCTCCTTAATTCCTCTCATATCATGGTTTCTCATTTTGTCAAAAGCTTCATTCACAACAAACTCAACAAGAACTCGTGAGATCGGTTAGTATAAACTAATGCAAAACCTTATCATCTTCTACAGTAACAAATCACCAACATTATTATTCAACATTGCATACTAAATGCCTCTGCATATTTAATACTCCTATCCTCAAATAGAATCATTAAACAAGCAAACATATGCAAACAATGCAACCATAAGAGCAATCTGTCAAAACAGTACAGTCTGTAAAGAATGCAAGGGTATCAATACTTCCCATACTCCAAAAAATTTGAACTAAAATTCCCACTGTAATAAATTTATCAGAGCTTAATATGAAAAAATATTCAACGTTATACCATGCTCTGACTTTTCTAGGGAATTTTTGCAACAGCGGGAAACTTTCTGTTTCCAAACAACAACATGTGTACTAGCAAAATAAGCATGGCAAAGGCTATCCTTGACTTTTTTTATTGAAACTAAAGATGCAAAACATTATTATAACTAACATCAAGCAAATACTAACAAGATAAAATGACTCTCCAAGCAAAACACATATCATGTGGCGAATAAAAATATAGCTCCAAGTAAAGTTACCGATGAACGAAGACGAAAGAGGGGATGCCATCCAGGGCATCCCCAATCTTAGGCTCTTGGTTGTACTTTAATATTACCTTGGGGTGCTTTGGAAATCCCCAAGCTTAGGCTCTTTCCACACCTTATTCCATAGTCCATCGAATCTTTACCCAAAACTTGAAAACTTCAACCACACAAAACTCAAAACAAAACTCGTAAGCTCCGTTAGTATAAGAAAATAAAACCACCACTTAGGTACTGTAATGAACCCATTTTAAATTCGTATTGGTGTAATATCTACTGTATTATAACTTCTCTATGGTTCATACCACTTAATACTAGCCATAGATGCATCAAAATAAGCAAACAACACATAGAAAACAGAATCTGTCAAAAATAGAACAGTCTGTAGTAATCTGTATCAAACGTATACTTCTGGAACCCCAAAAATTATGAAATAAATTGCTGGACCTGAGTAATTTATCTATTAATCATCTTCAAAAAGAATCAACCTAAAATCTCTCTCCAGTAAAAAATGGCAGCTTATCTCGTGAGCGCTAAAGTTTCTGTTTTTTACAGCAAGATCACATAAACTTCAGCCAAGTCTTCCCAAAGGTTCTACTTGGCACTTTATTGAAACAAATCTATAAAACATGATTACTACAGTAGCATAATCATGTGGACACACAAAAACAGTAAGGATAAATATTGGGTTGTCTCCCAACAAGTGCTTTTCTTTAATGCCTTTCTGGCTAGGCACGGTGATGGCAATGATGCTCACATAAAAGATAAGAGTTGAAACATAAAGAGAGCATCATGAAGAATATGACTAGCAAATTTAAGCCTAACCCACTTCATGTGCATAGGGATTTTGTGAGCAAACAACTTATGGGAACAATAATCAACTAGCATATGATGGCACAACAAGCATAACTTCAAGATTTTAAGCACATAGAGAGGAAACTTGACATTATTGCAATTCCTACAAGCATATGTTCCTCCCTCATAATAATTTTCAGTAGCATCATGAATGAATTCAATAATATAACCATCACCTAAAGCATTCTTTTCATGATCTACAAGCATAGAAAATTTACTACTCTCCACATAAGCAAACTTCTTTTCATGAATATTAGTGGGAGCAAACTCAACAAAATAATTATCATGTGAGGCATAATCCAATTGAAAACTAAAATCATGATGACAAGTTTCATGGTTATCATTATTCTTAATAGCATACAAGTCATCACAATAATCATCATAGATAGCAACTTTGTTCTCATAATTAATTGGAACCTCTTCCGAAATAGTGGAATCATCACTAAATAAAGTTGACACTCTTCCAAATCCACTTTCATATTCATCACAATAAGATTCAACATCCTCCAAAATAGTGGGATCACTACTTCCTAAAGTTGACACTCTTCCAAACCCACTTTCATCAATATAATCATCATAAATAGGAGGCATGCTTTCATCATAATAAATATTCTCATCAAAACTTGGGGGACAAAAAATATCATATTCATCAAACATAGCATCCCCAAGCTTGTGGCTTTGCATATCATTAGCATCATGGATATTCAAGGAATTCATACTAACAACATTGAAATCATGCTCATAATTCACATATTTCATGCCAAGCATTCTATGTAATTCTACTTCTAGCACTTGAGCACAATTTTCCTCTCCATCATACTCATGAAAGATATTAAAAAGACGAAGCGTATGAGACAAACTTAACTCCATTTTTTAGTTTTATTTTATAAACTAAACTAGTGATAAAACAAGAAACAAAAAGATTCAATTTCAAGATCTAAATATATACCTTCAAGCACTCACCTCGCCAAAAAAAGAGCTTACTTGACGGGGTGTGAGTACCGTTTACCTAGCCTCCCCGGCAACGGCGCCAGAAAAGAGCTTGATGTCTACTACACAACCTTCTTCTTGTAGACGTTTTTGGGCCTGCAAGTGCACAGGTTTGTAGGACAGTAGCAAATTTCCCTCAAGTGGGTGACCTAAGGTTTATCAATGCGTAGGAGGCGTAGGATGAAGATGGTCTCTCTCAAACAACCCTGCAACCAAATAACAAAGAGTCTCTTTTGTCCCCAACACACCCAATACAATGGTAAATTGTATAGGTGCACTAGTTCGGCGAAGAGATGGTGATACAAGTGCAATATAGATGGTAGATCAAGGTATTTGTAATCTGAAATAATAAAAACAGCAAGGTAGCGAGCGATAAAAGTGAGCGTAAACGGTATTGCAATGATAGGAAACAAGGCCTAGGGCTCATACTTTCGCTAGTGCAAGTTCTCTCAACAATAATAATATAGATAGATCATATAACAGTCCCTCAACATGCAACAAACAGTCACTCCAAAGACACTAATAGCGGAGGACAAACGAAGAGATTATGGTAGGGTACGAAACCACCTCAAAGTTATTCTTTCGGATCAATCTATTCAAGAGTTAGTACTAGAATAACACCTTAAGACACAAATCAACCAAAACCCTAATGTCACCTAGATACTCCATCATCACCTCAAGTATCCGTGGGGATGATTATACGATATGCATCACACAATCTCAGATTCTTCTATTCAACCAACACAAAGTACTTCAAAGAGTGCCCAAAGTTTCTACCGGAGAGTCAAGAACGTGTGCCAACCCCTATGCATAGGTTCATGGGCGGAACCCGCAAGTTGGTCACCAAAACATACATCAAGAGGCACATGATATCCCATTGTCACCACAGATAAGCACGGCAAGACATAAATCAAGTGTTCTCATAAAAGACTCAATCCGATAAGATAACTTCAAAGGGGAAAACTCAATTCATCACAAGAGAATAGAGGGGGAGAAACATCATAAGATCCAACTACAATAGCAAAGCTCGGGATACATCAAGATCGTGCCATAGAGGGAACACGAGAGGGAACACGAGAGAGAGAGAGATCAAACACATAGCTACTGATACATACCCTCAGCCTCGAGGGCGAACTACTCCCTCCTCGTCATGGAGAGCGCCGGGATGATGAAGATGGCCACCGGTGAAGGATCCCAGCTCCGGCAGGGTGCCGGGAAGGGCTCCCGAGAGGTTTTTGGTGGCTACAGAGGCTTGCGGTGGCGGAACTCCTGATCTATATTCTCTGTGGATGTTTTTAGGGTATGTGGGACTATATAGGCGAAAGAAGTCGGTTGGGGGGTGCTCGAGGGGTCCACGAGACAGGGGGCGCGCCCTCCTATCTCGTGGGCTCCTCGAGGATCTTCTGACTTCGTCTCCAAGCCTCTAGGATGATAATCTTCCAAAAAATCACGTTGCCGAAGGTTTCATTCTGTTTGGACTCCGTTTGATATTCCTTTTCTTCGAAATACTGAAACAGGCAATAAAACAGCAATATGGGCTGGGCCTCCGGTTAATAGGTTAGTCAAAAGTAATATAAAAGTGTATAATAAAGCCCATAATCATTCAAAACACATAGTAATATAGCATGAATGCTTCATAAATTATAGATACGTTGGAGACGTATCACCGTGTCATGCTGGATGTCCCACTCTATTTTCTTGCATGACACGACCTGGATGCTGGATGTCCCACGTGTCGTCAAAAGGAGGAAGAACCCGACCAAATCTTGGGTTGTGCTCTCGGATTAGACTAGTTGTGCTAACTGAATTTTTTTTATTGTGTAGAATGGATGCAAGTTTTGGTATTGGGAAGAAGAGCACGACCACCACATCCGAGAAATGGCCCGGACACGACCCCATTGCCCTGCCCAAACAGACAGAATCCGGGCAAAACAGAGGTTCGTTTGGGGTCGTGCGTTTGATTTGGCCTTACAAGTGGGACCGCAGTTGAGGAAACCGACTATCGGCAAACCCCCACCTCGCTCGCCGCGCGATGGCTGAGTTAGGGAAATGACGACGTTGAAGAGATTGCTGTAGCACGAACTCCAAGAAATATGGTGTCAGATGGAATTCGTGCTGGTGGCGTGTGTCGTACTCCTGGACGTGAATGCTTGTTCTGGCCCATGCCACCCTACTACTCCTACTACTTATAGTAGTAGTATCGAGGATTGGAGGTGCTGGTTACGTACAATGTACACATTAACATATGGCCCACCTCACATTGTGGCCAAATTTCCTAGAGTCTCTGCTAGGTTAAAAAGTGTTATTTGTGAGGGTGGGTGGCTGGTCTCAAGTTTAAGACGTGTTGTATTACGTATACGTAAATGTAGAGATAGTGCAGCAGTTCTGAAAGTTTGAACCCAAAGATCATAATGCAATTTCTACTGGACTCATCCGAGGACCTAGGATCATGGGATTCGCAGCTACAGTAAAAACACCCGCCCGATGCGCGAAGCATGTGAAGCTAGTACAAATAGTGTACTACTATTGTTGATTAGCCTCATCTGATAACCTCTTGCAATGCACGTACAATTATGTATTCGGAAAATATTCTTTTGCCTCATCGCAACACTCACTCAGAGAAGCGACTCGAAAGCCATTCATAAATTTAGTAAGTTTATCCCAGGCATATCATTTTATTACATACAACAGGTCCTCAACCCACAACGACAACGAGGATACATTATAAATACTAAAATTTTTCATCACACAAAAAATAACATGCAATGAAATGAACTTCAACTCAACCAATCCTCAGCGTTGGAAATGCTTGCTTTGAACCACAAGTGATTCTCTGGGAAGGGCCATCTATTGTCAATCTTGAGACCAATGCAGGACTGATCATCCAGGCTGAAGCGGCCTACTATATAAGTACCAGGGTAGGGAACCACCGAAATGTCTGAGGTATAAATGCAGTTGCTTCTCATAAATTGTACTAGTAACATTGTGTCTACAGCAGTTGGATCGCCTTTCACCATCATTGGATAGTTTTGTCCAAGGAAGAGCGAGTTTTCTCCAAGACTATCAATATTGTACCAGGGAGAAGGTTTTGGCGCTAGCACACTAGTATCCATCCAGAATACCATGCAACGGGTGTTGGAATAGGTCTAGAGAGTGCGACCATGGTTGACAACACCTGCTTCCTTAGTAGTAACATCAGCAGTGGGCTGTATACAGACAAGAAGGGGTGATCCATCGAAATAAGTTGCCAGGCACCACTCAGTATATGGGCCCTGCTCGTCCTCATGCCATGATCATGACCATCGTCATCTCCCCCTTGGTTATAGAATTTTTCAAGTATAGGTGGTGCAATGTTCACAGGACCTTGGTAACACAAGAAGAAGGTTGAATTAGTAAAGGGAAACTTGCTAACCCGCATGCATGTGGATGAAACAATTATAATTACGGTGGAAGACAAATGTACCGAAACTACGAGGATACCATGCCCATGCAAAAACAGTGCCATGAGTGGTGGAAGCAAAAACAAGACCCTCATATTGAATTGCATCACAGTACACATCCGTGTATAGAAACTGATTTTTGAGTAATATCCATTGAGTCGAACCACGAAGGACGGCAACAAGCTTGTCGAAGATAGCAACAACTTCATAGTTCCTGTAATTCCAAGAGCGGTTGGGAACTCTACAAATTTCTATCTTCCATAGAAGACAGTCACCATGATCGTATTTGAACGTGCGTAGAATACCGGTGTGCTCAACCTCTGGGAAGTCTGTTGAGATTTTTGGATGTGGAACCCGGTGACGAGTGTCCACATTCACAAGTTCCCACTCGCAGTTGTACCCAATATAAACAACCCAATCTCCATTTGAACCTTCCCAAGCCGTGCCCTCAAGCGATGGAATCTTAACATCGCATGATCATTATCAAGCAGCATCAACTTGCACAAGGCAAGCCTTCGTCGTCCCTGCGCCAGTCAGCAGGGTCACGACAAATAAGATAGGGGAGATCAAACCTCTCTTGGACCCTTGGGTTCCTTGTAACGATGTTATTAGTTGAGTCGAGAATGGTCTTGAATGAACCTGCCATGCTAGCCGAGGTGATGATGTCGCACCGATCAATGAGTTCCTCCACCACATCATCTTTCAGATCGGGGAAAGAATAACGGGGTCGTTTCCGGCCTGTTCCCTCCATGGAGAAGACGATCGAACAATGGCAGAAGGAAGGGTGAAGGCAAATGGAGGAGGGAGGAAGAGCGTGCGACAACAGTTTTAAATCGAGAAGGAAAGGCGAAGAGTTGGTGGACGGTTGCCAGTTTGCCACGGTACACAGAGGCGCCCCAGCCTACACGTCCGTTCGGAAATACTAGTAGAAAAGGACTAGTCGTCGTCTTACTGACATGTTGGAACAGGACCACATGTCAACGAAATATGGTGTGCAATTTCTCATGCAAAATGCGATCTGGACGCGTTGGCCCGAGGTGCCGCATTAGTTATCTACCTTTATTTTTTTAACATAGAATCTGAATGGATAGCTCCTGTGGTCATCACACATGAGCGGATAAATAGGTGGGCTAGGGCCTAGGTGGGCAGGCGGTTGAGCAGGCAGCAACAATCTGAGTGCTAAAAGAGTTGATCCAATGCTTGGTTTTGTTTGGATTTTCCAACTATGACCATTGGATAGAGTGAATCAATGGCTTACGTTCAAAGTTATTCTCATACTATAGAATTTTTGATTTAGTTGCTATGCTGCTACCGTCCAATATTCACGTGTGGTTGTTTCTAGAGTAAAAAAAGGAGGTACTAGTACTTACTATGGGAAAGGTGAAGTGATGGTTGATTCACCGAGCAACTTATTATACTGTGGCAAAGGTGGGGCTCTATGATTTGACTGCTCACTAGTCATTACTACTGCGGCGCAACGACTGGGGTGAATCTTTCCCTGCAGTTGTGTTGTGCACTCAATATTGCTGCATGGCAGGTGGAGCCGGATGAAGGATGTCCAACATGTCGGCGAAACAAAATTGAATTGTTTCTGGCATTGCTATCAATCCTTCATGATTTTTTTATATGTACGCATAACTTTAATGAAATTGTACTGTGATGGTATGAAGGTTTCAACTTTGGTTCCCGCAGGAAAAAAAAGGTTTCAACTTAGGATTCATGTGTCTTGCCTCAAGATTATCTCGTTACAACATTCCATCAAATACAAATGAAACTACCATGGCTGCTAATGCATCTCAATGGTTCATGATCAGCGTAATATTCACATCACAACTGAAGACAAAGTTGTGAGAAGGTGTGCAAATAAAGAAAAATATATAATTGATCGATGTTGTTCGTAGGCATGGCTCAATTTCTTTGGCACACTGTTCATTGCTTGGCAGCTAGTTTCACCCAGCTTTGTAGCCAAAAAAGAGGTGTATGGAGGACACCACAATCCGATCTGTAGCCTTGTGTGAGATGGTGTGACAAGAGACAAACCCATTTTCCATTTTCCCCACGGCAACGTTTTATATTCTGTATGTGACATTGAGGAATATATAACTTTATTTAATACTAATGCGTCAAGTCGAACTTTGTTCCGTCTAGGCGTGGTACCCAACCCTCCTTCGAGTAAACAACTGCTACACGCGTCAAATTATCACGTGGGCTGCCTTTTCATACAGAAACGAACTTTGCCGTGTACCCGCGCGGGTGTGGCCGGGAACGAGACGTGAGTACGCGCGTCCTGCGTGCACCTCTTCTTTAGGTGCAGGTACATATGTGGGTGGGTGTGAGAGACATTTTTTCTGCAAAACAGAGGCAATGTGTTGATGATATGTCAAACAGAAAAATGTAACATATGAAATGTGTGTGAAACAGAGTCATGGACGTGAGATATTGATAGAATTGAAAACAGGCATGAAGTGTGTGGCTACGCGATCGATAAAGAGTGCCATTGAGTTTTTGTTTTCCCACGTCAAAGATACAGGGCGGCCTACTGGAATTTGAGAGGGCAGAGGTGCAATTTTTCTCCGTGGCATGGATACCTACCTACAACGTTCGACTATCGGTGTGTGTGGGGGGGGAGGGGGCAGAGACCGATCGACTAGTATATGTGTGGGGAAGGAGAGATACCTAGATATGTATTGAGGGAGATCGATCGGCATCCATGGATATGTGTATTAGAGGAATAAGGTTGGGAGAAAGACAAAGGTAGAGCATCAGAGGGTTGGTGGTGGAGTGGCGTCTCACAAATGGTGGGAGAGGCCTGCTAGACAAACAGAGGGTACGAGTGCAATATCAATAAGAGAGGGCTGGGGATGCCTGTCTGTCTATGCACGTGCATGTGAGAGGCGGGTCGGGAGGTATGCAAGGATGATGACGGGAGACGATATGGTTGTGGTAAGCATACGTAACTACATAGGTAGATCAACCGTCGTGTGTTCGAGAAAGGGAGAGACATAACTAGCAAGGTAAGTGTATCGGTGCGTTGGGAAGATGAATTATAGTCGACCTGGCTATATGTAGGGAGATCGGTACGTATACACGCCTGCATGTGTTAGAAGCAAATAAGGTCCGGAGAGACAGACTGGGGGAGAGGGGCACGGCTAGGAGGTGGTGCGAGAGGCCTATCATGTCGAGGGGGGAGGAGTGTGCGAGTATGAGATCAATGAAAAGAGGGCGGGAGTGTGCACCTACATGGAACCGTATTGGACATAGGGGGGCATGGACAGTGAGAAGAGAAGAGGGGAAGTATATATGTGTTTGTGGTTGGCACACTTGGCTAGAGAGGTATATCGACCAGTGTGTGCCAGAAAGAAGGAGCCGGGGGCCTATACACACCGCGGGTGGACAACCTTAAGAGAAATAATGAACGTGCGCGATGGAGGGGATGCTAAGGGTGGGTGAGAGGGGGGCGGGCGTGTCCATGCATGATAGAAAGTTAGCGTTAGCTAGCTACAAATAAAAGAGGATCTTGAAGGTGTAAAAGACGAACAAAGATCATAATTCATTATAAAAAAGTGGATACGGATACTTGAAGAAGATATCATAATGTAGAACATTGATTATAATTTGGGCTAATGTGTGGCTTTTGCAGCTCAGGTCTAAATACTTGTCATAATGTAGGGGGCGGGGCACTATACTCTGTGTGATAAACACGGTGTACGTATGGAACATGGTTTAAATTATGAATATATAGTTAGTACATCAAATGTACTATTATTTAGAATCAACATCAAGTGTATTCCAAAAATAGAATTCGAGTTCATGTAGTACACATAGTTCATATCTATCTCTATAGTAATCATGTGGTGTGTTATTAAGGTAATACACGAATGATGGTTGAAGTTGGCAACAATCATGATTGTAGATTCTTATTGAAATAGAGAAACGAATTCAAATTCAGTTCGAATTGCAGCGGTCGTATAGACATTTGGAATGCACTAAAATGTTGGTAAGAGTAGGTTACATGCATTATATAGCAAGCAAATTTTTTTAATTGGACATAACATGGATTCATACTCCCTCCTTCCATCTATATAGGGCATAATGCGTTTTTTAAGACCGCCTTTGACTATTGACAAGATTAATAGTACATGGCATGCACAATGTGAAAATTATATCATTGAAAGCTCCTTTCACATAGGAATTTAACGGTGTGCTTTGTGTAAGTTGCATGTCATATATTATTACTCTAATATTTGGTCAAAGTTAGCATCAAAAAACGCATTAGGCCCCATTTAGATGGAAGGAGGGAGTAGCTTTGAATAGCATTTGTATAGTAAAATGGGGCAAGACTCTCTCCTCGTCTGGTGTGAATAGTTTTATTTTTTCGTTTTCTTTTTGGTTGAGGGATGTGCGAATTGATTTGGTATGTACAAGTACAATATTACACGTTAGGCTTGTCCCTAAAATTCAACCCGCGCCTTGTTATATCCTGAAAATTCAGATATCATGCTCCCAAAACTGGCGCCTTCACAACCCGCACCTCGCTATCCTGAAATTACAACGCGCGTGAAAAATCCCTCCAGCTGCCAAATCCCTACACGCGAAATCCCCCTTCTAACCTTGAGCTGAAAGGGCCGCTAGTTCAAATCGGTTGGGGGTACTTTTGTAACACACCCTACATTTAGGACAAGCACGTCCCTAAGTCATGGTTCACCCCCTCTCATTGCCTCCTTTTCGCCATTCGAAATCCTAGGCCGCCATAACCTCTCCGCTCCAGCCGCGAAACCCCACCCTCCTCCGTCCGCCACCTCACTACTGCCCAGCGGGAGCCTCTTCCCTGATGACGTTGTCCACCACAATAGCTCGATGTCCCTCGTCCACCTCCCCGGATGAGGATCCGTCGTCCATCTCATCATCCCGCCGGTTCAGCCGCCCCGTCCTCCACCTCCAAGGAGCTGCTTCGATGATTGCCTCGTCTATCGTGGCTGCTCCATCCCCATAGCGCCGCCTTAACCTGCTCCACCGGAACCGCAGCATCCTCACCGACTCCTCGGACGAAGCTGAGGCCTACTCGGCGCCACCAAAGAGGTTGAACACTCAACACATCACACCTTCTCCTTAACTCGACCTCTCGGCGCCGACGGTGCTCCATCCCGCACTCCCATGGAGTGGCTACATTGAAGCTACCGCCGCAGGCAACATCTCCATGACGGCTCTCCCCTAGTGCGAGGCCCCTTCGGCGACGGCGTCGATACCAGCTGGATCTGCTACTGCTGCAAAGACTCTCGCTCGCTCGCGCTGCTGCTGCTGCTCCGGCTCTCGCTCGATTGCTCGCTCGCGCTGCTACTACTGCTCCGGCTCTCCCTCGATCGTTTGCTCGCCCAGCTGCTGCTGCTCTGGCCCTCGCTTGCTCGCTCGCGCTGCTGCTGCTGCTCCCCCCCTTGCTCGTGCTGCTGCTCTGCTCTGATTTAGCTACACTTCAGTTGACTGAATCGACTTTTGGGTCAGTCAATTTTCAGGGGGGGGCTCGCCGGAGTTAAGGAAGAACCACCCAAATCGGGGATGGGGGCTCGCTGGAGAGGTACCCCACAATATATCTTAGGGTTCAGGGTGGGGGGGGGGGACCAGAGGGCTGGCCGGGGCGGCGACAGACCGGCGGTGGGGAGTTGTTTCGGGGCGGCGAGGCGGCACTAGGGCCGACGGTTTGGCCGGTGGTGGCTGGCGGCTCAGGGGGTGAAGGTTGAAGATGAACTACAGGCCCTCCCTAAACTACATGTCAAGTGCCTCTCTGCTACCACTGCGTTCAGTTTCGATAGTAACCTTCAAATTCAACAGTAAATTTCAGTTTCAACAGTTAAGTTCAGAGTCAACAGTTTTTACCTCATCTGTTGTAGTCAGGTGGTTTTTGGTGTTGTAAATTTTACATATATTTTACATCATCTATTGGAGATGCTATTAGAATCCCACTTGCGATTGACGATGTCTGTCTTGTGCTCCTTCAGCCTTGACGTCTTACGGCTCACCGGAGCTGCTCCAACAACAGAAGATCCATCACAATAGAGTAGTGCCCTGGACGCCGTCTACAGATTCCCAGATCTTCCTCCACACCTCCGACAGCCACCTCTACCTCAACTGCTACATCGACCAACCCAATGATGCTAAGGTCAACACGGCTATGGCAAATAGGTTGTACACTTGTTGCATCACTTATTACTATACATTCATGTCGATCCATTAGGGCTATTTTGGTTCAACGGAAAAACATAGTGATACGTATCCAACGTATCTATAATTTTTGATTGTTCCATGCTATTATATTACCTCTTATGGATGTTTATGGGCTTTACTCTACACTTTTATATCATTTTTGGAACTAACCCACTAACCGGAGGCCCAACACGAATTGCTGCTTTTTTGCCTACTTCAGTGTTTCGAAGGAAAGGAATATCAAACGGAGTCCAAACGGAATGAAACCTTCGGGAGCGATCTTTTTGGAACAAACGCAATCCAGTAGACTTGGAGTGGACGTCAAGAAGCGAACGAGGTGGCCACAAGGGTGCCCGGTGCGCCCAGTAAGGGTGTGCGCGCGCCCACCCTCGTGGGCCCCTCGAGCGTCCACCGACCTACTTCTTCCTCCTATATATATCCACAGACCCCGAAAACATCCAGGAGCACCACGAAAAACTATTTCCACCGCTGCAACCTTCTGTATCCGCGAGATCCCATCTTGGAGCCTTCGCCAGCGCTCCGCCGGAGGGGGAATCAACCACGGAGGGCCTCTCCATCAGCACCAAGGCCTCTCCGATGAGTTGTGAGTAGTTTACCACAGACCTTCGGGTCCATAGTTATTAGCTAGATGGCTTCTTCTCTCTCCTTGATTGTCAATACAAAGTTCTCCTTCCTCTTCTTGGAGATCTATTCGATGTAACTCTTTTTGTGGTGTGTTTGTCGAGATCCGATGAATTGTGGGTTTATGATCAAGTTTATCTATGAGAAATATTTGAATCTCCTCTGAATTCTTTTATGTATGTTTGGTTATCTTTGCAAGTCTCTTCGAATTATCAGTTTGGTTTGGCCTACTAGATTCATCTTTCTTTCCATGGGAGAAGTGCTTAGCTTTGGGTTCAATCTTGTGGCATCCTTTCCTAGTGACAGCAGGGGCAGCAAGGCACGTATTGTATTGTTGCCATCGAGGATAAAAAGATGGGGTTTATATCTTATTGCATGAGTTTATCCCTCTACATCATGTCATCTTGCTTAATGTGTTACTCTGTTCTTATGAACTTAATACTCTAGATGTAGGCAGGAGTCGGTCGATGTGTGGAGTAATAGTAGTAGATGCAGAATCATTTCGGTCTACTAGTTGCGGACATGATGCCTATATACATGGTCATGCCTAGATAATCTCATAACTATGCACTTTTCTATCAATTGCTCGATAGTAATTTGTTCACCCACCGTAATAATTATGCTATCTTGAGAGAAGCCACTAGTGAAACCTATGCCCCCTGGGTCTATCTTTTATCATATAAGTTTTCCATCTACTTTTATTTGCATCTTTTACTTTCCAATCTATATCATAAAAATACCAAAAATATTTATCTTATCATATTATCTCTATCAGATCTCACTTTCACAAGTTTCCGTGAAGGGATTGACAACCCCTTTATCGCATTGGTTGCGAGGTTCTTTTTTGTTTGCGTAGGCGCATGGGACTTGTGAGGAGCCTCCTACTAGATTGATACCTTGGTTCTCAAAACCGAGGGAAATACTTACGCTACTTTACTGCATTACCCTTTCCTCTTCAAGGGAAAAACCAATGCATGCTCAAGAGGTAGCAAGAAGGATTTCTGGCGCCGTTGCCGGGGAGGTCTTCGCTCAAGTCAAGACATACCAAGTACCCATCACAAACTCATCTCCCTCCCATTACATTATTTGCCATTTGCCTCTCGTTTTCCTCTCCCCCACTTCACCCTTGCCGTTTTATTTGCCCTCTCTTTTCCGTTCTCCTCTCTCTCTTTCGCTTGCCTTTTTGCGTGCTCGTGTGTTGGATTGCTTGTCACGATGGCTCAAGATAATACTAAATTGTGTGACTTTTCCAATACCAATAATAATGATTTCCTGAGCACTCCGATTGCTCCTCTTAATGATGTTGAAACTTGTGAAATCAATGCTGCTTTGTTGAATCTTGTTACGAAAGATCAACTCTCCGACCTTCCTAGTGAAGATGCCGCTACTCATCTAAACAATTTTGTTGATTTGTGTGATATGCAAAAGAAGAAATATACGGATAATGATATTGTTAAATTGAAGTTATTTCCATTTTCACTTAGATATCGTGCTAAAACTTGGTTTTCGTCTTTGCCTAAAAATAGTATTGATTCTTGGAATAAGTGCAAAGATGCTTTTATCTCTAAGTATTTTCCTCCTGCTAAGATCATCTCTCTTAGAAATGATATTATGAATTTTAAACAAATTGATCATGAGCATTTTGCCCAATCTTGGGAAATAATGAAATTGATGATTCGCAATTGCCTTACTCATGGTTTGAATTTATGGATGATCATACAAAAATTTTATGCCGGATTGAATTTTGCTTCTAGAAATCTTTTAGATTCGGCCGCGGGAGGCACTTTTATGGAGATCACTTTAGGTGAAGCTACAAAACTCCTTGATAATATTTTGGTTAATTATTCTCAATGGCACACCGAAAGATCTACTAGTAAAAAAGTTCATGCTATAGAAGAAATTAATGTTTTGAGTGGAAAGATTGACGAACTTATGAAATTGTTTGCTTCTAAGAGTGCCACTATTGATCCTAATGATATGCCTTTTTCTACTTTGATTGAGAATGATAATGAATCTATGGATGTGAATTTTGTTGGTAGGAATAATTTTGGTAACAACGCGTATAGAGGAAACTTCTATCCTAGGTCGTTCCCTAGTAATTCCTCTAATAATTATGGTAATTCCTATAACAACTCCTATGGAAATTTTAATAATATGCCCTCTTATTTTGAGAATAATGTTAAAGAATTTGTGAATTATCAAAATAATTTCAATGCTTTGCTTGAAGAAAAATTGCTTAAAGTTGATGAATTGGCTAGGAACGTTGATAGACTTTCTCTTGATGTTGATTCTTTGAAACTTAGATCTATTCCTCCTAAGCATGATATCAATGAGTCTCTCAAAACTATGAGAATTTCCACTGATGAGTGCAAAGAAAGAACAACTAGGTTGCGTGCTAAGAAAGATTGCTTTGTTAGGGCGTGTTCTTCTAGTTTTCATGAAAATAATGATGAAGATCTAAAAGTTATTGATGTCTCCCCTATTAAATCTTTGTTTTGCAATATGAATCTTGATACTGATGGGACTGGAAGTGAATCAACTTTAGTTAAAAAGCGTTCCGATGATTTGGAGTATGTTGGTCTTAATGCTAAATTGGTAAAAGTGGGATTGGAGAGATTAAAACTTTACATAGTGATGAACCGACTACTCTGGATTTCAAGGGATTTAATTATGATAATTGTTCTTTAATAGATTGTATTTCCTTGTTGCAATCTGTGTTGAATTTTCCTCATGCTTATAACCAAAATAAAGCTTTTACTAAACATATCGTTGATGCCTTGACGCAATCTTATGAGGAAAAACTTCATTTGGAAGTTTCTATACTGTAGCGACCAGACCTCAAATAGTCGGATCTCTGTGCATTAGTGTCATCCTGGATCGGTAATGCTGACACGCACAGTACTTGAAGGATTTATAACAGAGTAGCAATCACACACTTATTATATCGAATGTCTCAAAAGAGAACTTATAACAATAAATATGGCTTAAGACCATCTAAATACGATAACAGGGGAAGGCTTGGAAGATAAAGTGAGTCCATCACAACTCCAACGGCATCACTGAGTATAAGACCACGACCTAAGGCACCTTACTCGTTGTCTGAAACGTCTGCAGCATAAATTTTGCAGCCCGAAAATGGGGCAACACATGTAATATGCTGGCAATGTAACACATAGAGAATAATGAACAGAATAATGCTATCAGTACATGCATATATGGTTGGTGGAAAGCTCTATGGTTACAGTTTTTGCATAAAGCCAATTTTCCCTACAACATAGGAATAAATTTTATTTAACTATCATGGTGGTTGTGAAACATTGAGAAGGTTCACCCAACTCAATCCCAATTGAACATCATCATTAAAACCCAACAATTTAAATTAAAGTAACATGATGAGATCCCCATGATAATCCAGGTACTAGATACTCAAAACGTCCATAACCGGGAACACGGCTAACCATGATTAGTTTGTACACTCTGCAGAGGTTTGCACACTTTTCCCCACAAGACTCGATCTCCTCCGTTAGTTTTCTCACACTACATGGTGTTTGAGAAACGGATGACCCAGACATAGTCTTTCAGAAGCGTTTGCACCTTACGATGGGTAGACAGTTACACCTACTTTCCCCTACATCTGCTAGTCTACCACTGTAAGAGTTCACACGACTTAATCAACTATGCTAGAGCCCATAGTAGCTTGCGGCTGCAGACGGAAGTTTCTAGCATGAATAATCTCATGACCCCTTTGAGCCTGGGTGGCGGTCCATAGGAAAATCACACGGTACCCCGGGATTTCCAAAAATACAGGCAACACTGGGTTCCCCAGGTGCCTCAATCCACCCAGATGTGTATTAAAGTTCCCACCTTAAATTGAACCATTAACTAACAATCTCACATCTGTCATGGATACACTCACCCAATCCACGTCTACTAGCATAGCATAGCAATATAAGCAAACGTAGAAGTAACTCCCAAAGGTTTGATAATAAACAGGTAATAGGTACTACCTCATCTACTTCCCGAAACCCACATGTTAAATAGATCCTAACCATGCAATTGTTTGAGGGTTGATCTAATGTAGTAAAATTGGGTAGTAAAGAGGTATGATCCAAGTGTTACTTGCCTTGCTGATGATCCGTGAAACCTAGAGACTCGTAGTAGCACGTGGCGCACTCCGGGTACTCTATCGCAAACAAACAAGCATACAATAAGCACTCAAATAAGAGAAACTAACCATAAAGTTCAACTTAAGAACTCCGATTTGCAAAAAGAATCAAATCAAACAAAACAATGAAACTCAAACGGCGAAAGAAACAAGTTTCGTTTACAAATCTGGACCTAAGTCAAATTGTACCGTAGCAAAAACTTGTTTGTGTTGGTTAAACAGAAAGAGGGTTTCGAGACAAAACTCCAGGCGCTTGAATCGCCTGATTCTGATAAACGAGCGTAAAGTTAAACTAGAACAAAAATCGGATCAGAAATCACGATCGAAAATAATTGCGAAAAACCCGAGAAAAAGAAAAACGGACGAACATGCTAACGAACGAACGTTCACGGTCTGTGGCTAGATGACGAAAACCGTTCGTTAAAACGAACATACAGACGAACGTCCGCAAAATAACTAAACCAAGAAAATGACTAAACTAAACCGAGCTAAATAAAAAAACAACCGCAATTTTTTTAAAAACCGAGCGGTTTTCTAGAGAAAACAGCGGCGGCGAGGTCCGAGATGGGTGGCGGACTCAAGGGCGGGCGGCGGTGGTTCGGTAGAGGCGGACGACGGCGGAGGCGGCGGCGGCGCGGGTGAGGCGGCGGGGCGGCCGCGTGAAACTAAGGCGGCCAAGGGTTTGAGGCACGGCTAGGGTTAGGGTTTCGGCAGCGGCGGCTAGGCTGGGGCGGCTCGGGAGCCTCAGGCTTTAAAGGCATGGCCGGGTCAGTGTCCCAGGCGGACACGGCCTGGTTAGGTCGGTAACTTTTTTTTAAATAAATTCCACGCAGAAAAACAAATAAAAGAAATACTAAACGGACTCCAAAAATCCCAAAATAAATTTTCCCCGTCCTCTAAAAATAAGCCGGACAAGATGAACATTTATTTGGGCATAAAATGCAATTTTGGAAAACGCACATTTTTCCTAATTCAAATATAATAGCGATAAAACTCCGAAATAAAAACCCGTTTGGTTTTATTATTAAATCTCCAATATTTCTTTATTTTGGGAAAGTCATTTTATTCCTTCTCTTTTATTTTTATAAAAGAAATATACGAAGATAAAATAAATAAAATCAAATGATCCTATTTTCAAAATTTGAGACAACTCAAATATGAATATAATGAAATCCCCAACTCTCCGTGGGTCCCTGAGTTGCGTAGAATTTATAGGATCAAACCAAAATGCAATAAAATATGATATGCATTGATGATCTAATTTATAACATTCCAAATTGAAATTTTGGGATGTTACAAGCCTACCCCGCTTAAGATGAATCTCGCCCTCGAGATTCGGGTTGGCTAGAAAATAGGTGAGGGTGGTCCTTCAGCAGGTCTTCCTCTCGCTCCCAAGTGTTTCATCTTCAGTACGGTGGCTCCACTGAACTTTGCAAAACTTGATAACCTTGTTGTGTGTGACTCGGCTGGCAAACTCGAGAATCTTCAGTGGTTTCTCCTCGTAGGTCAAATCACTATCCAACTGAATCGCCTCCAGTGGCACTGTATCTCTCAGCGGTATATCAGCCATCTCTGCGTGACACTTCTTTAACTGGGAAACGTGGAACACATCATGAACTCCTGACAATCCTTCGGGCAATTCCAACTTGTAAGCGACTTCTCCCATACGTTCCAAAACTTTGTATGGTCCAACAAAACATGGTGCTAACTTTCCCTTAACTCCAAAACACTTAACCCCTCGAAGTGGGGACACACGAATATAAACTCTATCTCCGACTTCGTAAACTGTCTCCTTGCATTTAGAATCTGCATAGCTCTTCTGCCTGGACTGGGCTACCTTGAGTCTATCGCGAATCAGCTTAACTTTCCTTTCATACTCTTTAATCAAATCTGGTCCAAACAACTGACGGTCTCCAACTTCATCCCACAACAATGGTGTCCTACATCTCCTTCCGTACAAAGCTTTGAAAGGGTCCATCTTCAAATTGGATTGATAGCTATTGTCGTAAGAGAACTCTGCATATGGCAAATTGTCGTCCCAACTAGATCCATAACCTAGCGCACAAGCTCTCAACATGTCCTCCAGAATCTGATTGATTCTCTCAGTCTGTCCATCTATCTGTGGATGATAGGCTGTACTGAACTCTAGCCTGGTACCCAAAGTTTCGTGCAACTGATTCCAGAACTTGGAGGTAAACTGGATTCCTCTATCTGATACAATGGTCCTCAGAACTCCATGCAGACATACGATCCTGGTCATGTATATCTTTGCCAACTTGGCACTTGTATAAGTGGTCTTCACTAGGATGAAATGAGCTACCTTCGTCAAACGATCAACTACAACCCATATCGAGTCATAGCCTGAACGAGTCCTGGGCAATCCCGTGATAAAATCCATGCCTAGCTTATCCCACTTCCATTCGGGTATCGACAATGGTTGTAGCAATCCTGCTGGCTTCTGATGCTCTGCCTTTACTCTCTGGCATACATCACAAACTTCTACATACTCCGCAATATCCTTCTTCATTCCGGTCCACCAGAAAGTGTCCTTCAAATCCAGATACATCTTGGTGTTTCTTGGGTGAATCGAATACGGCGAATCATGGGCCTCCTGCCAATCAACTTCCAGATCTCCGGATCATTTGGCACATAAACGCGGTCCTCAAACCATAATGTATCATGCTCATCCTCACGAAATCCCTTAGCTTTTCCTTTGCTCATCTTCTCCTTTATCTCGGCAATCTCCTTGTCTGTCTTCTGAGCTTCTCTGATCTTATCCATCAACGTAGAATGAATCTCCAATGCTGCTACATAGCCTCTCGGAACTATTTCCAAACATAGATCGCAAAGATCCTCAGCTAGCTCCTTTGGTAACTCTCTGGTCAAGAGTGTGTTGACATGGCTCTTGCGGCTCAACGCATCGGCTACTACGTTAGCCTTTCCGTGGTGGTAATGCAATCTCATATCATAATCTTTTATGAGCTCCAACCATCTCCTTTGCCTGAGATTCAACTCCTTCTGTGTGAAGATATACTTCAAACTCTTGTGATCCGTGTACACCTCACAATGGTTTCTGATGAGAAAATGTCTCCATGTCTTCAACGCATGCACTACGGCTGCTAAATCCAAATCATGTGTGGCATAATTTAACTCATGGAGCTTAAGTTGTCGCGAGGCATACGAAACAACTCTTCCTTCCTGCATAAGCACTGCTCCAAGTCCTCGACGAGAAGCGTCGCAATATACTTCATAATCCTTGCGCTGATCTGGCAGAATCAACACCGGTAATGTAACCAAACGTTTCTTCAACTCCAGAAAACTAGCTTCACAATCCTCAGTCCAATTGAACTTGGTGTCCTTCTTCAACAACTCCGTCATGGGCTTCGCAATCTTCAAGAAATTCTCAATGAACCTCCGGTAGTACCCTACGAGTCCAAGAAAACTTCGGATCTCTCCAACTGATGTGGGTGCTTCCCAATTTGTCACAGTGACAACTTTGGTGGGGTCTACTGCTATTCCTTCTCCGGATATAACATGTCCGAGGAATCCAACTTCTTTCAACCAAAACTCTCACTTGCTGAACTTGGCATATAGCTGATGTTCTCTGAGCTTCCCAAGTACCAAACACAAATGCTCCTTATGCTCCTCTTCATTCTTCGAGTAGAACAGAATATCATCAATGAACACCATGACGAACTTATCCAGAAACTCCATAAACACCTTGTTCATCATATTCAGAAAATATGCAGGTGCGTCAGTCAGACCAAATGACATAACGGTATACTCATATAGCCCGTACCTTGTGGTAAAAGCTGGCTTAGGTATATCCTGCTCTCGAATCTTCAGCTGGTGGTATCCTGATCGTAGATCGATCTTGGAAAATACTTTTTCTCCTTGCAATTGGTCAAACAGATCATTGATCATCGGCAGTGGGTACTTGTTCTTGATTGTCACTTCATTTAATCCCCGATAATCAACAACCATCATCAACAATCCATCCTTTCTCTCCACTAGAAGCACTGGCGATCCCCAAGGTGATGAACTTGGGCGAATATAGCCTTTATCAAGTAACTCCTTAATCTGCTTCTTAATTTCCTACAAATCCTTTGCGGGCATCCTGTACGGTCTCTTAGATATCGGCCCTGTGCCTGGCAAAAGCTCAATCAAAAAGTCAATATCTCTATCCGATGGCATGCCTGGCAACTCTTCTGGAAATACGTCAGGGAAATCCTTCACCACTGGCACTTCCTCCTGTACAACTCCTGATAAGGAATTCACTTGAGTCCTCTTCGGCACATGCCGGGATACATACTTGATCCTTCTTCCTTCTGGGGTGGTAAGCAAAATCGACTTACTAGCGCAATCGATGTTTCCTCCATACATCGATGGCTAATCCATACCTAGAATCACATACAAACCTTGCGACTCCAAAACGATTAAATCCGAGGGGAAAACATGCCTACCTATGGTCAATGGCACTTGAAAACATCCTTGTCTTGCCATATACTCCGCTCTTGGTGAGCTTACTAACATAGGCGTTCTAAGAACCTTGGTGGGTAGTTTATACTTATCCACAAATCCCCTTGATATGTATGAATGCGATGCACTAGTATCAAAAAGAACGATTGCAGTAAATGACTTAACCAGAAACTTACCTATTACTGCATCCGGCTGAGCTTCAACCTCCTCCACGTTAACATGGTTCACCTGTCCCCTATTGAAAGGGTTCGGCTTCTTCCAAGAGCTTCCATTGCCATTTCCATTCTTAGCTTCAGGACATTCATTGGCATAATGTCCAGTCTTCTGACACTTGTAGCAAGTGACGTGGCTCAGGTCCTTCTTGGCTGGGGTTGATGGGCTGGTACGGTTCTGGCTGTTGCTTCCTACATTCCCATTACCATTCTTGGGGCCACTATGGTTGTGTGAATCCCCTTCTCCATGGGTATGCTGAAAATGTCCTCCCGAGTTTGGGGTAAAACGAGGCTTCTGCTGAGCTCCAGAATTTTACTTACCTTGTCCATACTTCCTCTTGTGGTTGTCAATCTGCTGCTGCTTCCCTTCAATCTTGAGAGCTCTATCTACCAACTCCTGGTAGTTTTTGAAAGTTGCCACCATCAATTGCATGCTCAGCTCATCATTCAGTCCTTCCAGAAACTTCTCCTGCTTAGCTGCATCCGTAGCAACGTCATCTGGGGAATAACATGCTAGCTTACTAAAGTCATCCACATACTGGACAACAGTACGTCCTCCTTGGTGCAAGTTGCGAAACTCACGCTTCTTCATGGCCATAGCTCCTGCTGAAACATGGGCAATACGGAAAGCTTGCTGAAACTGGTCCCATGTGACAGTGTCAATGGGGTAAGTGGCTGTGAAATTCTCCCACCATGATGTTGTGGGTCCATCAAGCTGATGTGCTACAAAACACACACTCTCCACATCTGTGCATCCTCCAGTGGTTAACTCCCTTCCAATCTTGTGGAGCCAATCATCTGCAACTATCAGCTAAGTGCTACTAGAGAACACTGGCGGATTAAGCCACAAGAAACGGGCTAAGTGATCAACAGGTGGTGGTGGTGGTGGTGGGTTGTTCTTGTTGTTCCCCTGATTTTGGTTCTGGACTAGCATCTGCATCAATGCATTCTGCTGTTGGATCATCTGAGTGAGCTCCGGTGGGAAAGCAAAACCATTGTCACGTCTTGGAGGCATCTGAGGGTTTAGAAAAGATGAGAATACATAATAGAATGAGGTGTAGAGAGAAAAACACTACCCATATGCACATGAGATAAATACAATCAATATCACTTCAATCAATTCAAACAAGGGCTACAACGGTCTAACTATCATTACAAAAGTGCTCAGACTATACTATATACATGGGGGAATACTACTACTGTTTATGGTGGTCGACTAGAAAAATTGATTGGTTGAAGACTCCATGATATCTGCTCCGGCTTCATCAACATAGTCATCATCGCTATCGTCTGGGTCCAAGTTGGTGTCGTCAATGATGATGTAGTTCTCCGGGCAAGTGCAATCATCGTCTTCTCCTCCAGTTGCGGGGAATCCCATGAATACTTTTAGCTTCTTCTTTAGGTCATCATTATTTTCCACGAGTGTCATCATTTCCTCCTCATATCCATCGCGTGTAGACTTGAGTTCGTCTTGCAGCTCCGTGATCTTGGTCATAGCCTTCTTCAGATCTATCATGCTTGTGCACATCTGGTTCTCCTGGCGATGAATGTGCTGGTTTAACTCCTGGATGAATGCTACAATTGATCTATCCTTCCTGGTGCTGATAATCTACCATTGCTCATCTCGGCGCCCACAAATATGGTAAATAGTATCCTTAAGATCCTTGTGGTAAACTTCTCCAATGCGTCCCATGATGATGTGGGCTGCCGTGCTCTTTCCTAGACTCGAGGTTGGTGCGTCAAAGGAAAACTCTATGGGCTCAGTGACTGGCATGAACATCCTTCCTGGAACTTGAACTTGAATCACCCAACGCTCCTCTTCTAGTAGAGTGGCGATGTAGGTCCCGGTGAAGCTTGGTACTCCGATGTTCAGGTAGTTAGTGACTTCATTCAAGTGGCGTCCAAAAGGTGTATCTTCATCCGGTTGCGTGAACTTGTTCCTTGCATCCTCCATCCTAAAGATTAGAAAAGGTGAGGAGTCAGAAATGAGAAGAGAGTAGTGATCTAGGGCTTTAGCTTAGTGGTCGTGTCCTACAGTCAGCGTGTGCTCTGATACCATCTTGTAGCGACCAGACCTCAAACAGTTGGATCTCTGTGCATCAGTGTCATCCCTGGATCGGTAATGCTGACACGCATAGTACTTGAAGGATTTATAACAGAGTAGCAATCACACACTTATTATATCGAATGTCTCAAAAGAGAACTTATAACAATAAATATGGCTTAAGGCCATCTAAATACGATAACAGCGGAAGGCTTGGAAGATAAAGCGAGTCCATCAACTCCATCGGCATCACTGAGTATAAGACCACGACCTAAGGCACCTTACACGTTGTCGAAAAATCTGCAACATAAATTTTGTAGCCCGAAAACGGGTCAGCACATGTAATATGCTGGCAATGTAACACATAGAGAATAATGAACAGAATAATGCTATCAGTACATGCATATATGGCTGGTGGAAAGCTCTATGGTTACCGTTTTTGCATAAAGCCAATTTTTCCCTACAACATAGGAATAAATTTTATTTAACTATCATGGTGGTTGTGAAACATTGAGAAGGTTCACCCAACTCAATCCCAATTAAACATCATCATTAAAACCAAACAATTTAAATTAAAGTAACATGATGAGATTCCCATGATAATCCAGGTACTAGATACTCAAAACGTCCATAACCGGGGACACGGCTAACCATGATTAGTTTGTACACTCTGGAGAGGTTTGCGCACTTTTCCCCACAAGACTCGATCTCCTCCGTTAGTTTTCTCGCACTACATGGTGTTTGAGAAACGGATGACCGAGACATAGTCTTTCAGAAGCGTTTGCACCTTACGATGGGTAGACAGTTACACCTACTTTCCCCTACATCTACTAGTCTACCACTGTAAGAGTTCACACGACTTAATCAACTATGCTAGAGCCCATAGTAGCTTGCGGCTGCAGACGGAAGTTTCTAGCATGAATAATCTCATGATCCCTTTGAGTCTGGGTGGCGGTCCATAGGAAAATCACACGGTACCCCGGGATTTCCAAACATACAGGCAACACTGGGTTCCCCAGGTGCCTCAATCCACCCAGATGTGTATTAAAGTTGCCACCTTAAATTGAACCATTAATTAACAATCTCACATCTGTCATGGATACACTCACCCAATCCACGTCTACTAGCATAGCATAGCAATATAAGCAAACGTAGAAGTAACTCCCAAAGGTTTGATAATAAACAGGTAATAGGTACTACCTCATCTACTTCCCAAAACCCACATGTTAAACAGATCCTAACCATGCAATTGTTTGAGGGTTGATCTAATGCAGTAAAACTGGGTAGTAAAGAGGTATGATCCAAGTGTTACTTGCCTTGCTGATGATCCGTGAAACCTAGAGACTCGTAGTAGCACGCGGCGCACTCCGGGTACTCTATCACAAAAAAACAAGCATACAATAAGAACTCATATAATGCATAGGTAAAACTCAAATAAGAGAAACTAACCATAAAGTTCAACTTAAGAACTCCGGTTTGCAAAAAGCATCAAATCAAACGAAGCAACGAAACTCAAACAACAAAAGAAACAAGTTTCGTTTACTAATATGGACCTAAGTCAAATTTTACCATAGCAAAAACTTGTTTGAGTTGGTTAAACGGATAGAGGGTTTCAAGACAAAACTCCAGGCGCTTGAATCGCCTGATTCTGATAAACGAGCGAAAAGTTAAACTAGAATGAAAATTGGATCAGAAATCACGATCGAAAATAATCACGAAAAACCTGAGAAAAGAAAAACGGTCAAACAAGCTAACGAACGAACGTTCGCTGTTTGTGGCTAAACAACGAAAATCGTTCGTTAAAACAAACGTACGGATGAACGTCTGCAAAATAACTAAACCGAGAAAAAAACTAAACTAAACCGATCTAAATAAAAAAACAACCGCGGTTTTTTTTAAAAACCTGGCTGTTTTCTAGAGAAAACCAGCGGCGGCGGGCGGCTACCTCCGGCAAGGACGGTGAGACGGGGCGGCGGGCTCCGGCGGGGCGGCTCAAGGCCGGCGAACGATGGCGATGGCGGCGGCGTCGCGGCAAGCGCAAGGCGGGCAAGGGACGGCGGCTTGGCTAGGGCGGCTCGGGCACCTCGGGCTTTAAAGGCCCGGCCGGGTCAGTGTCCCAGGCGGACACGGCCTGGTTAGGTCGGTATCTTTTTTTAATAAATTCCACGCAAAAAAACAAATAGAAGAAATACTAAACGGATTCCAAAAATCCCGAAATAACTTTTCCCCATCCTATTAAAATAAGTCGAACAAGATGAACATTTATTTTGGCCTAAAATGAAAATATTTATTATTAAATAAAATAGCGATAAAACTCCGAAATAAAAACTCGTTTGATTTTATTATTAAATCTCCAATATTTATTTATTTTGGGAAAGTTATTTTATTACCTCTCTTTTATTTTTATAAAAGAAATATACGAAGATAAAATAATTAAAATCAAATTATCCTATTTTCAAAATTTGAGAGAACTCAAATATGAAAATAACGAAATCCCCAACTCTCTCCGTGGGTCCTTGAGTTGCGTAGAATTTCTAGGATCAAAGCAAAATGCAATAAAATATGATATGCATTGATGATCTAATGTATAACATTCCAAATTGAAAATTTGGGATGTTACATATACCTAGAAAACTTTATGATGAGTGGGAACCTACAATAAAAATACAAATTAAAGATCATGAATGCTATGCTTTGTGTGATTTGGGTTCTAGTGTTTCGACGATTCCGAAAACTTTATGTGATGTGCTAGGTATCCAGTATTTTGATGATTGCTCTTTGAACTTGCACCTTGCGGATTCCACCATTAAGAAACCTATGGGAAGGATCAATGATGTTCTTATTGTTGCAAATAGGAATTATGTGCCAGTAGATTTTATCGTTCTTGATACAGATTGCAATCTTTTGTGTCCTATTATTCTTGGTAGGCCTTTCCTTAGAACGATTGGTGCAACTATTGATATGAAGGAAGGAAATATTAGATTCCAATTTCCGTTAAGGAAAGGCATGTAACACTTTCCTAGAAATAAAATTAAATTACCTAATGAATCTATTATGCAAGCCACTTATGAATTGAATGCCAAAGATGGCAATACTTAGATCTATTCTCGCTTTTATGCCTAGCTAGGGGCGTTAAACGATAGCGCTTGTTGGGAGGCAACCCAATTTTATTTTTGTTCCTTGATTTTTTGTTTCTGTTTAGTAATAAATAATTAATCTAGACTCTAGTTAGATGTGTTTTTATGTTTAATTAGTTTTTGTGCCAAGTAGAACCTCTAGGATAACTTATGGTGATAGTTAATTTGATTCTGCTGAAAATCAGAAACTTCGCGCTCACGAGAAAAAATTCAATAAATCACAGAAACGTGCTTTTGCGTTGATTCGTTTTTCTGTAGATAAATAGAAAAATTTCCTAGGACGTCCTATTTTGGTAGGATTTTTAAGGTTCCAGAAGTATCCTAAAGTTACAGATTGCTACAGACTATTCTGTTTTTGACAGATTCTGTTTTTGACAGATTCTGTTTTTTGTGTGTTGTTTGCTTATTTTGATGCATCTATGGCCAGTATCAGGGGGTATGAACCATAGAGAAGTTGGAATACAGTAGGTTTAAAACCAATATAAATAAAGAATGAGTTCATTACAGTACCTTATGTGGTGGTTTTTCTTTCTTGCACTAATGGAGCTTATGAGATTTCCTGTTGAGTTTTTGTGTTGTGAAGTTTTCAAGTTTTGGGTAAAGATTTGATGGACTATGGAATAAAGGGTGGCAAAAGCCTAAGCTTGGGGATGCCCATGGCACCCCAAGATATTCAAGGCAACCAAAAGCCCAAGCTTGGGGATGCCCCGGTAGGCATCCCCTCTTTCTTCTTCGTTTATCGGTAACTTTACTTGGAGCTATATTTTTATTTACCACATGATATGTGTTTTGCTTGGAGCGTCTTGTATGATATGATTCTTTGCTTTTTAGTTTAACACAATCATCCTTGTTGTACAAACCTTTTGGTAGAGACCCACATGATCTAGAATTTATTAGAATACTCTATGTGCTTCACTTATATCTTTTGAGCTAGATAGTTTTGCTCTATGTGCTTCACTTATATTTTCTAGAGCACGGCGGTGGCTTTATTTTAAAGAAATTTTTGATCTCTAATGATTCACTTATATTATTTTGAAAGTATTTTAGAACATCATGGTATTTTCTATGGTTATAAATTTGGTCCTAGAATGATGAGCATCCAAGTTGGGTATAATAAAAACTATCATAGAAAGTGAATTAAAAACTATGATAAATTTGATGCTTGATAATTGTTTTGAGATATAAAGGTGGTAATGTTAGAGTCATGCTAATTGGGTAATTATGTAATTGAGAAATACTTGTGTTGAAGTTGGCAAGTCCAGTAGCATGCACGTATGGTAAAAGTTATGTGACAAATTTGTTGCATGGGATGCTCTTTTAATTGCTTTCCTTATGAGTGGAGGTCAGGATCGCGCGATGGTTAACTCCTGCCAGCCCTTCCCCTAGGAGCATGAGTAGTTGTACTTTGCTTCGAGGGAAAGTAGACTTTTGCAATAAGTATATGAGTTCTTTATGACTAATGTGAGTCCATGGATATATGCACACTTACCCTTCCACTTTTCTAGCCCCTATTACGCCGCGCAACCTTCGCCGGTATCATGCACCCATTATTTAGATTCCTCAAAACAGCCACCATATCTACCTATTATGGCATTTCCATAGCCATTCCGAGATATATTGCCATGCAACTTTCCACCGTCCCGTTTATTATGACACGCTCCATCATTGTCATATTGCTATTTGCATGATCATGTAGTTGACATCGTATTTGTGGCAGGGCCACCTTCATAATTTTTCATACATGTCACTCTTGATTCATTGCATATCCTGGTACACCGCTGGAGGCATTCACATAGAGTCATATTTTGTTCTAAGTATTGAGTTTTAATTCTTGAGTTGTAAATCAATAAAAGTGTGATGATCTTCATTATTAGAGCATTGTCCCAAGTGAGGAAAGATGATGAAGACTATGATTCCCCCACAAGTCGGGATGAGACTTCGGACTTTATAAAAATAAAAGATGCCAAAGAAGACCATACAAAAAAAAGAGGCCAAAGAAGCCCACCAAACAAAAAAAATGAGAGAAAAAGATAGAAGGGACAATGCCACTATCTCTTTTTCCACACTTGTGCTTCAAAGTAGCACCATGATCTTCATGACAGAGAGTCTCTTATGTTGTCACTTTCATATACTAGTGGGAAATTTTCATTATAGAACTTGACTTGTATATTCCAATGATGGGCTTCCTCAAAACGCCCTAGGTCTTCGTGAGCAAGCAAGTTGGATGCACATCCATTTAGTTTCTTTTGTTGAGCTTTCATATATTTATAGCTCTAGTGCATCCATTGCATGGCAATCCCTACTCACTCACATTGATATCTATTAATGGGCATCTCCATAGCCCGTTGATACTCCTAGTTGATGTGAGACTATCTTCTCCATTTTTATCCTCAAAACCACCACCATATACCAAATATAGTGCTATGTCCATGGCTTGCGCTCATGTATTGCGTAAGAGCTGAAAAAGCTGAAGCGCGTTAAAAAGTATGAACCAATTGCTTGGCTGAAACCGGGGTTGTGCATGATGGGAGTATTTTGTGTGATCAAGATGAAGCACGGCCTAACTATATAATTTTGTAGGGATAAGCTTTCTTTGGCTATGCTATTTTGATAGGACATGATTATTTGTTAGTATGCTTCAAAGTATTACTATTTTTATGTTTTATAAGCTTTTATCTTGAATCATTTGGATCTGAACAATGATGCCACAATAAAGAAAATTACATTGAGAATTATGCTAGGTAGCATTCCACATCAAAAATTCTGTTTTTATCATTTACCTACTCGAGGACGAGCAGGGATTAAGCTTGGGGATGCTTGATACGTCTCCAACGTATCTGTAATTTTTGATTGTTCCATGCTATTATATTACCTGTTTTGGATGTTTGTGGGCTTTACTCTAAACTTTTATATCATTTTTGGGACTAACCTACTAACTGGAAGTCCAGCCCGAATTCCTGTTTTTTTGCCTATTTCAGTGTTTCGAAGGCAAGGAATATCAAACGGAGTCCAAACGGAATGAAACCTTGGGGAGCGATATTTTTGGAACAAACGCAATCCAGGAGACTTGGAGTGGACGTCAAGAAGCGAACGAGACGGCCACGAGGGTGCTCGGCCCGCCCAGTAAGGGTGGGCACCCCCCCACCCTCGTGGGCCCCTCGAGCGTCCACCGACCTACTTCTTCCTCCTATATATCCACGGACCCCGAAAACATCTAGGAGCACCACGAAAAACTATTTCCACCGCTGCAACCTTCTGTATCCACGAGATCCCATCTTGGAGCCTTGTGGCGCTCGAAAGGGGAATCGACCATGGAGGGCCTCTCCATCACCACCAAGGCCTCTCCAATGAGTTTTGAGTAGTTTACCACAGACCTTCGGGTCCATAGTTATTAGCTAGATGGCTTCTTCTCTCTCTTTGATTCTCAATACAAAGTTCTACTTCCTCTTCTTGGAGATATATTCGATGTAACTCTTTTTGTGGTGTGTTTGTCGAGATCCAATGAATTGTGGGTTTATGATCAAGTTTATCTATGAGAAATATTTGAATCTCCTCTGAATTCTTTTATGTATGATTGGTTATCTTTGCAAGTCTCTTCGAATTATCAGTTTGGTTTGGCCTACTAGATTGATCTTTCTTACCATGGGAGAAGTGCTTAGCTTTGGGTTCAATCTTGCGGTGTCCTTTCCCAGTGACAGTAGGGGAAGCAAGGCACGTATTGTATTGTTGCCATCGAGGATAAAAAGATGGGGTTTATATCATATTGCATGAGTTTATCCCTCTACATCATGTCATCTTGCTTAATGCGTTACTTTGTTCTTATGAACTTAATACTCTAGATGCAGGCAGGAGTCGGTCGATGTGTGGAGTAATAGTAGTAGATGCAGAATCGTTTCGGTCTACTTGTTGCGGACGTGATGCCTATATACATGATCATGCCTAGATAATCTCATAACTATGCACTTTTCTATCAATTGCTCGACAGTAATTTGTTCACCCACCGTAATAATTATGCTATCTTGAGAGAAGCCACTAGTGAAACCTATGGCCCCGGGTCTATCTTTTATCATATAAGTTTTCCATCTACTTTTATTTGCATCTTTTACTTTCTAATCTATATCATAAAAATACCAAAAATATTTATCTTATCATATTATCTCTATCAGATCTCAATTTTGCAAGTTTCCGTGAAGGGATTGACAACCCCTTTATCGCGTTGGTTGCGAGGTTCTTGTTTGTTTGTGTAGGCGCGTGGGACTTGTGAGGAGCCTCCTACTGGATTGATACCTTGGTTCTCAAAACTGAGGGAAATACTTACGCTACTTTGCTGCATCACCCTTTCCTCTTCAAGGGAAAAACCAACGCATGCTAATGAGGTAGCACATAGAAATAGGGAATTTTCCAATGGCACTCTACTATTCAATTATTCATGCATTTTGTTGAAAGGAATGATGCAAAACATCCACCTGGACCTACTTTTCAAAATCCTATGCATGAAAACAAGACCAAGTGCATTAGTGGCAGAATAACATTCTAACTATACACGCTTTCATATGGTTTCACTTTATTTTGGCCATGTTTCTTTGCATTCCTTTGCTCTTCCAATTCCTGTAAACCAAACACCCAAGTTGACAGAAATCCTGTGTTTACAAATGCTCTTTTTACCATGTGCATTCCTATCCTATTTCAGTGTTTTCCTATCCCTGCGTTTTTAGAATCATGCAAGCCAAATGAGGCCTTACATAATTACTTCAGTTACAGGTAGGTGTCGAAGGGAACCTTGTGTGGTTTGTCCTGCTCCTGCTGCGACATCGTCCACCTCACCTGAGCTGCTCCATCAACAGAAGCATCCACCAAACCAGACATCACGACTCCTGACCATCTTTCCCCGCCTCAGATATCCTTCCTTGCCTCCGGCACCCATCGCAACGGCATCACCATCATCGACTCAACAGATGAACCTGAGGAGTACAAGGGTCCACAAGAGAGGTCGCACTCTTTTGTTTCTGCTTATGTTATGCATTGCTTAAAATTACCTGCTACTTTATCATCCTATTCACCTCTTGGACTCCAATTCAGGTCCAAATTAATTTTCAAACTTGAGTTCTAAATTAGTTGTGGGGCACATATCGAGGAAGCAATGAATAGTATCTCTGTCTAATATCAGGTTCACCTAGGGTATGCCTATGTTGTTCATCTTGGGTGGGAAATAAATAGTAAAGTAATCATCATCTGTCTTTTTATTAAATTAAAGCAATCATCAGCCTGCTATCATTATTTTTGGATCCATCCACTGGTTTTTACCATCACTCTAAATTCTGCATGCTCTCCTTACATAATCTCATCATATTTTTTTCGTATGCATGTCAAATATTGTACACAGTCATGCTGAACATGTAGAGAAAAAGAGAAGATTTTCTTGCTGCAATACAATGTCATGCAGACATCGCTCCATGGTGGGTTCAATGGCAAACCCTCCCCACCCCTCTCCAGATTGTAATCTAGAGGAAGATATCTATTTTGAGGCGGATTCAGATGCCGCTGACCACTCCTATTTACCCCCCAAGGTGTTTGCTCTACCTTGGCATGATGATGTTAGTCATATCATGCATATTTTGCCTTGCAGTGCCTACTTTTGACATCATATATGTCATCTACTTAGTTTAGACATGTTCTGTAATGCCACCAGTTTAGTTTCTATATCATATATGGGAATTATGCAGTCTCATGTCTTATAGCCAGCCATAATATATGTGAAATGTGCAATGTCATCCTGTTTAACCAGGCATCATATATTTGAATGATATCTTGCCCATCCTTTTCTTCACTACATTTCCATTTGTCGACAACGTTTGTACATTAAACTACTCTTCCTCTGAATCAGCCATTTGGGTGGGAGACGGAAAAATCTGGAGTGAAAACAAGGCCTTCACAGCAGACAGTGCTACCTGTCGAAGCAGATCTCTTGTTGGGTCCTGATAGCTCCTCAGAGATGGATTCAGAGACAGATGACCAGTCCTATTCCCCAACCGAGGTGTATGCTCTAACTTGGCATGGTTATACTGCTCATATCATGCATATGGTGTCTTGCATTGCATAGTTTCGACATCATATACACAATATTCAACACCATGTTCTAAGTTTAGACATCATATCGAATGCCCTCTGTTTAGCTTATAAATCACATATGTGAATTTAATGATGTGATCCTGATTACTTAGATAACATGTAGGTGGATTATGTCATGTGATCCTGTTTAGTTATTCATCATATCTTTGAATTATGTTATGCTATGCTATCAAGTTTAGATAGACATCATATATGTGAAATTATATCATGCTATCCGTTTTAGTTAAACAATATACATGTCAACTGTTTCATGCCCTCTTTTTTCCACACTATCTATTGCATCTGTCTCTCATACAATGTCATACATTCAACTATGTTTCTGTTTATCACCCATTTGAATTGAGCGGGTGATGCCAGTATCTGGCGGACTAAAAACATGGTCTTCAAATAAAACAGTGCTACCTCTTGGTGGAGATAGCACCCCGGTTGTATATGCACAAGAACCAGCCCTACCACACATAACCCATACTCCCGCAGATTGTACCCCTACTGCGATGGACAGAGAACCAACATCACCCGATCTAACCCCAACCCCAGCAGATAATAACCCAGTTCTTGTTGACATAGCACCATCTCCACCACAGAGCTCCCAAACAAGAGCAGTTAGTAAGGCAACTCCAGTGCCCAAAGGGCCAGTACTACCACGCCGAACCCCAACTCCACCAGTTAGTACGCCTATTACTGTGGAGGAAGCACAACCAGCTAGTCGTAGTTTAGCATCTATCGCATTTGATGTTATTAAATCGTATGTGCGTATCTTCCCATCTTGGAAATATTATACTGAAGATGAAGGAAAATGCCAGTTGCAGTGCGTACCCCTATTTTATGTGTAAGTAATGTTATTCACGGCAATTACTTTGCTTTGTCCCATATATCCTAACTCCATGATGGTTATAATACATCAAATTTTCCCATTTTTCTCGATAGAGAAGGACCAATTTGGAAACTCAGGATGAGGTAACCTGTGCCAGTACCTCTGCTATCTTCAAGAATGCTTGGTGGCGATCGAATTACTCAAGAAAATGTACTTCACCGGCAAAGAAACTCATCAAATTCCCTTACGTTCTCCTGAGACACATTTACTGGACGATGACTAGGAATGCCTTGTTCTATACTGGTCCTGAACCAAGAATGTAGTAAGTTCTATGATATCATTTTCTATTTTTAAGTACTATATTCTTGCGTCTTACTATACTCTGTTCATGTAGAACAAGTGCCTAAACCTGAATAACAACTGTTCTAATTTAAGATTCCATTCCTATCATAGTTCGAAAAAGCGCTAGGCGTTAATTATGTGTTTTGCCACCGCCTTGCGCTTTACTGACCAAAGCGCATGCTTATGCACAGTTATGCACAAATTAAGCATAGTTATGCGCAATGCGTTTTGCCAAAGCTTAGAGCCTAGGCGCGCTTAAGCGCGCCTTTTTTAACTATGATTGCTATCGTGCATACTGCTTTGCTCTTGTATCACTGTATTTACTCATACAAACTTATTTTTAAATTGAAGGATCCAATCGAAACTCCAATGGCACAACAGGTATGTTCGCGCATGTTTATTTAACAGGTTTGCTCTTATCAATAGCTCTGTTGATTTCAATTCAATTATGTATACAGTTGACTTGTCATATCATGCACATTACTAGCATCACAACATAGCCAATAGTTTTGTTGTACATGTAGACCTGTGGTACCCATCTGAAATCTTGTTGTGTCGTGTAGTTTCCCATGCTTTGTATTCTTTCACTGCTGCTTTGTCTTGAACTGATATGATTTGAACCGTGTCTCTATTTTGATTTGGGAAGACAATGCAGTGACCATAGGACATAGATATATGTTTGTTTGATGCTTTTATTATGTACTAGTACATGGCAATAGAAGACTTGGTAGCTTAATCCTGTCCACCTTACTAATGAACTGGTTCACCGAAATGAGTTTCATATACTAATACATGCTAATCATGTTATGTGTCTGCTTGTTTCTTCTTTTAGAATGCTAACAGAATATTGGGGAAGAGTGCCTTATTAAGCAATGGTAAAGGAAGTAATGCAGATAAGGTTCAGGATAGTGAGACATCCTTGTTGGTCTCCAAATAAGCTGATAAAACAGCTAAGGATGACTATCTTGAAGACAGTGAGACAACCCCAAAGTCTTGTCTTGGTTTAGTGTACGAGTTATTGGCCACTGCCGCTTGCACAAGCTATTCAAACTCACTGTCTAAATTAGTTCGGTTTATTGAGTCTCAACTATAAGCTGAAAGACATCGATCAGATGTGCTGGGACAAGAAGCGGAAGGACTGCGGAAGTCCCTGGAGCATTCAGATGCATAGTTTCTGGTGCAACAGCAAGCATTGGAGGATTTTTAGCGCCAAACAGGACAAAGCTAATAAGCTTGCTAAGCTTATTGCCAGCATGGGTGGATACCCAGGATAACGTTTCTTGAGCTCTTCTGAAGTTGTTTTAGTTATGCTCTTGTTTTGCTGCCACGTTTATTTGCACTGGTGGCCAATTTTGACGGCCAATGTATGTAATATGCTGCTTTGTTCCCTATATTTGCACTGGTGGCGAACTTTGATGCCCAGTGGATGTAATATGTGTAATAGTGGTAATAGGCTAGTGTTAATTGCTTGCTTATTTATTTCCTTATTGTCTTGGTTAGTTGTTTGCTTGTAGGCACTGCAGTTCTTTTTCTGTGTTTTTCTAGTGGCCACAATAACCTATTTTTGGAAACTAGGCCAAAATAATCATGGCAACACACGGACTGTTGTAACCATGGGCCCCCTGCGGGCCGTATGATCCATGGGCCTTCTATGGGCCGTAGGATCCATTGGCCTTCTATACGGGCCGTCGGATCCATGGGCCTTCTACGGGCCTTATGATCCATGGGCCTTCTACGGGCCGTAGGATCCATGGGCCTTTTACGGGACGTAGGATCCATGGGTCTTCTATGGGCTATAGGATCCATGGGCCTTCTACGGGCCGTACGATCCATGGGCCTTTTACGGGTCGTATCATCATTTCACCAATCATGGGCCATACTATTCGTGGACCATAACGGGCCGTTAATAGGTCGTATTTGATAACTCTATGAAAACAGCCAGACGGGTTTTTTTGACATGAAAACGGCCTAACGTATTAACGGGCCACAAACGGGCCGACTGTAATCACGGGCTGGATTTGGCCCACAAGTAGAAAATTACAGTAACGGGCCAGAAGTAACCGAATGCTAGAAATGAGCCCAAGAATAAATGGGCGCTGAGAAGGCCGAAAGATAACACGGGATGTAAACGGCACAATGGAATAATGGGCCGTTAATGGGTATAAAGTGATACACTGTTCATTATGGCCAGTTTCACCATGGGCCATTAATGGGCCAAGAGTTACAAAGGGCCTCATATGGGCTGAAAGACATCATGGGCCATACATGGGCCAGAAGTTAAAACGGGCTAGAATCATATTGGACGGCCTAGATGACGCTACTGGGCCTAATTCGGAGAGGTCGTAACGGGCCCTGGGTTAGCGGGCTGTAAATGAGCTATATGCGAACAAGCCGTTAACAGGCTTTCCGTGGGCCGGCCCGCCACCTTTCGACCAAGTCAAACGGGCCGGTCTTTTTGTAGGAATGGGCCTCTGTTGGGCCGTGCCACGTGTCGACGTATCATAGGCGCCTTGGTGCAATGAGTGGATGACATCTGTCCCAACAATGAGCCGACACGTGTTTCCTCAAGACAATGAAGATTTTACACGTGGAAAATCCCCATTGGTCGGGGCTGTTAACGGGTTATCGGATCCAAAACCGGACCGATAGCTTAACAGCCTTCTGTTACGGTGGATGCCACGTGTCGGTCACCCTTGACGAAAGCACTTCTGTGATGCGCGATTTATCGTCATGGAAGTGGACACTTTCGTGATGATAATTTTGGTAATGTCATGGAACACTTCTACGACAGCACAGGTATGACGATGTAGATATTTTAGGTATATTCTGAACTTAGGGCATATTTTTAGGGTTTAGTAATTGAAATAATAATGGTGGATGACGATGTAGATATTTTAGGTATAGAACATTTTCAATAGATGATGATGTAGATTTTTTAGTACAACTAGTTTATTTAGTGTTGCTCAAGAATTGCTCATATGATGTAGATATAAACATGTATATCTAGTGTTGCTCAAACAGGATATGTGCTTGCCCAAGTGACCATGTTTGCAGGTACCACCTCCAAGTGGCCTATGTTTTGGTCAGGAGCATGGAAATTTCTGTTCCGGCAAATTTCAAGTGCTCGATATGTCCTTTTTTAGCAAAGGTCATGCCGGATTTTTCCTCTAAAGTGCATCGTTAATCCTTTTCTAACATTGCTTTAGCAAAATGTGACACCACCACCATGTCGACTTTGCAAGTCAAGATGCGCCAGCAGCCTTGCAACTGGCACATTGTTCGACATCTACTTCCAGCCGAGTTTTCTTCCTGCTGTGGTAACAAAATATATGAAACTTGTAACAACTATTTTGTTTTTAGTGTTTTTGGCATTAATGCATTGTGTATATACCATTGTGTATACACATATCGTCCCATGCAATGTGAGGTTGAAATTCAACAAGTTGACTGGAGACACTATGACCTTTGAGGCTCCTGGGGGCCCCTACATTATGGAGGTCGAGAAAGGACGAAATATGTCGCATATGGGAGGAGATGGATGGGACCGTTACATCTCCCACATGGGTATCACTGGTGGTGAGTTGATCAGCTTCTCCTTTAGAGCAGAAATACCCAAGATGTCCATCATTTATCTCAACATAGATGAAGATGATGAGGAACCACTTGATGAAGCCATCTATACTCGAAGAATAAGGATGAGCGAGGAGGAGGTGTGCAACCTATGGGACATAATTCTGCCACGTGCTGACTTTGTCGGGGTGCCATTCGTGACCCGTCTGACAAGTACCATGGTTGAGTGGCATGTTATGGTATGTTATACTTAGTGTAGAATCCGATTACATGCTTACTTAGTGTAGAGTCCAACGATATGCTTAGTGAATCCGATGATATGCTTAGTGTAGAGTCCAATGATATGATGTGTAGAAGCTAGCCGATGACATACTTAATTAGTCTAGATCCCAATGACATGCTTACTGTCCGATCGATGACATGCTTACTGTCCGATCCATACTTATTAGTAGAATTCAAGCTTAGTAGAAATGTAGTACCGTTTTTGATAATGTAGAAATCTATACTTAGTATAAATATATTTGCAAGAGTATACTGAGGCTACTTATTAATTGATATGTTTTTCTTATTCAAAAATTGCCAAAGAGCCTGTCTGTGAGTTGTGGTATTGAGCCTGATGAAGAAGGCTCTGCTGGAATATGCCTTACCGCAAGGGACTCCGTCACCACCTGTGTGTACAGCGTGGCACGGACGGTCGCACACACTTCAGCTTGGTTGGGTGGAAGAACTTCCTCGTTGGCAAGAATCTTCGTGTTGGACAAGCCATCCTAATTACTATCAGGAACAACCACCGCCATGGCTTGAGGATGATGGTCGTTGTCGATATCATCTAGAACTACATATGTGTGTGGCTGTATGAATACCCCTAGTAGACTGCTATATGCTATTGTATGAACCATATATGTGTGTGAGGATGCATGTTGACTATGTATGAGTACCTATAATGCCTAATGATATTGTATGAATACTGTATGACTATATGGTATTGTGGTTAATGATATTGTTATCTGGTATATGTGAAATTGCAGTTTATTAAAACGGGGTACTGTTCTAGATCAATAGGAAGCAGGGAAACAATGTTGAAAGATACAACAGTAGCGCAGGCAAAGAAAAGCGCTACAGCTACTTATTAGTAGCGCATGTGGAAAAAGCGCTACTTATATAGTCAATAGTAGTAGCGTGGGTACATAGAGCGCTACTACTATCTTTAGTTGTAGCGCCTTATTAGTAGCGTGGCCGCCCGCGCTACTAATAGCGTTAAAACCCGCGCTACTACTAGGGTTTTCCCTAGTAGTGGGAGGCACTACCTCATGTTAACGATCCGCCTGTACATGTCATAGCACGTGTACGCCTCCTTGGCCGCGTACATGACGTGAGCTTTGTCGAGTTTCTCCATCCAGGTCGAGTGCCAGGCACGCTTGTCCTTGTTGCAGGAATCCTTCATGTCTCTATAGTAGGGTCGTGATGGCCTCGGCAAGGTGAACTAGCGAGTCCTTCTCATGCTCCTTGCTGCCCCAGATCTTGTATTGGCCCTGCATGTCGACAAGATTGTGGCAGGCGATGCCCGAATTCTTGAGCACCTTGACATCGTTGGTGATGTCCACCGTAGCGAACATGTAGTGTGGGCTGTTGACAAACCTCGCGAAATGCTCGGAACGCCTTGTCGCCAGGCAGTAGTGGTAGACGAGGACGTGGTTGCGCACGCACATATGGGCGATGGCGACCTCGGGACAAGACCCGACACGAGCGCGGGTGTACTCGAGGTCGAACCCGACCACCTTGTACTTCTCCTCGGCAAGCAACAACTCCATGATGTGGCTGGAGTGCTCCATCCAGACCGGGTTGTTGGTGTACACCACCGAGAGCTCCGTAAACCTTCAGTGGGTGTCCACCACGGCGTGCATGGTGAACCGCTGCTCGTCGTCGGCAGCCGCTCGGAGCACCATTGGAGCCGCGCAGGATACTCTCTAAGAATTTGTCATGGTGGGTGTGCTTCTTGCAATGGTGGGGCGCGATTGAAAGGTTGAAGAGACACAAGGTTAAATAGTCGCTGTAACAAATGGGGGCCAGCTGGCCTGTAATCGCCACGTCTTGTCACGACGTTCATAGGGGAGGATTCCAGTGCACACTTGACAACAGTGCACCACAGTTTGACCATGTGTGGGCTCGAAGAGGCGCCAAATGTATTATCGGTGAGCCTATTCCCGCAAAGTTTACCATGCAACCTTCCTGCCCGACTTGGTTTGCCACGCGTCGGCTAGAAGAGGGACAAATCGTGAGCGTTTATTGGCAAAAAGCTTTGTAAAAACGAAGTGTGTGAAATGACTTAGGTCATAAGTTTACACATGGGTGATGAGGTCAAAGTTACACAAAAGGGTGATGAGGGACACTCGAGTGCGATAATTAATTCTGCGCTCTATAGGGCACATGGTGGAAGAAACCAACCGTGTGCAAAAATGTCAAAGATCGCAGTCGAGTTCCCTATACAGATCATGTGCTGTGAGATCGCCAAGGTAAACAGATTCAATGGTTAATAAAATCTAAGACCATTGCATATTAAGGTCAAAATAGTGCTACCAATATACGAGTCTCATACGATCCATTTCAACGATCGTACCAAAAAAGCTCGAAATATTACCAGGTTCAAATTCCAGAGTTATATGGCTCAAATTCGAAGATTACAAGGTTCAAACTGATATTAGAAATGAAATTCAGCTCATTAGCTGCAAATGCTCGTGCTGATCCGCTGAACATGGATATCAGAGAGGTTCAAAGTAATATTACCACTTCTAAGTCTGGTTTCTAAACCTCACAACTTTTGCAAAGGGGTCAGCCACTGAGAAGTCATGTATTGGGTATATATGATGACTTCTGATTACTCTGTCATCTGAAGTTCCAAAATGAAATTCAGCTTTTTTGGAGCCTATTCCATTCTGCCGCAGGCGCTGGCGCTAATCAACAAACCATTCATTCTTGCAAAATAAATGTAGGGCAAACCTCATTACCTTCAGCACCCTTGCTTTGACAACAAAGAACCTGGCGAATATAATCTCCGGTTAGGTCCCTCGGTAGGAGTTCAAAGTAATTTATGAGAGATGTAGATCTAGGTATTCGATGTGATTGTTATATTGTATCACATTATCCACCACTGGGCCTAATCTTATCTGCAAAAGAAGAAAATGTGTTAGTGCCTACATGCAGTTTTGAACACTACTACAGGCCTATTTGGTTTGCAGGATTTGTAAAATGCACTAACATGCCATCTTTGATCTGACATGATTAACATAGGCATTAACATGCCATCTTTGATCTTCACAAGATGTTGGAGTTGATGAAAAGTTCCCTAAGAAAACTAGTACAGATGAATCCAAAGGAGAAATCCATATGGATTGTAACCGTATGGATCAAGCATTTGTTGGGGAACGTAGTAATTTCAAAAAATTTCCTACGCACACGCAGGATCATGGTGATGGCATAGCAACGAGAGGGGAGAGTGTGTCCACGCACTCGTGAGACCGAAAGCGGCGTTATGACAACGCGGTTGATGTAGTCAGACGTCTTCACGATCCGACCGATCCAAGTACCGAACGCACGATACCTCCGTGTTCAGCACATGTTCAGCTCGATGGCGATCCCGGACTCCGATCCAGCAGGTGTCGGGATGAGTTTCACAAGACGACGGCGTGGTGACGATGATGATGCTCCACTGCAGGGGCTTCGCCTAAGATCCGCGACGATATGACCAAGTGAAATATGGTGGAGGGGGCACCGACACTGCTAAGGAACGATCCGTAGATCAACTTGTGTGTTCATGGGGTGCCCCTGCCTCAGATATAAAGGAGGGAGGGAGGAGGAGGCCGCCCTAGGAGGGCGCGCCATGGGGAGTCCTACTCCCACCGGGAGTAGGATTCCCTTTCCTAGTCCAACTAGGAGTCCTTCCATGTTTTAGGAGTAGGAGACAAGGAAGGGAAGAGAGAAGGAAGGAAGGAGGGGTGCGGCCTCCCCAGTCCAATTCGGACTAGGCCATGGGACGCGCGGCCTGCCCTAGGCAGCCCCTCTCTCTTTCCCTTGAGGGCCCAATAAGGCCCAATACTTCTCCCGGCGAATTCTCAGAACTCTCCCAGTACTCAAAAATACCCGAATCATTCGAATCTTTCCGAACTCCGAATAAAGTCGTCCAATATATCGATCTTTACGTCTCGACCATTTCGAGACTCCTCGTCATGTCCCCGATCTCATCCGGGACTAATAACACCTTCGGTACATCAAAACTCATAAACTCATAATATAACTGTCATCGAAACCTTAAGCGTGCGGACCCTACGGGTTCGAGAACTATGTAGACATGACCTAGAACTATTATTGGTCAATAACCAATAGCGGAACCTGGATGTTCATATTGTCTCCTACATATTCTACGAAAATCTTTATCGGTCAAACCGCATAACAACATACGTTGTTCCCTTTTGTCATCGGTATGTTACTTGCCCGAGATTCGATCGTCGGTATCCAATACCTAGTTCAATCTCGCTATCGCAAGTCTCTTTACTCGTTCCGTAATACATCATCCCACAACTAACTCATTAGTTGCAATGCTTGCAAGGCTTTAAGTGATGTGTATTACCGAGAGGGACCAGAGATACCTCTCCGACAATCGGAGTGACAAAACCTAATCTCGAAATACGCCAACCCAACATGTACCTTCGGAGACACCTGTAGAGCTCCTTTATAATCACCCGATTACGTTGTAGGACGTTTGGTAGCACACAAAGTGTTCCTCCGTAAACGGAGTTGCATAATCTCATAGTTGCAGGAACTTTGTATAAGTCATGAAGAAAGCAATAGCAACATACTAAACGATCAAGTGCTAAGCTAACGGAATGGGTCATGTCAATCAGATCATTCAACTAATGATGTGATCCTGTTAATCAAATAACAACTCTTTTGTCTATGGTTAGGAAACATAACCATCTTTGATTAACAAGCTAGTCAAGTAGAGGCATACTAGTGACACTCTGTTTGTCTATATATTCACACATGTATTATGTTTCCTGTTAATACAATTCTAGCATGAATAATAAACATTTATCATGATATAAGGAAATAAATAATAACTTTATTATTGCCTCTAGGTCATATTTCCTTCAGTCTCCCACTTGCACTAGAGTCAATAATCTAGATCACATCACCATGTGATTAACATCGATAGTTCACATCATCATGTGATTAACACCCATAGTTCACATCGCCATGTAACCAACACCCAAAGGGTTTACTAGATTCAGTAATCTAGTTCACATCGCTATGTGATTAACACCCAAAGAGTACTAAGGTGTGATCATGTTTTGCTTGTGAGAGAATCTTAGTCAACGGGTCTTTCATATTCAGATCCGTTATCTATTTTGCAATTTTCTATGTCTACAATGCTCTGCACGGAGCTACTCTAGCTAATTGCTCCCACTTTCAATATGTATCTAGATCGAGACTTAGAGTCATTCAGATCAGTGTCAAAACTTGCATCGACGTAACCCTTTACGGCCTAACCTTTGTCACTTCCATAATCGAGAAACATATCCTTATTCCACTAAGGATAATTTTGACCGCTGTCCGATGATCTACTCCTAGATCACTATTGTACCCCTTGCCAAACTCAAAGGTAGGGTATACAATAGATCTGGTACACACATGGCATACTTTATAGAACCTATGGCCAAGGCATAGGGAATGACTTTCATTCTCTTTCTATCTTCTGCCGTGGTCGGGTTTTGAGTCTTACTCAATTTCACACCTTGTAACACAGGCAAGAACTCTTTCTTTGATTGTTCCATTTTGAACTACTTCAAAATCTCGTCAAGGTATGTACTCATTGAAAAAACTTATCAAGCGTCCTGATCTATCTCTATAGATCTTGATGCTCAATATGTAAGCAGCTTCACCGAGGTCTTTCTTGGACAAACTCCTTTCAAACACTCCTTTATGCTTTGCGAATAACTCTACATTATTTCCGATCTACAATATGTCATTCACATATACTTATCGAAATGATGTAGTGCTCCCACTCACTTTCTAGTAATTACAGGGCTTCACCGCAAGTCCAGTATAAAACTATATGCTTTGATCAACTTATCAAAGCGTATATTCCAACTCCGAGATGCTTGCACCGGTCCATAGATGGATCATTGGAGCTTGCGTATTTTGTCAAAGACCTTTAGGATTGACAAAACCTTCTCGTTGCATCATATACAACTCTTCTTCAAATCCATTAAGGAATGTAGTTTTGTTTATCCATTTGCCAGATTTCATAAAAATGCGGCAATTGCTAACATGATTTGGACAGACTTAAGCATCGCTACGAGTGAGAAAATTTCGTCGTAGTCAACACCTTGAACTTTGTCAAGAACCTTTATCGACAAGTCTAGCTTTGTAGATAGTAACACTACTATCAATGTCCGTCTTCCTCTTGAAGATCCATTTATTTTCTATGGTTTGCCGATCATCGGGCAAATCCATCAAAGTCCATACTTTGTTCTCATACATGGATCATATCTCAGATTTCATGGCCTCAAACCATTTTGTGGAATCTGGGCTCATCATCGCTTCCTCATAGTTTGTAGGTTCGTCATGGTCAAGTAACATGACCTCCGTAATGGGATTACCGTACCACTCTGGTGCGGATCTCACTGGTTGACCTCCACGTGGTTCGGTAGTAACTTGATAAAGTTACATGATCATCATCATTAGCTTCCTCACTAATTGGTGTAGTAGTCACAGGAACAGATTTATGTGATGAACTACTGTCCAATAAGGGAGAAGGTACAATTACCTTATCAAGTTCTACTTTTCTCCCACTCACTTCTTTTGAGAGAAGCTCCTTCATTTGGAAAGGATCCATTCTCAAAGAACGAATGTCTTGTCTTCGGATCTGTGATAGAAGGTGTACCCAACAGTCTCCTTTGGGTATCCTATGAGGACGCATTTCTTCGATTTGGGTTTGAGCTTATCTGGATGAAACTTTTTCACATAAGCATCACAACCCCAAATTTTAAGAAACGACAACTTTGGTTTCTTGGTGAACCACAGTTCATATAGTGTCGTCTCAACGGATTTAGATGGTGCCCTTTTTAACGTGAATGCAGCTGTCTCTAATGCATGATCCCAAAACGATTTTGGTAAATCGGTAAGAAACATCATAGATTGTACTATATCCAATAAAGTACGGTTATGACGTTCGGACACACCATTATGATGAGGTGTTCCAGGTGGCATGAATTTGTGAAACTATTCCACATTGTTTTAATTGAAGACCAAACTCGTAACTCAATGTCTCTGCGATCAGATCGTAGAAACCTTATTTTCTTGTCACGATGATTTTCCACTTCACTCTGAAATTCTTTGAACTTTTCAAATATTTCAGACTTATGTTTCATCAAGTAGATATACCCATATCTGCTCAAATCATCTGTGAAGGTCAGAAAATAATGATACCCGCCGCGAGCCTCAACACTCATCGGATCGCATACATCAAGATGTATTATTTCCAATAAGTTTGTTGCTCGTTCCATTGTTCAAGAACGGAGTTTTAGTCATCTCGCCCAAAGGCACGGTTCGCAAGCATCAAATGATTCATAACCAAGTGATTCCGAAAATCCATCTTTATGGAGTTTCTTCATGCGCTTTACACCGATATGACCCAAACGGCAGTGCCATAAATAAGTTGCACTATCATTATTAACTTTGCATCTTTTGGCATCAATATTATGAATATGTGTATCACTACGATCGAGATCCAACAAACTATGTTCATTGGGTGTATGACCATCAAAGGTCTTATTCATGTAAACAGAATAACAATTTATTCTCTAACTTTTTAAATGAATAACCGTATCACAATAAATATGATCAAATCATATTCATGCTCAACGCAAACGCCAAATAACATTAATTTAGGTTTAACACTAATCTCGAAAATATAGGGAGTGTGCGATGATGATCATATTAATCTTGGAACTACTTCCAACACTCATCATCACTTCCCCTTCAACTAGTCTCTGCTTATTCTCAGAACTCCTGTTTCGAGTTACTAATCTTAGCAACCTAACAAGTATCAAATACTGGGGGCTACTATAAAAACTAGTAAGGCACACATCAAACACATGTATATCAAATATACCCTTGTTCACTTTGCCATCCTTCTTACTCACCAAATATTCGTGGCTTTTCCGCTTCAAAGGACCATTTCCTTTGTAGTGTAAGCACTCAGTTTCAGGCTTTGGTCCAGCTTTGGTCTTCTTCACGGGAGTGACAACTTGCTTGTCATTCTGCTTGAAGTTTCCCTTTCTTTCCCTTTGCCCGTTTTGAAACTAGTGGTCTTCTCAATCATCAACACTTGATGCTCTTTCTTGATTTCTACCTTCGTTGATTTCAACATCACGAAGAGCTCGAGAATATTTTTCGTCATCCCTTGCATACTATAGTTCATCACGAAGTTCTACTAACTTAGTGATGGTGACTAGAGAATTCTGTCAATCACTATCTTATCTGGAAGATTAACTCCCACTTGATTCAAGCGATTGAAGTACTCAGACAATCTGAGCACATGCTCACTAGTTGAGCGATTCTCCTCCATCTTTTAGCTATAGAACTTGTTGGAGACTTCATATCTCTCAACTCGGGTATTTGCTTGAAATATTAACTTCAATTTCTGGAACATCTTATATGGTCCATGACGCTCAAAACATCTTTGAAGTCCCGATTCTAAGCCGTTAAGCATGGTGCACTAAACTATCAAGTAGTCATCATATTGAGCTAGCCAAACGCTCATAACGCCTGCAGACCGCTCCTCCAATAGGTCTGTCACCTAGCGGTGCATTAAGGACATAATTCTTCTGTGCAGCAATGAGGATAAACCTCAGATCACGGATCCAATCCGCATCATTGCTACTAACATCTTTCAACACAATTTTCTCTAGGAACATATCAAAATAAACATTTGAAAGCAACAACGCGAGCTATTGATCTACAACATAAATTGCAAGGACTAAGTTCATGATAAATTTAAGTTCAATTAATCATATTACTTAAGAACTCCCACTTAGACAGACATCTCTCTAGTCATCTAAGTGATCACGTGATCCAAATCAACTAAACCATAACCGATCATCACGTGAGATGGAGTAGTTTTCAATGGTGAACATCACTATGTTGATCATATCTACTATATGATTCACGCTCGACCTTTCGGTCTCCGTGTTCCGAGGCCATATCTGCATATGCTAGGCTCGTCAAGTTTAACCTGAGTATTCCGCGTGTGCAAAACTGGCTTGCACCCGTTGTAGATGGACGTAGAGCTTATCACACCCGATCATCACGTGGTGTCTGGGCACTACGAACTTTTAGCAACGGTGCATACTCAGGTTGAACACTTCTTGATAATTTTAGTGAGAGATCATCTTATAATGCTACTGTCAATCAAAGCAAAATAAGATGCATAAAGGATAAACATCACATGCAATCTATATAAGTGATATGATATGGCCATCATCATCTTGTGCTTGTGATCTCCATCTCCGAAGCACCGTTATGATCACCATCGTCACCGGCGCGACACCTTGATCTCCATCGTAGCATCATTGTTGTCTCGCCAACTATTGCTTCTACGACTATCGCTACCGCTTAGTGATAAAGTAAAGCAATTACATGGCGTTTGCATTTCATACAATAAAGTGACAACCATATGGCTCCTGCCAGTTGCCGATAACTTGGTTACAAAACATGATCATCTCATACAATAAAATATAGCATCACGTCTTGACCATCTCACATCACAACATGCCCTGCAAAAACAAGTTAGGCGTCATCTACGTTGTTGTTGCAAGTTTTACGTGACTGCTACGGGCTGAGCAAGAACCGTTCTTACCTACGCATCAAAACCACAACGATAGTTTGTTAAGTTGGTGCTGTTTTAACCTTCGCAAGGACCGGGCGTAGCCACACTCGGTTCAACTAAAGTGAGAGAAACAGACACCCTCCGGCCACCTTTAAGCAACGAGTGATCGAAGCGGTGAAACTAGTCTCGCCAGAAGCGACGCGTAATGTCGGTCCGGCCGCTTCATCTCACAATACTGCTGAACCAAAGTATGACATGCGGGTAAGCAAGATGACTTATATCGCCCACAACTCACTTGTGTTCTACTCGTGCATATGACATCAACGCATAAAACCAGGCTCGGATGCCATCATGGGGAACGTAGTAATTTCAAAAAATTCCCACGCACACGCAGGATCATGGTGATGGCATAGCAACGAGAGGGGAGAGTGTGTCCACGCACTCGTGAGACCGAAAGCGGAAGCGTTATGACAACGTGGTTGACGTAGTCGGACGACATCACGATTCGACCGCTCCAAGTACTGAACGTACGACACCTCCGTGTTCAGCACACGTTCAGCTCGATGACGATCCCCGGACTCCGATCCAGCAGGGTGTCGGGGATGAGTTTCATCAGCACGACGGCGTGGTGACGATGATGATGCTCCACCGGCGCAGGGCTTCGCCTAAGCTCCGCGACGATATGACCAAGTGGAATATGGTGGAGGGGGGCACCAAGACACGGCTAAGGAAATCCATCCATAGATCAACTTGTGTGTTCATGGGGTGCCCCTGCCTCCGTATATAAAGGAGGGAGGGAGGAGGAGGCCGGCCCTAGGAGGGCGCCATGGGGAGTCCTACTCCCACCGGGAGTAGGATTCCCTTTCCTAGTCGAACTAGGAGTCCTTGCATGTTTTAGGAGTAGGAGACAAGGAAGGGAAGAGAGAAGGGAAGGAAGGAGGGGTGCGGCTCCCCCTAGTCCACCCGGACTAGGCCATGGGGCGCGCGCCTGCCCTAGGCAGCCCCTCTCTTTCCCGCAGGGCCCAATAAGGCCCAATACTTCTCCCCGGCGAATTCCCGTAACTCTCCAGATTCAAAAATACCCGAATCATTCGGAACCTTTCCGAACTCCGAATATAGTCGTCCAATATATCGATCTTTACGTCTCGACCATTTCGAGACTCCTCGTCATGTCCCCGATCTCATCCGGGACTCCGAACTCCTTCGGTACATCAAAACTCATAAACTCATAATATAACTGTCATCGAAACCTTAAGCGTGCGGACCCTACGGGTTCGAGAACTATGTAGACATGACCTAGAACTATTCTTGGTCAATAACCAATAGCGGAACGTGGATGTTCATATTGTCTCCTACATATTCTACAAAGATCTTTATCGGTCAAACCGCATAACAACATACGTTGTTCCCTTTTGTCATCGGTATGTTACTTGCCCGAGATTCGATCGTCGGTATCCAATACCTAGTTCAATCTCGTTACCGGCAAGTCTATTTACTCGTTCCGTAATACATCATCCCACAACTAACTCATTAGTTGCAATGCTTGCAAGGCTTTAAGTGATGTGTATTACCGAGAGGGCCCAGAGATACCTCTCCGACAATCGGAGTGACAAAACCTAATCTCGAAATACGCCAACCCAACATGTACCTTCGGAGACACCTGTAGAGCTCCTTTATAATCACCCAGTTACGTTGTGACGTTTGGTAGCACACAAAGTGTTCCTCCAGTAAACGGAGTTGCATAATCTCATAGTTGCGTGAACTTTGTATAAGTCATGAAGAAAGCAATAGCAACATACTAAACGATCAAGTGCTAAGCTAACGGAATGGGTCATGTCAATCAGATCATTCAACTAATGATGTGATCCCGTTAATCAAATAACAACTCTTTTGTCTATGGTTAGGAAACATAACCATCTTTGATTAACAAGCTAGTCAAGTAGAGGCATACTAGTGACACTGCTTTGTCTATATATTCACACATGTATTATGTTTCCTGTTAATACAATTCTAGCATGAATAATAAACATTTATCATGATATAAGGAAATAAATAATAACTTTATTATTGCCTCTAGGGCATATTTCCTTCAGCATTGTCATTGTAAACTTGGAAAAGGAGACATGTATGTACTGAAATCCTCCAAAAAAATCCTTCAGAAATCGTAGTACATTGTCATTGTAAACTTGGAAAAATGTGTTACAAACTGAACTCCCTTATGGTTAACATTTAATAGAAAAGGAACATCACCTCGATATATAGCTTCTCCAGGCACGGAAAGCATCTCAGGAAACTGACAACTTGCTCCAGGTTGGGCCGATAGATTCTAGTGCCAAGACCTTCACTGTGTGCAGTTTCGGGGTCAAGCTTGTCGGAATCATTCTCTAAATGACAAACTGACAAACATCTTCAAAATTAGAAATAATGTTAATTTTTAGAAGGAGAGGTAGAAGGCGGCTGTTGTACCTGAACGGGTGTGGATCCAATAACAAGTTCGGAGTATTTGTCAGACGAGTAGCCCAACACTTTTAATTTCGGCGCAGAAATGACATTGATTCTTGTTGGACCTACTTGATCAAGTACAAGTAATCTCTCAAGTGCAGGTGTGTCCTCAATGAGCATACCATGGTACACATCTTGTGATGTCTTCCTGCCAAACCAGCAACACACATAAATAGTCCGGAGAGTCATGGAGGTGATGTGGAATGTACTCGACCCATTGATTTCCTGAAGACGAAGGTACTCGAGTGCAGTATAGCCACGGAGCAGGAGCCCCATGTCACCGTTTGAGAGGCAGACGCCGACGAGCTTGAGGTGCTTCAGTCATGGTAGAATAAGAGCGGGCGCGTCATTAAGGGGGGCGAAATGGCAGTTCCTGAACATGGCGACGTGCAGCATGGGCGCGAGGCGGAGCGCGAACGTTGGCAGCGAGCGCATATGCCCATCACAAAAAGTGAGCTCCTCGAGCTGATCTAGGGCGGGGGGATCAGAACCAGTCGTCAAGCTTGGCTCCGTCCCTGCCGTTGGAACGGAACTTGCCCATTCTAAAGCCTCTGGTTGGTCCAAGGTGACTGTCGAGGATCTTGGAGAATGCATCCAAGCTTTTGCGATAGCCATGGAAGAGATCGTGGGTGTCGATGAGGTCGAGAGGGGTGGAGTTCATAGGGGGCGCCACTTTTGGGAAAGGACGGTTGTCCGCGCCCCATATTTGATTGGGAGGAGGGAGATGATGACTGTCAACATATCATCGAGGAGGCTGCTAACGAAGTCTAGGCCTGCTGGAGTCGCTTGCGGTTCTAGATTGCCCCGCCTCCGTTTGTTGGCAGCCCCGTTCTCCACCTCCGGAGTCTCCTTGTCAGCAGCACTTTCTGATAGAAATGGGAGTACAGGGAATATTTAGTTAAAATAGGGCAATAGAAAAGTGTATTGGTAACTAGAAGTTATTCGGTAGGAATATAGTAAGAAAGGGAATAATAATTGGTTTCTTCAATACTACACAATTCATTTGACATTGCTGTGTAAGTCAACATGCAGATAGTTGAAAAGAAAACTTACTTTGCACAAAGTCTCGACGAATTATTTTGTTGGAGAAGTTAGCACATATCTCATGACCAGGCCTTTTTATGTGTAGTGCAATTTTAGTGCCATCTTTCAGTACATAAAACTTAGAAATTTCTCTCCAAAAGCCAGTGCCAAAATAGGAGTCACCACGTTCATCAAGTGAATCATCAGTAGCAACGATTGTAAATCCATGGTTTGTGTAGTATGACATCTGTGCAGTCTTAATCTATGTAAAGGCAAAGATTGTGCACTACATAATCTGTTGCATAGCATGGGACGCGCTGCAGAAAATGGTAGGATTGTTAAAGAAAATATGGTAACTTGCAAATATGAGCCCAAATTGAATGAATTGTACAATAGCTGATATTGAAGGACAAAAATCTATAATTAAACAGATACGGTAAACATGATGGAAATATGAGAGTAATCGAAAGAACAATACATCATTAATTTGCCTAATATAGAAATAAGAGGAAAAAATCCCCTTTGACGTATATGGTGCATGTGGCACCTTTTATGCAAATGTAGAAATATTTAGAATATGTTCAGGAAAGTAGGCCATGCCAACCGATTTAGGGTGAGATTGAACATACCACACATATCCTCAAGTCATCTGGTACGGTGAGATGGAATCTCTAGCGGAGGTCACAAAGTCCTGATGTGTCAGCGCACTATACAATCTATGAATGAAAGAAAACCCTCAAATCAGCTCGAATAAAAAATGAATTCATGGTGATTTCCGCTGGGTGATTAAAGGAGGCAGATGAACTGGGATAAGAAAAGAGATAATATCTCGTTAAATTAGTTACCTTGTCGTCCATGAGAAAGAACCCTCAATACGGCAGATTCCCCAACCGAGCGAAGCTGGGTCGACCACGAGCAGCATCGAGAAAGTCAATGGCGATAGGCGGCGGCAAGCGGAAGTGGCGAAATGCGGTGGGGTTTGCCGGCAGCCTGGCGGCGGCGGCAGGCGTCGAGCTAAGTGGTTACCGCCGCGATAGACGATTCCATGCATAGACGCGGAGGAGCTTGTGCAGGTGTGAATGGGAACCGGAGGCAGGGGTGGCGGGCGGGGGTGAGGGTTTTTGTGACGTGGGGATGTTGAGGGTTTTCTTTTTTCTTTTTTGAATTGGGTGGTGAGGGTTTTCTATCCCACAAAGAATTTCGAAGGAAACGGTTTTCTAGAGCCAACCGTGTGTGATTGACGCAACAGGAAAAACGAAAGTCATTGCACACGGTTCCAATTTTGGGAACTGTGTGTGATTAACGTACTACCTCCATCCTGGTTTATTGTTCCCCTTTGTAATTTGTACCAAATTTCGACCAAATATTTAACTAAGAAATGTTTATGCCAGTCACAAAAAATTATATCATTGAACACTATGTTCAAATACGCATCCAACGATATAATTTTTGCTAACCTACACTAACATTTTGTCAGTTAAATCTTTGGTCAACATTTAACACAAATTACAAAGGGGACCAATAAACGAGGATGGGGGTAGCATCCATATCCCACAGTTAGACATAAGGAAGCATAGATTAAACATACTCAGACATAGATAATAAGCGTACACGTACACAAGTGTAGTTCAACTGTCATTAAGCATGCTCAAGCGTACAATGTTCGATCCCACATATCATCTCACATGCCGGAACGATTCTGAAGCTTCTCCAGGTACTCAGTGTACGCGCCATGCACCACCATGCGAGAATACTTCTGCTTGAAGGAGCCAACGGCCCGTCCTCTTGCATGTGCCAGAACACTTTGATATGCGTCATGGAGCTTGTGGTTGCAAAATGGGCATCGATAGCTGCCGTCCCAGGTCCTAATACGCCTGTTATGCATTCCCGCATAAAGCTCCCTTAGGATATTCCTCTTGTACCTTCTCTGGACATCTTCATCCTTGTTGTCCACATCGTCAGACAACACCTATACAAATAGTAAAAAAATTGTGGCAACAAATTTATGGTTACAAACTAATCTCTAGCGAACATTTGGCAGTTGCCAAAAATTGGCATCAAATCAATGATTACATGTGGTGAAGTAGGATTAGGAATTTATGGCTATTTATTTATACATATGCAGAGATTATGGTTCGATTTTTAAGCACATTCGTTTATGTACAGACCAATCTTGAAGAAAATAATGGCACAAACATATGTAGGTCATTCAAAACCAATTCAAGTCCTGGCTAGGAATTATTAGCACGAACATTAACCCTAGTCTGATTACTAGCGGAAATCATTTCGACAGATGAAACAACTAATCACTTATCACTTGTACCATTCAAACAATCAATACACTACATGGATCTAACGAAACTTACTCATATTTCATGGATTGGGAGAACATAACCATAGGATTTCTATTCCAAAAACGGGGAGGCAGGAGTAACCAGAGAAACCCTGGGATCTATTTGGCACATAAATGGGTATAGATTACTAACCAGTTATCCCTCGTCGTCGGAGTCGTCGCCGGAGTGGTCGTCAGAGTCGTCGCCCGAGTTGTCACCAGAGTCGGTGTGGAACTCTGCCTCCGGATGTGGAAGCTCGACGCCGTCGACGATGTCAGGATGCAGCAATAACTCACCGGCGGTGACGGCAACCTCTATCTCCATCTCCACGCCATGCTCTGGTGCTTTAGCAGCCCCGACGTCGTCACTCCCTCCAATGGGGCGCTTCGGCGGTATCCTCATACACTGACGGCTTTGATGACTGAGAGCAGCATCAAGGATGCAAGTGGAGAGAGAGGATTATGTGTGTGGCAGGGATGGGGGGTGCGGCCGCTCGGGCGCACCATTAATATGGAGTAGTGGAAGAGAGGCGGGCGGCGGTCAAACCACGGGCTCGCCTCCCGGTGAGCCTGCACATCGGACTGCTGGCATGCCTACCGTCGTTTCACATAGCTACTTGCACGCCTCCCGATGACACTGCGCAGCGAGCATGCCTCTATCAATTCACACACATGTACGCACGCCTCCCGGTCCGCCAGCGCGTTGGACTGCTCATATGCATCCTCTCAACTCACGCCTTCTCGCATGGCATACGGGTCGCGTGGCGGCACGTATATTGTTTTTTTATTTGGATGATTAATGATGCCGCTTTATTGCTTAACCAAAGCATGGCATGTATCCATTGTTGGTCTAACGCTCATGGTTCGAATAAATAATCCGTTTGGGATATTGGTTCACAATTATTAATAATCTCCCGTTTGTAACTAGATAAAGATTACATCAAAATTGGTGTCAAATTTGACCAAAAAAGTACAATGAAACTTTGTATTGGTGTCCATATGACAATACGATAAGTTTCATGAACTTCAAATAAGTTTTGGATGTACTAGAATTTAAAAATCAAGATTCTCATTGTTTGAAATTTGTTGCACGGGGAGTAAACATGCACCAAGTGAGACATGTATTTTTGCAATCCATTTAGGTGCACTGTCACGTGTGCACATAGCTCGAATTTGATTTTTGCACATTATACTCGTAGAAAATGAATCAATTAATGTACTAAAACGTCTTAATGATCTCTCATTTTTTTCGAAATTAAAATGTCCCTCCTTTGGTAACATATATATGTTCACCATGGGATAATTAATTTAACATGGATCATAGTTGCGGTGGATTCGCGGGGTGTGTGGGTGTGTGCGTCTGGGGGTGGCGGGTGGCTCACAATACACTACGAGTTGTGAGCCATCGTGTGGGTTGGCCATTTTGTTAAGCAGGCCGGTGCCACATAAGAGTCATGAATTCGTAATTTAAAACATTACACAACCCTTTCATACATACATGTTTTGGCCACATGCAGTCGATGGCTGTCCTACACGTCACTCGATACTCGCGTATGACGCTTTCTATGGGCCCGTGAGGTCGTCATCCATCACTTTGACAAACAGCCGATAGTGAGGTTAATTTGACCAGCAAGGTAGAATCTTTTTTGGTTGTGTTATGGTGGTATATAGTACGCGTCGAAGAGGTGGGAGGGGACTAGCATATATACTATACGTATGCGTCCGTGAACAAGTACACCTCACTCAGTGTCAAGCCTTTTCGGTTTCCGAGGCACGTGCCACATCAAAATTATGAAATTGGCTATTCAAACATCACACAACACCTCTTTGCGCCACATGCATGCAGGCAGTGGTTATCCTAGCTAGGACACTCATGTGTGACGCTTGTGGGCCCACGAGTCTAGCGTCGATGCATGCATCACTTTGACCTACATCAGGAGAGGTTAATTAATTTCACCATGGATGAGGTTTATTTTTGGGTTGTATTACGGTAGGAGCATATAGTATGCGTTGAAGCGGGGGAAGGGGACCATCATATGTAGTACGCTTCATGAACCTCGCTCTGTGTGGGTGCATGGTTTACGGTTTTCGAGGCATATGGCACATCAAAGTTGTGCATTTTGGGTATTCAACATATTTTTGGCCCACATGCAAAGAGATGGTGGTTGTCTTCTCGCACCAACTTAAGCGGTTATCAGCGACATCGATGCTTTCCATCTGTGGTCCCTCTTGGTCCATCACTACTTTTTTCATGATAATGAGAGTGGTTAATTTGACTTAGGAGGGCATTATTTTTTTGCTTGTAATACGGTGCATGAATCCCTCCCATCGAGTCAAAGTGGCTAGCACAACGACACGTCATGAACCGATCTCGCTCTGTGTGGCGAGTGTACGATTTTCGACGCACGCGCCACATCAATGCCATGAAATGGTATTCAAACATGCATGCACGCATCACCTCCATACATATGCATGCAGTGGTTGTCTTCGAATGGTACACTCCCTCGCGTGGTTATCAGTGACAAGCGTATATATTCGTGGGCCCGTGTGTACATCCATGATCACCTTGACTGACAACAAGATAGGTTACCATGGCAGATTCTTCATTTGGTTCGTGTTATCGTAGTATAGGTCATGGTGAGATTCAGACCTAATTAAAGTTTGAGCGCATATACTATGCACGCATGCATGCATGAATCCCCGTCATTTGCTTGAAGTGTGGTGTAACATACATGTGCATCGTCAACCTAAGCCTCACTCAGTGTGGGGATTTCTAGTTCGAAATAATAGTGCCACATCAAAGTTGTCCCATTGTGTACTCAAAAACACACCTCTCCATACATATGTTTGGGCCACATGCATGCAGTGGTTGTCTTTGGGGACTAGCTACTTGTGTGATTATTGGCGAGCTAGCCTATCTCCGGGGTCGCATGGACGACCATCACTTTGAGCAACAACAAGAGAGAGGTTGTACGACCAAGGTGGATTATTCTTGGTCTGTTTTACGATCAATTTTGGTGAGATGCCTCTCTAGCCCGCCGACTAAAAGTGTGTGGGGGGGGCTGCTACTTTGCACTTTGCTAGGTGAACCTCGGTTGGGGGGCATGGATTCATAGCTTAGGATTCCATTCATGCCGACACGGGGGGGGGGGGGGGAGGGGTGCTAGCTACTTTGCACTTTGCTAGGTGAACCTCGGTTGGGGGGGGCATGCACTCATAGCTTAGGATTCCCTACATGCCGACAAGAGGGGGCAAGCAATACCGTGCGCTTTGTGAGATAGGTGCGACATCGAAGTTGCATTAGGTATTTTAAAATCAAACCACCCTTTTCATACATAAATTTGGCCCACATGCAAGTGTGTTCGTGTTCTGACCCTCTCCCGCGTCATTTTTCACCAAATTTATGAACATTAGACAAGTCGGATGACGCAACAGACATGGTTCACTCAAACTAACCATGTGCCACGCCGGTACCCCTGCACGCACACATCCGCATAGTACATTGGGCTCCATGTGGCTCCTCCTCTCAAAAATATCTGCCCACCTCGAGGGTTTTTCTGTTTCATAACACATGGTTGTTATCTCCGAACTATCTGCGATGTTTCTTGTTCCCAATCCCGCATGCATCCCTAGAAAATATCTGCCCGCCTCAAGGGTTTTTCTGTTTCATAACACACGGTTCTTATCTCCGGACCGTGTGCAATGTTTCTTGTTCCCAATCCCGCCTGCATCCCTAGAAAATATATGCCCGCCTTGAGGGTTTTTCTGTTTCATAACACACGGTTATTATCTTCGGATCGTGTACGATGCACCATCATCAAAAATTTCAATAGCCCCAGCATTTCACTCCCGCGTTTGACTCCCGCATAGTAGAATTTTCAGTACCCGCGTCATTTCTTCAACCCCCTCCCCCCCCACACACACACCAAAACCTCCTCGGGCGCACACGCACACACACACACACACACCCTCCCCGCTCGAAACCCTATCAAGGTCCCCGCCGCCGCCACCGTAAGGCCTCCATTGTCAACATCTGCTGGTTTACCCATGAAACTTATCCACCGATCTCCATACCCAGGGCACCCTGAGTTTCTTAGATGACGCCTGCCAAACGCCCCCTTTCCCACAGATCCCCATCCCGATCCACATCCTCCCCTCCAGAGCGTCACCACCTAATCCCGGCTACGCTTCCCGTAGCTCGAGGAGCGGCTGGCCCAAAAAAGGTGTATCGCGGTCTCTTCGCCCGAAGTCGCCGAAGAAGCTGACGACCATTACTGGCCGCAGTCACTCAATCAGCGGGCTAGAGCATGCGGGTATGTCGCGGATGCCGACTACGACATCGAGGTTGTCGATATCAACGGCCTGAGTCTGGCTATGTCACAGGTTAAGTGGCCCACCCCCAACCTTCCGGGTTCAACTGCCGTCGATCTCATCCATGGCCCCGCCGCTGATCTCCTCTGGCCCGCTGTCAAGAATTTGCCATCCTACATCGCCATCGAGCCCCTTTTGTCATTTCTGAAGGACACATTTCGCAACGCTGGCTTGGGATCCACAACTTTCAAGTCAGACCTCATCGACGACGACCATGAGTAGGGCACCCTCTCCGGCTCTTCCAAGGGGAAAGAGCCCGTCTGCGACATCAGGGAGGGCACCCTGCATCCGTGCTCTTCCAAGGGGAAGGAGCCCATCTACGACAGCATGGAGCGCATCTAGGCTCTGTGCTCTTCCCACAGGAACGAGCCCATCTGTGACAAGTGAGGAAACCCATGATTTGTTTTGCTGTGCCTCTTCACAGGGGATACCCCATGATTTGTTTTGTTGAATCCCTTTTGTAGTGTAGTGAGAATATGTCCAATTTTAACTGCTATAACTGGTTGTTTGCAGCATGCCTTGTTTATTTCAGTTGTTCACAATGTGATGCTCTATATGTGCAATTATGTACTGTGCAGTACATTTCATCAATCCAATTTTAAACATACCGATAGGAGTGCATATATTTGCTTGTTGTGAAGCCTGTTATAGCTAGCATATGCCTCTTTGCAAGTTTTTTGATTGTTGTGTTGTTTGTAGTTAGCGTATGTCCAGTTTCAAATGCTATCTTTGGTTGTTTGTAATATGACTTGTTTATTCCAGTTATTCACAACGTGATGTAATATATGTGCAAGTATGAACTGTGCAGTTCAATTTCATCAGTACCAGTTTCAACAATACCACTATGAATGACTACATTTGGTTGCTGCATCTTGTAGTTAACACGCCTTTCCATTTTTATTTAGCAATAACCAGTGTACTTAGACCGGCATAATACCAGTTTGAATGACTATGTTTGCTTGTTGTTAAATGTTAGGCCTGTTGCGGTTAACACACTTTTCCACTTGTTTTGCTTTACTAGCGTGCTTAAACCACTAGAAAAAAAGACACATCCGTGACATTTTGAGCCGAACGGATTTTTTTCTGTCATACTTATGACACTTCTATGACGATAATTGTGACAAAACCCGGTATCATCATAGATGTGGTGGGCTCCTACTTCTATGACAAAAAAATCATGACAGAAAACGGGCTTTTCGTCCTGGTCGGGCCGGAGACGCAGTTGCATGGCATTCTTTGGGCCGTCCATGATGGAAAAAACCATGGTAGAAGCGACGGTGAGGAAAATATCGGGGAGTTCCCGGTTAGGTGGGTGGTCAGGGGCTGAGCGATGCACGTTTCTCTTGTATCGTACGCGCATGGGTGCGAGGCATTGGGCTCTAATTGAACCCGAGAGAGGCATCACCTAACTGAACCCGAGCGATTGCACTGCATGCTACGCGTTACTGAACCCGAGCGTTCAAGCGATTCCTTCGCTATTGCTGCTAACTAATGCCGATCGATGTTGCCTCTGGATGAACATAGAGTGTTGCTGGGGGGTTTGGATGAATGATACGTCCATTTTGCATCATGCTTTTATATAAATATTTATTGCATTATGGGTTGTTATTACACATTATATCTCGATACTTATGGCTATTCTCTCTTATTTTACAAGGTTTATCATGAAGAGGGGGAATGTCGGCAGCTGGAATTCTGGCTGGAAAAGGAGCAAACATTAGAAACATATTCTGCACAGCACCAAAAGTCCTAAAACTCCACGAAACAATTTTTGTAATTAATAAGAATTTGTGAGCGAAAGAAATACACCAGGGGGCCCACACCCTGTCCAGGAGACAGGGGGCGCCCCCCCTATAGGGCGTGCCCCCTATCTCCTGGGCTCCCTAGTGGGCCTCCGATGTCCATATTCTACTATATCATCGCTTTTACCCTGGAAAAAATCGTGGGAAAGCTTACGGGACGAAACTCCGCTGCCACGAGGCGGAATCAATCTAGGGCTCTGGCGGAGCTGTTCTGCCGGGGACACTTCTCCGGAGGGGGGAAATCATCACCAACGTCATCACCAACGATCCTGTCATCAGGAGGGGGTCAATCTCCATCAACATCTTCACCAGCACCATCTCCTCTCAAAACCCTAGTTCATCTCTTGTATCCAATCTTGTATCAAAACCACAAATTGGTACGTGTGGGTTGCTAGTAGTGTTGATTACTCCTTGTAGTTGATGCTAATTGGTTTACTTGGTGGAGGATCATATGTTCAGATCCTTTATGCATATTATTACTCCTCTGATCATGAACATGAATATGGTTTGTGAGTAGTAACGTTTGTTCCTGCGGACATGGGTGAAGTCTTGCTATTAGTAGTCATGTAAATTTGGTATTCATTCGATATTTTGATGAGATGTATGTTGTCTTTTCCTCTAGTGGTGTTATGTGAACGTCGACTACATGACACTTCACCATTATTTGGGCCTAGAGGAAGGCATGGGGAAGTAATAAGTAGGTGATGGGTTGCTAGAGTGACAGAAGCTTAAACCCTAGTTTATGCGTTGCTTCGTTAGGGGCCGATATGGATCCATATGTTTAATGTTGTGGTTAGGTTTACCCTAATACTTCTTTTGTAGTTGCGGATGCTTGCAATAGGGGTTAATCATAAGTGGGAAGTTTGTCTAAGTAAGGGCAGTACCCAAGTACCGGTCCACCCACATATCAAATTATCAAAGTACCGAACGCGAATCATATGAACGTGATGAAAACTAGCTTGATGATAATTCCTATGTGTCCCCCGGAGCTCCTTTCTCATTATTAGAAATTGTCCAGGCTTATCCTTTGCTACATAAAGGATTGGGCCACCTTGATGCACTTTATTTACTTTATTTACTTGTTACTTGTTACCATTTATCTTATCACAAAACTATCTATCACCTACAATTTCAAAGGCTCGCAGAGAAAACCTTCTTTGAAAACCGCTTATCATTTCCTTCTGCTCCTCGTTGGGTTCGACACTCTTACTTATCGAAAGGACTATGATTGATCCCCTACACTTGTGGGTCATCAAGACTCTTTTCTGGCGCCGTTGCCGGGGAGTGTAGCGCTTTTGGTGAGTGGAACTTGGTAAGGAAACATTTATATAGTGTGCTGAAATTTTCTGTTACTTGTCACTATGGAAACTAATCTTTTGAGGGGCTTGTTCGGGGTATCTTCACCCCAACCAGAAGAGCAAAGAGTTGCTCCTCAATCTACTGAACCTTATGAAAATATTTACTTTGAGATCCCTTCGGGTATGATAGAGAAACAGCTAGCTAATCCATTTGCAGGAGACGGAACATTGCATCCCGATTTACACCTTATCTTTGTGGATGAAGTTTGTGGATTATTTAAGCTTACAGGTATTCCCGATGATGTTGTCAAAAGGAAGGTCTTCCCTTTATCTTTGAAGGGAGATGCATTGACATGGTATAGGCTATGTGATGATACGAGATCTTGGAATTATAAGCGATTGAAGTTGGAATTTCACCAGAAGTTCTATCCTATACATCTTGTTCATCGTGATCGTAATTACATATATAATTTTTGGCCTTGCGAAGGAGAAAGCATCGCTCAAGCTTGGGGGAGGCTTAAGTCAATGTTATATTCATGCCCCAATCATGAGCTCTCTCGGGAAATGATTATTCAGAATTTTTATGCTCGGCTTTCTCTTGATAATCGCAACCTGCTCAATACTTCCGGTGCTGGTTCTTATATGCTGAAGACTATTGATTTCAAATGGGACTTATTGGAAAGAATTAAACGCAACTCTGGAGATTGGGGTTCCGATGATGGTAAGGAATCAGGTATGACACCTAAGATCGATTGTGTTAAATCTTTTATGGATACCGATGCTTTTCGCGGATTTGGCGCTAAATATGGACTTGACTCTGAGATAGTAGCTACTTTCGGTGAATCTTTTGCTACTCACGTTGATCTCCCTAAAGAGAAGTGGTTTAAATATAATCCTCCTGTTGAAGTGAAAGTAGTTGCACCTATTACCGTCGAAGAAAAGACTATTACCTATAGTGATCCTATTGTTCCTACTGCTTATGTTGAAAAACCTCCTTTTCCTGTTAGGATAAAGGTTCATGCTAAAGCTTCAACTATTGTTCGTAAGAGTAATACTAGGACTTATACACCCCCTGAGAAAATTAATGTTGAACCTAGTATTGCTATGGTTAAAGATATCTTGGATGAGGATTTAGATTGACATGTTATTTCTTTCGATGGTGAGACTGCTAATATTGCTAGGCCAGATACTAAGACACGAGACTGTCAGAGGCATGCTCGTTATTTCTGTTAAAACAGGAGATCATTGTTATCATGGCTTATGTGATATGGGTGCTAGTGCTAGTGCAATACCTTATTCTTTATATCAAGAAATTATGCATGACATTGCACCCGTTGATTTAGAAGACATTGATGTTACTATTAAGCTTGCTAATAGGGATACCATTAAACCCTTTGGGATTGTTAGAGATGTTGAAGTTTTGTGTGGGAAGGTTAAATACCCTGCAGATTTCCTTGTTCTTGGTTCCCCACAAGATGATTTTTGTCCCATTATTTTTGGTAGACCCTTCTTGAATACAGCTAGTGCTAAGATTAATTGTGAAAACAATATTGTCACTATTGGCATAGATGGTATGTCTCATGAGTTTAATTTCACTAAGTTTAGTAGACAACCTCGTGAAAGGGAACCACCTAGTAAGGATGAAATTATTGCTCTTGCTTCCATTACTGGTCCTCCAACTGATCCGTTAGAACAATACTTGCTAGATCATGAAAACGATATGTTTATGAAGGAAAGAGAGGAAATAGATGAAGTGTTCCTTAAACAGGAACCTATGCTGAAACATAACCTTCCCGTTGAAATTCTTGGGGATCCCTCTCCACCCAAGGGTGATCCCGTGTTTGAACTCAAACCTTTACCTGACAATCTTAAGTATGCTTATCTTGATGAAAAAGAAATATATCCTGTTATTATTAGTGCTAACCTTTCAGAGAAAGAAGAAGAAAGATTATTGAAAACTACAAGAAGCATCGAGCAGCTATTGGATATACTCTGGATGATCTTAAGGGCGTTAGTCCCACGTTATGTCAATACAAAATTACGTTGGAGGACGATGCAAAACCAGTTAGAGATCCTCAAAGACGATTAAATCCCAAGATGAAGGAAGTGGTAAGAAAGGAGATATTAAAGCTCCTTGAGGCAAGTATTATTTATCCCGTTGCTGATAGTGAATGGGTAAGCCCTGTCCATTGTGTTCCTAAAAAGGGAGGTATTATCGTTGTTCCAAATGATAAAGATGAATTGATCCCGCAAAGAGTTATTACAGGTTATAGGATGGTAATTGATTTCTGTAAGTTAAATAAAGCTACTAAGAAAGATCATTACCCCTTACCTTTTATTGATCAAATGCTAGAAACACTATCCAAACACACACATTTCTGCTTTCTAGATGGTTATTTTGGTTTCTCTCAGATACCTGTGTCAGCGAAGGATCAATCTAAAACTAATTTTACTTGCCCTTTTGGTACTTTTGCTTCTAGACATATGCCTTTTGGTTTATATAATGCACTTGCTACCTTTCAAAGATGTATGATGGCTATATTCTGTGATTTTTGTGAAAATATTTGTGAGGTATTCATGGATGACTACTCCGTCTATGGATCCTCTTTTGATGATTGTTTGAGCAACCTTGATCGAGTTTTGCAGAGATGCGAACACACTAGTCTCGTCCTGAATTGGGAAAAGTGTCACTTTATGGTTAATGAAGGCATTGTCTTGGGGCACAAGATGTAACGCCCCGGATCCGATGCGCCAGGTGTCCGCCAGTTATTCGCCGTCGTTGCCATGTCTTGTGCTTGCGTGTTGCATTTTGCCACGTCATCATCTGCATTTCATATCATGTCGTCATGTGCATCGCATTTGCATACATGTTCGTCTCATGCATCCGAGCATTTTCCCCGTTGTCCGTTTTGCAATCCGGCACTCCTATGTCTCCCGGCGGCCCCTTTTGCCTCTTTTCATGTGCGGGTGTTAAACGTTCTCGAAATGGACCGAGGTTTGTCAAGCGGCCTTGGTATAGCACCGGTAGACCGCCTGTCAAGTTTCGTGCCATTTGGAGGTCGTTTGGTACTCCAATGGTTAACCGGGTAACCGTAGCCTCCTTCTCTTTGCAGCCCAACACCCTTCTAAAGTGGCCCAAAACCCAGCAAACTCCCTCCATGCTCTCCGCCGTTCGATCACGATCGCGTGGCCGAAAACCGCACCTCATTTGGACTCTCCTAGCTCCCTCTACCTATAAATTTGCGTCCCTCCCCGTCCAAAAACGCAGATCAAACCCTAGTCTACTCCTACTCTCGCCCGGCGGACATGTCCGCGCGCCGCCGGACGAAACCCGCCGCCACCCGCGCGCGCCATGTGGCCCTCCGCCGCCAGCCGCCGCCCGCTCAGCGGGGCAGGCCCGGCCGCCCGAACACCGCCCGCGCCCGCCTCGCCTCAGCCCGCGCCTCGGCCTCGCTGGCGCCCGCGCCTCGGCGCCTGAGGCCCGGCACCCGCTCAACGGATCCCGGCCGCCCGTCGCCGCAGCCCCGGCCGGATCGCCCGCGCCAGCTGGAGCTTCGCCGCGCCTCCACTCCGCCGTCAGCGTCGCCGCCTCTCCGCCGCCCGGCCAAGGCGCCGCCCGTCCGCCTCCTTCTCCTTCCCTCCTCTGCTCTCCCTCTCACCTAGTCGCTCCCCGTGCTCCCTGTAGGAGCTCCCCGATGGCCATGGCGCCCGAAGACCGCCGCCCTGCCTCTGCTCGTCGCCGGCCAACCGGGCTCCGAGGACCCCTTCCGCCACCGGATCCGGAGGCCCCATGTCCGGATCGACCCATTCCCGGCCTTCCCTGCGCCCACCGGAGCCCCACGCCCGCCCACCATAGCCGTTGACTTCCACTGGAGGCGTCCTGTACGAGGAATGGAACTCCCCCGATCTAGATCCCCTTTTCGCGTAGGTAATTTTTCAGTCCCCAGATCCTAGTATTTTTTTATGCATTTTCATCGCATCATAACTTGCTGCATACGGATCCGTTTCGTGCGTATAATATGTCAAATTGTTCGCTCGACCTGTGCATCATTTCATCTCATTGCATTATTTTCATTTGAGCTCATCTTGATGCCCGAAATGCTGTTGGAAGAGGGCTATGTGATGTTAGTTTCAGATTCATATCAGAACATGCACTTTTGTCATTTTTGCCATGATTGATGTGTGCAACCTATGAACTTGCGTCCTACATGTGTTTTGTAATATGCCATGCCATCTTTACAGGGGTGTATGCCATGTATTTTTGTGATCTCTGTGGTGACTAGCACAAGCATGCAAACTAGGCTTCATGATATTGCTGATTTCAGCCCTTGTTTTGCTGATATTTTTATGCCATGTAAACTTGATGCTACCGAGAGTTCCATGCTTATTTTGAGTTACTTCAGTAAGGATGTTTTGAACATATGGTTATTCTCTATCCATCCATGTCCTTGTTTGAAATTATGGAGAGCCATAGCTTGAGTCAATCGAGCTCTACTTTTGCTATAAAATGTTTCCTGGCAGATTGTTTACATGTTATTCAATTTTGCCAAGGTTGTTGTAGTTGATCCTTGCATGCTATGATGTTATTCTTGCCATGTATAGCTTCTATGCCATATCTTCTTACTGTGAGTTTCCTTGCCATGCCATGTGTTTCTCTTTAGTGAGTGGTTCAAGCTCACCAACATGCCTACTTATTGTTGTTCCTGCCATGTTTAAATCTGTAATATAACTTGCCATGTTTACATGGGTCCTATCATATTTTCCGATCCTTTTTGGCTCATGGTCAGTAAAGGACTTTTGTTCTATGCATTTAGTATTATCATTCCATGCCTTTGTTCGCCATGATAAGTTCAAGTAACATGTTGTTTTATAGCTCTAAACATTGCAACCTGATGTTATTTCCTGGTAAGTCTGAAACTGTTATTATTTGCAATCTTGCCATGTATTTTTGAGCATGTTATAGTGATTTCTGGAGATAGCTCAGTGTTCATGTATTGTAATTCTTTACCTGTACATCATGCCCATGCCTTTTGTTATTACGTTGAGGTGTTGTAGCTTGTTGTTTTGATGCTTGCAATATGCCTACTTGCTGTTATGGACAGATTGTTGCTATAACTTGTATAGGGTGTATGTGTTGATCCGTTGCTCCGTTTTGAGTGTGCTCTATATGAAACTTGCTTGATTTTGCATGTAGTTTCATATTATCATGTTGCATCCATGATTTGAGGTGTGTGCTTGATGTTTGTATGCATTTTGCATCAATGCCATGTTTAACTTGTTTTGCTCACATCTTCTAGGCCGTAGCTCCGAATCTAATGAACTTTATATGTAACTTGACTAGAATTTCGTGTAGATCATCGTGGTGCATCTTAACTTGCTGTTTAACAACTTGAATATAAGGTTTAATCAGATCTGGACCAATTTCGAAATTTGCATATGAGGACTTACCGAAATTGTTATATGTTGTTTCTGGCCTCATTTAAACTTGCTTTGACATGTTTTTCTTGTTTGCATCATCTCTTGCCATGAGTAGCCTCATCTAGATTTGCCATGCATCATGCTTGTTGTGCATCATGTCTTGTTCATGTGTGGTGTGTTTACCATGTTGTGTGCTTCTTCTTGTTAGTTCTGTTTGCTATGCGATCGTGAGGATTCGCTCGCTCACGCTTGGTTAAATCTTCGTGGCTTCATCTTCTTCATGGACTCGTTCTTCTTCCTAGCGGGATTTCAGGCAAGATGACCGTCACCTTGGATCTCATTACTATCATTGCTATGCTAGTTGCTTCGTTCTATCATTTGTCTTTGCGTTACCTATCACTTGCTGCTCAAGCCTCCCAAATTGCCATGTCAGCCTCTAACCTTTGACACCTTCCTAGCAAACCGTTGTTTGGCTATGTTACTGCTTTGCTCAGCTCCTCTTATAGCGTTGTTAGTTGCAGGTGAAGATGAAGTTTGTTCCTTGTTGGAACATGGAGATGTTGTTCCTTGTTGGAACATGTTTACTTGTTGGGATATCACAATATATCTTATTTAATTAATGCATCTATATACTTCGTAAAGGGTGGAAGGCTCGGCCTTATGCCTGGTGTTTTGTTCCACTCTTGCCGCCCTAGTTTCCGTCATATCGGTATTATGTACCCGGATTTTGCGTCCCTAACGCGGTCGGGTGATTTATGGGACCCCCTTGACAGTTCGCTTTGAATAAGACTCCTCCAAAGAAGGCCCAACATTGGTTTTACCATTTGCCTCACCTATGCCCTTTTTCCCTTGGGTTTCCGGAGCCCAAGGGTCATCTTTATTTTAGCCCCCCCCCCCGGGCCAGTTCTCCTTCGAGTGTTGGTCCGAACCGAGCAGCCTGCGGGGCCACCACGGGGCAACTCGAGGGTTTGTTTTACTCGTAGCTTGACTTATCCGGTGTGCCCTGAGAATGAGGTACGTGCGACTCCTATCATGATTTGTCGGCACATCCGGGCGGCTTTGCTGGTCTTGTTTTATTGTTGTCGAAATGTCTTGTAGCCGGGATTCCGAGACTGATCGGGTCTTCCCGGGGAGAAGGAATATCCTTCGTTGATCGCGAGAGCGTATCATGGGCTAAGGTGGGACACCCCTGCAGGGTCTAAACTTTCGAGAGTCGTGCCCGCGGTTATGTGGCGAGATGGGAATTTGTTAATATCCGGTTGTAGTAAACTTGAAGCAAACTCTTCTAAAATACACCAACCGTAGCGTAATGCGTGAGTGTCTCTTTTCGGGTTGATCGAGAGGAGAACACGGTTTCGGGTTATGTCTCGACGTAAGTAGGAGTTCAGGATCACTTCTTGATCATTACTAGTTGACGACCGTTCCTTTGCTCTCTTCTCGCTCTTATTTGCGTATGGTAGCCACCATATATGCTTAGTCGCTGCTGCAACCTCACCACTTTACTCCTTCCTTACCCATTAAGCTTTGCTAGTCTTGATACCCATGGTAATGGGATTGCTGAGTCCTCGTGGCTCATGATTACTACACCAACAGTTGCAGGTGTACAGTTATGCGATGATCATGACGTGAGAGCGATGTTTGCTTGTATTGGAGTTCTTCTTCTGCTTCTTCTTCAATCAGGGGATAGGTTCCAGGTCGGCAGCCTGGGCTAGCAGGGTGGATGTCGTTTGAGCTTCTGTTTATGTTTCATCCGTAGCCGGATGTTGATCTCTTGTATGATGTTGATGTATTCTTGGGGCGTTTGTGCCTTATGTATGTATCCCCACTGTTATGTAATGTTGATGTAATGATATCCACCTTGCAAAAGCGTCTTCAAGATGCTCTTCTATCCTTGGTGGGACCTTCGAGTTCCTTTAGGATAGGGTTGCATCTTGGGCGTGACACAAGATCTCCGAGAGAGGTATTGAAGTTGATAAAGCCAAAGGTGATGCTATTGAAAAGATGCCATGTCCCAAGGACATAAAGGTATAAGAAGTTTCCTTGGTCACGCCGGTTTTTATAGGAGGTTCATTAAGGACTTTTCTAAAATCTCTAGGCCTCTGACTAATTTATTGCAAAAAGATATTCCTTTTGTCTTTGATGATGATTGTGTAGAAGCATTTGAAACACTTAAGAAAGCTTTGATCACTACACCTATTGTCCAGCCACCTGATTGGAATTTACCTTCTAAAATTATGTGCGATGCTAGTGATTATGCTGTAGGTGCTGTTCTAGGGCAAAGAGTCGATAAGAAATTGAATGTTATCCAGTATGCTAGTAAGACTCTTGATACCGCCGGAAAAATTATGCTACTACTGAAAAAGAGTTCTTAGCAGTTGTGTTTGCATGTGATAAGTTTAGACCTTATATCGTTGATTCCAATGTTACTATTCACACGGATCATGCTGCTATTAAATATCTTATGGAAAAGAAAGATGCTAAGCCTAGACTCATTAGATGGGTTCTCTTGCTCCAAGAATTTGATTTGCATATTATTGATAGAAAGGGAGCCGAGAACCCGTTGTAGATAACTTGTCTAGGTTAGAGAATGTTCTTGATGACCCACTGCCTATTAATGATAGCTTTCCTGATGAACAATTAGCGGTCGTTAATGCTTCTCGTACTGCTCCTTGGTATGCTGATTATGCAAATTACATTGTTGCTAAATATATATCGCCTAGTTTCACATACCAGCAAAAGAAAAAGTTCTTTTATGATTTAAGACATTACTTCTGGGATGACCCACACCTTTATAAAGAAGGAGTAGATGGTGTTATTAGACGTTGTGTGCTTGAGCATGAACAGGAATAGATCCTACATAAGTGTCACTCTGAATCCTATGGAGGACACCACACTGGAGATAGAACTGCACACAAGGTACTACAATCTTGTTTTTATTGGCCTACTATCTTCAAAGATGCTCGTAAGTTTGTCTTATCTTGTGATGAATGTCAAAGAATAGGTAACATTAGTAGACGTCAAGAAATGCCTATGAATTACTCTCTTGTTATTGAACCGTTTGATGTTTGGGGCTTTGATTATATTGGACCTTTTCCTGCCTCTAATGGTTATACACATATTTTAGTTGCTGTTGATTACGTTACTAAGTGGGTAGAAGCTATTCCAACTAGTAGTGCTGATCATAACACTTCTATTAAAATGCTTAAAGAAGTTATTTTTCCGAGGTTTGGAGTCCCTAGATATCTTATGACTGATGGTGGTTCACATTTTATTCATGGTGCCTTCCGTAAGATGCTTGCTAAGTATGATGTCAATCATAGAATCGCATCTCCTTATCATGCACAGTCTAGTGGTCAAGTAGAGTTGAGCAATAGAGAGCTCGAATTAATTTTGCAAAAGACTGTGAATAGATCTAGAAAGAATTGGTCCAAAAAACTTGATGATGCATTATGGGCCTATAGAACTGCATACAAAAATCCTATGGGTATGTCTCCATATAAGATGGTTTATGGGAAAGCGTGTCATTTGCCTCTTGAACTTGAATATAAGGCATATTGGGCTATTAAAGAGATCAACTATGACTTCAAAGTTGCTGGTGAGAAGAGGTTATTTGATATTAGCTCACTGGATGAATGGAGAACCCAAGCGTATGAGAATGCCAAGCTATTCAAAGAAAAATTCAAACGCTGGCATGATAAGAGGATACAAAAGCATGAGTTTAACGTAGGAGATTATGTATTATTATTCAATTCTCGTTTAAGATTTTTTGCAGGAAAACTTCTCTCAAAATGGGAAGGACCTTACGTTCTCGAGGAGGTCTATCATTCTGGTGCCATAAAAATCAACAACTTCGAAGGCACGAGTCCAAAGGTGGTAAATGGTCAAAGAATTAAACATTATATTTCAGGTAATCCTATCAATGTTGAAACTAATATTATCGAAACCGTAACCCCTGAGGAATACATAAGGGACACTTTCCAGAATGTTCCAGACTCCGAAAAGGTATAGGTATGTGGTACGGTAAGTAAACCGACTCCAAAACAACTCCAATGGCAATTTCTATCAGTTTTGGAATATTTAAGAATTATAGGAAGAAAGAAGTATTCCGAAAGGGACACGAGGCTCCCACGAGAGTGGAGGGTGCCCCCCTACTGGCCGCGCCCCCTGTCTCGTGGGCACCTCGTGTGTCTCCCGGACTCCGTTTTCTTGCACGTTGTGTATTTTGGTCGATAAAAATTCATTATATATACTCCCGAAGGTTTTAACCACCGTATCACGCAAATATCCTCTATTTTCGTTTCGAGCTGTTCCTGTTGCAGAATAAAGCAAGATGTCTTCTCAGGAGTCAATTGGGGAGAGTCGGGTGTCTCACCCAACGCCAGGTCCCGGAGCAAATAGCGATGCCCATCACTTTGGACCATCAACGGAGGATGAGATGGAGGCTGATTTGAAAAGGATAGATGCCATGGAGGAGGATCAAGAAGTTACCTCTCGTCTTCGAGCAGAATTCACTATGGGGGAACTACCTAGCCTGGCTGTCCCTACTTCGGTCACTCCTTCCAACTCTAGATTTCTTTCTTATGAAAATATGAAAAAGAGTTTCACTTGTTCTGCAGAAGCTATGCAGCATCCTTGGGTGAAAGGAGCTTTGGCCGTTACGAGCAAGCTTCGTAAAGAAATTATGGACCTCAAACGACAAGTCAATAAGCTCGAGGAGGAGAACCGTATCCTGAAGGGCATCATCGCCAAGAAAATCATAACACCAACCGTGAAGAAGGAGAAATAATCACATGGGTATGGGCACTCCCCTTGGCAACTGCAAAGCTTGGGGGAGGTGCCCCGGTATCGTATCACCATCACACTACTATCTTTACCGTTTTATTTAGTTTGATCCTTTTAGTAGTATCTTGATCTAGTAGATTGAAGCTTTGATATCAAGTAGTTTGAGTTTTGCTTTATGATCCCTTTTTGTAATCGAGTCCGTGAGCTATCTATAATAAATATTAGTGTTGAGTCAAGGGCTTTGCTATGTTGCTATGATCTTGAGAAAATAGAAATAATAAAAGAGTTCATATTGATCTTATGGATAGTGATAACTTCACATATAGAAAGTATGAGGCATAAAAATTGTTGAGAGTTGATAAACGTAGTTTTGGTCATCATTGCAATTAATAGGAAGTGATAAGGAAAGAGGGGTTCACATATACATATATTATCTTGGACACCTTTTATAATTGGGAGAACTCATTAAGTATGACATGCTAAAAGAGGTGATGCTGGACAAGGAAGACAATGTAATGGTTTATGTTTTCGCGCATCTCAGTTAAAGTATATTGTCATTGACCTTCCAAATGTGTTGAGCTTGCCTTTCCCCCTCATGCTAGCCAAATTCCTTGCACCAAGTAGAGATACTACTTGTGCTTCCAAATATCCTTAAACCCAGTTTTGCCATGAGAGTCCACCATACCTACCTATGGATTGAGTAAGATCCTTCAAGTAAGTTGTCATCGGTTCAAGCAATACAAATTGCTCTCTAAATATGTATGACTTATTATTGCAGAGAAAATAAGCTTTTTACAATCTTGTTGTGGATGCAATAAAAGCGACGGACTGCATAATAAAGGTCCACATACAATGGGTAATATAAAGTGACGTTCTTTTGCATTAAGATTTTGTGCATCCAACCCTAAACGCGCATGACAACCTCTGCTTCCCTCTACGAAGGGCCTATCTTTTACTTTATGTTTTTACTCTATGCTTGAGTCAAGGTGATCTTCACCTTTCCCTTTTTCATTTTATCCTTTGGCAAGCTCCTTGTGTTTGAAAGATCATGATATATATATCCAATTGGATGTTAGTTAGCATGGGCTATTATTGTTGACATCACCTAAAGGTGAATACATTGGGAGGCAACACAATAAGCCCCTATCTTTCTCAGTGTCTGGCTGAAACTCCATAACCACAAGTATTGTGTGAGTGTTAGCAATTATAGAAGACTACAAGATAGTTGAGTATGTGAACTTGCTGAAAAGCTCTATTGTTAACTCTTTCTCATGTTACGATAAATTGCAATTGCTTCAATGACTGAGATTATAGTTTATTAGTTCCCAATTAAGTTTTTGAACCATACTTGACATTGTGAATTGATTGTTACTTGAGCATAAGAAATCATATGATAAAATCTATATACGTTGCTGTTATAAGAATGATCATGATGCCCTCATGTCCGTATTTTATTTTTATCAACACCTCTATCTCTAATCATGTGGACATATTTTTTAATTTCGGCTTCCGCTTGAGGACAAGCGAGGTCTAAGCTTGGGGGAGTTGATACGTCCATTTTGCACCATCCTTTTATATCAATATTTATTGCATTATGGGTTGTTATTACACATTATATCTCGATACTTATGGCTATTCTCTCTTATTTTACAAGGTTTATCATGAAGAGGGGGAATGCCGGCAGCTGGAATTCTGGCTGGAAAAGGATCAAACGTTGAAAACCTATTCTGCACAGCCCCAAAAGTCCTGAAACTCCACGAAACAACTTTTTGGAATTAATAAGAATTTGTGAGTGAAAGAAATACACCAGGGGGCCCACACCCTGTCCAGGAGACAGACCTCCCCCCTATAGGGCGCGCTCCTATCTCCTGGGCCCCCTGGTGGGCCTCCGGTGTCCATCTTCTGCTATATCATCGCTTTTACCCTGGAAAAAATCGTGGGCAAGCTTACGGGACGAAACTCCGCTGCCACGAGGCGGAACCTTGGCGGAATCAATCTAGGGCTTTGGCGGAGCTGTTCTGCTGGGGACAATTCCCTCCGGGAGGGGGAAATCATCACCAACGTCATCACCAACGATCCTCTCATCGGGAGGGGGTCAATCTCCATCAACATCTTCACCATCACCATCTCCTCTCAAAATCCTAGTTCATCTCGTGTATCCAATCTTGTATCAAAACCACAAATTGGTACCTGTGGGTTGCTCGTAGTGTTGATTACTCCTTGTAGTTGATGCTAATTGGTTTACTTGGTGGGAGATCATATGTTCAGGTCCTTTATGCATATTATTACTCCTCTGACCATGAACATGAATATGCTTTGTGAGTAGTTACGTTTGTTCCTGAGGACATGGTGAAGTCTTGCTATTAGTAGTCATGTGAATTTGGTATTCGTTCGATATTTTGATGAGATGTATGTCGTCTTTTCCTCTAGTGGTGTTATGTGAACAGGACCCCATGGAGTGTTGGATGAACAGGACCCCATGGAGGGCTGGATGAACAGGACGACCCCGAGGAGGGCTGGTTGAACAGTAGCCGGTGGAGGGCTGGATGAACAGTAGCCCGTGGAGGGGTGGTTGAACAGGAGCCCGTGGAGATGGCTGGTTGAACAGTAGTCGGTGGAGTAGCACGCGGTGGAGGCTGGATGAACAGGAGCCTGTGGATGAACAGTAGCAGGTGGAGGCTGGAGGAGGTCGATGGTGGATGAACAGTAGCCCGTGGAGGCTGGAGGAGGTCGACGGTGGAGATGGACAGTATCCCGTGGAGTCCCGCTTTGCACGCCACACCCTCTGATGAACAGGACCCCCGTTTCGACCATAGCACTCCAACACAAGTCCGTTTCCTTCGTTTTGCGGTACGCCACACCCCTCCCGATCAACAAGACCCCGTTTCGACCGTAGGAGGTCCAACACAAGTTCGTTTCCTCTGTTTTGTGGTATGCCAGACCCCTCCCGATGAATGGGATCCCGTTTCAAACATGGCCGGTCGAACACAAGGCCGTTTTCTCCGTTCTGCGGTACGCCAGGCCTCGTTTCCATTGATTGTTCCGTCCTAGCCCTCCCGATGAACACAACGACGCATTCCATTCTGACCCAGCCGGTTGGCTCCCCATGAACACGACGACGACGCAATTTCTCCTTTCCGACCCAGCTATCAGGTGGAGGAATACGGTGGCCCGTCCGGTGGGTCCCTGCTATCAGGTGGAGGAATAATTATTTTTCACGTAATAAGGAGGCACTTCCTTGCGGCCGTTGTGGACCCAGCTGTCAGCCTCTCCATGTACAGTACTCTTCCGATGGAAGTCGTTCCTTGACCACATTGACCACGTCGTGCCGAGAGCACCAGGGCGGTGGATGACGACGAGTCCTAGGAACGAGACGACGCTGAGCCAGGGAAGACGTGGCAGTGGAAGCCCGCGCGGAGAAGAGTACAAGGGTTCACTGGTTTGGCCGCGGTGTGAGGCTTCCGATGAGTCTCATTTGTTGAGCATGTTGACCACACCGTGCCGAGCGCACCAAGTCTGGTGGACGACGGAGAGGCCCCAGACTGGAGCGACCTGGAGATGGGGAAGACGCGACAGTGGAATCGCAGATGGAGAGGAGTGGGAAACTTGATTGGTTTGGGTGCACGGTAGCACTGCCGCCCACAGGAGACAGGAGCAAGAACAGAGGTTGAAGAAGGAGCACGGTTATTGGATTAACATCCAACGGTCCAGCTGCTAGAATCATTTGTTGATTAAGTTGACAAAGCCCTGCGTACACGTCTGCTTAGTAGGCCCACAAGTCAGCCACCAAATCTGCCGGGTCCTAGCTGTCATCGGGAGGAATAGTTTTTTTCGCATAACAAGGAGGCACTTCCTTCCGTGCGAAGATACAGCCGGTGGGTCCCAGCTGTCAGGGAGAGGAAATAGCTTAATAAGGAGGAACTTTCCTTGCGTGCGACCATGGACCTCGTGGGTCCCAGCCGTCAGGCTCTCACGTATAGTCCTCTTCCGATGACTCTCGTTTGTTGACCACGCCACGCCGAGCGCAACGAGGCGGTGGACGACGGCAAGGCCCCAGACTGGAACAACCCGGAGATGGGGAAGACGCGTCAGTGGAGTCGCAGACGAAGAGGAGTGGGAAACTTGACTGGTTCAGGTGCGGGGTGGGCCTACACTCAGCAGAGTATAACAGGAGGTGCAGAGTGGGCCTACACTCGGCAGAGAACAACAGGAGGTGCGGAGTGGAGGGATGGCCTGGCCATCAGCAAGGTAGCATTTCGCGGCGAGGAACGCAAAACAATGCTGCTGGACACCGGAGGCTGGAGCAGCGCTGGGGGAAGAAGACGAGAGATTGAAGAAGAATGCCGGCCGTTGGATGTAAATCCAACGCCTTGCTTAGGCTTCGACCTACTGTCCCACATCTCAGCCAGTCCATTTGTTTTTTTAGTCCATTTGGTGGGTTGGGTGAAACAATGATGTAGCATCTATGCAGCCCATTTACATATATGGTAGAATTTAAAGCCCATTTGCATTTTTCTCGAAATCCGCGACTTGCTTGGCTGGGTTAAAATATCATGTTGGGCTAGACGGAGAAATGTTATAAAAACATAAACACACCATGTCTATTACTTCACTGGTCAGTAAAATCTTAGCAAGCTTATGTACGCAATCACTAGGAGTTAACTTGCCAAGTTATATATAAACAATTATTATTATTATTTTGTAAGAACTTTCAATTTACGAAATATTTTAATTTGATGAGTTAATAGGACGCGGGGTATTATTATTTTTTATGCTAGACATGGGACAGTTGAGTTGGTTCTAGGGAAAAGTACTGAGAGAAAACTCAGTTTACATCGAAAAAGAAAGAGGAAGAAAATTCAGATATATGATTAATGAAAACAAAAAATAAATGAAGTGGGAAGGTCTATAAAATGGTTGGAGGAACGACAGGTTTAACGGAACCTTATGGTGTTTCTATTATATATATAGTTGTGCGTCGTCTTGAAAAAACAAATATAACTTGGGCTGCTGATGTTATAGACAAGCTAGGTTTGGAGGCCCAGAGGCCGCTTATCCAAAAAATGTTGAAACATGTCGTGGGCTGCCCATGTTAAACAACAAAACCTAGGCCATGGACCTGGTGGGACGGGGACTGTCAGCCTCTCGACGAATAGTTGTCTCCCGATTCCTCTTGTTTTGATGACCATGTTGGGAACGACAGATGGCGGCGCCGCAGCGAGAGCACCAAGGTGGAGGACGACGTCAAGACCGTGGACCGAACAAACCGGATGCAGGGTAGCCGGTGGAGCTCCTTGGTATCGTTGTCTTCTTTCATGTTGGTGTAGCAGGGCTTGATGATGGTCAAGGCGAGATCAACCACAGAGTCCTTCTCCTGCCCGTTGCCGATGATCTTGTATTGCTTCTGGATGTCGACAAGCTTGCTGCACCTGATGGTCGAATCGTTGCATTCTTCCTTCTCTCCACCATAGCGAAGGTGCAGTCAGCGTTGTCGATGAAACGGGCGAATGCTCCAGAACCTCGATGGCCCTACAACTGTGGTAGACGAGAACCTCATCTCGCATGCATACCTGGGCAACCATGATCCGCTTGTCCCTGTCAGGAGACGAATGGATGGGCACAAGGTCTAGTCCTGCGACATTGTGCTTTCTCATCCTGTAGGTACTGCTTGAACTCGGCAATGCAGAGCTTCACCAAGTCCGGATCGTTGGTGTACATCACATTCAACTTGGTGTCGCCATGGGACTAAATGGAGAACTCAAAGGTGAACTCCTTTCTGAAGTCCATATCCAGCAGGCTCACCCCTCGGATCACCATTGGAGTCTCTTCAAGTGAACGAGTTAGTAGGCGGCGGCATCAGTTCATTTTTGAGCTCTTGGGGAACTAAATTCAACAGTAAACTGAGTGTGTATAGGCGACAACAGTTACTACCCCTCCTTCACCAGCTGCACGCCCGGCAGAATATGCACCCTCGGCGTTTTCAAACGCCTCCATTAAGAAACCTATTCCGGCCACACACATCGGTTCACGAGTGGGTCTATATTGGTACTGTAAGAGTTAAATACATCTACAATACACCAACTTGCACTGCGGGAACACTTTCATACAAAAACTTGAAAATTGAGACAAATGGGTCACTAAACTTGCGTTGCGAGAACAAAATCACACTCGAGTTCGAAACATCCACGTGGGATGCCACGTCGGTTGTAGTGACTTGCACATTTCAGGAGGAATATTTCCAAAAATTCGCCATTAAATGTTGAAATAACAAACTGAAACTAGCACTAGTAGTTAACTGAAACTCTAACTAATAGTGCGAAACTACTACCTATAGACACATACACTTAATCGGAGATGCATACGATTACGCAAGATGGAAGATGAGCTGCCGAAGTCACCTATGTCTACGTGCATGCTCCAGGGTTGTAACTACGTCGTGCTCCAGCCAAAGTCAGAAACACTAGCTTCTTTGGCTACCCGGCGTCGTGTTTCAGCGACCACGTTCATGTTGTCATCGGCGATATTTTGCATGCCGCGAGCTAGGACCTGCTTGTCATGGTCGATCTCTGGAGCTGCCATCGCAACTGGCTCTAGCACCACCGTGGGCCGTCAACGGCAGGCGGAACATGAGCCATGTTCCTTCAGCGGTGCATGTAAACATAATAAACGATGCGGTGCCCAGATGCTTGATCTCCTCTACATAGTTCCTTTGGCGAAACAACTTTCTATAAATCTCGTGTCTTGGGTTAGGACTCCTGTGTCCCATCTTTTCAACTTTTTAGCAGGACATCCTCTCAGATGTGTTACGAACTCAGACGTTCTAAACCTGCAAACAACTATGTTTGCTCTGTTTTTCATGTACATGCTCTATTTTCAAATGGACAAAATTTCAGTATGATCCATGAATTTTAAAGTTTACTTCATGATTAGAATATTTTTGGCATAAGTATAGGGTTATCCATAAAAGTTTTCCCCTCCTCAATCTCAATCAGGACTGCAGGTTCAATGTTTACATTACTTAGGGGGTTTTCTACAAACTAACCAGCTACCAACTTGTGTTCCCCTGCTGACGTGGCGTGCTATGTGGTGGTTTCGGACTAATTTGTATGATTTTGTTCCCGTAAAGCAAGTTTAGTGACCCATTTGTCTCAATTTTCAAGTGTTTGTATGAAAGTGTTCCCGCAGTGCAAGTTGATGTACTATAGGTGCATTTAACTCGTACTGTAATAACAAGTGTTAGGGTCACTTTACTTAAATTTAATTAGAAATGTATTCTTAAAACAAGCAATGCAATGGTTCGTTCTATCAGTGCCACAGGATCAACATGCACAACAATTAGAATTATTATTCTAAGGACGTACATGATCAGCACATTTGCCGCACTTTCACATATAAAATACTACCAAGTTTGAACAGTTTGCTATGGCTGCTGTCCTCTGGATCATCATGCCCTGTTTCCCAGCTTGCAAGATTCAGAACCAAGAAATAAGATTCAAGTAATAAGTACAACAAACATGCCTACACATCTCATTGATTCTCAACTTCCAAGATTCAGAACCAACAAATAAGATTCAAATAATAAGTACAACAAAGATGCCTACACAGCTCATTGATTCCCAGCTTGCAAGATTCAAAACCAACCCATTAGAGCCTTTTGATAAAGTGAATATCGGGATTAAATCCATCGTGGCTAGCCGTGTCATACAACCGAAGAACTTGGCGAATGCTCTTAACCATCACAACATCTGTAGTAGAGTATTTTTGTTTGCACAGATAAGAAAGAGCATGATTACTATAATAGTTGCACTAGTTGAAGCAACCGGTGTGAGGGGCCCTATACTGCCATGACTCGATGTGGTGAACCTGCAACTCCACTCAGATGAGGTCAACCTGCAGATCCATGATTCAATTCATGCACCCTTTTTCTATAGTTCACCTGAAATGAAGCAAAGATTGCATCATTCAGCTAGCAAGAAGTACTTGCTCTCGTGAGCTGGCAGGTTCTTCTTTAGTAGTTGCACTAAAATTCTGCAACATTGAGGTTGTGTGTCCTGCTCATGTAAGGTGCAACTATCATTTGCTTATCCTTTTGTGCAGTTCCACTAAAATAAAGTGCCATTGTGGTGACAGTGACGGCTCATCTTGCAAAAGCTAATAAAATGTTGCACGAGATTACCAGCAGAATTTGATGGAGATTTTGGAAACTCCAATCACCATTTTGTGTAGTTCCACCAAAATTGAGAGATGTTGCCCACGTGAGATTTTAGTTGAACTGCACAAGACACTCATTCCAAAAGAAAGTGTTTTGTGCAGTTTACCAAAAGGTCACAATAGCAACAGGTGAAATGGATATCCCTATCTGCACAAAAAGATAGAAAGTAAACAGTTGTTGGTCAATAAGAATATACAAAACATACACGAAATGGAAAGAATCATATTAATTATGTTCATGGCAATCACGCAAGGACAGTAGAAATTTTAAAACGTCAACAATGCTTCATGTTACCGGAAGCATTACGGTCAACTATGACATTCGTCAAATATGGGATTACTTTAATGGTGGCATTGCTTGTTTACGAGATACAGTAAATCAACAGCAGCTAAAGAGTTGGTTTAAGGGCATGGGACCATGGGGACACCAGGTCACTCAACAGTGTAAAGAAGCAACTTACTTATCATACTTGGGCAAACAGCAGGAGTACCATTTGTTAACATAGTTTAATTGCATGATATCACTAGAGGCATTAGATCAACAATAACACTGGTTCACTACAAAAAAATACACTTGCCTGATGATACGTGTTTGTCACAGTAGGTCGCGGTTTCTGTCATGCATGTACATCCATGACGATTTTATGACAGAATCAAGATAGTCATACATGTGATGTCGTAGAAGTGTTCCATGACATTACCAAAATTATCATCACGGAAGTGTCCACTTCCATGACGATAAATCGCGGCCCCGAAGTGCTTTCATCAAGGGTGACCGACACGTGGCATCCACCGTAATGGAACGCCGTTAAGCTATCGGGTCGGGTTTTGGATCCGATAACCCGTTAATGTACCGACCAATGGGGATTTTCCACGTAAAATCATCATTGGTCGGAGGAGACACGCTTCGTGTCCGCTACCGCACAGGTGTCACTCATCCAATGGGCGAGATGCGCCTATGATATGTTGACACATGGACCGGCCCATCAAGTTTAAATGGGCCGGCCCAAGTAAAGGCCCACCAGATTTTGCGGACCATAATGGGCCGGCCCAGCTAACAGCCCATGAGATTTTGCAGACCATAATGGGCTGGCCCAGCTAAGGGCCCACAAGATTTTGCGGGCCATAATGGGCCGGCCCAGGTAAAGGCCCACAAGATTTTTGTGTGCCATAATGGGCCGCCTGTAAAGGCCCACAAGATTCTTGCGGATCATAATGGGCCGGCCCGGCTAAAGGCCCACGAGATTTCACCGACATTAATGGGTCGGCCCAGCTGTAGGCCAACAAGATTTTGAGGACCCTAGTACGCCCATTAACTGGCTGCCATGTTTTGGGCCAAATGCCGGCCCATATTTTATCAGGTCCATTAATGGCCTGCCACGTTCCGGGCCTAATAGTGGCGCATATGAGATCCGACCCGTTAAAAGCCTACCACGTTCTGGGCCAAATTACGGCCCAGAGCAGGTCCGGCTCTTTAAGAGGCTTTGGGCTCAATTATGGCCCATATCAGATTCGGCCCGTCAGCTGGACACTGTGCTTTTGGGCCCACTTGCTGAAGGACCACTTAGTATTTCGGCCTGATATTAGTTTTGGCCTGTTAAGGGCACGTTTAACTTTTCGGCCATATATTAATTTTGGCCTGTTAAAAGCCCGTCATATAGTTGGGCCTAACTACGGCCCTGTTTGCATCGGGCCTGCTCGTAGCCGATATCTGATTGGGCCAAACAAGGACCGAGACAATTTTGGACTGTTAAAATCCCGTGATTTGATTCACACAATCATGGGCCGGGGTTCATTTCGGGCTGCTGCCGGCCTGTTAGCTGTTCGGCACGTTTCAGGCCCAACCTACATCGTGATTGCATGACTGCCCGATTATGTACCGTAATTTTACGGTTTGGCTGGTTTACTGCGAAGACGGGATATATATACAGTAAAATAACTGCAGCATTGTGAATAAGAAAAAACCTAGACTATACAATAAAGAAATTACAGCAAATTACATCCACTGGGCATCAAAGTTCGCCACTATGATAATAAAGCACAAGCAGACAGCAGATTACATACACTGGGCATTAAAGATCGCCACCAGTGCAAATAAACACGCCGACAAAATAATATACAAAATTAGTAGCACTTCAATAGAGTTCGAGAAAGGTTAGCCCTGCTGGGGGGCTGTAGAGCAAGCAGTTGAGCAAGATGATGAGACTGCGCTTGTTCAACACTTATATCTTCCTCACTCTAAAAGATAAACAAGCAGACAGATGACAGGTTTTGCACATAAAAGTATCAGTGCTGACAATTCATCACATTTCTTCTCGATTTAATAAAGTGACACAGTTTAAAATTGCATTAACACAATATGGTATTGTTCAGGTCAAGACATGGCAGGAAATGACATTGTGAAGGAGTTGGCAGCTCCACGACACCACTGGATTACAGATCAAGAACTCATAAGTATCAATGGTTAGTGTGCTGTCAATTTATCCCATTTTAGATTGGCAAATAAAGAGACGGTTTAAATAATACTCCCTCCATCCGGAATTACTTGTCATCAAAATGAATGTGTCTAGAACTAAAATACATCTAGATACATCCATTTCAATGACAAGTATTTTTGGACGGAGGGAGTAGTAGAATGATATGACATTGTTCATAGTTAAGACATTGCAGAATATGACATTATGTTGTAGTGGGTAGGTTCACCACACCACTGGATTACAGATGAAAAAAAGAAGCATACATGCAGTGCAAAAGAAGATCACTTGCTTTGTATAGTTTAATTTACATGGTATGAAGAAGGAGCTTGGTTGTACAACTGAAAACTTAAATTGAGAAAGGACAAACTTTTGTTTATGAACTACATAATAAACTTTAAACATGCCTAACCAAATATATACAACAAAGTTTGAAGGCTTGAGATGGACAAACTTACATTATTGGTGAAGACAGGCTCTATAAAGGCCTTGTCCATGCTGATGGGGGGGGGCAATTCAAGAAGTTCACCATATAATCTTCTTCAGAAGCATTGCCTTTATTCTACATTTTGTTAAGAGTAAATATAGATGTGATAATATACGAAAAAATGGAGAATATTTAAGATAAGATGAAGAGTGATGCTACATAACCAAGTAGCTATAAATGTAAGTGCAGCGACACGGGCAAAAGGTACAGACCAAGAGCAATGCACAAATGAAACTTCTTCAGTACCAACCTTATGTTAAGAGTAAATATAGATCTGATGTTTAGAAAATGGAGGGCAAAGGAAAATAAGCTGCAGAGTGATGGTACATGAACAACTACCTGTCATTATAAGTACACTGATAAAGGACAGCATGTACTTACAAGAACAATGCAGAGCTAAAAAAACATTGGCATTGGATATATTCTACACTAATGTAACCATTCATACAAATCAGATAATTTGGAGGGAACAATTGATAAGCAAGCTATCATGCATACTGTTGTCACATAATGAACCAGGTATGTATTCAAGTACAGTGATACAGGACAACAGGTACTAACAAGAGCAAAGCACCGGGCAGCATATTTGCGATATCATGTCGTTCTTTTCAAACCGGAATTCTTCTTTGAGCAGATTTCCTGCAAAAAAGATCCGTAAGGCACATGCGGAAAAGTAGAAGTTCAAATTGTCATGTGATTTCGTAGACAATACCTCATCCTGGGAACGAGACCAGTGCATAACAAGGTTTTTCCATTCAATGTCTTCTAAATTTAGCACAGGAGACTTCACCGGAAATTCGTTTATAGACTCGCCATCAAAGTGTGATTTCCTCATGTAACACCGATACTACTGCAATGCTTCCTTGAAAAGCACAAGCAAGCTTTGCTCGTCATGACTATCCAGATTGACACTTGCCTAGTTGCAACAATGTAATGTAAATCATTGATGTGTTCAATCAGCAGAAAACAGGAAAATAATAACCATGAATAATAGCACTTACACATAAGTTGGACAGGAAGATGTGAAAATGGTGTTTGTCTTCACAATAATCTTCCCATGATGGGAATATATGCACGTAGTCCCTAACGACATTGATAGCATTGTCTTTTAAACTGGGTATAAATGGAATGGGGTTCCAATCTGCAGGAATTGGCTGTCTCTGCAGTTGGGATAGGTCTTCGGCCGGTGGACTTGCTGTACTTTTTGCTGGAGCGGGATCTTTCTGTGGTATAGCTGGTGCTATGGCAAATGAAATCGGTATACCTTTTGTTGGAGTGCAGGTCCTGTGTGGTGGGGCTAGTCACTACTGGAATCTGGCACTTTGCCATCTGCCATGGCAGATGGCAAAGGCATGTTCGGCGGATGGCAACGGCTTTGCCATCAGCCAGCAGATGGCAATTAAATCGTCTGAAACCTATTTGGTAAAGGCTTCTTTGCCATCTCTGGCTGATGGCAAGAGCTCAACTTTGCCATCTCCGGCAGATGGCAAAGCCTCTTAACGGGTTAGCTCCGTCGAGGTTAACGGCATACTTTGCCATCAGCCCGCAGATGGCAAAGGCTGAGCTCTTTGCCATCACCAAATAGATGGCAAAAGGTGAGCTCTTTGCCATCGACCAAATAGATGGCAAAGGTTTAGGTTTCTTTGCCATCTCGCCGCCAGATGGCAAAGTGACTATATTGCCCCATTTAATTTTGTTTTTTCTTATATCAATTCATTTTCACAAAAATCAAACACAAATATATTTATATGACAAATATAGCATATTCAACACATATTACCAATAGTCATGAACACATATGTATCCAACACATGTTACCAATAGTAGCAAGTTTCATCCGTACATATACATAGTTTCATCAATATTACACAGTTTCATCCATAGGTAGCAAGTTTCACAAGGTCAAATCAAATACTAAATACATGCACTCCATCAACCCAAGCTTAGTGATCTTAAGAAAATCTGTAAAATGGGAAAGAAGAAAGTTAGAAGAAGAAGATTATTATGATGCATCTTGAAACTTTTTGAAGAGACTTTGATGAATGAATGACTTATCGCAAATGTAGAGTATCATTTTGGAAATGTGATTTGCGTTTGCTTAGAAGCATCACACTTCGGTGGTAAATTTCATTTCCTTCTTATCGCCGAAGCATCACACTTCGGTGGAAAATTTCATTTCTTTCTTATCACACCTCATGAATTTTTACAACTTGGTATGTTAATTTTCATGCAACGCTGGGTTGTTATCTAGTTTCTTAAGCATATTATGTCATTTTAGAGCTAGCTAAGCATATTAAGTCTTTTTTGAGGAAAAGATGCTAAGTATAGGTCATTTTAGAGCTATCCTAGGTTAAATAGGTCATTTTTAAGCTAGCTAAGCATATTAAGTCATTTTGAAGGAAACAATGCTAAGTATAGGTCATTTTTAAGCTAGCTAAGCATATTAAGTCATTTTGAAGGAAACAATGCTAAGTATAGGTCATTTTAGAGCTATCCTAGGTTAAATAGGTCATTTTGGAGCTAATTAAGCTTATTAAGAAATAATGAACTAGCTAAGCATATTAAGTCATTTTCGAGGAAAAAATGCTAAGTATAGGTCATTTTAGAGCTAGCCTAGGTTGAATAGGTCATTTTGAAGCTAAGTAAGGTTATTATGTCATTTTGGAGCTAGCTAAGCATATGAAGTCATTTAGGACGTAAAATATGTCATTTCTTAAGGATACTATATCATTTTAGAGCTAGCTAAGCATATTAAGTCTTTTTTGAGGAAAAGATGCTAAGTATAGGTCATATTAGAGCTATCCTAGGTTAAATAGGTCATTTTTATGCTAGCTAAGCATATTAAGTCATTTTGAAGGAAACTATGCTAAGTATAGGTCATTTTAGAGCTATCCTAGGTTAAATAGGTCATTTTGGAGCTAATTAAGCTTATTATGTAATTTTTGAACTAGCTAAGCATATTAAGTCATTTTGGAGGAAAAAATGTTAAGTATAGGTCATTTTAGAGCTAGCCTAGGTTGAATAGGTCATTTTGAATCTAAGTAAGGTTATTATGTCATTTTGGAGCTAGCTAAGCATATGAAGTCATTTAGGACCTAAAATATGTCATTTCTTAAGCATACTATATCATTTTAGAGCTAGCTAAGCATATTAAGTCTTTTTTGAGGAAAAGATGCTAAGTATAGGTCATTTTAGAGCTATCCTAGGTTAAATAGGTCAATTTTATGCTAGCTAAGCATATTAAGTCATTTTGAAGGAAACAATGCTAAGTATAGGTCATTTTAGAGCTATCCTAGGTTAAATAGGTCATTTTGGAGCTAATTAAGCTTATTATGTAATTTTTGAACTAGCTAAGCATATTAAGTCATTTTGGAGGAAAAATGCTAAGTATAGGTCATTTTAGAGCTAGCCTAGGTTGAATAGGTCATTTTGAAGCTAAGTAAGGTTATTATGTCATTTTGGAGCTAGCTAAGCATATGAAGTCATTTAGGACGTAAAATATGTCATTTCTTAAGCATACTATCTCATTTTAGAGCTAGCTAAGCATATTAAGTCTTTTTTGAGGAAAAGATGCTAAGTATAGGTCATTTTAGAGCTATCCTAGGTTAAATAGGTCATTTTATGCTAGCTAAGCATATTAAGTCATTTTGAAGGAAACTATGCTAAGTATAGGTCATTTTAGAGCTATCCTAGGTTAAATAGGTCATTTTGGAGCTAATTAAGCTTATTATGTAATTTTGAACTAGCTAAGCATATTAAGTCATTTTGGAGGAAAAATGTTAAGTATAGGTCATTTTAGAGCTAGCCTAGGTAGAATAGGTCATTTTGAATCTAAGTAATGTTATTATGTAAATTTGCAGCTAACTACCCAAATGAAGTAATTTAGGAAATAAAATATGTCATTTATTAAGCATACTAAATCATTTTAGAGATAGCTAATCATATTAAGTCTTTTTGAGGAAAAGATGCTAAGTATAGGTCATTTTAGAGCTATCCTAGGTTAAATAGGTCATTTTATGCTAGCTAAGCATATTAAGTCATTTTGAAGGAAACAATGCTAAGTATAGGTCATTTTAGAGCTATCCTAGGTTAAATAGGTCATTTTGGAGCTAATTGCTTATTATGTAATTTTTGTACTAGCTAAGCATATTAATTCATTTTGGAGGAAAAATGCTAAGTATAGGTCATTTTAGAGCTAGCCTAGGTTGAATAGGTCATTTTGAAGCTAAGTAAGGTTATTATGTCATTTTGGAGCTAGCTAAGCATATGAAGTCATTTAGGACCTAAAATATGTCATTTCTTAAGCATACTATCTCATTTTAGAGCTAGCTAAGCATATTAAGTCTTTTTTGAGGAAAAGATGCTAAGTATAGGTCATTTTAGAGCTATCCTAGGTTAAATAGGTCATTTTTATGCTAGCTAAGCATATTAAGTCATTTTGAAGGAAACAATGCTAAGTATAGGTCATTTTATGCTAGCTAAGCATATTAAGTCATTTTTGAGCTAGGTAAGCATATATTGAGTCATTTTGGAGGAAAAATGCTAAGTATATGATTATATCGCTAGTATCCATATGGCGAGAACCCGGCCGACATGACTAGTCATAGAACCAAGGTGGCACAAACGCATGTGACAGTGCATACATTACCCAAAGAATGCACGTGTCGGTCATCACGAAAGTGCAACCAAGTCGTAGCAAGCTACAAGGACTTCATGATACAGCGTGACATTTCCCGTGAGGGAGACACAGTGAGCAAAGAAGGACACATGCCGGTCAATCCATGTGTTCCGGAGCAAAGAGCGAACTACCAGGGCTCAGTGGAAGCACTAGGAGGCATTTCCATATATGGAAGGCTACCAAAGGCACACGACTAGGTGTCGAATCCCACAAATACAATGCATTTCAAACATACACACATTATGCACGATATGTCTAGATATATACAACATGGCATCACAACAAAACTCTATTAAGCAAAACACTTGGGACACTTACCGTCATCACGGAGGTGTAGGTGTAGGTGTAGGTGTAGGACCGGTCATACCAAAGGGCGCATTTGACGGAGAAGGATCGGTCGATGCTTGTCGGGAGTTACGCTGCACCAAAGATTATTTCAATGTATCGTTAGCATGATGCAACTCAAATGTGAAGACTAGTAACTAATGACCGCTCAAATGAAACTCACCGTGCCACGGAGCAATGATCGCATCGGCGGAGGGTCTCGCCGTTCTTCTCGCACATGGACTGCACATTTGGTTTTGACGAGTCACCATATTAGTTACTAATGAAAGCAACATTGCGTGCATGATTTAGCTAATATGCGTAAGAAACTTACCACGAAGAGCTCAGACATGGCCCGTTAGCCAAGTCGCTCCGGTTCCTCTCCTCCTCCAACAGCCTAGTCGCCCTCTCCTCATTCTCCTGTCCCTCTCCGCGCCGCCGGTCCCTCTCCGCCAACCGCCGGTCCCTCTCCTCAAAAGCAGCCTGGTCTTCACTCTCTACGCCTCAATAGCAGCCTGCAACACCACTCGTTAGCATTGTAATCATCGACGACCGCAAACACAATGTAATGGAGGAAAGGCTACTGAGTCCGTATAATTAACAAACCTGGAATTCGATTTCCACTTGTCGTAAACGATGCGGTATCTCAGGATCAGAGCTGGTCTGGCGCTTCTTGATCTGCGGGAGAGTGCTACTACAACGTATCAGTCCATTACCAATGGCTAATGAGCCATGGGACCTCCCGCCACCAGATATCATCACCAGCTCTGGATCAAGAGGCCGGCTCGGGTTAAAGTCCGGCCCTTTCCCCGCCTTTCCCTCGCTTAACGATCGCACCATCTTGTGGTGGGAGGCCTCGTTGTCAAGTTCTTTGCATTTTCGAGGTCGACTCAGAGAATGCCTTGGCCTTCTTGTACGGTGCAATATTGGACATGCCATAGAGGTCGAACAGCTCGCACTTTGGAGCCTTGTTGTGTTTTGACTAAAAGAGAGGAACAGAGTATTAGTTAAGGACTCAAGCTAGCACAAAGAATGAATTTGCATGAATCATGAAGCAAACCACACATACCCAGCTTTTTCCTGCACTCCATGTAGGTCGACGCTGCCTAGATGGTGTGGCACACCTTTCATTTTGAAACACTTCTCCTTTGCTATGTTGTGGGCGACGCGCCATTGGGGAGAGCACCACTCATCCACCAACACCTCCCAGCAGTCCATCTTGTCCGCACACCATCTCGGAGGCACCTAAGTTAAGAAAGAGAAATTTGAGCGCTACGCCTACGAATCAAATCAAGGAAACTAAGTACAAGGCCTTAAGAATAGGTATTTACCTTCATGTACTTCTCCTTACTCAGATACTTGTCCCGCACTTCTCTTTTCTCCTCCTAATACCAGTCATGCTAAGTAGTCTCGAACAGCTCAAGGCCCCGAGCCTCGTGCCGAAAGTTTCCAAGTAGGCGCCTGCACTCGGCGTCGATAACCCGAGCCGCCGCCTCCTCATGTCCCTCAGCACACCTATAGAAGGTCTGCAATCAAACAAGAAATCACGGACTAGAAGGTCTGCAATCAAATAAGAAAACACATGTCGAAGGTATGCAATCAAAGAAGAAAACACAACGTAAATGGCAAAGGAGAAATTACCCAAAACGTGGCGATCACAATGTCGGCCACCGTGTCGCACTCGACATCGCCGACCCTATGCTCCGGCGGGCCGGGCAGCCAAGTAGTGCTCCCAGATCATTCCTAGCTCACGGAACCTGGCCCTCACCGCAACGTGACCCACCCCGGAAGCATCAAGTAAAAATCACACCAAGGACAGTGTTGGGCCTGCGGACACCATCTTCGTATGTCCAAGAACTTCAAGATGACAAGGCCAACGCATTAGATATTCAAGAAACGTCAAGGCAAAAGGTTAAAAAGAGTAAATGCACTTACTTCTCCCGTTAGGGCGCAATCAACCACCTCTGGTCGGGGGTCGCCGGGTGGGCGGAGCTTTGCACGACCACGCTGGTAGACTTTGGCGCCTCAACCCACTCACCCTCGCTTATAGCTATCAGGACTATTGTCTCCACCCTGAACACAACCATGTGCACTCGACTCGACTCAGCGTGACTCCCGGCTGAGCTCCGAGTCTCGTGGGCGAAGACTCGGTAGCCCGATGCTCGACTCAACGTGACCCTGCCTCGAGCTCCGAGTCTCGTGGGGCGAAGACTCGGCAGCCCGAGGCTCATGGCCCGAGGCTCGTCGTCGGCCCGAGGCTCGTCGGCCAGAGGCGCTGCCTCGCCATAGACAGGTCCACCTCAGATGGCTCGATCTCAGACGGAGCAGCCACGTGGTCGGGTGACTCAGCTGGAGGTGGCGGCGAGGAAGGCGTAGCAGCCTTCCTACCTCTCCCGACGCCACGTCCACCTCTAGCAGCCTTCTCCTTCTTACCCCCTCGACCTCTCCCGGCCGAAGAAGAAGCGATCGTCGCTGGACTCTGCAAACTGAGATCTAGCGCCTCCCGAGGCTATGGGGGGAATGGAACTACCCCTCCCACCACGCGCCGAGGTAGGAGCCCCGGAGCGCTCTCGACCCGCGCCCACCATCTGTCAACACCTGGAATGACAAAGAGTAAACGAAATTAGTACAACATAAAAAAATGAATACCTGACACTGTCCCTATACATTTGCTAGTTTTGCATATTTGTGTGCTTGATTAATATCCAAACTAAATTTTGTTCGACAGTCATTGCCCAGTCCCAGATGCTCATGTTTCCGTGTGTTGTTTCTTTGAGAGGATACCATTCTTCAAATATGGAAGGGTCTAACAATGAATTAGTTCTTCTTGATGTGCAACCTAACCTATTTCCCAAATTCATATATAACCATCTCAAGGTGTTTGGGATGTACGAGCCCCATCCCTTGCCAAAGTTTTGATTTTACTTGCATTTAATTATGCATATCTTAGATGGTAAAATCATTTGATTTTTACATGTCTTACATAGCCTATCTTAGATGGGAGCACTATCCGCCAAGGCCGCTTCAGCTGCTCTGGCCACTTGCCGTCCCCTCCTCTCCACCCTCACTGCCTGTCCCACACTCGCCCTTTGACAGAGTTGAGATTTGGACACTGCCCACATCGCCAAACCTCGAGCAAGCGGCCGTTGCCCATATCGATCGAGCAAGACGACGACGACGTCCACCCGCGACCACGAGTATTTTTGTCACCAACTGCTGGTAATATCGGTGTTTCGGCTTCAAATCGCCTAGATGTTAATGTTTTCAAGCATAGCATTCTTCGAGTTGATGAATTATGAGAGCTGAAATTTGTATCACAACTACCGTAATTAGTCAAATTTGGAGGTGAACTGACGTGTTGATTTTTTGTCACCTACCGACGAGCTAGGGTGCGGCCTCATCGATGTTCATGAAAACTACAGTTTTGGCAATAACGAAGGGCGAAGAAGGATGCATAAGGAGCTCTGTTTTTATTGACCAGCCCCCTTTTTTGTCAATTTTCATGCTAATTAGTAGGTCTTTGGTTTTGCCTCTATGAATCTCCATTCACCGTCCTCTAATATCTTGTGAAGTCTTTATTACTAGACATGTGGTATCTATATTGATGTCTCCAACTCTCAAAATTGCAGGCCATGTTTGTTAAAACAAGAATAGCATATATTAATTTTCAAATCCTATTAGGCAGCTTCATCATGAATGGATGTGAAATGAAGATGCATCTAACGCCGCTTTCTTACTTATTGAGGTGATGGATTTAATATCTAGATATAACTATTATGTGCTCTACATAGTTGATGGAATTTATGCTAATGACTTATATCTGGATTCTATTTCAGGACACCTTTCACTGTGTTAGTTCAGGTGCTTCTTATTTTTCCTCAAGGACTACCTAGGTAATCTTCAAGATACTCTCCTTTTCTTCTTCGGATGTGTAATCTGCTTATTGTCCATCTTTTGGTGTTCTTTGGCCTCTTATGCACATATTGTTCAGAATACATGAACAAAGACCTAGAAATCATGCCATATATTTTTGTGTTTGTTGGTGTACTTGCAAGTAAAGGTCATGTTGGCTTGTCATGCTTTTATGAAAGTGATTGGTTAATACTTAATAGGCAAGTGTTCAGATTCCTACAATTTTTGCTTTGTTCAGAGTGACATACCTGACAGATGGAGGGCGGGCGCTGTGGCGGGAGGGCATGGAAGGGGCGGGCGCTGGCCTGGCTCGATGGAGGGCGGGCCATGGGCACGCCAAGGTGGCCGGGAGGGCCATGTGGCCAGTGGAGGGGCGGGGAGGTCCGGCTCGGTGGAGGGACGGGCGATGGTGGGAGGGGCGGGAGGGCGGGGAGGCCGCGGTGGCCGGGGAGGCGGGGGAGGCGACCATGTGGCGGGGAGGGGCGGGGAGGCGGGGAGTGGCGGGAAGGGCTGCGGTGGCGGGGAGGGGCGGGGAGGCGGGGAGGCGGAGGAGGGCTGCGATGGCGGGAGGGGCGGGGCGGCGGTGGCAAGCCGGGCGCTGGGTCGCTGGGCGGTGTGGGTGCGGTCTGTTGGGGGCCGGGCTGGTGGGTGGGTGAGGTTGGGAGAGAGAGATAGGGGGGGTGGGGCCGGGCTGGAAGAGAGAGAGAGGGGAGGGGCCGGGCTGGGAGAGAGGTCGACCTCTTTGCCATCCGCTAGTCACCGGGTGATGGCAAAGATATGGGCCTTTGCCATCCGTGGCAGATGGCAAAGAGGTGGGGCTCTTGGCCGTTATAACGCTGCTACCCATTGGGCTCCACCCACTTCTTTGCCATCCGCCAACAGATGGAAAGATTCTTTGCCATCTGCCGAGATGGCAAAGAGGTGGGTTGACAGCCGTTGCAAGATTTGGACCCTACCCACTTCTTTGCCATTTGCCAACAGATGGCAAAGATTATTTGCCATCCACTAGCAGATGGCAAAGAATTGGCTGATGGCAACCATGTTCTTTGCCATCTGTCAGTTCTTTGCCATCTGTTTTTTATAAGCAGATGGCAAGACGTTCTTTGCCATCACCGGCAGATGGCAAAGAGTCGGGTGATGGCAAATTCCCGCCCAAGAGCGAGTGGTGTTGCCCGTGAAGTATGGGTACAGTACCGGAGTCGGTCCTAAATTTTGTGTCACCGGTTGTACAACCAATATAAGTGGGTCTTGTCGATTTCTCCGGCACCACCACGTTTTTCAAGGACTTTCTTGGTGCTCCTTCAGTTTCGCAATCACCCTCTTCCTTTTTGATGTCTGATGCACAAGAACAACATTTGAGTGGAAAACATGGTATGATGACAGATGGAATATGTATTGATAATGGATGGGCATGGCATCTCGACATATATGATGAGTAAACTAAGCAGATGGCGGTGCAACAAAGTAGAAGAAATGCAAGACAACATATGCAAGATACCCGCAATCAATAAAACATTGCCAAATTAGAACATGCACCTTGATGGGTGAACAGGACAGGCCATCTGCCTTTCACTCCTCGAGGTTAGAATAGTCATTAGGATCATATTCTGAACAAGAGTCAACACATGGGGAGCGTATGAGTTTCATTGCATCCAGAATGGCATTCAATGCCTTGGTGCCAATTTTGTAAGTCATTGCAGTGTTTAGCTTCAAGAGTGGACTGCTGCTAGTGCGACACAAAGCAGCTACACAGATCATAGTGTAGATATAACGTGAAAACCTTAAGCATCAGAGTAAAATCAGCAAAGTGGAACATGCTGGAATATATGTGCTAGTATTGCCGGTACAGCTAGAAAGGCTTCGGATACCAGCTCTCTTCAAGTGAAGGTGCGGTACTGTTAATACCAGTGTAACTCTCAAAGGCGACACAGCTCCCCGCATTTCCTTGCTATTCTTATAGGATTCAAGTGGGCAGGCCACTACAAATCCTATTCCTATGTTTACAAGATCCTACGAATCAAAGAGGCTCAAAGTGTCCATCACAACCGACCGTATAGACCTCTACACTGCAAATGTCCCAGCTCATCTTCAGTATAAGGAACATACTGTACTACTGTCATACTCCCTCTGTTCAAAAATATAAATCTTGGTAGAGATTTCCACTATGGATCACATATAGATGTATCCAGATACATTTTAGAGTGTAGATTCACTCATTTTACTCCATATGTAGACCATGGTGGAATCTATACAAACACTTGAATTTAGGAACGGAGAGAGTACATATTAAAGAAGAACGAAAGAGGAACATGGTAAAGAAGAACAAGCAGATTTTGGATAATAAAATGTTGGTTGCGCAGTGCCCACACATGATGAACCAGAGCGCATTAAGAATGCAACTCCCACTGTCTCGACCATTTCGTGTGGTTGTATGAATATCCCACGCCTCCTAACCTTTCTTCTTCCTCGTCTCTAATTCTTCCCATCTGAGAACAATGCATCGGCACGGCCGGACCACCGCCCTCACCGCATGTGTTCCTCCGCCACCCCACCCCCCACTCCCGCCCCAACCCCACCCAAGATCGAGTTTTCTTCTGCTTATGAGGCCCCACAACCACCCGAGCCCTTCGATTGCACCGCGAACTCCGCGAGCTCTGAAAAATAGACTGACCCCATTTTGAAATTTAGTCTACTGTGATTTAACTATTGTGGAATATAAAAGGGGAAAACCATAAGCATTGGGAGTATAGTGTTGAGCGTGCCATGGCGGATCTGAAGTTGCAAACCGGACAAAGGCAACTTCGCAATCAAGACAACAAATCAAAGTAAAGCAGTGGCGATCTATTTTCTTGCTGCGATAAATAAGTTGAGCAGATACGAAAGAGTACCGCCTCTGGTGCGGCGCCGTGTACGCATCTTCTGAGAATTTGACGGTGTTGCGGTAGCGATGGCTGCCGGCGGTGTGGAAGCAGATCTAGGAGGGTAGACGGTGGCGGCGGGGCGCGGTGGACGAGACGGTCGTACGAGCGGCGCCGACAAGGTGGACGACGGAGGGGATGAAGCGAGAGGATGGGATGCAAGGATCCCGGTCCGAAGGCATGGATGAGAGAGGTCGATCTCTTTTAATGGACGGCGGCGTCGGGGTATCAGCTCCAGCATGGTAGAGGAGGACGGCGGTGGATGGGGTGGCAAACGACAGCGGACGGAGGAGGGTGGGGTGGAGAGGGTGTTTTGGCGCCCACGGAGTACGAATGGGGAAAAGGGAGGTAGAGAGGAAGGCGGGAACCATGTATTCAGGGCGCGCTTGTCTCAAATGCAAGGAAATTTACAAACTTAGCCCCCGTTTCAAATTTCTACTACATCACAGCAACATTAGTCGGTTGGGGATAGGACGGTAATCTCGCATACACCGAATATTTGCCGACAAGAGTTTGTTTTTGGCGCCCACCGTGTATGAATATGAATCGGGGAGGGAGTCGATTTCGGCCGAGGACACACTGTGTTTTGGCACCCACCGTGTATGAATCCGGTTGAGAGGCTGTTACGTCACGTTTCGGTGAAATTACAAACCTACCCCTATCGAAACCTATAGAAATCCAGCAGATAGGCTTTGCGTGGCAGGGATAGGCAGTAGTGATTTCCATCTCGCAGATTTCGGGCGGTTACTGTGACTTTCCTCGCTTCGTTGAAATTTTGCAGAGTGCATGTTTACCATGCCAACTCAATTCGAATCCCGTTTGTATTCTATTTTTTTCAGGCGGGAGCCATTTTCAACTGGAATTACATTCTATATACATCATTTTTTATATACACTTTCAAAAGCACAACAAAGAATTCTGCTCCTTTATATGTATAATATGATTTTCAAATACAGCGATCTCGAAATCTTAAGGTTGAATTCGAATTTTTTTAACCAAATTATGTTCTACTAAAATGTATGGATCGGTCATATCTACATATTAGATAACATATATGTGCGTGAATTCATATGAGTATGCATGTTTGATAGATCAATTTTGGTTCGAGTATGGATTACATGTATCATCATCTCGAATATTTGAATCCCTTTTTTGTTCACTCCTTTCACGCCCATCTCTCTCGCATGCATGCTCCTTCGGGTAGCTATCACTCTCTTTTCTCCAACTCACCCACACGCTCACTTCATGTTTCTCCTATCCTCGCAAACATGGTCTCTCGACGTCTCCCTTGAGAAGTGTCACACTCTCCCTATCATTATACATTACACGGTTTTTATTATCTCTCACGTCTCTACTGTTCTCTGGTATCACTCGGTACCTAAGCTTCCTTTTTCACCGCCACACACACAGTCTCCACTCGTCTTTCAATTTGTCTTTCTCTCTATGGGATTCTCTCACACACCCTATATGCCTCTACATATGACTCATACCACTAAAATTACTCTCTCTCTCTCTCTCCTGTAGACACAACATTTGTTGCGGTCTCCTTGTCGTCTCCATCCTAGACTGACATTATTCATTTGTTTACCGATCAGACAACCTCGACTACTGTCTCCTCTCTCTCTCACAGACACGCACACACAACTCCTGCTTCCACTCCCCTTCCTGACTACCGTGTCTCTCACACACACACAAAACTCTCGCTTTCGCACCCCGAATCGTATTTCTCTCACAAACATTTATCGACTAGCTAGCCTCTAGATAGGTTTATACACCCGCACACTCGTGCTTCCACCATCGCATACATGTCTCTCTCCCGCTCCTTGTATCTATGTAGCTTTTTCTTCCCTTCTTGAGACACGCCCTCTCGATCGTGCACACACACACTATCGCATCATTTTAAGCTGATACCTATCGCACACACACTCCTTGTGTCTTTGTCACACATGCACTCCGTCCTCCTCCATTCTCCCTCTCTCACACACACACATGGGCTTTTTGCAACAACTAGCAAGATGCCCATGCCTTGTACGGAACATCAAGATGCATTTGTATGAGTAGTTTATCTTGTGGGGGAAAAGGATGAACGAGGGAAGGCCTTATTTGCAAATGTGGAGAGGAGTGTGGGTATCTTTTTGCAAAATTGCCATAGTTTCCTTCTGTCCGTCAGATATAGATCGGACGGCCTTTATATTTGAGGATGGCAGGCACATGATCATCACCGACAATGCTTTTTATAAGAGTAGGGATAAAAAATAGAGTTGGTGATGATGGTGGGCCTGCCATCCTGCAATGTAGGTCGTCCGATTTATATCTGACGGATAGGAAGGAAAATATGGCAATTTACCCGCACTCTTCACCACATTTGCAGATAAGACCTTCGCTCTTTCATCCTTTTCTCCCAAAAGATCTTCATGTTCCGTGCAACGCATGGGCATCTTGCTAGTAAGAGTAGAAATTAGACATATACCACTTCTCGAATCTTGAAACCAACAACATTCCTCCCTTATCTCATCAAAACCGCCAAAGGAATATATTTTGAGTGAAACATAACATATTTTTAGTGATATACGTATTTCAAAACTAGACTTTTTTTCTATCAAATCGGTGAATATGTATTAATCTACTTTGATCGTGGTGGCAACGCATTGGCACATTGCTAGTAGTTATTATAATTTTTTGGACACCGCATAAACGGTGGAGTACATATACGAAGAGAAGAGGCACATGCACGCACGCCTTCTCGCTGTCTCGCACACATGAGTGTTACGTAAAGGCGACGTTAACAAATAAACCCTAAAACCCTAGGTGCACGATTGCTGCATTCGCGGGTACCGGGTACGTGGTGGAGCACCTTTGTAGGAATAGTCAACTCGTGTGATAATTTCATCCATAGGAGTTGATGGTCGGGACCACAGATGAACGACTTGGAGCGCGGTGGCTCGCCAGATTGCCTGCATCGAGTAGCCATGTTTAAAATATCGCTTTTTAGCGGGGTTAAGAGTTCCGATTTTCAATGGCACGTTATAAGTAGTAAGTAGTTTTTAGAACGATTGGTATGGAGCGAAAATGGAATTCATAGTACTACGTACCTCCTTGGCGTATGGTTGTATGGGTTTATGTTGCGAGATGTTGAACCTGGTAGTTCTAGGGAAAATACTATGGTTTAGATTTAGATGCTGGTTTTCAGTAATCGGAAGGGGAAACCCTTCTTTGATTAAAAAAAATACTACCTCCATTCTGGTTTACTAGTCCCCATCATACTTTGGGTCAATGTTTGTCCATAAATTTTACTTGTAAAATGTGAATGGAAAACAAGATTTTGTTATACCCAAACAGAAAAGGACTGGAGGGAGTGATTGCTCTGACACGGACGCGACCTCTCATAGCGCAAGCATTGAACCGGCGTGCCGGCCAATAGGGACGCACTCACTGCAGGCCCGGCTGAGCACGCCTCCTCGCCGCGTGCAACCAGCTTAAGACTGCCCCGCATGCCTTCATTGAATCCACGCGTGAAGCCGCAACACGCCCTTCATGAGTCGGCAGGCATTTTAGAACACAAAAAATGACTAAAATATAATTAATTTACGCATGGTCTTGACTTGTTGTGCTCGCACTGGTAGGAGTAACTAGTAGAGGTTTTTCTTTATTTATAACTCTCCTCACATTTTTTTTGCTTTGAAGTGAATCATGGTTGTGGACATTATGTATGAATATGCAGATATCTGTGAACATGAGTTTGATGTGGAAGTTGAACTTGGAATGTCGGGCTTATGCGTGAACTATACCATGTCCAATGCTTAAATGCATTATTGTTTGGAAAGTAATTGTTGTTATTACATGACCCAAAAAAACATTTTCTGCCACATCAGTAGATGCGCAGACATCACAACACGCATGCTGACTGGATAAACATTTGAACCTAGATATTATGAAGGAAATTTTGTATTGACAACAGTTTTAGAGAGCAGGAGATGCCTAGCCTGCTCTGCTAGCTTATTTCTAGCTTCTTCCATCTCTTCTTTGGCTTGGGTGAAGAGAGCATCTGATTGCTCTTTCCGCTTCTTCGGGAACTCAGCTACATTCTCAAGGGCTGCTGCACGCTTTCTTTTAGCCTTTACTAATGCCAAGAGGACACGAACAACTGACGACTCCACCTGGCTTGTGTGTAATCCAGCATCATCTAGGAATTTGCACCTTGTGTCTAATCCAGCATCATTAGGGAACTGGCACCTTGTGTGTAATCCAGCCACATTTTGGAAACATGATCTCGAGGTTGACCATACATCCCTCCTTGCAGGAACTGCATCCTGACATGAAGTTACTTCTTTTTTAGATCAATACTCAGAGAAACCTAGATCCATTTAGTAGAAGCCAGATAAACAGAACTCGGAGAAGTGAATTCAAAAGGAAAAGAAATATAAAAACAAACTACAAGTTGAGAACACCCACTTCCTACATCAAGCTAAAAACGAAAGCATTAGGACGATTAAGACTCTTCTTATTACACATCGAAGAACACGAGGCTAAACGAAAGTAATTGAAAGGGTGTTACTTACCAAAGCTCGTTTTACATGTTCGGTGCAGCTCCTCTTTAACTTGCCACGCTCCTTGAAGATGTCCCGAATATCCTGTGTTTGGTCTTCATTGCTCTTCTGCATGTTCACACTCGTGGTTTTAAAATCTCAACATGGCAAGAAAAATACTATTAGTAATACACGCGCATCTTGTGGGCAACATTAAAGCACTCGTCTTCCATGTTAGAGCATCTCCAACAAAATCGCAACGCGCGGCGCTTTAAAAAAGCCTTTACTGTGCTGAGATCGAGAAGTAGATACTAGAGAGTAGAGGATAGTTCTCAGCATAGATAGATAAAAAAAAGATAATTCAACTACTCCTCGTCGTCCGACTCCTCCTCGGTGATGTCCTCCTCCGACGTCTGACTGTAGGCGTGAAGATACCGATCATCATCGGATTCCTAGGGCGACGCTGCTCCTAACCTCATGTTGAATTGAGTGTCCGCTTTTTGCCTACGCTTGTCCTCGCGATAGGTGGCTCTCTCCGCCCTCCTCTTATCCCTCTCCGCCCTCCTTTGCGCGTAGAACTCGCGCTCGTTGATGATGTCCTACGGGAAGTGTTGGCGCCACAGCGCCATGGCTTCCTCGTCCATCTCGACGATGCCGAGACTGTGCTCCCGCCTCCGGTTGTCGCGACGATCCTCGTCGGTGCTAAGCCGCGACAGAGGCGCGAGCTCATGTGCACGCTCCCACGTCGGCACGTTGGTGAAGTTCAATGTTCTAAGAGGCCACCGGAGGCACCACGCCGCCTCGTCGTACGCGCGGGCGGCCTTGTTTGCGGTGTCGAAATTGCCGAGGCCGAGGCGCATCCCGTGGAACCGGATCTCGGCGGAGAAGCCGCCGGAGGAGCGCGCGCGGACGCTGCGGTATCCCCAAGTTTCCCGGTGACGCCGCGACATGGTGGCGCGGCGGCGGCAAGGACAAAAAGAGCGGGAAGAGAGCGGTGGCGAGGCACAGAGCGGTGGCAAGGCACAGAGCGGTGGGAGGGCGTTGGATTTTATAAAGCGCGCCGGACGCCGCGCGCCAAAACTAGTGCACGCCCGGCCGCTTTTTCCCGTGCGCGCGCGATCCTTTCCCAACGTCTCTTCTATCTCTACTCTCTTCTCTACGGTTATATTTATTTTATATTTTATATTTAATATTTATCTCTACTTCCTTTACTGTCTCCTTTTTTTCTCTATACTTTTTTTCTTGCAATATAGGCCGTCCGATTTATATATGACAGATAGGAAGGAAAAAAATGTGAATTTTGCAAAAAGATACCCATACCCCTCTCCAGATTTGCAAATAAGGCCTTCCCTCGTTCATCCTTTTCTCCCACTAGATAAACTACTCATACAAATGCATCTTGATGCGTGCAACGCATGGGCATATTGCTAATTCTAAAAACCTTTCCATCATTTGCCACACTACTGGTTGCAGATGAAAAGCCTACCCAAGCACAACGCGATACAGGAGCGACGCACAATTACAAGCTAATATTCTGTTGGACAATGGAGGCTATAACCAATTACTTTTATGGGAACAATAGCACCCAGGAAATTTGAAGGGTAGGTATGAACAAAATTGGAACTACACATGTAGTGCTAAGTGATTCAATACACACATTACCAATCAAGGAGGAGAACGATGGTCGCGGCCTCGTGTGAGTCATGGTCGGCAACGGGAGTCAGTTCATTGTCCACGACGGTGGTACTTCTGCGCTTGGCGTCGGCTTTCGGGAAGCAGATCCGAGACCGTCGAAGACAATGCCGGGGAAGAGGCTCCGTGTACGACAACGACAGTGGACCCGGCTCGGTCTGGGCGTCGAGGTCGTTGATGAGGCAGATGCGCTATGTGGACGAAAAGCGCCGATGTAAAGGGGAGGAACATGAAGGTTGTGGTGCCATGGAGAAGTCTATTTTATGGTGGGGATAGAAAATGGGGAGTATTCAGGTGTACTACTGGGTGCCGGGTGGGGTTGGCTGGGTAGGGCGAACCGTGGTTACGAAAACAGCCCCTACCAAGCGCCATCCATAGGCCTGTTCAAGGCTATGATGGTAACTTCCTTTGCTCGAATCAGGGTCGCGGGAGATTTTCCCGCCGACCTCAAAATTTTGTGACAGTGGACTCCCCGTGTGGCGTGTTGAGTGATTCGGCTAAGCAACTAGCAGGTAGTAGTAGTAAAATCTGCATATTAGGTTTGACCGAAGTCAAACTTCCTAAAGTTTGACCAAGTTTATATAAAAATATAAGCATTTACCATAACAAATTTGTATGATGTGAAAGTACATTCAATAATGAATCTAATGGTATTTATTTGTTATTTTATATGTTAATATTTTTTGTTATAAGCTTTCTGAGAGTTTACAAAACTTGACTTTGACCAATGCTAATACGCGGACTTAAATAAAAATGAAGGGAGTACACATTTGTTTTCTTAGTTTGTAGTGAACTAATCATTTGTTGAAATTGTGAAATAAATATATTAGGCTATTGACTTGAATGTAATGGTCTATACAATTCAATAGTTACAATCATTGTGAATCCCAAGATGTATACAAGGTCTATAGTACTTCACAACATGCTCAAACTCACATAATCCCAGTCAAATGAGAATCTAAATGCATTTCATAGTTATTACATTGTAGGATGCAACAAAAACAACCAAAACTCTACATCGGCCATTATAGAAGCCACATTTTGACATATCCCAATGTGTGAATGAAACGTGCAGAGAGAGCTTTTGAAGATGGAGCAGATAGGGCGGGAAAGATTGTATGTATGTGGACGAGAGCGTAGGAGACAAACCTAACGAGACACAGAGAGAGAGAGAGAGGAAGAGAGAGAGGAAGAAGTTAGGTCTGTGAGAAAGATGGAGACATGTAATATACGTGAGATGCGTGTGCATCCGGATTCTGTATACATGGAAGGAGAAGAGACAACATGTTTGATGAGAGAGCTAGAAAAACATGGACGAGAGGGGAAGGATCTCATGGGTTGAGGGATTGACAATTTTGTGCGGGGGATAGAGGGATTGGTAATTTTGTGCAAGAGAGAGAGAGGGTGGGGGAGGAGTCGGGCCACCATCGTCCACATCACCCTGCTTCCAAATGACCCCGCATTCTCTAGCGCGGTGTGGTCGCTGTCTTCGATCTGCTTGTTGCCCATTTTGAAGATTGAGGTGTTGAGCATGTTGGGGTGCAAAGAAGCACAAGCGAGAGTGGTCGCGGGATACCCTTTGAGGGGGTTGATTTGTGTGCTCGGGGGTGTGTGTGTGTGTGTGTTGTGCTGCGTGTGTGTGTCTGTGTGTGTGTGTGTGTGTGTGTGTGTGTGTGTGTGTGTGTGTCAGATATTGAGCGAAAACAAACCTAAGGAGAGAAATGGGTATTCACGAAGAGATTGTGCGGGCCTTGAGGTGGGCAGGGGCCGAGTGAGGGTGTCAAAATGTGCGCGTTGATGCATGTGTTGCATGCGATCGTGCGAGGGACGGACGAATCGAGAGAGATGGTTGTTGTGTTACGGATGCTCCTCTCTCTCTCTCACTTTATCTCTCTCTCTCTCTCTCTCTCACACACACACACACAAGTAAACTAGAATACCGTTCTCTCATGTATACACAACGTATCGGCATCTGTCTATGTCTCACTCATGCATGATCATTTGCACATTCACACCTCTCTATGTCTGTATCACACGCACACCATCTCCACATTGCCCTTCCGCAACAACACACATATGGATACATACACACGTTCTCTCTCAGTCACACACACAAAATAAGTATTAAACAAACTAGGGCGCACCTAAAATGTCCAAATCCAAATAAACACAAACTGGAGCTAAATTCAAATATATGGAAATATTGCAGCATCAAGAATTTTCCCAGGAAAAAAAAGTTGAGTAATATTCGAGGATCGTTTTCACACACACAAAAAGGTTCGGTGGATGTCCTTCGAGCGCGACACGGTGACACACCGTTCGATCGACCGCGCGGCCGCGGTTCACGCGCTTGCACAGGATTCCGTATCGTGGCTGTGGTACTAACTTCAAAAAAATTAATAAAAGCGATGCCTAAGTCTAATGTTTACGTGTACTAGCACTATAAAAAAATACACTTCCGTGATGATACGTCTTTGTCACAGTAGGTCGCGTTTTTTGTCATGCATGTACATCCATGACAAATTTATGACAGAATCAAGATAGTCATACATGTGTCAGAGAAGTGTTCCATGACATTACCAAAATTATCATCACGGAAGTGTCCACTTCCATGACGATAATTCGCGCGTCACAGAACTGCTTTCGTCAAGGGTGACCGACACGTGGCATCCATCGTAACGGAACGCCTTTAAGCTATCAGGTCGGGTTTTGGATCCGATAACCCATTAACAACCCCGACCAATGGGGATTTTCCACGTGTAAAATCATCATTGGCTGGAGGAAACACGTGTCGGCTCACCGTTGGGGCAGATGTCATCCGCTCATTGGACCGAAGGCGCCTATGATACGACGACACGTGGCACGGCCCAACAAAGGCCCATTCTCGTGAAAAGACCGCCCGCTTGACTTGGTCAAAGGTGGCGGCGCCCACCTGAAAGCCTGTTAACGGCCTGTTCGCATATAGCCCATTTACAGCCCGCTAACCCAGGCCCGTTACGCCCTATCCGAATTAGGCCCAGTAGCGTCATCTGAGCCGTCCAATATGATTCAGCCTGTTTTAACTTCCGGCCCATGTGTGGCCCATGACTTCTTTCGGCCCATATGAGGACCTTTGTAACTCTTGGCCCATTAACGGCCCGTGGTGAAACTGGCCCGTAATGAACATTGTATCACTTTATACCCATTAACGGCCCGTTATTCCATTGGGCCGTTTCCAGCCCAAGTTATCTTTCGGCCTTCTCAGGGCCCATTAATTCTTGGGCTCATTTGCAGCATTCGGTTACATACAGTCCGTTACTGTCATTTTCTGCTTGTGGGCCAAATTCAGCCCGTCATTACAGTCGGCCCATTTGCGGACCGTTAATACGTTGAGCCGTTTTCATGTCAAAAAAAACCGTTGGGCTGTTTTCATAGAGTTATCAAATACGGCCTATTAACGGCCCGTTATGGTCCACGAATAGTACGACCCATGATTAGCGAAATGATGATACGCCCCATAGAAGTCCCATGGATCCTACGGCCCGTATGAGGCCCATGGATAGTACGGCCCGTAGAAGGCCCATGGACCCTACGGCCCGTAGAAGGCCCATTGATCCCTAAGGCCCGTATAGAAGGCCGATGGATCCTACGGCCCGTATAGAAGGACAATGGTCCTACGACCGAACGAAGGCCCATGGATCATATGGCCTGCAGGAGGCCCATGGTTACAAGAGTCCGTGTGTTGCCATGATTATTTTGGCCTAGTTACCAAAAATAGGCTATTGTGGCCACTAGAAAAACACAGAAAAAGAACTGCATTGACTACAAGCAAACAACTAAACAAGACAATAAGGAAATAAATAAGCAAGCAATTAAGGCTAGCCTATTACCGCTATTACACATATTACATCCACTAGGCATCAAAGTTATCCACCAGTGCAAATATAGGGAACAAAGCAGCATATTACATACACTTGGACATCAAAATTGGCCACCAGTGCAAATAAACGCGGCAGCAAAACAAGAGCATAACTGAAACAACTTCAGAAGAGCTCAAGAAACGTTATCCCGGTATCCACCATGTCGGCAATAAGCTTAGCAAGCTGATTAGCTTTGTCCTGCTTTGGCGCTAAAATCCTCCAACGCTTGTCGTTGCTGTAAAGTAGTATGCATCCGAATGCTCGGGGACTTCCGCAGTCCTTCCGCTTCTTGTCGCATGACACTGATCGATGTCTTTCAGCTTGTAGTTGAGACTCAAGAAACTGAATTGATTCGAAGAGTGAGTTTGAATAGCTTGTGCAAGCGGTAGTGGCGAGTAACTCGAACACTAAACCAAGACAGGACTTTGGGGTTGTCTCGCTGTCTTCAAGATAGTCTTCCTTAGCTGTTTTATCAGCTCTGTTGGAGACCAACAAGGATGTGTCACTATCCTGAACCTTATCTGCATTAGTTCCTTTACCAGACCTTAATAAGGCACTCTTCCCCAATATTCTGTCAGCATTCTAAAAGAAGAAACAAGCAGACTCATAACAAGTTTAGCATGTACTAGTATATGAAACTCATTTCGGTGAACTAGTTCATTAGTAAGGTGGACATGATTAAACTACCAAGTCTTCTATTGCCAAGTACTAGTACATAATAAAAGCATCAAACAAACATATATCTATGTCCTATGGTCACTGCATTGTCTTGCCAAATCAAAATAGAGACACGGTTCAAATCATATCAGTTCAAGACAAAGCAGCAAAGTGAAAAGAATACAAAGCGTGGGAAACTACACGGCACAACAAGATTTCAGATGGGTACCACGGGTCTACATGTACAACAACACTATTGGCTCTATTGTGATGCTAGATAATGTGCATGATATGAAAGTCAACTGTATAGACAATTGAAATTGAAATCAAAAGAGCTATTGATAAGAGCAAACCTGTTAAAGAAACATGCGTGAACATACCTGCCGTGCCATTGGAGTTTCGATTGGATCCTTCAATTTAAAAATAAGTTTGTATGAGTAAATACAATGATACAAGAGCAAATCAATCATAGTTAAAAAAGGCGCCGCCTAGCTGAAGGCTTAAGCGCGCCTAGGCTCTAGGCGTTGGCAAAACGCATTGCGCATAACTATGCTTAATCTGTGCATAACTGCACATAAGCATGCGCTTTGGTGAGTAAAGTGCAAGGCGGTAGCAAAACGCACAATTAACGCCTAGCGCCTTTTTGAACTATGATAGCAATGGAATCTTAAATTAGAACAGTTGTTCTTCAGGTTTAGGCACTTGTTCTACATGAACAGAGTACAAGAAGACGCCGTAATATAATACTTAATAATAGGAAATGAGCTCATAGACCTTACCACATTCTTGGTTCGGGACCAAGATGTAACAAGGCGTTCCCGATCATCGCCTAGTAAATGTGTCTCAGGAGAACGTAAGGAATTTGATGAGTTTCTTTGCCGGTGAAGTACATTTTCTTCGTGTAATTCCGACATCGCCACCAAGCATTCTTGAAGATATCAGTGGTATTAGCACAAAGTTACCTCATCCCGAAGTTTCCAAATCGGTCCTTCTCTATAGAGAAAAATGGGAAAATTTGTTGTATTATAACCATCATGGAGGTAGGATGTATGGGATGAAGCAAAGTAATTGCCATGAATAACATTACTTACACATAACTCCTGGACAAACACCTGTGAATCGGCATTTTCCTTCATCTTCGTGATAATATTTCCAAGATGGGAAGATACACACATACGATTTAACAACATCAAATGCGATAGATGCTAAACCACGATCGGCTGGTTGTGCTTCCTCCACGGGAATAGGCGCATTAACCGGTGGAGCTGGGGTTCACCGTGATAATCTTGGCCCCTTTGGGCATTGAGCTGCCTTACTAATCGCTCTTGTTTGGGAGCTCTATGGTGGAGATGGTGCTGTGTCAACAGGAACTGGGTTACTATCGGCTGGGGTTGGGGTTAGATTGGGTGAAGCTGGTGTTAGGTTCTACGGTAGGGTGCGTCGACTGCAAATTCAAAATTCCTACACGCAGAACATCCAGGAACATGCTACGGGAGATGGATCACAGTTCGTTACCACTAGACGCGCAGTGCCGTGCAGCGGAAGAAGAGTTGGGGCAGCGCGTCTGCGTGGATCGTCTCCTCCTCGTCCGATCTCCCTCGAGCGGCCGGTCGTCCGATCCCACGTACGAGTTCGCCGAGCGCGCAAGTGCACCGCCTCTAATAAAGATCCGCTGCGCGGGAGGAACGTCGTGCGGCGGACTGCTATGTCCGATCACACAGTCGGCGGCGAGTGGAAGTGGCTATTCGCAACACATGCAAACCCTAGTCGCATCGCCGAAGCGATCGAACTAAGGAGTGTGCCGCACCTCCACTTTATATAGGCGTCCGCCGCGGGCTCAACACTTGGGCCTCGCACGGACCCTAAAGCACAAAGTCTACTCGGTCATGTTCCTAGTCCAGTTCGGATCACATCCGACCAAAGGTCCTGAATCGACCTCGTAGGTTCCTTCCCTTGCTGCGCGACCCCTTAGGTTCAAGTCGGCTTGGTCACGATTCGGATCACCTCCGACACTGACGGTTGGTAGCGGCCTCTAGCAAGGCGCGACCACCAAGTCGACTATGAAGCTGGTTAGGCGAACCTGCATAACGTGTCACACTTCGCTCCCTTTGCCGACGACGATATATGTTGTCGGGCTCAAGGCGAGACTGTCATCCTTGTCCTAGCCCGACCTCTTTCTCGCTCCAAAGGATACCGACCACAATCCAGATTATCTCATAATCCTTGTCGCATGGCCATGCTTTCCCGGTCGATCACACGAGGGGCCCAGAGTATATCTCTCACGATCGAGGGGCAAATCCCATCTTGCACGACCATGTCTCGCAGCATGGGATTGGACAAACCCAAACCTACCTTTGTAACTACCCGATCCACGGAGTAGCGTTTGGTCGGCCCAAAGCAAGTCTATCATCATCTCGAGTACATGCGCCAGCTCAGGTCTTAGGACATAGAACGTATGTTGTACTAGAGACTCACATATGACATATCGCTGCGTCTCATAGTTGGGTCTGTCCGACTGGACCTTATCTCGACTCGGATCCGACTATGTCGAATCCGACCAGACCTTTCCAAGTCCATATTATCCGGTTAGCATCCAATGCTCCATGGCTAGTGAGACCAAGCCATCGACCATGTCATATGCTAGTCTAGTCGCGCCAAGGCCACACAACCCTTTCGACTAGGGACCTTTTAGGACAGTCATCATACAATGCATAGTCCCACAAACAAGTCACGTACTTGCTGATACACATCATTGATAATGTCCAAGGACTATCTTTATTCATAAACACATAGGAAATATCATCATACATGATTGCCTCTAGGGCATATCTCCAACAGCTGGTTCTCTGTCCATCGCAGTAGGGGTACAATCTACGAGAGTTTGGGTTATGTGTGGTAGGGCTGGTTCTTGTGCATGTACAACTGGGGTGTTATCTCCACCAATAGGTAGCACTGTTTTATTTGAAGACCGTGTTTTTATTCTGCTAGATACTAGCATCACCCGCTCCAATTCAAATGGCTAATAAACAGGAAACATAGTTGAATGTACAGACATTGTATGGTAGATAGATGCAATAGATAGTGTGGAAAAAAGAGGGCATGAAATAGTTGACATGTATATTGTTTAACTAAAACGGATAGAATGACATAATTTCACATATATGATGTCTATCTAAACTGGATAGCATAGCATAACATAATTCAAAGATATGATGAATAACAAAACAGGATCGCATGACATAATTCACCTACATGTTATCTAAGTAATCAGGATCACATCATTTGATTCACATATGTGATTTATATGCTAAACAGAGGGCATTCGATATGATGTTTGAACTAAGAACATGGTGTTGAATATTTTGTATATGATGTCTAAACTATGCAATGCAAGGCACCGTATGCATGATATGAGCAGTATAACCGTGCCAAGTTAGAGCATACACGTCAATAGGGGAATAGGACTTTTCATCTATCTCTGAATCCATCTCTGAGAAGCTGTCGGGACCCAACAAGAGATCTGCTCGGCTGTAGCAATCGCTTCTCTCAAGGCCTTGTTTTCACTCCAGATTTTTCCATCTCCCACCCAAATGGCTGATTCACGTGAAGAGTAGTTTAATGTGCAAACATTGTCATAAAATGGAAATGTAATGAAGAAAAGGATGGGCAATATATCATTCAAATATATGATGCCTGGTTAAACAGGATGGCATTGCACATTTCACATATATTATGGCTGGCTAAAAGACATGAGGCTGCATAATTCCCATAGATGATATAGAAACTAAACAGGTGGCATTACAGAACATGTCTAAATCCAAGCGGATGACATATATGATGTCAAAAGTAGGCAATGCAAGGCAACATATGCATGATATGACTAACATCATCATGCCAAGGTAGAGCAAACACCTTGGGGGTAAATAGGAGTGGTCAAGGCCCGAATCCGCCTCGTAACAGATATCTTCCTCTGGATTACAATCTAGAGAGGGGTGGGGAGGTTTTCCATTGAAGCAACCATGGAGCGATGTCTGCATGACATTGTATTGCCGCGCAAAACTCTTCTCTTTTTCTCTACATGTTCAGCATGACTGTGTACAATATCTGACAGGCATACGGAAAAATATGGTGAGATTATGTAAGGAGAGCATGCAGAAATTTAGAGTGATGGTAACAACCAGTGGATGGATTGAAAAATAATGGTAGCAGGCTGATGATTGCTTTAAATTAATAAAAAAGACAGATGATGATTGCTTTACTATTTTTTCCCACCCAAGATGAACAACATAGGCATACCCTAGGTGAACCAGATATTAGATGACATACTATTCATTGCTGCCTCGATATGTGCCCCACAACTAATTTAGAACTCAAGTTTGAACATGAATTTGGACTGAGTTGGGAGTCCAAGAGCTGAACAGGACAATAAAGTAGCAGGTAAGTTTAAGCAATGCATAACATAAGCAGAAGCAAAAGAGTGCGACCTCTCTTGTGGACCCGTGTACTCCTCAGGTTCATCTGCTGAGTCGATGATGGTGATGCCGTTGGGGTGCGTGCCGGCGGCAGGGAAGGAGATCTGAGGCGGAGAAAGATGGCCAGGAGTCGTGATGTCTGGTTTGGTGGATGCTTCTGTCGATGGAGCAGCTCAGGTGAGGTGGACGACGTGGCGGCAGGAGCAGGACAAACCACACAAAGTTCCCTTCGACACGTACCTGTAACTGAAGTAATTTTGTAAGGGCTCATTTGGCTTGCATGATTCTTAAAACGCAGGGATAGGAAAAACATCGGAATAGGATAGGAAAATGCACATGGTAAACAGAGCATTTTTAAACACAGGATTTCTATCAACTTGGGTGTTTGGTTTACAGGAATTGGAAGAGCAGAGGAATGCAAAGAAACACGGCCAAAATAAAGAGAAACCATATGAAAGTGTGTACAGTTAGAATGTTATTCTGGCACTAATGCACTTGGTCTTGTTTTCATGCATAGTATTTTGAAAAGTAGGTCCAGGTGGATGTTTTGCTTCATTCCTTTCAACAAAATGCATGAATAATTGAATAGTAGAGTGCCATTGGAAAATTCCCTATTGCTATGCTTTTCCGTTGAACCAAAATAGCCCTAATGGATCGACGTGAATGTATAGTAATAAGTGACACAACAAGTGTACAACCTCTTTGTCGTAGCCGTGTCGACCTCAGCATCATTGGGTTGGTATTTGAAGCGGTTGAGGCAGAGGTGGCTGTCGGAGGTGTGGAGGAAGATCTGAGGAATCAGAGGCGGCGTCTAGGGCACCGCTTTCTGTTGTGATGGATCCTTCGTCATTGGAGCAGCTCCGGTGAGTCAGAAGACGTCAAGGCTGAAGCAGCACAAGATGACATCGTCAATCTCAAGTGGGATTCTAATAGCATCTCCAATAGATGATGAAAAATGGATGTAAAATTAACATCACCAAAAACCACCGACTACAAATGATGAGGTAAAATCACGACTCTGAACTTAACTGTCAAAACTGAAATTAACTATGGAATCTGAATACTCTTTAAACTGAACGCAATGGTAGCAGAGAGACACTTGACATGTAATTTAGGGAGGGCCTGCAGTTCATCTTCAACCTGCACACCCCTGAGCCGCCTGCCACCACCGGCCGAACCGCCGGCCCCAGCGCCGCCTCGCCGCCCCGAAACATCTTGCCACCGCCGCCCCGACCAGCCGTCTAGGCCCCCCCCCCCACCCTGAACCCTCAGATAGATAGTGGGGTACCTCTCCGGCGAGCCCCCGTCCCCGCTACGGGTGGTTCTTCCTTAACTCGTGAGCCCCCCAACCCTTCGAAAATCGATCGACCCAAAAGTTGATTCAGTCGATCAAGTGTGCCTTAATCGGAGCAGAGCAGAAGACGAGCGAGGGGAGAGCAGCAGAAGAATGGGCGAAGCGAGCAATCGGCGAGAGCCGGAGAAGCAAAGAAGGCGAAAGTAAGAGCCGGAGCAGAAGAAGAACGCGAAAGCGAAGCGGCGAGAGCCGGAGCAGCAGTAGAAGATCCGGCTGGTATGGACGCCACCGCCGAAGGGGCCTCGTGACCGGGGAGAGCCCGTGGAGATGTCGCCATGGGCCGGCTTCAAGGTAGCCGCTCCATGGCGGTGCGGATGGAGCACCGCCGGTGCCGGAGCTCGAGTTAAGGAGAAGGTGCGATGCGATGAGTGTACTACCTCTTTGGTGGTGCCGAGTAGGCCTCGGCCGTCCCGAGGAGTTGGTGAGGAGGCTGCGGTTCCGGTGGAGCAGGTTAAGGCGGTGCTGTGGGGATGGAGCAGCCGCGATAGATGAGGCGATCGTCGGAGCAGCTCCTTGGAGGTGGAGGACGGGGCGGCTGAACCGGCGGGACAGCAAGATGGACGAATGATCCTCATCCGGGGAGGTGGATGAGGGACGTCGAGCTGTTGCATTGGACGACGTCGTCGGGGAAGAGGCTCCGGCTGGGAAGCGGTGATGTGGCGGATGGAGGAGGGTGGGGTTTCGCGGCTGGAGCAGGGAAGTTATGGCGGCCTGGGATTTCGAATGGCGAAAAGGGGCGATGGGAGGGGGTGAAGCATGACTTAGGGAGGCGCTTGTCCAAAATGTAGGGTGTGTTACAAAAGTAACCCCCACCGATTTGAACTAGCGGCCCTTTCGGCTCAGGGTTAGAAGGGGGATTTCGCATGTCGGGATTTGGCAGCTGGAGGGAGTTTTCGCGCGTGTTGTAATTTCAGGATAGCAAGGCGCGGGTTGTGAAGGCGCCAATTTTGGGAGCACGATATCTGAATTTTTGGGATATAATAAGACGCGGGTTGAATTTTAGGGACAAGCCTAACATGTAGTAATATTGTACTTGTACGTACCAAATCAATTCGTACTTCCCTCAACCAAAAAGAAAACAAAAAAAATAGAACTATTCACACCACACAAAGAGAGAGTCTTGCCCCGTTTTACTATACAAATGCTATTCAAAGATACTCCCTCCTTGCATCTATATAGGGCCTAATGCATTTTTCGATGCTAACTTTGACCAAATATTAGAGCAATGATATATGACATGCAACTTACACAAAGCACACTGTTAACTTCGTCTGTGAAAGGTTCTTTCAATGATATAATTTTCACATTGTGCATGTCATGTACTATTAATCTTGTCAATAGTCAAAGGTGGTCTTAAAAATCTCATTACGCCCTATACAGATGGAAGGAGGGAGTATTAATCCATGTTATGTCCGATTAATTTTTTTTTGCTTTGCTGTATAATGCATGTAACCTACTCATACCAACATTTTAGTGCATTCCAAATTTCTATACTACCGCTGCAACTCAAACTAAATTTGAATTCGTTTCTCTATTTCAATAAGAATCTACAATCATGATTGTTGCCAACTTCAACCATCATTCGTGTATTACCTTAATAACACACCACATGATTACTATAGAGATAGATATGAACTATGTGTACTACATGAACTTCAATTCTATTTTTGAATACACTTGATGTTGATTCCAAATAATAGTACATTTGATGTACTAACTATATATTCATAATCTAAACCATGTTCCATACGTACACCGTGTTTATCACACAAAGTATAGTGCCCCGCCCCCTACATTATGACAAGTATTTAGACCTGAGTTGCAAAAGCCACACATTAGCCCAAATTATAATCAATGTTGTACATTATGATATCTTCTTCAAGTATCCGTATCCACCTTTTAATAATGAATTATGATCTTTGTTCTTCTTTTACACCTTCACGATCCTCTTCTATTTGTAGCTAGCTAGCACTAACTTTCTATCGTGCATGCACACGCCCGCCCCCCTCACACACCCTTAGCGTCCCCTCCATCACGCACGTTCATTATTTCTCTTTAGGTCATCCAATGGCCGGTGTGTATAGGCCCTGGCTCCTTCTTTCCGCACGCACTACCAATATACCTCTCTAGCCAAGTGTGCCTACCACAAACACATATAGACTTCCCCTCTTCTCTTCTCACCGTCCATGCCCCCCTATGTCCAATACGATTCCACGCAGGTGCACACTCCCGCGCCTCGTTTCAGTAGTCACATGCTCGCACACTCCTCCCCCTCGACATGGTAGGCCTCTCGCACCACCTCCTAGCCACACTCTCTCCCCTGTCGCCTCTCCGGACCTTATTTGCTTCTAACACATGCGGCGTGTATATGAACTGATCTCCCTACATATAGCCAGGTCGACTATAATTTGTTTTCACCAAGCACCGATACACTTACCTCGCTAGTTATGTCTCTTCTTTTCTCGGACACACGACAGTTGATCTTCCTATGTAGTTACGCATGCTTACCACAACCATATCTTCTCCCCTCATCATCCTTGAATACCTCCTGACCCGTCTCTCACACGCGTGCATAGGCATGCAGACATCCCCGCCCTCTCTTATTGATATTGCACTCATACCCTCTGTTTGTCTAGCAGGCCTCTCCCACCATTTGTGAGACGCCACTCCACCACCAACCCTCCGACGCTCTACCTTTGTCTTTTTCCCAACCTTATTCCTCTGCTACACATATCCATGGATGTCGATCAATCTCCCTCAATACATAGCTCGGTCTCTCTCCTTCCCCAGACATATACTAGTCAACCGGTCTCTACCCCCCCCCCCCACACACACACACACCGATAGTCGAACGTTGTAGGTAGGTATCCATGCCACAGAGAAGAACTGCACCTCTGCCCTCTCAAATTCCAGTAGGCCAGCCACCCTGTATCTTTGACGTGGGCAAACAAAAATTAGATGGCACTCTTTATCGATCACGCAGCCACACACTTCATCCCTGTTTTCAATTCTATCGATATCTCACGTCCATGACTCCATTTCACACACATTGCATATGTTACGTTTTTCTGATTGAGATATCATCAACACATTGCCTCTATTTCACACAAACCATCTCTCTCACACCCACCCACGTACGTACATGCACCTAAAGAAGAAGTGCACACAGGACGCACGTACTCACGTCTCGTTCCCGGCCACGCCCGCGCAGGTACAAGGTGGAGTTCGTTTCTGTACGAAAAGGCAGCCCACGTAATAATTTGACGCATGTAGCGGTTGTTTACTCGAAGGTGGGTCGGGTACCACGCCTAGAATATAAAACGATTGCCATGGGGAAAATGGAAAAATGGGTTTGTCTCTCGTGAGTCTCGTCACACAATCTCACACAAGGCCGCCGTGGCCTCTCTCTCTCAGCGTTGGTCAGTGATCCGGCCGCATCCCGTCCGCCGGCGGAAAGGGAGGATGTGCATCGTCTCTCCGTTCGACGGTGTTGAGGCAGCTCGTCCCGAACTGTGGTACCCGCCGTTCTCTCTGACCAAGCTCCGGCGCGGTAGGGCCTTCACCACTTGCTCGATGCCGCAGTATGGGCAGATCCCGGCTGTCGGCGCCCTCCTAGTAACATCCCGACGACCCTCAGGTACAGCTTCCTCCGGCCTTGCTCCACTGCCCATCTTCCCATGTTGCTGCATGTGGATCTTCTTTAGTTGTTTGCTTAAATCGTATCTTGGCCGGCGTACTTTCCATCTTGCAATCTCGTCCTCAAACCATTTTTGATAAACCACCATGTGCTATCTTTCCCTTTTTACATGGAACATGCTTCTTTTTTGTCGGCGTATGTGTCTTCAACTCGTGTTATTGGGTAGTAATTGTTTCCTTTCGACCTCCTTTTGCAAACAGGGCTATCCATTTTCACCTCATTGCTATTGCGACCTTTTGGTGAACTGCACAAATCACTTTTCTGAGGAGTGTTTTGTGCAGTTCCGCCAAAATGTCACACGGGCAACCTTTTTACATTTCTATGGGACTGCGGAAAGGGAGATTGGTTTTGCTATCCTCCTCATCCAACTCCGTGCCTAGTCTTCTCCGACAAGAAGTTAGTCCTAAAGAGAGATCGTAGAGGTGATCGGCTTCTATTTATGTGTGTTATGTTTCATCATCTAGTTCCATTATTATTGTAATCACACTGACTGGATATCTTTGCAAACAGGGATGGTCCGCCCGATTTTAGTGGAGCAGCACAAAATGATCGGATTGTGGTGTCCTTCATACACCTCTTTTCTGGCTACAGAGCTGGGTGAAACTAGTTGCCAAGCAATGAACACTGTCCCAAGGAAATGGAGCCATGCCTACGAACAGCATCGATCAATTATATTTTTTTCTTTATTTGTACACCTTCTCACAACTTTGTCTTCAGTTGTGATCTGAATATTGGCGCTGATCTGTGAACCATTGAGATGCATTAGCCATGGTAGTTTCATTTGTATTTGATGGAATGTTGTAACGAGATAATCTCGAGGCAAGACACATGAATCCTAAGTTGAACCTTTTTTCCCCGCGGGAACCAGAGTTGAAACCTTCATAGCATCACAGTACAATTTCATCAAAATTATGCGTACATATAAACAGATCTTGAAGGATTGATAGCAATGCCAGAAACAATTAAACTTTGTTTCGCCGACATGTTGGACATCCTTCATCCGGCTCCACCTGCCATGCAGCAATATTGAGTGCACAACACAACTTCAGGGAAAGATTCACCCCGGTCGTTGCAAGCAAAGAGTAATGACTAGTGAGCGGTCAAATCGAGCCTCACCTTCGCCACAAAGAAGTTGCTCGGACGAAGCAACCATCATTTCTCTGTTCCTTGAATCCGCTGGTACTCCCATATTCCCACAGTAAAGTTGCTTGAGCGAATCAACCATCACTATATCCGCTCACGTGTGATGACCACAGGAGCTATCCATTCAGATTGCATGTTAAGAAAATAAAGGTCGATAACTAATACGGCAAACTTTAAAAAAAAACTAATGCGGCACTTCGGGCCAACGTGGCCAGATCGCATTTTGCACGAGAAATTACACACCATGTTTCGTTGACATGTGGTCCCGTTCCAACATATCAGTGAGACGATGGCGAGTAGTAGGAGTATTTCCGAACGGACGTGTAGGCCGGGGCGCCCCTTCGTGAACCGTGGCAAACTGGCAACAGTCCACCAACGCTTCACCTTTCCCTCTTGATTTGGAACTGCTGTCGCATTCTCTTCCTCTCCCTCCTCCATTTTCCTTCAGCCCTTCACGCTTTCTTCTGTCATTGTTCGATCGTCTTCTCCATGGAGGAACAGACAGAACGACCCGTTATTCTTGCCCGATCCGAAAGATGACATGGTGGAGGAACTCATTGATCGGTGCGACATCATCACCTCGGCTAGCATGGCAGGTTCGTTCAAGCCCATTCTTGACTCAACTAATAACATCATTACAAGGAACCCAAGAGTCAAGGAACGGTTTGATCTCCCCTATCTTCTTCGCCGTGACCCTGATGACCGGCGCCGTCACGACGGAGGCCTCGCCCTGTGCAAGTTGATGCCGCTTGATAATGATACGTATGATGTTAAGATGCCATCGCTGGAGGGCAAGGCCTGGGCAAAGGCGCAAATGGAGATTGGGTTGTTTACATTGGGTCCAATCATGAGTGGGAACTTGTGAATGTGTACACTCGTGACCGGGTTCCACTTCCAAAAAGCTCAGCAGACTGCCCAGAGGTTGAGCACACCGGTATTGTATGCACATTCAAATACAATCATGGTGACTGTCTTGTACGGAAGATAGCAATTTCTCGAGTTCCCACCCGCTCTTGGAATTACAACAACTATGAAGTTGTTGCTATCTTCGACAAGCTTGTTGCCGTCGTTGTTGGTTTGACTCGATGGACATTGCTCAAAAATCAGTTTCCGTACATGGATGAGTACTGTGATGCAATTGAATATGAGGGCATTGTGTTTGCTGCCACCACTCGTGGCACTGTTTTTGCATGGAATCGTTATGATTTCGGTACATTTGTCTTCCACCATAATTATAATTGTTTCGTCCACATGCATGCGGGTTAGTAAGTTTCCCTTTACTAATTAACCTTCTTCTTGTGTTTCCAAGGTCCTGTGAAAATTCCACCACCTATACTTGAAAATTTTTATAACCAAGAGGGAGATGACGATGGTGATGATCACGAGCATGAGGACGAGCAGCGCCCATATACTCGTTGGCGCTTGGCAACTTATTCCGATGAAACGTGCATTGCAATAGGTTATCGGATGAGGCCAATCATCAACAATAGTAGTACACTATTTGTACGAGCTTCACGTGCTTCGGCGTCGTATGGTGTTTTCTTGTAGCCATATTGTACTACGTAACCAGCACCTCGAATCCTCGATACTAGTAGTACTATATAGTAAGTAGTAGGAGTAGTAGGGTGGCATGGGCGAGAACAAGCATTCACGCCCAGGAGTACGGAACACGCCACCAAAGACGACTTCCATCGACACCATATTTCTTGGAGTCCGTGCTAGAGCAATCTCTTCAACCTCATCATTGCTCTAACTCAGCCATCGCCAAGTGGCGAGGTGAGGGTTTGCCGATAGTCGGTTTCCTCAACTGCGGTCCCACTTGTAAGGCCAACTCCAACGCTCTATCAATATATGGATGTATTCTTCTTCCCAATACAAAAACTTGCATCCATTCTACTCCCTCCGTTCTACCACCTCCGTCCTGGTTTATAGGTCCCCTTTGTAGTTTGTGTCAAATTTTGACTAAAGATTTAACTAACAAAATGTTAATGCATGTCAAGAAAAATTATCTCATTGGATTCGTATTTGAACATAGTTTTCAAAAATATAATGTTTGGTGACATGCGTAAACATTTTGTTAGTTTAATCTATGGTCAAAATTTGGCACGAAATATAATGGGGACCAATAAACCTGGATGGAGGTAGTATTTGTCAAATTATATATGTATCTAGACATGTTTTAGTATATAGGCACATCCATTTTTGGACAAATGGAAGTCAATTATTTTGGAACGGAGGGAGTACACAATAAAAATTTTAAGTTAGCACAACTAGTCTAATCCGAGAGCACAACCGAAGATATGGTCGGGTTCTTCCTCCTTTTGCCGACACATGGGACATCCAGCATCTAGGTCGTGTGATGAAAGAAAATAGAGTGGTAGTTGATAAGTTGAAGCCACGAGATGTGCATCTTGAGTTAAACTGTAAATAGAATCTTACTACTCTTGAGTAACTCCAAAAGCGGCCACCGAAGATATTTCTTGGATTTGTTTTTCATCACCAGCACGTCAAGGTGAAAGATGTGCAGGTTCAGTGGGTCCTCTTGCGCTTTCACTGACATGTGGGGCCGCATGTGAGCAAACAGACGATGGGCTCCGCGCGTCCGCTGGCTAGCTGAGAAGAGAGATAGAGGAGTCTTGAGCACGGACTACGTGAAATTTGTTCTACGTAACCACCACCTTGATATTCGTGTGGTTGTTTCTAGAATAAAAAGGAGGTACCTCTACTTATGTTACTCCCACTACGCCTAGCCTAAGGTTAGTAGGTGACCTTGCGCTTGGCTCTTCGCCTCTTCCGAAAGTCGATGGTTCTACAGTAGTGCTTCTGGCAATCTGACACCAAATGAACTGCTGCACATCCACCTCTTGTAAGCAAAAGTTTCTCCTCGTCTTTGCGAGCCACCACAAGACGCTGCGTTGGCGAGGGAGAAGGCATAATCAAGCTTCTTGTCGTTCTGCGAGTTGACGGGACACATCAAAGTTATTTACTAGTAGTACGTACTCTCTCCAAAAAAGGGCTAACCATGTCATTGCTACCATCCTGTGCTCCGTCGTTGAGTACATGCACTATTCACGTGCCATCGAGGAGAAAAATATTGCGTAGGTGCCATCGAAGTGCACGACTCACTTACGGAAAAGGGTTTCCCCCCGCTTTCTCCCCCGCACGACTCACTTACACACTCCTTATCTGATTATCTTCATTTTCTTGCATGACACGTGCACCTTGATGCTAGATGTCTCACGTGTTGGGAAAAGGATGAACAAAGCTCACGTAAAAGATTTGAAGAGCATAGATTCCCGACGACCGAGGAGGAGCAAGGAACCTCGCGGTGGAGCGTCTGCAAGGAACCTTGCGCGTTTTCCCCTGTTTTTTGCCGCCTGCCCACCTATAAACAACTAAAAGAACATGAACTTTTTGCTAACCACTAGAAACGGTACATCAGGATGCTAAGTTGAAGATGTTTTATACTCCCTCCATTCCCAAATATAAGTATTTTTAGATATTTCAATAAGGGACTAGATACGAAACAAAATGAGTGAATCTACACTCTACAATATGTACACAAGCGAACGCACTAACTCCATCCGATCCAACTCATGCACATACGCGCACAACATGGAGCACACAACGCACGTACACAAGACGTGCATGCACACACGCTCGGCCGCAGAATGCACATGAATAACACATGCATGCGCACACACTCGGCTGCATGGAGGCGTGCGCCATCCGCGGCGACGTCCGGTTCGTCATGCTACGGCGAAGCTCGCACGCAGCGGCGCATACGCACCTCTTGCAGCACCTCTTTGCCGTCGTTGCTCAACTACTAGTTGGAGACAAAGACGACCGCAGCCTCGGCCTTAGAGCTAGCACCAACGGAAAAACACGCACGCTGCACGCACACGAGCACATACGGAGTGCCCACTATGTGGTGGTGGTGCGTCCCCAGTCGCCTCTACTCCTTCTGCGCACGTTGTCTATCAAGGCGGCTGCATGCTAATGATGATGTGGGTGAGATCTTTTAGGACTCAGATGATGAAAAGGAAAATTATGAGACACAAGGTGTCGTACACCGTCAAGGTCCACGGTCAAGGGGGTTCTAGCAAGTGCTTAGATGTGCTTATAGCAAGTACAATAGAGCTGAGTTAGTGGGCTATAAGGAATACTCCCTCCTTTCCAGTTTATAAGGCTTATCTCAACTTTTTTTGTTTTTCCAATTTAGAGGGCTCATCTCCATCTCATTTTTAGTTTCCAATGCACATTAAATCTTTGCATGCAAGAATTAAAAAGGAACACACCAATGCATGTAATGTTCCTACTCATCTAGTGGCCAAGCATGCATGCACTATAATTAATACAAATTAATGCATGAGTTTAATTGGCTAGTTTTGTAATGTACGAGATACATTCCTCCACTCACAAAATGCCTTGGTTGATGAGATTTGAGATTTGAGCCCTATAAACCGAAAGGGAGGGAGTAAACAGTAGTATATTTCTGCTTAGTTGGAGGAAAGAAAAGAGGAGAGAGAAGGTAAGCGGGCTCTTCGTGAAGAGCCAGCTCTAGCATGTGCTCCTAGGCACTTTGTAGTACATGTTGACTATAAGATGGGTTGTAGGCTTATAGCCAGCAGCTGGCTATACTATTAATGCTCTTTAGATGAGGTGCTAAGTGCATTAAATGGCTTAGTAACTCAAGTGTTCAATGCAAAGGTGCTTAGTTTATTGGTGCCACATCATATTTTATGCCTACGTGGCAGGCTTAGCAGCTATACATGGTGGAGCACTGGGAGAGGCCAAGGTTGGTCATAGTAGGGAGTAACTTGTACTGTAACATAATACTATGTTACTTTAAACATCTCTATAAACTGGAAAGGAGGGAGTAGTAACATACACTAGTGTCATATGCAGAGTATGGGAGCACATGATATTTCCCCGTCCGGACCGATCCCAAGTTGGCTTCTCACCTTCTTGGCCCAGCAAAAACCCCTCCCCCTCCCGCGCGCGCTTCCCGTTCGGCGCCAGCTGAGCCCGCCGCTCCACATTGATGGCAAGTCAGGGCGAGGCGACCTCTTACTGCTTCCACCGTTGAAGCGGCGCACCGACCGAGGGCACCGCCCGCTGCACACCCGGCATTTCAGACTACACAGTGGATAGTAACTTTTAGAGCAAGTACTACTATAATTAGATGACATAAGCAGGCTATAAGGATTTAAATATAGTATTTGTGCTTAGTTGAAGGAGAGAGAAGAGGACAGAGAAGAGAAGCGGATTGTAAACGTGTAGCCGGTTGTACTCCAACATACTCTACTTTGTGAGACAAAAGGTGGGGCCATTATTAATGATATTGTATTTATACTAAAGGGACTAACTGACGCCTTAATTACTCCGGGTTTTTTGAGACAAACCTTGGTGGGGCTATTATTGACTTTTTGAGCTATAATTGACTTGGGCGTGGGGTTTGGGGGCCAAAGGCCTACTATTATACTCCGACTGACATGCTCTACCCTAGTCACTTGTTGTATCATATGGTTTTGCACCTTTCGAGATCTTAGCGCTGCCATAATTCTTCTCTAGCCCTCCTTCGGCGTGCACCGCGAGAAGGGACAGCGATCCTCGAACCCCGCCTTTCGTGATCCAGACGGGAGAGGCGATCAGGTTTTGGGGAGCACACTCCTGATCGCTGCCAACGACGACTTCCTCAACGACAGCCTTCTTCCCCGACCTCAGTAACCTCTTCATCAACGACATGAGTGACAACATCAACCACATCGGTTCTGCTCCCGTTGTACAGTATGTGATTTTGTCCTCCTGGTTTAGTCCGCATCATTACTTTGATGTTAGCAATTGTCGTCATGATGTATTTACTGCTGATTCAGATTAAATCTCATACTAAATTGCTCATATATTCAACAATCCAATCCAAAAACCTGATCACAGGCAATTTACTCCGAGTTGTTTTGCTGCGCTTTTGAAGCCACCTACTTTTAAGGGGGTGCAATATAAAATGTGGCGCACAAGAGAAGTATATTGGTTTCAGATCATGTGCTGCTATGACGCCACTAAGGGTCAGTCTAAGGGCGATCTTAATCATACACAGCAGGAAGCTTTTCAGAACATGGATACCCTCTTCAAAGCCGCCCTACTGAGTGTTCTTGACGATTCCATTGTGGATTCGTATATGTTGTTTGACAGCGGCAAAGACATGTGGGCTGCGCTCGAGGCCACGTTTGGGCCCTCGGGCGCTGGCAACGAGTTGTACGTCATGGAGCAATTCTGTGACTACAAGATGACTGATGAGCGCTCTGTTGTTCAGCAGACTCATGAGATACAATCACTCTCTAAGGAACTTGAGTACTTTAAGTGTGTGTTGCCAGACAAATTTGTTGTCGGGACCATCATTGCCAAGCTTCCACCTTCGTGAAATGATTTTGCTACTTCTTTGAATAACAAGAGAGATGAGTTTTTTGTTTTGGATCTCATTAGCACTCTTGATTTTGAGGAGAAGGCGAGAGCAAAAGACACACGTGCTCGGGTCGCCGAGGGAGCTTCTAGTGCCCACATGGTACACGAGAAGAACTTCCAGCCCAACCAGCCCCAAAACAACAAGAACAAATCTCGGGGAAAGGCAAGTTTGATGCAAAGAACAAGCCGTCACATTCTACCAACTTCAAGAAGAATTCTCATAACGGAAGGGATACAAACCTCAATTTTGGTAGCACCGCACAAAATTTATATGGATGCATCTACCTGCTGTCATTAACCTCATGGTGCTCGGTATTCCTACATTCGTAACTAGGTACAATGACCACCACAAGATGAAATTAGCTTATTAAATGCGTTGACTTACTGAATACAGTGCGGAACGATCCTGTCATGTCTGGAGGAGCAAACAAGCAGTGCAGCCGAAGGTGGAAATCAACCAAGGACTTATGAAATTATATGTAATCTTCCTCAGGCAGGTAAGTATCCCCTTCGTCCAGATGATCGTGTTTTGTCATGCCGAGCTATTGATATGTGCTGCTGTTTTGCAACACCGTTTAAGTATAGCTACTGTTTACCTATCTTTTCAGATTCAGGACAATGAATAGGATATCAGGGGAGCTGCACAATATGGACCCATGTTGAGTCATCTCTATTGCCTCATGTGTTTGCTGCAAATGTGTCAGCATCCAGTACCGCATCCTCTAATTTGGTGGATGCACACAGAGAAAATAAATCTCTTAATTTACTCCATAACCACCCTATTAAATAGGCCTAGTAAAAAACCAAGCGCATGTAGTGGCCGGCGGGCACATGCATCCTGCATGCATGTCCAGTCATGCAGCAACGCAAAAGAAGAGAGCGGTTCTTGGGAAAAAGCGAGTAGTTAGTGTAGCGTGCCTTATAAACACGAACAGCTCGCTCTCCCGCTTCCATATCCCCACCCAATTCCCCCCGCTCCCCAATCTTCCTCACTCGTCCAGAAAACCCCGCTCACCTTCTTCCTCACTGCATGTAAAACGCATGCTCCTCTTCTTCCACTCCTCTGAAATCCCCATCCCTCCTTCTTCCCCACTCGCACCGCCACTAGGCCTGCCTCTCGGCTACTCTGCTCAAACCCGTGAGCTCGGCGCGACGCCCACAAGGAAAATGGAGTCGGCTGGCCCCATCGCCAAGAAGATGAGGCTCCCGCCAGCGACGATGCTGGTTGTAGATCCTACACCCGGTAGCGTGGGGAGAAGCGGTGAGCCCCCCCCCTCCCCCCACCCGGATCTGAGGAACCGGTAGAATCTCCGGTGGACCGCATCAGCGATCTCCCGGACGTCATCCTTGGGGAGATCATCTCGCTTCTCTCCACCAAGGATTGCTGCCGCACACAAGTCCTCTCAACTCGGTGGCGCCCTCTATGGCGCAGCATGCCCCTCAATCTCGATTGTCGCCGAGATATCATCCTTCCTGAATTTGATTTCATCGAGCCATCGTATCTTCTCACCAGCAGGGGCCCTGCTCAATGCCTCTGCATCTCGACAAGCTACGATGTCCATACCCGGCAAGGTGGACGCTATCGACATCCCTTGAATTCGGAAAACTCCAGCAGTTTGAGTTCTACCATTACCACGAAAGTTTCATACCACAAACATACCAAGAATTCGTGCACACACCACCATTGTCCATCTCGCGGTTTTCCTCCTCTCTCCACACCGCCACCTTCGCCCGGTGCCATCTACCAGACGATCTGGTACAAATGCTTCGACTCCACCTTTGCTAAAAAACTTTCGCTTGTGGTGGTTTATCTGTCGGAGGCCTCACTGCACAGCATCATCCACTCTAGTTGCCCTGCCCTGGAGTGCTTGCTGATTGTTTTGGGAATAGAAATCGGTATCAGTTGTCTCGAAATAAAGTCGCGTCACCTTAAAAGCATTGGAATTTGTTTTGAAGGACAACAGCTCATCATCGAAGATGCCCCTTCACTTGAAAGGTTGCTCCTTCATAATTGTTATACACCTTCAGAAACAATTGTCGTCTCTTCGCCCAAACTGGAGACCTTGGGTGGAATTCGTGACCCGTTTAATAATCACAAGGAGTTGGTGTTTGGCTCCTCACCTTTTCAGGTACCGTATATTATCATCTACACATTTGTAATCATATGCTGCATTTTTCATTTATGCGCATAAGTTTTATATCATCTTGGAGTACACTTTGGGTACTAATATTATGTTATATGCTCAATGAAGAGTTCGTCCATTGATAGGATATCAATGCTGCTGGATTCTGTCAAGATCATATATATCAGAATGTATAGTTTTGATCTGGACATAGTTATTGGCTTGCTGCGATGCTTTCGATCTCTGGAGAATTTATACATAGAGGTGATGATTTCATGCACATTGAAAGCCCGTATCTATTGTACTAGAATTAACTATTCAACTGTCGTTCTTTTGACATACTCTTTTTTCAGACCTTAATTGTTTTCAATCTTCATGTCTACTTAGGCAGAACCACATGGACAAAAACATATAACCAATCGTTGGCGTAATAAGCACAAGGATTTTCTCAGTTCTCATGACATTCGTTTGAGGACAATAACGATGGGACGATATGCATCCAACCAGGCAAACGGAAGCTTTGTCACATTATTCTGTTGAATGCGAGGTTACTATTGTCCATGAGGCTTAATTTTTACGCAAGAGATTTCTCACAGACGAACATGTTGAACAGCAAAAAAGAAGTTTCAGGTGGACAAATGGGCTTCTAGGCGTGCTCGACTTCTATTTACAACAAGTTGTAGACATCCTAAAATAATTTTTTTGCACAGGATGTTGATTTTATGGATCGAACCGATCCATTTGTTTGTGACTGCAAAAAGAGTGGTTGGGTTAGATATTCTTGTCATGTTCAATCTGGGTTTTGTCTAAAAATTTGATGAACAATTAATCCTTGGGCTTTTTGTACCATTTGTATGCTTGACTTGCATGTTGTTGCCCTCGTACTCCCCTCGACCTGCCACTACACTGACGCATCTTTCATGGCTGTTGTTCCTTCCCGTCCAAGGCCTTGCCGTCGTTCTCCGCCTTGGTTAGCTCGCTGTGCTCGCCGCCGTCTGGTGTTGTCAAGATGGTCAACAACCAAGAGGAATCAGGAGATATTTGTCGTGGAGAGGTGACGGTGAGGGACCCACCAGGTCATTGCATTTGCAAGGTGTGCCTCGTTATTACAAGCCAAAACAATACTTCCTCCTAATTGTTTGACAACTAGGTTCCACGCCATTGTCAATGTAGTTAATAATAGAAAATTACACAACAAGCGGATAACACGAGGACCCGACAGCTCGCCCGATTGTTTTTCAGTTTTGAGACGGAGCTCAAGCTGCCTTGTTGTCTTGAAATTTGTAGCCCGTCTAGCCCACGCTTACGCATTTATTAAGCACATGACGAGCCCAGTTGATATTATTTTTCTTTCTGAAATTGGCTAGCCCAGTTCTTTTTTTGGAGAATACCAAAACCGAGGCCTACTTGCTTTTCTCACCCCTACTGGGCTGCAAATCTTTCAAGACGAGGAGGGATAAGAAATGGGCTTCCTCAGAAAACGGGCTATAAGTTGTAAGAAACGGGATGTAAATTTTTAAACCAAAGCCAAAAGGCAATTTCATTAAAATATCATTTTTCAGGATTTCTCTACTCTCATCGTTATAAAACCAAAGCCAACTGGCAATTACATTAAAATATCATCTTTTCACCCACAAGATAAACTACTCATACAAATGCATCTTCATGTTCCGTGCAACGAACGGGCATCTTGCTAGTTAAGATTCTAAATTTCATTCTTTTTTTGCGGAGAATTGTTTTTTGAATTTTATTTTGATATAATTTTTTAAAACTATTTTTAACGTGACTCAAAATTTCATGATTAAAAGAGTTCGGGCCCCACCGAAATATGCAAAATTTTGTTGAATTTTTTAGCAGTGCCTAGAATATATGGTCTGTAATGCTAATAAAAAGAATATGAGCTTCAAATATCCTTAAGAATTAGCAAATGGGCTGTAAATTATTGAAAATAATGGCTAATGGGTTGTATGCTGTTTTCCACAGATTTGGAGGCTGACTTCTGGGCCTACTAGGTTGACGATGAGTTGTCCTAAATTTTTTTTTGATGCGTACGCAAGGCTTTGTCAACTTAGTCAACACATAGCGGTGACTGTTGGATGTCCATCCAACGGCCGACGTGCTTCTTCAATCTCTGATCTTCCTGCTCCATCCGCCCAAACAAGCGCCGGCGGGACTGCCTGCTCCCTCCTCCCGTGGATGGCTGCGCTGCCACCAGGCCATCCCTCTAACCACCCACACATCCTTTTATTTTCCAGCGACGTCAGCCTCACCCCGCAGCCGACCAGTCAGCGCTCATTCTCCCCTCAGCGTGGGCATCCGCTGCGGTGGCTCGCCGACTCCGGGTGGTTCTCTTCCTGGGCCCCGCCCTCGTCCATCGCGTTTGCGCTCTCGGCACGGCAAGGTCAACATGGTCAACAAACAACAGCCATCGGAAGAGGTGACGGTGAAACCCTACGGAAAATGCCTCCTTATTACGCGCAAAATAATGATTCCTCCACACGATAGCTGGGATCCACGGAAGGGTCTCTGTATTTCACGAAAAAACGTTCCCCATTGTCATTTCGGACCCACCGGAAATGCCTCCTTATTACGCACAAAAAATGAATACTCCCCTGCTTTGGGACTCACCTTGGTGGGAGGCTGACTTGTGGGCCTACTAAGTTTACGGGGACGGAGGGCTTTGTCAACTTAGTCAATATGAATGACTCTAGCTCCAGTGACCGTACGATGTCCATCCAACGGCCGTAGTGCTTCTTGAACCTCTGGTCTTCATGCTCCAGCCGCCCAAAGCAGCGCCGGTCGTGCCGCGTGCTCCTGCCTCCCGTGGCCGGCTGTGATGTCGTGGAGACCTCACCGCCCCCTACTACTCCCACCGCTGGCCAGGCCATCCCTCTACTCACCCACACCCCCTGTTATTCTGCGGCGATGGCAGCCTCACCCTCGTACTCCTCTTCGCGTGGGCATCCACTGCTGCGTCTTCCCCAGCTCCGCGTCGTCCCCTTCCTAGGCCTCGCCGTCGTCCACTGTCGTGGTGCTCTCGTGTGGCGTGGTCAATGTGGTCAACGACCGACTTCCATCGGAAGAAATCTTGTGCATGGAGAGGTCGACAGCTGGGTCCACGGCGGTCGCAAGGAAGTGCCTCCTTATTACGCAGCATAAAATAATTATTCCTCCACCGACAATGAGGGACCCACCGGACGGGCCACCGTATTTCTGAAAAAAACGTTTCCCGTGTTCTTTGGTACCCACCAGCTACATCTTCGCACGCAAGGAAGTGCGTCCGGGCAAAAAAATGATTCGCCCCCCAGACTGTTGGGACCCACCAGCTACATCTTCGCACGGAAGGAAGTGTGCGTCCGGGCAAAAAAAACAAAAAACAAAATGATTCGCCCCCCTGACTGCTGGGACCCACCAGCTACATCTTCGCAGGCAAGGAAGTGCACGGCAGGGACCCACACGGTCGAAGCGCACGTGGCGTTGTCATTCTGGTCGCGAACGTGTACATACATACTGGTCGTAGTAGAGGCGCCGCATTACGCATTATGTATAGCGGCGAGGGTGCAAGAAAGAAAATCTGACCCGCGTCACGTACATACGGGCAGGGCCTCGAATGCCTACCGGCGCGCATACGTACATGGCTGGGTCGAACGGAGAAACAGCGTCGTCGTCGTGTTCATGGGGAGGCAACGGAATGCGTCGTGTTCATTGGGAGGCAACGGCAGCGTGGGAGCCAACCACCGGGTCGGAAGCGAATGCGTGCTCGTGTTCATTGGGAGGGCTTGGGCGGAACAGCGATGGAAACGAGGCTGGCATACCGCTCAACGGAGGAAAGCGGCCTTGTGTTCGACCGCCACGTCAAAGCGGGATCCTGTTCATCGGGAGGGTTTAGCGCATCGCAAAAGCGGAGGAAACGGACCTCCTACGGTCAAACGGGGTCTGTTGATCGGGAGGGGCTGGCGTACCGCAAAAGCGGAGGAAATGGACCTCCACGGTCAAACGAGGTCTGTTGATCGGGAGGGGTATGGCGTACCGCAAAACGGACGAAAAGGACTTGTGTTGGAGCGCTACGGTCGAAACGGGGGGGGGGTGTGGCATACCGCAAAACGGGACTCCATGGGATACTGTTCATCTCCACCGTCGACCTCCTCCAGCCTCCATGGGCTACCGTCGACCTCCTTCAGCCTCCACGGGCTCTTGTTCATCCCGCCTCCACCGCGCGCTACTCCACTAGCTACTATTCAACCACCCCTCCACAGGCACCCCTCCACCATCTACTGTTCATCCAGCCCTCCACACCACGGGGTCATATTCAACCACCCCTCCACGGCCACCCCTCCACCGTCTACTGTTCATCCAGCCCTCCACACCACAGGTTCCTGTTCATCCAGAGGCAACACCATCGCTCACTATTCATCCACCCCCCGGCAACGCTCACTGTTCATCCCAGGCGGCATCGATCGGCTTGATTAGCAGCGATGGCGAAGAATCGCTCCATCGGGTTCGATTAACAGCTATCAATCGATCGCCAGTTCGATTAGCGTAACTGTTACTGCAATCGCCGGGTTGATTAGAGCCCAACGCCTCGCTCGGGTTCAGTTAGAGCCAACGCCTCACACACATGCACGTACGTACGAGAGAAACGTGCATTGCTCCGCCCCCGACCTCCCACCGTAACCGGCAACTCCCCGAAATTTTCCTCCCCCTCGCTTCTACCACGGTTTTTTCCGTCATGGATGGCCCAAAGAATGTCATGCAGCTGCGTCTCCAGCCCACCAAGGACGAAAAGCCCATTTTCTGTCATGATTTTTTGTCATAGAAGTAGGAGCCCACCACATCTATGATGATACCGGGTTCTGTCACAATTATCGTCATAGAAGTGTCATATGTATGACAGAAAAAAAATTCGTTTGGCCCAAAATGTCACGGATGTGTCTTTTTTTGTAGTGTAGTACGGTTTTCTTTTAAGTTTGACCAACCTTATATAAAACTAAAGTAAGCTCCCACACGCGCACTCATCAATATGCCGCCGCCGCCGTTGCGCATGCCGGCGCCCACCAGCTCCGGCCAACAATTTCTAGCCCATCACCGTCGTGTCGCCGCCATCCCTGTGCCATGAAGCCGAAGGCTCGCCCGCTCACGTCGTCTGCAGTCCCTCCTCGCCATGCCGCTGCGCTGCCAAGCACGCGAGCAGCTGGTGGAGCCGCGTCTATGCACGCAGCATAGGAAGAGGAGGACGAGCGCGTGCTCCAGCATGTCGTGTGACGACTGGTTTTCTGGGTATTAATTTCCCAGAAAATGGCCTTTGTGCTCACCAGCCCTAGGATTACTGTTAGCTGATGAGGCACCAACTTGATACAGAAACTCCAAGCAAAAAGACATAATATGTAGTACAACACCATTCTGGCCTATGAGTACAACACAAGGTTGCTAGTGGTTGATGGCGGAAGCGGTCTGTGGTTCACCAGCGTCTATGGGACTCCATTTCCCACAGGAACAGCTGACCAGGATAACTCCTATCTTTGCAAGGCTGTTATCATCATTGCGTGGGCTCCAGGGCTGTCATCGCAACGCTCCTCTCCATGCAAGAAATCTGGCCAAGACAATAGCTAGGGACAAGCTAGTGAGTAGTTTGAATGTACTCGCAACCATTATGAACACAGGTATAATAAGTCAGATGATAATAATGCTCATAATTATTCTGTAATCACAATGTAAAACACAAAAATAAAACCCATGATGCACACACACAGGTTATTCATAACGATAATAGAGTAGGAATAGAATGCACCGATCGGGTGTCTGAAGTGACGGCTCGAAAGGATAATAATTTAAAGTATTGCCATAGTCGGGCGTCTGAGCGACACCGCATAAAGGGCTTATAAGTGAATTAAATAACAAACATGCCACAGTCGGGCGTCTGAGCGACACCACATAAAGGGCTTATAAGTGATTTAAATGACAAGCATGCCGCAGTCGGGCGTCTAAGCGACACCACAAAAAGCGCTTATAAGAGAATAATTACAGTGAATATCCAGGAGGTAAAACCGTCCCAGGGATACCCAATAATTCAAATAGTATAACCGGTTAGTCCACAATAATAATAATCATAATCATCATATGTCACAGGTCATAATCATTGTTCTGGTTTAGCTGTTTTTTTCTCCGAAGACCGACACTTGACCTATCCCAGACTGTAGTCCTTAACCATGGACACGGCTATTCGAATAGATATAATCTCTGCAGAGGGTGTACTCTTTACCCACGAGTAACGGATTCCGTTAGTCCATCGTGACTAATTCCATCTACGGTCTTTTAATTGAAAACACACCTGATCGCACACACCAGCCTGACTTATCGGTGTCTGGAATCACCCACGAAACCCGTTAAGCAAAACTCTAAGTGGGTAGGATACAACCTTGATTAGCATGGGATCACAAAATTTATAACGTGCGCAAGCTAGGGGAGCTACCCCCTCGGCTACAACCGGAAACACCCATGCCCCCGGACCAGGTGGCATGCCTACGGAATGCGTGAGATATCTTCCACCATGGCCTCTACATGCGGTGTGTGCTAGAAAGGGGTTGACAATTTACTGAACCGTACCCTACCTATGGCGGGGACCCGGTGGTAATCTGAAACAAGTATGGGGTTCTTTGGAACAAGACTCGATCTACGGTCGACTTAGGAGGTCTAAGTATTCCCTGTATGATTAGCATAACAAATATATTTCAACCAACAGAACCACCACTCAACATACCTTACTATGCCATACCGGACACAACCGTCTCGACGAAGACCGGAGACAAGCTCATGTCTACCCAAGACAGAGGCTTTCCCGGATTTCTTCCGACAGGCATGAAAGGCATACGAGGGTGATTACTATCACAACGTATCAAATTTCAATAGCACGGAATCATCAATATGCACTTATGAGTACGTTCATATCATCACATAAAATAACGAAAACTCCGAGAAAAGGGGTGTCGTAACCGTATCAAACGACAATATTATGCCGGGGTTCAGAATGCTTGCGTTCAAGTTGTGGAGAGGCAGGGTGCATTCCCAAAACATTTGAAAGTTTTCTTCTCTCTCCAAAAATCCTATTTAAAAATTTGAATTAATACATAGTTTCAAAAAAGTACAAAAAGTTGTCTGAAATTTTTTCAAATAAATCTGAAAATAAACTAGACAAAATTTGAGAGAGGTAGGAAAAAGAATCAACTCATTTGGAGTTATATTTTAAAAGATATGGTCAGTGGCGGCGGCCGAACTGGCCGGAGGCGAGGAAGAAGGCCTCCCGCCGTCGCTTGCTGGCCGTGGGGCGCGTTAGTGGGGCGATACGAGGTTGCCTGAGGATCCGGACGGGTCCGGGGGTCTCCATTTATAGTGCAGCTACGAAGGTTCCACGGCCATGGATAAGGACGCTCACGAACCGTCGTTCTGTTGCAGCAGGGGGGACGTGGCGGCGACGAGCACTTGCAGACGAGCTTGTGGATGAGTTCGGACTGCTCCAAAGGGCAGCTGGCGCACGCGTGTGGCTCGGGCGGTGCCGTCCGTGGCAGGAACTCACTATGGCCGGCCGCTAGCCGCCGGGGCCGACCTGATGGTGGCGCTGTGGGGCTCCAGGGGCGGCCTGGAGGGTGCAGGTGAGTGGATGAGGACGGGCGCGGCTCTGCAGGTGAGCAAAGGCCAGGGGCCAGACGGCGACCGTGCACTGCACGTGCAAGCAGCGCTCTGGGCGCGCCCAGCGCATGCACGCCAGGTGCTCGGTGAAATGCCAGCGCGTGTTAGAGAGTTCGGGTGATGCTGGTAGCTAACAGGCTTGGGTTAGGATTAGCTAGGAGCTTAGTGGACAGGTTAGTTAGGTCAGAGGATTAAGCTCACAATACAAACTAATAATCATGCCAGATCTGTTCATGCACTTAAGGTGTTTGACAAAATGCTAAGAGCATCAAGGCAACTCTTGGGGTGGCCAAAATCTCCAGATCCTAGTCTCTTTAGCAGCTAAAGAGGGTGGCCAGGTTAGTTTGTCAAAAACAGAAACTTGTTAGTGTAAGTCTTTGAGAAAATTATTTCTGGACAGTAGATAAAGGGAATCATTACATGGACCAAAAATACCACCATGGGGCCACTCTCATGGACTTAAGGGTTTTGTAGGGTGGTTTATAAGCAGGAGGAAGATCATGGGCTTTAGAGAAGAAGAAAATATAGTTGTAGTACAAAACACCCAACTGGACCAGAGAGCAAAAGAGGATGATTTGCTCAAATTTTTCAAAGAACAATCATGGGTTTTTGCATAAAAATGAATTATATGCATCTACTGACATCTCCAAATTTTTATGTAATTTTTAGAGAAATATTTAAATAGGTTGTAGTGAGATCTTACCAACTAGACTAGTTTTGAAAACTAGGGATAGAGCTTAAAATCTCCAATGAATAAAAGATATTTTTGCATCAGAGTGATTTAAAAACGTCACATGACATCCCCAATTTTTGGTGAAAATTTTAAATGCATTTGTCAAATGGTTGCAGTGCAAAAGAGGCCCTAAAACTTATGAAAAATCATTTTAAAAGAATAAAGCTCGGAAAAACAATTATGCAAATAAATCCTTGATAAAGAATTGTTTTTCTTGAGAGGGTATACAAGTTCAATAATATTCTTGGAAAGTTTTTCCTGGAGGTAAAAACTCCACAAAATCAAAGAGAAGAGAGGTTCTGAAATCAAAAGAAATTCAGAAAATAAAATTTTTAATCTCCTGGCAAATTTTAACAAACAAGTCATGGTTAAATTTTTGGGGTGTTACATGCCGGCGAGGAGGAACTAACGTGTCATTGTCGTCTCCGCCCGCGTGGAGGAGGCGCGCATCGTGGCTGTCACGACGGAAGTCGGTCGCGTGCGCGTCGAGCCCACAAACCGGGTGCGGACGCGGAATCTACCTTCGAGACCTTGAATGCCACGTGGATCCTGCAATCTGAAGGAGCAATTTGGGTCAGTCGACTAATGTGAGTCGTTTCATGCAACATGGATGGCTAAAAGGGCTTCTTCCACCTCTTCTACCGTCTTCTTCCTTCGCTCCGTCGAACTTCTTTCACAAATCGACTGACCCAAATTATACTACTAGTACGAACGTATTAAGTACAGTAGGAACACGAAGATACGAGTAGGAGTACCAACTGCAAGAAGAACAGTAGTAAGACATAGTACTAGTACTACTGTACGTACTAAAGAGTTCAAGTAAAGAGAAAGAACATAAACATAGTTCTGCTGGGGCCTCAGTGCAACACACCCTTGAAAATAAACTAAGCAACTAGTCCGCTTGACACTCCAGTAGAACCAGCATGAGCGACGGCACTGCCACCTACTCGGAGTCCGAGTCCACTTCCTCGACTTCGTCCTCGTCCCTCTTCCTCTTCCTCTTCGCTGATGTTTCTTTGCTTGAACCGGACACTGGGCCTTGCTTCTTCATCCAACCCTTGTAGATATTTAAACAAAGGTAGGCATCCATTGCTGCGTACAGGATGTGATCTTCATCTAATGTCTTTGACTCCCATGCACGAAGGATCAATCATGGCTGCTGCCAGGGTCAGCATTGAAGGTTGAGAGGAGGACACCAGGCTTGCCTTCTGGAGATCGAAGGGCTGGCCTACAATGAGACCTATCCGACGCAGGACATCCATGTCGTTCTTAAAGCCTACAGTAACGAATTTCACTCTTTTGTCCTTGAGGAAGTTCTTAAAATCCTGCACTCAACATCGGCATGGCATATGTGGTAGACCAAGCAAATGTTATGTATGCAAACATGGATCACGGTTGGCTTCTTCCTCTCTTCGTCCTTTAGATCCTTCTCTCGTCCCAGGACTTTGGTGTACTCAACATCTAGCCCAGCGACCCACTCATCCGTTGAACTGTTGAACATGTGTAGGAAGCGAGCAAGCCATGCTTTCACCGTCCAAGATCCACGTGTGTAGATGACGATGAACTGATCGCCGGTGATGGCTCTAACCTGGTACTCAGTGGCGACCATGGAGATTTGGGAGGCCATGGATTTTGGCGGAGGGTCAGGAGAAGTTGAACTGTTGTACCCCGCAAAAACTGGGAGCGAACTAATGTGAAAGGACGGGACGACTGGGAGCGAACTGTTGTGAGGTAGAAGACGGGGACGAATAGGGCGTGCGAATGGCGTGGGGTTGCTGGCTTGCCCGGTGGATAAACGGCTTCAAGCCCCCAAAGCGTTCTCGAGAACTATGCGGGACCCACTAGATGTCATGTCTACTAGACCCATATCGTAGGCCTGACGGTATAGCTTCGCTGTTCAAGACGCCATGCCGGTAGCGTGGATGTAACTTCACTTAATTCCGTCAACCGTCACGCCTCCCACGACCTTCGCCTCCCTCGCGCGGCCGTGCCCTTTGAGACTTCGACCGGCTATAAATGAGCAATTTTTTGCCTACTCCGCATGCATGATACTCCCTCTGGTCCTTTTTACTTCCGTCAACCATTTGCAAAGTGTTTGACCAAATTTATACTTTTTTTTGAACACCACCTTATAGTAATTAACCAACCACACCAGTACACTCATTCGATACAATATTCACCACACAGGTGATGCGTTATTTACAAGAATACCATCTAATCTATTGTCAAAGCTATACTTAGCGATTAAGTGTGCCACCTTATTGGCCGAACGGCTAATCTTTGACAATTGAAGATTGTTGATGAACTTCGAGATGCTCAACGCTTTCATCTTTAGGTCGCGCATAGCAGACCTGTCATAGTCCCCCGATGCAAGAGACGCTACCACAAAAGCGCAATCAGTCTCTAAAATTACAGGATTATGAAGAGAAATACCTATGTAGAGACCAGCAATGCAAGCCCTAAGCTCTGCTTCCTCCACGCTTTGACAGGCATCAATGAAATCCCACGACCAAATTTATACTAAATATATCAATATCTACAATACTGATTAGGATGAGTATAAGAACCACGTTTTATAATGAGTGTAAAAATATTGATTTGACATTGTGAATGTTGATACTCCCTCCGTCTAGGTGAGTAAGTCATCTTAGAGCATGGTTAATAGTATAGCCAACTGCTGGCTATAAGCCATTGCCATGTCATCTATAGCCCATCTTATAGCCAATATGTACAATAGTTGATTAGAAGAGTGTATTACTTTTTTTATTATATGGCCCACCTTTCACTCTCACAAAGTGCCTAGGAGCACGTGCTAGAGTTGGCTCTTCACCAAGAGCCCGCTTATCTTCTCTCTCCTCTTCTCTTTCCTCCAACTAAGCAAGAATATACTAGTTTATTTCTTATAGCCATCTGACTCAGCTCTACTGTACTTGCTCTTAGGTTGTGCACCGTGACCAAGGAGGAGGGGAAAACGAGAGACATTAATGTTTATTTGCTAATTGAATAGTATTGCATGCAATAAACTAACCACTGCATGTCATGTTTGATAGTCTCAGGTCATTAAAAGCATGCACACCCTCATCTCTTATTGGTTGATATGTCAAGAAACAAGAAACGAGGTAGAAGTTAATGCACAGCACCTACGTGTTTTGGGATTATTTGGTTTTCGTAAGATGACTTACACACCTAGCTATTAGAGTACCACTACCTCCCTTCTAGTTTAAAGGGCTCGATTCAAAATTTTCACCTACTCTTAGCAAGATAGTAGAGGCGGTGGAATAGTTTTTGAAGTCTGCAAAAGTACTCAACTAATGCTATCGTTCTTCACAAAAAAATGTGTTTACCAATGCATGCATGAACACTAGTTACTCTAACCCCCTCTCTTCCTTAATTCTTTGCCACATCAGCATGTTGGCTATTCCCGTGTGCATGATACCAGCTAAGACACCACCATTATGGCCAGCCTTAATCATCGCATGCAATAATTTAGTGCACCTTGAAATATGAACATGTGTGGGGCGTGTATGTTTTTAATGACTTGAGACTATACCTAGCCCGGCATGCAAGATGATTTTATTATGCACCGATCCCCATACCTGCAGGAAGCCAATTTGTCTCCAAATCTTTTCCTCTCCATGTGTGGAAACAATATGCACCTTAAACTCTCCTTCTCCCTCCGTGGTCCCACCACTCCACCCTGTGTGAAAAAATCTGCATGCATGACTCTCCTCCCCCACGCTCGTCCAATCCGTTGTGACCAGCAATATTTCCACCCATTCGCTCCCCCGTAATTTACTCCAACAAATATGCCCACGTAGCTTTTACTTAACCCAGGTGCATTGGGTCAGCGACATATGGGCCCAGCAGGACTGGCCCACATGTCGGTGGCGCAACTTGACCTGATTAAGTTAGTGCAACTTCGATCCATATCTTACGTAGGTGTGCCATTGCTCGCCATAAATACTGCGCCCCCCACGACATCGCTATCTCCTCCCCCTCACGTTCATGTTCATCGCTATCTCCTCCCCCTCCCTCTCACGTCGACCATCATGGCGTCGCCCCTCCCAAGCTCTAGGAGCCCCTCGCTACACCGCGCGGACGGTCACGCGTCGTCATTCTTTTCCTCGCCGCCACTAGTCGAGGAGGACGCATCGGTGTTCCGCTCCTCGCCGCTATGCGACGCGTCACCGTTTCGTTCCTCGCCACCACTAGTGGAGGACGACGCGTCGGTGTTCCGCTCCTCGCCGCGACGCGACGCGTCGCTGTTCCGTTCCTCGCCGCCACTAGTCGAGGAGGACGCGTCGGCATTCCGCTCCTCACCGTGACGCGTCGAGGTGGACGCGTCGGCGTTCCCAATCTCGCCAGCACACGCGTCGGAGGAAGCGTCGGCTCCCCGCTAAGAGGAGAACGCCGTGCCGCCCGCCGAGCCCCCCAGCCTTGAGGAGCTTTGGAAAGAAATGGATGTCGCCTTGTGGGGGGCTTTGCCTCCAGCAGAGCGCGCCAAAATAGAGGCGGAGAAGAAGGCCGAGGAAGAGAAGCGCACCGTGCAACAAGCAGCCTGGGTGGCCTATGTCACGTCCGAGAGAGTCAGGCAATTGGCTCTTTGGCAGAAGGCTCGTGCGAGGGCCATGAGGGTGTTGGAGGACGCCCGTGCTGACGCCTTGAGTGCATTCAGGCCCAATCGCCTCATCTACTCTTGGCGGTACGTGGACCGGGTGCATGCTTCCAGCCAGGAGGAGTACCTGTTGGCGCCGGATCACCACACCGTTGAGATCGCGTTCGCCGCCCGACAAGCCGTAATCAGCACCTCGCGAGTTGCGAGGCTGAGGAAGAGGCGGTCGGCGCCATTGGGAAACGGCTGCGCACCAGGGCACTCGTGGCGCGCCACAAGCGCTCCTGCGAGCGCCGTGGCTTTTAGGAGGAGTATAACTTTTGTTTTATAAGGCGATCTCATTAGTTTTGGGACGCAAATGATAAATCCCGAACATTCAGGAATTTTTAGCGTCCTTAATTAAGTATGTAAAAGGGAAAGTTTGGAAACGTTGTGTATTATTACACATTTTGCAAGTACGTTCATATAGCACAAAGTTTACTATATACTATTGGACTACACGTCTCTCTCGATATATGCTTGCAGACTGTGCTACTCCCTCCGTCCAGGTCAATAAGTCATCTTTGGTTGTGCACGGTGACCAAGAAAGAGGGAATACTTGTACACCTAGACGGAGGGAGTACTACTATTACTTATGGACGTGCGAATGCACGTTTTAACATTATGATGCGGTTTTTGTAAAAGTAGAAAAACAAAACTAGTCAAGCTTGTGAAAGATTCAATGCAAAACAAATGCAAAAATGCTCATTTGATTGTTAAATCGTTGGTCAAAATTTAGCACAAATTACAATGGCGAGGAATAAACCAGGACTGAGTAGTAGTTTAGAAGCCCAAATAAATGAGTGAGGAGCCTTATTATTACTCTCCACTGTGACTAGTCTTGTGGGAAAAGCTGGGGAAGCCGCCAAAAGAACTGGCCCTAGGAGTAGTAGCTAGGGATCGAGTGTGCAAGATGAATCGGAGAAAGTAAATGCAGAGAGATGAAATGCAAAAAAGATAGAGGGACGTGATGTTTGCTTGTCCGTTTATTTTACCAGGCCACTTATTACTGGGAGTGGTTGGGTTTTGTGATATGACAGCTTCTTGCCCGGCATACGGCGGGGTGAGAGGTGAGACTCCCTTGCAGCCCCGCCCTCTTCACTTGTACTACATCGGTCGTGGTTTATTAGTCCCCCATTGAATTTGACTGAAGATTTAACTAACAAAATGTTAGTGCATGTCAACAAAAACTATATCGTTGGATTCGTATTTGAACATAGTTTTGAATGATATAATTTTAGGTGGCATGCATCAGCATTTATCGTACTATATATAATGTTAGTTCAATTTTTTGGTCGTACTAATCTATAGTAGTAAGGTGCACGTGCGTTGCACCGAAGAGTGAAATGCATTGATCGGGGAGTTGTTTATTTTGACAAAGGAGGTGGGGGTCATCTCATGTGTAACGGGTATCGATAGGTTTCTTCGGATATTATTTCATCTCTAGAGCTCACAAACATCCGGGTGAAATAGATAAAAAGGTATCTTTTGCAAACAAAAGCGTTCAACTGTTCAACCTGCATCAAAAACTTGTGAAGAAATAACACTTATTGTGCTTTGCAAGAAATGATCTTTAAGAATTAGTTTTTGATTATCGATTGTTATACATGTTGGCTACATATGACACGGCACTTTCTTATAGTCAACAGTTGGCTATACTATTAAGTAATATTAACCATGCCCTTATACACCTAGACGGAGGGATTAATTCAGGATGACTTGCAAGAGGGCAGAGGAGATGTAAGAAATGGTTCATCGTAAGTATTTCACAAGTACTGTAGTAAAAAATCATACATGGAAGATTCTAGACTAAACCATAAACGGATACACTTTTATTCATGCGCGATACTCCAATAGAGCAAGATCCTGCATGGAAGTCTCCACATGCTTAGACAACGGATTACATTGAGCGAAGACTAATGATCAACATTTAACTTGATAATGTGTATGTCCAGGTGAACCTCCTTGGAGTCCCCGTGCACCGCGTGGGCGAGTAAAGGATGCCATGGGTTTTCCAAGTCCACATTGGCGGGATAGTCCCAGCTCCCCAGAGTACAAGTCCGTTCGATGAGGCCGGTGTCGCTGTCCACGCGACCCGGAGGGGTAGTAACACTGACCACGCACCCGTACATCGGCCTCGTTTCAGTGCCAGCGTCGGTGGTGTCGCCCCTGACGCACATTACAGAGACGGGGCGGCGGCCTGCGCGGGCCTCGCCGGTGCCCACGATCAAGAGGAAGACGCTGCCGACCTCTTCCGAGACTAGCAAGCGGCGGTGATCCTCGAGCGACTCCGGCTTGGTGTACGGGTAGCACGTCTTGTACTTGATGTTCTCCGCCAAGGGCCAGCAGTGACCGTTGCACGCATCCGTGAGGTGATGCACTGCTACGTCTCGAGCTTGTGTTGGATTTCCCCGAAGAGGAGAGGATGATACAGCACAGTAGTGTAAGTATTTCCCTCAGTTTTTGAGAACCAAGGTATCAATCCAGTAGGAGACCACGCGCAAGTCCCTCGTACCTGCACAAAACAATAGCTACTCGCAACCAACGCTTAGGCGTTGTCAATCCCTTCACGGTCACTTACGAGGGTGAGATCTGATAGAGATAATATTTTTTGGTATTTTTGGTATAAAGATGCAAAATAAAAAGTAAAAGCAAAGCAAGTAAATAAAGTGATGTAGATTTATATGATGAGAATAGACCCGGGGGCCATAGGTTTCACTAGTGGCTTCTCTCAAGAGCATAAGTATTCTACGGTGGGTGAACAAATTACTGTTGAGCAATTGGCGAGAATTGAGCATAGTTATGAGGTTATCCAGGCAATGATCATGTATATAGGCATCACGTCCGTGACAACTAGACCGAAACGATTCTGCATCTACTACTATTACTCCACTCATCGACCACTATCTAGCATGCATCTAGAGTATTAAGTTAAAAACAGAGTAACGCCTGTAAGCAAGATGACATGATGTAGAGGAATAAATTCATGCAATATGATAAATACCCCATCTTGTTATCCTCGATGGCAACAATACAATCGTGCCTTGCAACCCTTTACATCCTTTGGGTAAGGTCACCGCAAGATTGATCCCAAAGCTAAGCACTTCTCCCATTGCAAGAACTACCAATCTAGTTGGCCAAACCAAACGGATAATTCAAAGAGACTTGCAAAGATAACTCAATCATACATAAAAGAATTCATAGAAGAATCAAATATTTTCCATAGATAAGCTGGATCATAAACCAACAATTCATCGGTCTCAACAAACACACCGCAAAAAGAAGATTACATCGAATAGATCTCCACGAGTGAGGGGGAGAACATTGTATTGATATCCAAAAAGAGAGAAGAAGCCATCTAGCTACTAACTATGGAGCCGAAGGTCTGAAGTAAACTACTCACACTTCATCGGAGGGGCTATGGTGTTGATGTAGAAGCCCTCCGTGGTGGATGCCCCCTCTGGCGGAGCTCCGGAACAGGCCCCAAGATGGGATCTCGTGGATACAGGAAGTTATGGCGGTGGAATTAGGTTTTTGGCTCTGTCCCCGATCTATTATGGGTACGTAGGTATATATAGGAGGAAGAATGCGTCGGTGGAGCATCGGGGGCCACGAGGTAGAGGCGGCGCCCGGGGGCGTGCCCCCCACCCTCGTGACCGCCTCTGGTACTCCTTTGAGTAGGGTCCAAGTCTCCTGGATCACGTTCGGTGAGAAGATCACGTTTCCGAAGGTTTCATTCCGTTGGGACTCCGTTTGATATTCCGTTTCTTCGAAACACTGAAATAGGCAAAAAAAACCGCAATTCTGGGCTGGGCCTCCGGTTAATAGGTTAGTCCCAAAATAATATAAAAGTGGAAAATAAAGCCCATTATAGTCCAAAACAATAGATAAAGTAGCATGGAGCAATCAAAAATTATAGATACGTTGGAGACGTATCAGGCATCCCCAAGCTTAATTCCTGCTCGTCCTCGAGTAGGTAAATGATAAAAAGAGAATTTTTGATGCGGAGTGATACTTTGGCATAATTTCAGTGTAAATCTTCTTAATTGTGATATGAATATTCAGATCCTAAAGATTCAAGACAAAAGTTCATATTGACATAAAAATAATAATAGTTCAAGCATACTAATCAAAATAATTATGTCATCTCAAAATAACATGGCCAAAGAAAGTTCATCCCTACAAAATCATATAGTTAGGCTCTGCTTCATTTTCGTCACACAAAGATGTTCCCAACTTCTATACCCCCGATGACAAGCCAAGCAATTGTTTCATACTTAAATAATCTCAAACTTTTTCAACCTTCACGCAATACATGAGCGTGAGCCATGGATATAGCACTATGGGTGGAATAGAATATGATGATGGGCATTGTGTGGAGAAGACAAAAGGAGAAAGTCTCACATTGGCGAGGATAATCAACGGGCTATGGAGATGCCCATCAATTGATGTCAACATGAGGAGTAGGGATTGCCATGCAATGAATGCACTAGAGCTATGAATGCTCAACAAAAGAAAACTAGTGGGTGTGCATCCAACTTGCTTGCTCATGAAGACCTAGGGCATTTGAGGAAGCCCATCGTAGGAATATACAAGCCAAGTTCTATAATGAAAAATTCCCACTAGTATGAAAAAGACAACTTATGAGACTCACTATATGAAAAACATGGTGCTACTTTGAAGCACAAAATATGAGACTCACTACATGAAGAACATGGTGCTACTTTGAAGCACAAGTGTGGAAAAAGAGATAGTAGCATTGCCCTTTTCTTTTCTTCTTTTTGGGCCTTTCTTTTTTTTATTTTGGCCTTTCTCTTTTTTCTGGGCAATGCTCTAATAATGATGATCATCACACTTCTATTGATTACAACATGAGGATTACAACTCGAAACTAGAACAAGGTATGACTCTATATGAATGCCTCCGTGATGTGCAGGGATGGTGCAATGAATCAAGAGTGACATGTATGAAAAATAATGCATGGTGGCTTTGCCACAAATATGATGTCAACTACATGATCATGCAATGGCAATATGACAAAAGTAATGTATGTCATAATAATGATGAACGGAACGGTGGAAAGTTGCATGGCAATATATCTCGGAATGGCTATGGAAATGCCATAATAGGAAGGTATGGTGGCTGTTTTGAGGAAGATATAGGGAGGTTTATGTGTGATAGGCGTATCGTATCACGGAGTTTGGATGCACCGGTGAAGTTTGCGCCAACTCTCAATGTGAGAAAGGGCAATGCACGGTACCGAAGAGGCTAGCAATGGCGGAAAGGTAAAAGTGCGTATAATCCATGGACTCAACATTAGTCAAAAGAACTCATATACTTATTGAAAAAATTTACAATTCATAAAAAATCAAGTACTACACGCATGCTCCTAGGGGGATAGATTGGTAGGAAAAGAGCATCGCTTGTCCCCGACCGCCACTCATAAGGATGCACAAGCCAGGTACACTTCATGTTTCAAATTTGTTACACAGCTTTAGCCATACGTGCATGCTACAGGACTTACAAACTTCAACACAAGTATTTCTCAAATTCACAATTACTCAACTAGCATGACTTTGATATTATTACCTCCATATCTCAAAACAATTATCAAGCATCAAACTTATCTTAGTATTCAACGCACTCAAAAGAAAGTTTCACATATCTTGAACACCAAGTATATTATCATTAAGCAAATTACCATGCTATTAACGACTCTCAAAATAATCTAAGTGAAGCATGAGAGATCAAGTTTCTTTAAAAAAATCCACCACCGTGCTCTAAAAGATCTAAGTGAAGTACTAGAGCAAAAAAATATCACGCTCAAAAAGATATAAGTGAAGCACTATGAGCAACTATCAAGCTCAAAAGATATAAGTGAAGCACATAGAGTATTCTATCAAATTCCAATCATGTATGGCTCTCTCAAAAGGTGTGTACAGCAAGGATGATTGTGGTAAACTAACAAGCAAAGACTCAAATAATACAAGACGCTCCAAGCAAAACACATATCATGTTGGTGAATAAAAATATAGCTCCAAGTAAATTACCGATGGAAGTGGGCCGAAAGAGGGATGCCTTCGGGCATCCCCAAGCTTTGACATTTTGGTGTCCTTGGATTATCTTGGGGGTGCCATGAGCATCCCCAAGCTTAGGCTCTTGCCACTCCTTGTTCCATAATCCATCAAAAGAATTCAGCCAAAACTTGAAAACTTCACAACACAAAACTCAATAGAAATCTCGTGAGCTCCGTTAGAGAAAGAATACAAAAGACTACTTCAAGGTACTGTAATGAACTCATTATTTATTTATATTGGTGTTAAACCTAATGTATTCCAACTTCCTTATGGTTTATGAACTAATTTATTAGCCATAGATGCATTGAAATAAGCAAACAACACACGAAAAACAGAATCTGTCAAAAACAGAACAGTCTGTAGCAATCTGTAATTAACGCAAACTTATGGAACTCTAAAAATTCCAATCAAAATAGGAAGTACTGGAAAATTTGTTTATAGATCAGCATCAAAAATAATCAATGCAAAAGCACGTTCCTGTGATTTATTGAATTTTTTCTCGTGAGCGCAAAGTTTCTGTTTTTCAGCAGAATCAAATCAACTATCATCATAGCTTATCCTATAGGTTCTACTTGGCACAAACACTAATTAAAACATAAAACCACATCTAAACAGAAAGTAGAAACAAAATTTATCACTAAACAGGAACAAAAAACAAAGAACAAAAAATTAAATTGGGTTGCCTCCCAACAAGCGCTATAGTTTAACGCCCCTAGCTAGGCATAAAAGCAAGGATAGATCTAGGAATTGCCATCTTTGGTAGGTAATCCTTTAATGAGGCATATTCCTCCTTTAGAATTTTCTTTATTTCTAGTAATTATCAAACTTTTAGGCACAAGATCGAAAAATTCATTCGTGGCAAATGGTTCCTTAATGATAGTAAAAAGATCGGGATGAATACTTATAGATTTAAGATCCGCATTTTCCTTATTAGATGATTCACCCTTATTTTTAGGAACATGCATAAGCTTGGCAATTTTAGTGGGAGGACTAGGAGTATTCTTTAGGAAGAAAAGGCGGTTCCCAAATTGGTAATGATACCCTCAAGTTTATCGATTCGAGTAGAGTCTAGATTTATTTTCTCATTAACCATGGGTTCCTTTTCCTTAATATTTTTCAAAGTCATTCCTACCTTAGATCCATATTGAGTAATTTGATTATGGATCTTTTTATCAGGATTTTCAATGGATTCAATAGTAAAAACTTTGTTTTCAATAATTTCAAGCCTTTGCATAACATGCTCCAAAGTTAACATAGTGCCATTAACCAAAAGAGGAGGTGAGCCAAATAAATCTATTAAAGCATTATAAGAATCAAAAGTATGGCTACCCAAGAAATTTCCTCATTAATGGTATCAAGGATATATCTATACCAAGGATTAGCACCTACGTAAAAATTACGAAGAAGAACTGAAGTAGATTGCTTCCTGGTAGATCTATTTTGAGCATTGCAAATTCTATACCAAGCATCTTTTAGATTTTCTCCCTCCCTTTGCTTAAAATTTAGAAATTCATTCTCGGGAGATAGCGGAGAAGATATGAGACTAGTCATGACGACAAGCAAGCGAACTAACACACGAGCAAACAAAAGGCAAAGGAAAAAGGAGGAGGAGATTGGGAAAGAGAGGGCGAATAAAACGGCAAAGGTGAAGTGGGGAGAGGAAAAGCGAGAGGCAAATGGCAAATAATGTAATGCGAGAGATAGGGATTGTGATGGGTACTTGGTATGTTGACTTTGCGTAAGCCTCCCGACAACGGCGCCAGAAATTCTTCTTGCTACGTCTCGAGCTTGCGTTGGATTTCCCAGGAGGAGAGGATGATGCAACCTGATGGCGTAAGTATTTCCCTCAGTTTTTAGAACCAAGGTATCAATCCAGTGAGGAGACCACGCATGAAGTCCCTCGTGCACTGCAGAGCGATAGCTACTCACAACCAATGCTTAGGGGTTGTCAATCCCTTCACGGTCACTTACGAGGGTGAGATCTGATAGAGATAATATTTTTGGTATTTTTGGTATAAAGATGCAAAGTAAAAAGTAAAAGCAAAGCAAGTAAATAAAGTGATGGAGATTGATATGATGAGAATAGACTCGGGGGCCATAGGTTTCACTAGTGGCTTCTCTCAAGAGCATAAGTATTCTACGGTGGGTGAACAAAATCTTTGTTGAGCAATTGTGAGAATTGAGCATAGTTATGAGGTTATCCAGGCAATGATCATGTATATAGGCATCACGTCCGTGATAAGTAGACCCAAACGATTACGCATCTACTACTATTACTCCACTCATCGACCGCTATCCGGCATGCATCTAGAGTATTAAGTTAAATCTGAGTAGCATGTAAGCAAGATGACATGATGTAGAGGAATAAATTCATGCAATATGATAAATACCCCATCTTGTTATCCTCGTGGCAACAATACAATATGTGCCTTGCAACCCTTTACATCCTTTGGGTAAGGTCACATAAGATTGAACCCAAAGCTAAGCACTTCTCCCATTGCAAGAACTACCAATCTAGTTGGCCAAACCAAGCGGATAATTGAAGAGACTTGCAAAGATAACTCAATCATACATAAAAGAATTCAGAGAAGAATCAAATATTTTCCATAGATAAGCTGGATCATAAACCCACAATTCATCGGTCTCAACAAACACACCGCAAAAAGAAGATTACATCGAATAGATCTCCACGAGAGAGGGGAGAACATTGTATTGAGATCCAAAAGAGAGAAGAAGCCATCTAGCTACTAATTATGGACCCGAAGGTGCAAGTAAACTACTCACACTTCATCGGAGGGCTATGGTGATGATGTAGAAGCCCTCCGTGGTGGATGCCTTCCGGTGGAGCTCAGGAACAGGCCCAAAGATGGGATCTCGTGGATACATGAAATTCTGGCGGTGGAATTAGGTTTTGGCTCTGTCCCCGATCTGTTGAAGTGCGTAGGTATATATAGGAGGAAGGAATGCGTCGGTGGAGCGTCGGGGGCCACGAGGTGGGGCGCGCCAGGGGAGGCGCGCCTCCTCGTGACCGCCTCTGGTACTCCTTGGAGTAGGGTCCAAGTCTCTGGATCACGTTCGGTGAGAAGATCACGTTTAGAAGGTTTCATTCCGTTTGGACTCCGTTTGATATTCCGTTTCTTCAAAACAGAAATAGGCAAAAAAACAGCAATTACAGGCTGGGCCTCCGGTTAATAGGTTAGTCCCAAAAATAATATAAAAGTGGAAAATAAAGCCCATTGTAGTCCAAAACAATAGATAAAATAGCATGGAGCAATCAAAAATTATAGATACGTTGGAGACGTATCATGCACCATGTCCCCCGGCGAGCCACAAAACGGCGTGGGCACTCATAGCAGTGGACGAAGGGCTCCTTGGAGGCATCGACCAGGCCGTCCATGAAATGGGAGTGGCTGTAGGGGACGTTCACTTGATTGAATATATGAGCAAGTTACTACGAGATTTAATCCGAATAAGCACAAAATAAATCATGGCGGCTATAACAGAGATGAAACTAATCATGTGGACTAGCATAGTAGTAGGATCTGAGTAGAAACATGAATTCTACCACGATTTGAGCAGGAAGAAGGATGAAACACATACGGTGCAATGGGAGCAGCACCATTGGCGTTGAGGTTGTCGCCCATGTTGTTGAGGAAGAGGTTGCGAGGTCGGGCAAGAAGTCGTCGTCGGTGAAGTCGTGGCTGCCATGATCAGAGTGCGCTCCCCAAATTTCAACAGCGCCCGCCGAATGTAGCGCGGGAGGGAGTGGCTGTAGGGGTCGTTGCAGCCGCCGAATGGAGCGCAAGAGTAGTACACAAAGCAGTAGATGGTGTCCTTACTAGTACTCCCTAGTATCTATCTATCTATATCTACTCTTATAGAAAACCGAGTTGGTGATGATGGTATGCCTGCCATCTTGTAATATAGACCGTCCGATCTATATCCGACGGATAGAAATCCAACTATGACACTTTTACAAAAGATACCTGCACCTCTCTCCACATTTACAGATAAGGCCTTGCCTCGTTCATCCTTATCTCACACGACCTCGTGCTCCTCTCTATGTCTCTATCTCTACTACTCTTATTTGTTTTTTATAACAAATCGAATAGTGATGCGCCGTCTGCTGCACGCCCAGCTGAACACGCCTCCTCGCCTCCATCATCACCAACTGAGTCTTTTATAGGAGTAGGAGTAGAGAAAAAACCGAGTTGATGATGATGGTGTGCCGTGCAATGCACGGGTTTCTTGCTTTTTTGCATATAAGTCCAAACACCAAATAGACACGGTCTTTGAGCATGGTTCGTAGTCGTTCCACGCTCGGGCATTGAAGTTTGTAACTATTTTAGATTAGAATATACTACTCCTCCGGTGCTAGTAGTAGAGCAGAGTCCTACTCTACTACTCTACTCAAGCAAGTTAGGGCATAGCACTGTAGGGAGTACCAGTATTGTGATCACTCGACCAAGTTGTCTGGCATCGACATGACCCTACGCTGCTGGTATGTGTCTCGTAAGTCAAGCGGCGTGATGTAGTCATCAACACCTGTCCACTTCCCGCAGCACATATTCGCTGCTCCATCTTTTTCCGCACATAATCTCGTCCAATCTTCCATCCCCGCTAAGGCGCCTCCCCCCCTCGTCCAAAACCCAAGCACTAAAAATGGCAGAACCGAGCAGCATCCGCCGAAAGAGTGGCTGGAATTCGCTCCTCATAGAGGTAATCAAGCTCATTGTTTCGTGTGTGGACAATCTCAGTACCATGCCGGTCGCCGCGTGCTCGTCGGGGCTGTACCGTTTAGTCAAAGCCCTCAGGCCGGAGCTTTTTAAGCCAGCTCCTTGCTTGCTGATGCCGCCTGATCTTCAGAAATGGCGTGTCACGCAGCATAACGATCATAGGGTGGCGAGCATCAACCCCCTTGACTGCGATCCGATCCCCGTCAGCCTCAACTACATTAACGGGTTGTGCGATCCGATCCGACAGAGGGAGTGGCGGTTTCTCAAACTTACTGCTGGAAAGGTCGGGCTGTGCGATTTGATGGCGCGTTACTGCTGGAAAGACTTGTGATATGACTACTCACTATAGTCATGAATTACTGGCGCTACGACCGGGGTCATGCCCCCTTCCGTTCCGCACTCTAATCTGGTGCATGACACGTCGACCCGGATGCTAGCTCTCCCACATGTCGGTGAAGTAGTACGTAGTAAGAAGGAGCAAAGAATGATGCGGTATATAGTTTTTTTGATGTTATGATGTGGTATATACTACTACTACTACTCGGGTTGGAGGAGTGCGAAACACGGCAGCCCAGTGAACCAGAAGTGCGAACCACGGTAGCCAAGTGAACTAGCAGTAGAAAACAATGTGGTGATATGGCCATAAAAAACAATGTGCTACGGTCCAGACTGTACCATGAACAGTACTACTCCTCTGTGTTTGGATCCCTAAGTTAGAGCTAGTTTGGGTTGAAATAGCCTCAAATTATCAAAACAGGAGGGGTTAGTTTGAGCTAGTTTGCTCTGACCCAGCTAAAAAAACTAGCTCGGTGGAGAGGTTCTAATTGGGTTAGTTATCCTCGGGCCCACTAAAAGAAAACTAAAAAATCTCCCCTGCCCGCACCAGATCGCTCCCTCCCCCCCCCCCTTCGCATGACTCCTCTCTGTTCCCCATAGGGTTGTCCGTGCAAGCGCCGCTCTGCCTCTCACCCTCTCTCTCCTCCGGCCGCCCTCTCCTTCTGGCCTCCGCCACCCAACTCTGGCCGCCCTCTCCCTCCGGCCTTCGAAGGTCGCCCCGCTCCCCCTTCACCGGTTGTTTTCTCCCTCTGTCGTGCGCGGCAGCGGTGCATCTACCAGGGAGGTCGCAAGAGGGGTGAGTTTGTTTGTTCCTTCTTTGTCTCACATCCATGTCATTGATCTTGCTCACTATAGCGCTAATTCTGATTTGGAAAAGTAGATCATGATCAAACTTGGTATAGATTTGTGGTGCATGCATGGAATTGTTTGATGCTGCTTGAGGAGGCAGTAAATCTTTCTAGAGGCCCAAAGATTCAGTTCACCTTTCCAGGTATTTCAGTTTTAGGCTTGCATTATTTCTAGAGGCCCAAAGATTCAGTTCAACTTTCTAGGTATTTCAATTTCAGGCTTGCATTATTTCTAGAGGCCCAAAGATTCAGTTCACCATTCTAGGTATTTTAGTTTCAGGCTTGCATTATTTCTAGAGGCCCAAAGACTAAGTTTCCAGTCAGCGGCAAGCGGCCCTGCTACCCATGCCGGTGTCGACCTCAACTCGCAAGCGCCATCGGAGGAGGGGTTCCCGGGGCTTGGGCTCTACAGAGCCTTCCTCCAGAGCAATGTTGACGAGCTCCTCCCTCGGTGCGTGAGGGGCTCCGGACTCCCTCCTTATCGTGAATGACTTCCGTGATGAGTTAGCTCATGCTTTGTTTCATGGATTTTTTTGTGAAGCTTGATTGACGACTTGTATGTTTAAGTGGGATATCTCATTTGTATGGACAAAGTAAAATTTATCATGTTTTGCATGCTTGATTTGTAAAGATGGTTCGTTTATGTCAATTGTGAGTGGGAGGAGACCACACAAGAGTCGGCCACACCAAATCCAGCAGGAAATAGGGTCCAAAGTAGTCAAATGATTGAGAAAGAGCATTTATTGTCAATCTAACCCTACTATCCATACACCTCTTTGGTTTAGAGTTAGTTCAGGGTTAGATCTAAATCTAACCTCTAACTGAGTTAGAGTTCTCGTCTCAGTTCATCGCCATCATACTTTCCCCATTCCTGTGTTTTCAGTATCCTGCGAATCAAAGAGGCCCTTTTTTGCGGAAAAATCAAAGAGGCCCTTAGACTGGTTTAGGTTCGGTCCTTTTTTATAAACGTGTTATGTCCAAAATTTAATGAGCGTGCTCCGGTTTCTCTGAAAATAATCCGGTTTCATGTAGTAATTCCTTTATTTATTTATTCTTTTGCACGGGGGGGTTGCATGTAATTCGTGAGGTATAAAATGTAAAGTACCCCGGCATATGCTCCAAGTCATGCATGCACTACGACCGAGATGCTCTATGTCCCACATGTCAGCGAAAGGGAGCACATGGAAATAGCCTAGGAGTACATATAGGAGGATAAATGCGTGAAAAAATATGTACTCTGAAGCGTAGCTGCGGTTCAAAAAGGAGACCTAAAGTGATGACAGCTATAGGTCGCACAGACCCAACTAGTGGTACTAGACATACGACTATTTTTTTCCTCAAAAAAAGAGGTACGAGTGCTCAGTACTCCTGTTCTGTCAACACGAGTCCCATCTGACAACATCGTCCGTGATACAGCTAGGTCTCCTCCCTTGTTCTCTCTTCTAGTAACTCTAAACTTCGGCCGGCCTTGGGTGGGCGGGGTGGGTTTGCTCAATTGCGGCCCCACCTCATAGCGAAAACATTACGACTGGAATAAAAATGTCATATACTCCCTCCGTTCCTAAATATAAGCCTTTTTAGATACTATTTCAAATGGAATACAACATAAGGATGTATACAGACATAGTTTACAGTGTATATTCACTCATTTTGCTCCATATGTAGTAGTCACTTACTGGAATCTTTAGAAAGACTTATATTTGGGAACGGAGGGAGTAATATACTAATAAAACATTAAGGCCACGAGGCGATGCAGTGCTGGTTACAGGAGGCAGGAAGAAGACATGCATCCATCGACGACGTCCACCTCCTCGACTCTGGGCGGCGGCCCACCGAACGACGCCTAAGTAGCAGCGGCTTTCGTGGCCAGGTCGACGTGCTTTTGCACAATGGCATCCAAAGATTCTAGCTGCTGGAAGAAGGCCAACGTCTTTATGTCCTCGCTTGCCTTGTGGTGGCCTATGTAGACGATTTCCTTGTAGACGTGGATGTGCAGGTCGACGGTTTCTTGCATGGCGGTAGCTGCGTGGTGGCTTGACCTCGAGGTGCACATTCTTCATCGCGACCTCCGGCACTGCAGGCCACCATGGCTTGAAAGAGTTCGTCACCATGAAGGCCGATGAGGGTGGCGAGCAATGAGGAGCCTGGTAGCGGCGGGCTGGAAGCGATCTGACAAAAGGTCGTTCACGCGCTTCTTGACGGTGGTGAACTTGCGGATGGAGTTGACCATCATGTCGTCCATGCGAGAGGCGAAGCCGGCGTCGGCAAGGGCTACGATGCCGGCGGTCGCCAGCATCGTCTGGAAACGCTGCATGGTGCGGGGCTGCAGGCCGGTGCCTTGGATGATTTGGCACAGCTGACTGCCGCTCGCGTCCATCGCCTCCATAGGTGCTTGTGGCTTATGGTCACTTGGTATTGGATTGGAGTGAGCAGTGTTGCGCAGAGACTTAGGAGTAGATGGATTGGAGTGGTGGGGTGCCTTTATATGAGAGTCCAAACCCTGTTGCATTCACATCATGCTGGCTCTATTCTGCTTCTCCAATTAATTCCCTCTGCATGTAATTGAGGATGCATCATTGTTTGACCATTCAACGTCTCGGGGACCGCTACCCTCTCCCTCCTTGGCATTCAAGCACCTATGGAGGCGACTACCACTCGCGTCTATCGCGTGTCAGGAGACGTTCCCGTCGACGACAAGGTGCCTATGGTGACTTCGTAAATTTCAAGATCATAGTGCCGACTCAGTCTTTCAGAGGTGCTCATAGGGTTAGGGTGTGCGTGTGTGCATTCATAGGGGTGAGTGTATGCCTGTGTATATGAGCGCTTGCGTCTGTACTGTGTCAAAAAAACATAAATGCGTGTCAAAAAGAGACTAGTCAGTATACTCAATATTATGCACCTTGGAGAGGAAAACGAGAGAACTACGTATTTATTTATGATGCAGATTCGCTCATTTTGCTCCATATGTACTCCGTCTCGGTGTAGTCTAGTCACTTGTTGAAATATCTAGAAAGGCAAATACTCATTTCTGGCTCACATAGCAATTTTGTCTCATGCAAGAGCTTGGCTATATGCGTGCTCCAATGTTCGCAGCTGCCATGTTCAGGTTGCGCTTGGCTCTTCGCCTCTTCGAGAAGACGAACAATGATGTTACTACTACTGCTTCTATAGTATCGAATCCACTGCTGCATGTCCATCCATCGCGAGCAAGAGGGGTAGCTTGTTGTAGTACTATAAGCAAAAGTCTGTCCTCGTTTGCGAGCAACCGCGGACTGAGATCCGGTGCCTTGGCACACACAAGGCAAAAGTGAATAGTGCAATGCCTTGAGCTTTGAGCCGTCAGATTGGAAATCAAGGTTCCAGATTTCAGTGAACAGTACTCTGCACTACAGTGTGTTGATCCTGTAACGATTGTCCTGTAGCAGACTACCTGTAGTGATGTACTATAGCAGTGACTCTTTATGTTCATCAGACCGTCGCTTGTAGATCCAACAGCTAGGAGATGCCCTCAAGGCATATATCACATTCATCATGCCTTGTATGCCAAAACCTTTGGATCTCGATCCGACAACATACGCATGGGCGAGGAGAGAAGGCGTGTAGTAGTAAAATCAAGCTTCTCCTCATTATGCGAGTTGACGCCACACATCATAGCACTGGCCCCACATGCATGCTTGCCTCACGAACTTGGTTTGAAAGACCATGATGTACAATATATTTGCTGCAACCTCTAACATTTACACACCACAAATTAAAATATATATTCCTATCTTGACCAAATGAGCATGCAAACTACAATCACTAGGATGACAGTTAGGGCCAGATGAGCATGCAAACTACAATCACCAGCATGGAGCCGACCCCAATGATTTTAAGCTTACAGGCACGGTACATGCTATCCTAGACTACTCTACACATGAAACTGACACACGAGCGCCCGGGCTACGCTTGGCTCTTCGCCTCTTCGGGAAGTCGAATAATGATGGAGTACTACTGCACTGGAGGAGTACTATAGTACGCTTCTGGTCATCTGACACTGATTGAACTGCTGCATGTCCACCGCGTGCGAGAGGGAGAGCGTGTAGCGAAAGCTTCTCCTAGTCCTGCCAGCCACCACGCTCATGGGCGAGGGAGGGACGCTCCTGCCTTTGCGTGTATGACAGGTGGGCCCAATAGGTGGGTAGCCCACCTGTCATACAGCCAAAGGCAGGTGCAGTTAAGTCTGCGAGGGAGAGGATAATCAAACTTCTCGTTGTTGTACGAGTAGACGCGACACATCAAACCATTGCACTCAATATATTTCAATAACTTTCGTTTACTGATGCATTAATTACAACGCATGCATGCATGCCGTGACTCTCCTTTGGATAATTGCATATGTTGATTTAATGCACCTTCAAGTAGTATAAATATGAGATGGTAAATCTTTGTAATGCCCCGTCCCTAAAGTGAGAGATGGTTGTGCACGAGGAGGGCTAGATCATGCAGACAGAACAGGACCCGACCATGGAGCTCTCTATGGTCTCGATGGACCTCACCTTGCTCCACTGCCCCTTGTGCCTCCGCCCTTTGACGCCTCCAGTGTATGAGGTTCGAATACACCTCGTCCGTTTGGCTGATCGAGCAATGTGCGAGTTTCTTGATTGATGTGCTAGTCGATTGATTTCTGTAGTGCAAGGGAGGGCACCTGGCCTGCACGGACTGCCGCGTCGAGCACCCCGGGAACCAGCAGCAGTGCCAGAAGTGCGAGCGTGGCGGTGGCTTCGACGTGCAGAAAACGACGGTGGACGCGTCCTTTTGTCAGTGAGGGTGGAGTGCCCGCACGAAGGTTGTGGGCTCTACGTCACTTACCACAAACTCGTCGATCACCAGAGCGTGTGTCCGCTCACGCCCTACAAATGCCCCGTGCTCGTCTGCGGCTACGAAGGCCCGCCGACGGCGCTCTACCACCACATCAGCACCGCGCATCCCATGCCCGTGCATAGGATCCAGTACGGCAAGGTGCTCCAGCTGCAAGTGCCCTTTGCCGAACCCACGGCTCTTGCTGTTCGCGGAGGACGACGGTCACACGTTTTTCTTGGTCGGCAGCGTGTTCGACATCGGCGCGCCTATTGCCGTGTCGGTCATCTGCATCCGAGCGGGGGCATCCCCACTGCCGCACTACATGGCCAAGATGTGGGCGAATGGCCCGTTAGGGGAGCCCAAAGGCACGACCAACGCCGTCAAGGTGGAAATGGAGGTGACAAGCAGCAAGGATCCCAGTGACGTTGCCATGCAGGAGCTGACCTTCTTCACAATTCCGCCCAAGCTACTGGCCGGGGCTAAGCTGGTGTCCCTCCACATTCAGATTGACAAGCTCACATCCTAAATGTTTCTACAGTGCCTTCTATTTATCTTAGTAATATGCTAATATAGGGATTAGCTCGGTCTACTTTACCTTAAGAAATGGTGGGTTTTGGTGGCAATGCAGCAATTACTTCGACATCAGATCAGTAATTTCCAACAGTCGAATGGATATTTTGTGTCTGTTGGATGTAAAGTTCCTTTGTGTAAGAAGTACTACTTGTCATCAAAATGGATAAAAGGAGATGTATGTAGACGTATTTTAGTTCTAGATACGTCCCTTTTTATCCATTTTGATGACAAGTACTCCCTCCGTTCCACAATACATGCTTTCCATTTGTCAAAATATAGATGTATCTAGACATGTTTTAGTATATAGATACATCCATTTTTGGACAAATGGAAGTCAAGTACTCCCTCCATTCCAAAATAGATGACCCAACTTTGTATTAACTTTAGTACAAAGTTGGGTCATCTATTTTGGAATAGAGGGAGTAGTATTTTGGAAAGGAGGGAGTATATGCTTGTTTGTTCACGAAGTGTTTCATACTTGTGCGAGTTGACGCGACACATCAAAGTAGTACTACTACTAGTAGTACTCCCTCCAACCCTAATTTCTCTGCGCATAAGTCGAGGCGCAGATACCAAGCATGGCCTGGTTATGTTGGAAAACTCACCGGACTGCGCACCAGGCAGACGAAGCTCGTGTCGTGTTGGTGTCGTGTGCGGCCCGCACATTAACCAAAACCTCGCGCCTCCAGCTTAGCCTCCGCGTTTTAAACTTCTCAATCTCAAGGCCAAGGAGCAACGTGAATCCGATGATAGAGCCAATCGGATGGTTGAGAACACTACAATTCGTAGCTACAGATGCGTGTGTGACTTCCAGATGCAGAGACCGGGGGTTATCATCCTCCTTTTCGAGAAAAAACAGATGCGTGTGTGAGAGAGGATGAGTGCGTGCGTGCACCTCTTCTCTTCCTGTATAACGTACTAAACTCAGAGTACAAGTGTACGTGGGTGGCATCGACCTAGGGAGCTAGAGATGGTGCGTGTGAGAAGTCCCGAGAGATAGGTTTAATGCGTCTGAAAAAAAGACTAGTTTATTAGCTCGCCACGCGGCTATTCCTGTCAAACGCCCCAATAACCGTAAGATATGTATCTGACGGTGCCAGTTATTGCATGTACACAGCAGTAGAAAAAGAACTACAATGGCATATGCTACACCATGGCCGAGAACACGTGCCTACATTACGCCATCCGGGAATAGTGCCGCACTTCAAAACTAGAACTGTCAATAAATTTTGAGCTTGCGTCTCATCACATTCCAAATTACTACTACTACCACGCTATATTTAATTGCAAACCAGTTCACACCGATCACAACCTAAACGGTTTCCCACTTAGGAGTGTATTAGTACTCGGTTATAAATACTACTATGCTAAGATGACTGCACATTCCTCCTCAACTCCTCATCCACAAAACAAACAAGTCATTCAGCATCCTTCCCTTTCGTCTGCCATGGCCAGCGTGACTTCTGGGTCGAGAGATTACCACCAGGGAGAGGCGAGCATGGAAGCGGAACCACGAGATATGTCCTGCCTCGCCGCGAAAGCAGCCGACATGTCCTGCCGCGCAGAAGTAGCAGCACAGAGGTCCTGCCACGCCGCCGAAGCAGCATGGAGGTCCCGCCGCATTGTTGATGCAGCAGACTGGTCCGACCGCGCCGCGGAAGCAGCAGAGATGTCACACCACACTGTGAATGCAGTAGAGATGTCCCGCCATGCAGCGGCGGCCTGGGAAAATGTCTCGCGGGTAGGCAATGACTTTTACAGGCGCATGCATGCAATCATCCATAGCCAGATGGATCAGATCTCCGGCTGGGCGAGGTTGCAGGATGACATGAAAGCCTCGTTTGAACAAGCTACCGGCGTCATCCGACAACTAAGGGAGGGCAAAGAGAGGCTCCGGGCCGAGCGCGACCTGCTGAGGGCGAAGATCGTCCGAAGTGCAGACCAGCAGGAGGAGATCAGTGCCTTGTTGAAGAGGACCGGCGTCATCATCAAGAAACTTATGGACAAGAATGACATGCTCTGCATCGAGCGCCAAAGGCTGGTGGAGGAATCTGTGGATGCTCTCAAGCAGCGTCTTGAGGACAAGGATCTCATCGCCGCTCGCCGCGGAGACTAGTTCCCGCGGCCTGCAACAACGCATCAAGAAAGTAGAGATTAGCGAGCCAGATTCTTGTCTTCCTTCTTATTTTGTCCTTGTGTATTTCGGTCGTAGCCGCATGTGGCTTTTTAAATTATCTTCCTAATTATGTAAGACAATTATAATCCACTGTCGTCGTCCTTATATATTCATCGGTCTTGCTATAAGTCGCAGTAGATGCTATATAGGTCCATCGGATCTTACATCAAGATCCTTGCTTTCATATTTTCCTTTTTCTCTCTAAAATCTCAATCGAGTGAGACATAGCCACGCCATTAAACAGAGGCTCGGGCACCATTAATGGAGACCTTGGGAGAGAGGTGGATGGAAGATGGAGGTCAAAGGGCTCTCCTCATGATAAGCACGCGCAGGGGTCTGATCGCACGCCTCTCGTACTCAAATAGCTACCCTGCATGACGCCTCCTAGCTAATAAAAAAGGGGACGCATGGCGGCACGTAAATGGTGAATAGAACGCCCACAGTTTCAATAATACTTGTGTTTCCGATTGTAACGTGACAACACTTGTTCCAAAATGACTTTGTTGATTGTTAATGTGTGTACCGCATAAATCGGACTGCAAAATTACCACAGCAAGTTGGTTCCATGTCATGGCACCAAGCCAAGTTTCATTATTTTCTTGCGTGTTTTGGATTTACAGGAATTAAAGAACTAAGTTTCTCAATGTTTCCAGCCCAGCCACGATGCCCAATATTTTGAATTTCATTCCCATTTCTTGCATGGAACCTAGAAATTTACCCGAGGACACACATGTGATTTTTCAACCAACTTTGGTGCATTGGAGCATGTGCATGTATTTCAAATTTGAATTATGCACACAAAGGTGACACGTTCCCTCTCAGAACCACGAGCCTTCTTGAGAGAAGCTCCAGTTTGCAAGAAGCTTATACCAAAATTTGCTCCTATTCAGCCAATTTTTTTACCACAGCATGGTACCACCATGACATGACACCATGCAAGTTTCATGATTTTCAGGCGTGTTTTGGATTTACAAGAATTATAAAACCAAGTTTCTCAATGTTCTCGGTCGAGCCACGGTGCCTATATGTTTGAATTTTATTCCCATTTCTTTCATGGGACCAAGATATTCACCCGAGGACACAGATGTGTTTTTTCAACCAACTTTGGTGCACGGGAGCATGTGCTTGTAGTTCAAATTTGAATTATGCACATTAAATGACCAAAAACTCAATTAATGTATGAAAAAGGCCAAACAAACCCAGAATAATTCCAAAATTTAACAGGGAACTCATGTAGTTCTATGTTGCCTTTGTAAAGAAACTCAAGGGGGGGCAACGTATATCGTTTCACACTCAAAGGTGCCACGTTCCCTCTCAGAACCATGAGCCTTCTTGAAAGAAGCTTCGGTTTGCAAGAAGCTTATACCAAAATATGTTCCTATTCGGCCAACTTTTTTACCACAGCATGGTAGTACCATGACATGACACCATTCAAAGTTTCATGATTTTCAGACATGTTTTGGATTTACAAGAAATTTAAAACCAAGTTTCTCAATGTTCTCGGCCGAGCCATGATGCCCAAATGTTTGAATTTTATTCCCATTTCTTGCGCGGGACCGAGAAATTCACCCGAGGACACAGATGTGATTTTTCAACCAACTTTGGTGCACGAGAGCATGTGCTTGTAGTTCAAATTTGAATTATGCACATTAAATGACCAGAAACTCAATTAATATATAAAAAAAGACAAACGAACCCGGAATAATTCCAAAATTTAACAGGGCACTCATGTAGTTCTATGTTGCCTTTGTAAAGAAACTCAAGGGGGCAGTGTACATCGTTTCGCACTCAAAGGTAGGACATTCCCTCTTAGAACCACGAGCTTTCTTGAGAGAAGCTTCGGTTTGCAAGAAGCTTATGGAGCTGTTTGGATGGCAGCCCCAAGCTGCGCTTCCAAAATTTTAGTCGTTGACTGATGTCTACAATGCAACCTTCTCCCTGTAGACGTTGTTGGGCCGCCAAGTGCAGAGGTTTGTAGGACAGTAGCCAATTTCCCTCAAGTGGATGACCTAAGGTTTATCAATCCGTGGGAGGCGTAGGATGAAGATGGTCTCTCTCAAACAACCCTTCAACCAAATAACAAAGAGTCTCTTGTGTCCCCAACACACCCAATACAATGGTAAATTCTATAGGTGCACTAGTTCGGTGAAGAGATGGTGATACATGTGCAATATGGATGATAGATATAGGTCTTTGTAATCTGAAAATATAAAAAACAGCAAGGTAACAAGTGGTAAAAGTGAGCTTAAACGGTATTGCAATGGTAGGAAACAAGGCCTAAGTTTCATACTTTCACTAGTGCAAGTTCTCTCAACAATAATAACATAACTGGATCATATAACTATCCCTCAACATGCAACAAAGAGTCACTCCAAAGTCACTAATAGTGGAGAACAAACGAAGAGATTATTGTAGGGTACGAAACCACCTCAAAGTTATCCTTTCTGATCGATCTATTCAAGAGTTTGTAGTAAAATAACACAAAGCTATTCTTTCCGTTCAATCTATCATAGAGTTTGTACTAGAATAACACCTTAAGACACAAATCAACCAAAACCCTAATGTCACCTAGATACTCCAATGTCACCTCAAGTATCTGTGGATATGATTATACGATATGCATCACACAATCTCAGATTCATCTATTCAACCAACACAAAGAACTTCAAAGAGTGACCCATAGTTTCTACCAGAGAGTCAAGACGAAAACGTGTGCCAACCCCTATGCATAAGTTCACAAGGTCACTGAACCCGCAAGTTGATCACCAAAACATACATCAAGTCAATCACGTGAATATCCCATTGTCACCACAGATAAGCACGACAAGACATACATCAAGTGTTCTCAAATCCTTAAAGACTCAATCCAATAAGATAACTTCAAGGGGAAAACTCAATCCATTACAAGAGAGTAGAGGGGGAGAAACGTCATAAGATCCAACTATAATAGCAAAGCTCGCGATACATCAAGATCGTATCACCTCAAGAACACGAGCGAGCGAGAGCGAGAGAGAGAGAGAGAGAGAGAGAGAGAGAGAGAGAGAGAGAGAGAGAGAGAGAGGGAGAGAAAACACATATCTACTGGTACATAAACTCAGCCCCGAGGGTGAACTACTCCCTCCTCGTCATGGAAAGCGCCGGGATGATGAAGATGGCCACCGGTGAGGGATCCCCCTCCGGCGTGAGGGTGCACAGGGCCCCGATTGGTTTTTGGTGGCTACAGAGGCTTGCGGCGGCGGAACTCCCGATCTATTCTGATCTCTAATGTTTTTAGGGTATATGGACATATATAGGTGAAAGAAGTTGGTCAGGGGAGCCACGAGGGGCCCACGAGGGTGGGGACGCGCCCAGGGGGTAGGGCGCGCCTCCTTGCCTCGTGGCCACCTCGAAGCTTCCCTGACTTCAACTCCAAGTCTCCCAGATTGCTTCCGTTCCAAAAATAACTCTCCCGAAGGTTTCATTCCGTTTAGACTCCATTTGATATTCCTTTTCTTCGAAACACTGAAATAGGCAAAAAAACAGCAATATGGGCTGGGCCTCCGGTTAGTAGGTTAGTCCCAAAAATGATATAAAAGTGTAAAGTAAAGCTAATAAACATCCAAAATAGGTAATATAATAGCATGGAACAATCAAAAACTATAGATACGTTGGAGACGTATCAAGCATCCCCAAGCTTAATTCATGCTCGTCCTCGAGTAGGTAAATGATAAAAACAAAATTTTTGATGTCGAATGCTACCTAGCATAATTCTCAATGTAATTTTCTTTATTGTGGCACGAATGTTCGGGTCCAAATGATTCAAAATAAAAGTTCATATTGGCATAAGAAATAGTAATACTTCAAGCATACTAACTAAGAAATCATGTCTTCTCAAAATAACATGGCAAAAGAAAGTTCATCCCTATAAAATCATATAGTTAGGCTATGCTTCATTTTCATCACACAAAATACTCCCATCATACACAACCCCTGTTTCAGCCAAGCAATTGGTTCATACTTTTTAACGCGCTTCAGCTTTTTTTCAACTCTCACGCAATACATGAGCGTTAGCCATGGAGGTTGTGTGGAGAAGACAAAAAAGGAGAAAGTCTCACATTGACGAGGCTCATCAAAGGGCTATGGGGATGCCCATCAATTTATGTCAACATGAGGAGTAGGGATTGCCATGCAACAGATGCACTAGAGCTATAAATGTATGAAAGCTCAACAAAAGAAACTAAGTGGGTGTGCATCCAACTTGCTTGCTCATGAAGACCTAGGGCATTTTGAGGAAGCCCATCGTTGGAATATACAAGCCAAGTTCTATAATGAAAAATTCCCACTAGTATATGAAAGTGACAACATAATAGACTCTCTATATGAAGAACATGGTGCTACTTTGAAGCACAAGTGTGGAAAAAGATAGTAACATTGTCCCCCTTTTTTATTTCCTTTTTTGGGCCTTTTTTTGGCCTTTCTCTTTTTTTATTGGCCTTTTTTTATTTGGTCTTTCTCTTTTTTTATAAGGGACAATGCTCTAATAATGATGATCATCACACTTCTATTCATTTACAACTCATTGATTACAATTCGATACTAGAACAAGATATGACTCTATATGAATGCCTCTGGCGGTGTACCGGGATGTGCAATGAATCAAGAGCAACATGTATGAAAAATTATGAAGGTGGCTTTGCCACAAATACGATGTCAACTACATGATCATGCAAAAGCAATATGACAATGATGAAGCGTGTCATGATGAACGGAATGGTGGAAAGTTGCATGGCAGTATATCTCGGAATGGCTATGGAAATGCCATAATAGGTAGGTATGGTGGCTGTTTTGACGATGATATAAGGAGGTTTATGTGTGATAGAACGTATCGTATCAAGGGGTTTGGTTGCATCGGTGAAGTTTTCACCAACTCTCAAGGTGAGAAAGGGCAATGCACGGTACCGTAGAGGCTAGCAATGATGGAAGGGTAAGAGTGTGTATAATCCATGGACTCACATTAGTCATAAAGAACTCATATACTTATTGCAAAAGTTTTATTAGCCCTCGAAGCAAAGTACTACTATGCATGCTCCTAGGGGGGAGATGGTAGGAGTTAACCATCGCGCGCCCCCGACCTCCACACATAAGGAAGGCAATCAAAAGAGCACCCCATGCAACAAATTTGTTACACAACTTTTACCATACGTGCATGCTACGGGACTTGCCGCCTTCAACACAAGTATATATCAATTTCATAATTACCCAACTAGCATGACTCTAACATTACCACCTTTATATCTCAAAAAAACTATCAAGCATCAAGTTGATCATAGTATTCAATTCACTTTCTATGATAGTTTTTACTATACCCAACTTGGATGCCCATCATTCTAGGACCAATTTTATAACCATAGAAAATACCATGCTGTTCTAAAATACTCTCAAAATAATATAAGTGCACCATGAGAGTTCATCTATTTCTTCAAAATAAAACCACCACCGTGCTCTAAAAGGGTGTAAGTGAAGCAGTAGAGAAAATGGCAAACTACTCCGAAAGATATAAGTGAAGATCAATGAGTAGTCAAATAATTATGCAACTATGTGAAGACTCTCTAACATTTAAGAATTTCAGATATTGGTGTTTTATCCAAACAGCAAGCAAAACAAAATAAAATAAAATGACGCTCCAAGCAAAACACATATCATGTGATGAATAAAAATATAGCTCCAACTAAAGTTACCGATGAACGAAGATGAAAGAGGGGATGCGTTCCGGTGCATCCCAAAGCTTAGGCTCTTGGTTGTCCTTGAATATTACCTTGGGGTGCCTTGGGAATCCCCAAGCTTAAGCTCTTGCCACTCCTTATTCCATAGTCCATCCAATCTTTACCCAAAACTTGAAAACTTCACAACACAAAACTCAACAGAAAACTCGTAAGCTCCGTTAGTATAAGAAAATAAACCACCACTTAGGTACTGTTGTGAACTCATTATAAATTCATATTGGTGTAATATCTACTTTATTCCAACTTCTCTATGGTTCATACCCTCCGATACTACTCATAGATTCATCAAAATAAGCAAACAACACATAGAAAACAGAATATGTCAAAAACAGAACAGTCTATAGTAATCTGTATCATTCGAATACTTATGTAACTCCAACAATTCTGAAATAAATTGGTAGACCTGAGTAATTTGTCTATTAATCATATTCAAAAATAATCAACCTAAAATCACTCTCCAGTAAAAAAATGGCAGCTAATCTCGTGAGTGCAAAAGTTTCTGTTTTTTTACAGCAAGATCATAAAGACTTCACCCAAGTCTTCCCAAAGGTTCTACTTGGCACAAACACTAATTAAAACATGAAACCACATCTAACCATAGGATAGATGAATTACTTATTACTACACAGGAGCAAAATCAAAGGACAAAAATAAAATTAGGTTGCCTCCCAACAAGCGCTATCGTTTAACACCCCTAGCTAGGCATGATGATTTCAATGATGCTCACATAAAAGATAAGAATTGAAACATAAAGAGAGAATCATGAAGAATATGACTAGCACATTTAAGTCTAACCCACTTCCTATGCATAGGGATTTTGTGAGCAAACAACTTATGGGAACAATAATCATCTAGCATAGGAAGGCAAAACAAGCATAACTTCAAGATTTTAAGCACATAGAGAGGGAACTTGATATTATTGCAATTCCTACAAGCATATGTTCCTCCCTCATAATAATTTTCAGTAGCATCACGAATGAATTCAACAATATAACCAGCACATAAAGCATTCTTTTCATGATCTACAAGCATAGAATTTTTATTACTCTCCACATAAGCAAAATTCTTCTCATTCAGAACAGTGGGAGGATCATAAGAGACTCGAATACTATAAATTGTTTCCATATTAAAAGAATAATGTTCAGAAAAAGGGTAATCATGATCATGACAAGTTTTATAAATATAATCATCACTACTTTTTATAGCATAAGTTTCATCACAATAATCATCATAAGTAGCAACTTTGTTCTCATCATAATCAATTGAAACCTCTTCCAAAATAGTGGATTTATCACTAAATAAAGTCATAACCTCTCAAAATCCACTTTCATCAATATAACCATCATAAATAGGAGGCATGCTATCATCATAATAAATTTTCTCATCAAAACTTGGGAGGCTAAAAATAGCATCTTCATTAAACGTAGCATCCCCAAGCTTGGGACAAACATTAATTTCAGCAAATATATTCTCAAACATGTCATCCTCATCAAACATAGCTTCCCCAAGCTTGGGCCTTTTCATATCATAAGCATAATCACTCTCATCATTAATAGTATGGATAGCACCAATAGTATAGCAATTATCATCATCACAATGAGTAATAGGAGCAACATCATTTGGGAGGGATACCTTTCTACCTTTTCTTCTCCGTCTTTTCTTTTTCTTCTTCACATCATGTGTGGGTTTAACCCTCTTTTTTGAGCTCCTTATTAATGAGATTTGTTGAATAGAAAGCTCCTCCTCGTTACCTAATTCATCATAAGAAATAATAGGAGGATATTGGGAAGTCTCTTCCCTTTCATTAGTATTCTCTTCATCTTCTATTTGCTTTATTTTCTTTATGTAACTGGCAATATAAGGATTTTCAATGCAATTCACCGCAGAATACATATAAATTTCCTCTAGATCAATATCAAGAAATTTCTTAAGGTTAAATTCTGGAATATGCTTAGTTAAACGTTTTATTTCTTCATAACCCAAAAGCAAACTAAGTTCATTATGATGCGCAAGGGAAATCAAGCCATCACAATTTTTGGACACGATTCGATCGTGAAACAATTTGCATCAGAGATTTAAATGACCATGTTCATTGCAAAGTTCACGAGTACGGTAAAGAAATTTTAAATTTTCAGCACTCACATCTAGACTTTATTGCAACCATTTAGTTTCTAAATACTTATGCCTCTTGCAAAATCTATCTTCTCTATTTGTGTGTACTTCCAAACTCTATGCACTCCACAAAAATTGACATGCTTATAAGGGACATTTTCATCATGACTAGTGCAATTGTCATTAGTACTATGGATATTCATAGAATTCATACTAAGAATATTGCAATCATGCTCATCATACAAAGATTTAGAGCCAAACATTCTAATGCATTCTTCTTCTATCACTTGAGCACAATTTTCCTTTCCATCTGTCGGGGAAACTGATCCACGAACACCTATGGGACCGGCGGACCGAGCCCCTTTCGGTTTGGCGGGGGGCGGAGATCGCACGAAGAGCAGATCGAGGCGAAGCACACGAGCACTTTACCCAGCTTCGGAGCTCTCCAGAGAGATAACACTCCTGCTCCTGCATGTATGTGTGTATTGAGTTCTTGCTCGGGAGCGCTGAGTGCTATGAGACCGAGCGTGAGTGTCTTTCCAAAGGAACCGAACCCCCTCTACGTTGCGCATGGGCCTCCTTTTATATACTCAAGGGGACTCCGACAGGTGGCAACGTAGACAAGGGCAAAAATGGAAAAAGAGTTGCGGTTGGTACAGCTACTTGTACAGTGTATCATACCTAACCCTGACGGCAGGGGACAAAGGCATTAAATGCCCATCTATGTCGCATAAACAGTGCGGAAAGGGACCGTTAGGGACGCCATCGCTTGCCACGATGGCAATCTTGTCAGCGCCACTTGCCACCGCGCACCGCTGGCTGCACAGCCTCTTGCCACGCGCGCCTGGGAAGGTCCCAGGACGACATGTTGGTGGATGTGCTGGAGCGCTGGTAGTTTGCCGCGGCAAGCGCCTTTTGTCATGCGTCGTTGCCTTGCCGCCCGGAAGCTTGTCGCTCAACGGGCCTTCCCGGCAAGCTCCTCTTGCCGGGGCCTTGTCTCCTAGGTGCTTTGAGTGGCCTTCCCGGCAAGCTCTTCTTGCCGGGGCCTTGCCTCCTTGGCTGGAATACTTTGTTCTTGAATGGCTCCAAAGGAGCCACGGAGGTCCTTGGCGGTCACCTGGCAAGCCTTTCCGCGGGGTGCTGCAACTGCCCGTGCACAAGTTCGGGATACTAGGGTACCCCTACTCTAGTACACCGACAGAGCCCGGGCCTGGGCCATACAGTGCGGCGCTTGTTGGGCCAGGCCCAAAACAGAACCTGCACGCAGCCTGGCTGGGTTACGCCGCAACTCACTCCGGACCCACCACGCTCCCCACGAATGGCACGCGTCGGATGCGGCGTCGTGGGAGAGATCGTGGGAGAGATTGTGGGAGGTTTCTTTATTCGGAAAGGCAGAACGTCCGCCCCCTCCCTCTTTATAAGCAGGGGAAACAGGGGCAGTTCGCCCACCTCGCCAGTTGCTTCTTCAATCTCAGAAAAACTCTGCCGCTCCCCCCTTCTTCCCAAAGCCGAAAAGAGAGCAGCGCTCCGCCCCCCATCGCCACCAGCACCACCAACGCCGTCGATCTCCCCTACCACCTCCGCCATGGCTCCGAAAGCCGACAAGGGGAAGGCCGTGAAGTCGGCCGAGGCGCAGCGGCTCGCGGCGCTGCAGAAGGAGCGGGCTATCTCCCCCCCTCCCCAGCTCGCCGCGAGGGATCTGAGGGAGAACTACTACCTCTTCTGGTCGACGGAGACGCGAGCGCATCCGCGCACAAAGGTACTCCCAGCCATCGCCTCGAAACTGGTTCCGAGCGGGTATCCCTTCTTCGCGCTCTTCTTCTACTTCGGGCTCTGCCCGCCCTTCTCTGAATTCTTCTGCGACATCATGAACACCTACGGGTTCCGCCTCCTTGATTTCACCCCCAATGCTGTCCTGACCATGGCAGTTTTCGCACATCTCTGCGAAAACTTTGTCGGAGTCCATCCCAACGTAGCCCTTTTCCGCCACTTCTTCATGCCCCGAGTTGAGAGAGGAGAGCCTCTTGCCGGAGGAATCGCTTGGATCTCAAGGATCGGCAAGAAGGAAGCTTATCTGGAGGGAGAGCTCCGCAGCAAGTGGGAGGAATGGAGGGCAGATTGGTGCTGGATTGTAGAGGAGAACCCGCAGCCATTTACCGCTCAGCGCCAAACCCCAATAGTGCGCGGCAACGATTGGAGCAACCTGGCCCCGGAAGATGCTAGGTTGAAGATTGCCGTCACCCGGATCCTGCGCCTCAGGCTTGCCGGGCTCACCGTAGGCGCCGTTGGCGCAGACTTCCTTCGCCGCCGCATCGCACCCTTGCAGGAGAGGAGGAGACCTGCTTGGGAATTCCAGAACACGGCGGATATCATGAGGCTGCGCCCGGGCCTTAACTTCAACTTCACCGTCTTGGAACTGGACGCAATGCTCTTGGAGCTGTTCAAGCACGATCCTGATCATCCCGAATGGTTCAGGTTGCCGAGGGGTGTCGTCCCGCTGTGTAACAATTCCTCGCTCAATCGCATCCGCGCAATGATGCCGCTGTGCGACTCGCACGGAATCGTCCCAACTTGGCAAGAGCCTGCAGACGACGTCGTGCGGGAGTTCTTTGACAGCTTGGAAGAAGTGCTGGTACGCCGCGATGAACAGAGGCGTCTCACCCGCGACACCACCGAAAATGAGATGCAGCGCATCGCCACCAGGCTGGAGGAGGCGGCAACAGCTGCTGCCGCGGGCGAGTTCGGATTCACTTTGGAGGAGGCAGAGGCAGCAGAGGCGGCAAGCCTTGCCGAGCGAGAGGAGTTTGCCGGCGAGGGAGAGCTTGCCGAGCCCGAAGCTGAGTCGAGCGAGCCCGCCGAGGACGCCTCCTCGCCACCTTCAGCCAGCTCGCCGCAAGCGGAGCCCCCAGCTCCACCAAGAAGGCGTCTCCACAAGGCCGGGTAAGTAGCGGGGCGGCAGACGGGCCAACAGCCGTCGCGCATGACGCTCCACAGCGGCAAGCACTGCTTGGAGCAACTCACACCGCTGACAGCCGGAGCGGGCCCTCCTGAACCACCGCTCATGCCCGCCAAGCGGCCAAGGGAACCTACTCCTCCGCCCCGTCGCGCCGCAGGTGGGCCTGACTTCGACCTCTCCGCGCTCAGCTCCGACGAGGAAGAAGAAGAGTAAGATTCTTTGTTGTATTTGTAGTTCTTCAATTTGTTTCTTTGTCTTGTATTTGATTTGCTTCACTCTGAATCCATTCCTTTTCAGGACGCTGGCCCAGAGAGCGTCGAAGAGGGTCAAGGCCCCGGTGATTGTCATCGAGGACGAACCCGCCGCGGCAGCACAAGGTGTGTCCGAGACCACCTTGCCGGACCCGACTACCATTCTCCAAAGCAGCCCCCAGCGCAGCCCCCAGCATAAGTATTTGGATTGCTTCCTGTTGCTTGGCGCACATGGGTGCTCTTTCTTTGTCGATATCTGACTATTGGTTTGTGTAGGAGCAGAGCAGCCTCACCAGGAGTGCCCGGAAGCCGCTCCTGAAATGCCATCTGCTTCGACTACACCGCCAAGGGAGGTCCCCCCGGCAAGGGAGCGTTCTCTGGCAAGGGAGAATTCTCCGGCAAGGGGCAGCTCTCCGGCAAGGGACGGTACCAGTGATTCTCCGGTGGTGGAGACCGCGACCGCAGATCCAGGTAATCCTCTTGCTTGAAAGCTTCCCTTGGGTTCTTCTTCTTCTGATTTTCTTCTTGAATATTTGCTTGACTTTTCTTCCTTTCCTGGTCGTCAGACCCATCTGCACTTGTGAGCCGATGGAGACCGAGGACGCCGGCGAGGAGAACTCTTGTGGCGATGACGCCTTGCCATCAAGGAGAAGCGGGCGCTGGTGACCCCGCCGGCGGAGAGGCCGCCAAGGATGCCGCTGCCGAAGCTGGCAAGGGGTCTGGCGATCGCACTGACGGCCCCGAGGCCGCAGGAGCGCCAGGCGCTACACCGACCGCCGATCCCTCTGCCGCTGCTGCAGCGTCAGGCTCCGAAGAGCCCCAGCCCGGTGCCTATCTAAAGGCCGGCGATGGCGTCTTCATCCAACTCCCCTGGGCGTCGAGCTCCAGGGTGCCGATCGAAGGAGAAGTCTTCGATGAAGAGGTGCTCGCCGCTGCTGGGCTGACGCTGGTCGACGCGCCGAGCAGCAGCAGCGGCGAGCCTGAGGAGGAGCAGCTACTGCGGAAGCTGCTGTCGCTCTACCGCGCCCGGCAAGCCAAGCTGGCATCCCGAGAAGCGCTTGTCGCGAAGGTGGGATCTGACATTGAGAAGCGCGCAGAGGAGCTCCGGGGCATCAATCAGGAAGCTCTCCGGTCCCTGGTGAAGGAGCGGGAGCAAGTTGCCGAGGAGCGCAAAGCCTTCCTCCTCGAGAAGGCTGAAGCTGAAGAGCAGCAGCGGCTTGCTGCTGAGAAGCTGTCTGCGCGGGAAGGTGAGTTGGCGCAGCGTAAAGTCAATCTTGACAGCCATGAGGAGGAACTTGACGCGCACGAGCAAACACTTGGCGGGGCTCTCAAGGAATCAAAAGATGCTGCCGAAGCTGCCGAGGCCGCCAAGAAGGAACTGGAGACGAAGGTGGCGCAGCTGGAGGCTGATCTCAAGGCGCGTGGCGAGGAGCTTGCTGCGCCCAAGCATGAGCACGAGAAGGACGCCTACACCCTTGGCGAGCTGCAGGGTCGTCTCGCCGAGAGGGGCAAAGAGCTCAGCGCCGCCAAGGACTCCAACGCCGATCTTGAGCTGAAGCTGACCACCTTGACCCAGACGCTGGACGGTGCCAGGGAGCAGGAGGTGGCCTTGAAGGAGAAGATCAAGGCCGACGAGGCGCCTCTTTGGTGAGTCTTCTTGCCGCCAGAACACCTTCGAGGAATAATGTGGAGCCTTTGGACCGAGGGTCTTGTGGATATTGCCACAACCATCGGCCAGGGGAGCTGGCGCAGCTGGGGATGGAGGATCTCGGGTACTCCTCCGACGAGCACCTCCAACCCAACGCCAAGCTCAGCTTGTTCTTCAAAGGCGTGGCGACGGCCCTCCAGCGACTCCGGGAAGAGATCCCAAAGCAGCTGGCCGACGAGTCGCGCCAAATCTGTGGTGCTCTCAAAAGGTCTTGATGAAGGTGGCCTTCCGCAACCCAGGCCTCAACCTCACCAACGTCCTCAGGTCCCTGCCGCCGGAAGCTGATGTGGAAGCGCTCAAGACCCTTGTCGCACCCATTGTGGACAGGGTGAGCGGGATCAAGAGGGTTGAGGGCGATCGCGTAGATTAGGCTGCCCGTTTTCTCTTTTTCTTGCCGCTGCTGGTCATGTTATGAGAACAATCTATTAGAGCTGCGACAAGCTATCTTGTAATATAACTCTATTTCGGTTAGTGATTGCTATGTTATTTCCTTTACTTGATTCCTTCCTTTGTATGTTTTTTCCCTATGCTTTTAGGGAACTTGTCGGTATGAGCACCTTAGTCCATGAGTCTTGAGGGACGTCGGCACTTCTTTGGCGGTGCCGCTTCCGACAAGAAACCTTGTCGCAACTAGTTGCAGCTCACTTAAGTTGTTGAGCGGACTCGAAACAAAGTAAGGGCGCAACTAGCTACGAGTTGGTTCCTTCGCGCACAGGTTTTCCATACAAAGCACGGTCGTTCGAGGAAGGTAACTTAAAATTTTTAAAACTGACTGCTCAAGTTTTAACAACTTAGCTTTTCTGTCGTTTGCTTCCCGGTAAGGCGAAACTTCCTCGAGCAACGCTTGGTCCACACCATTATCTTCTCCTTTCCCCAGGCAAACTTGTGGGCGAGCGAACCTTCCTTTCTTTGAGAAAGAGAAAGAAGAGAAAATAAAGATATGGAGCCTTATGGCTCGTTATTGCTTACCGGTGGTAGTGCTGCACAAAATGTCAGATAATGCATGCAAAATAAAGTAGAAAGCATGAAATTGACAAGGTGTGCGGAGCACAAAGAGCTTTACTTATGCACGGGGTCTGCGCCCGGCTTTGTACAAAGGATTACATGCAACATCGGCAAGACTTGTACAAAAGGTGGTTGCCGGAACAGGTTCCGGCAACCGCGCTTCTCTGAGTAAAACTTACGAAGATGCTCAATGTTCGAGGAGTTGCTCACGGAATGCCATCTTCGGTCTCAAAGCGGATAGCACCAGGCCTAGTGACTCGCTTCACCCGGTAAGGGCCTTCCCACTTCAAGGCGTCAACTTGTTGGAAATCTTGGCGGACTGAACGGCGAAGAACAAGGTCGCCTTCCTCGAGACTTACGGCATTAACTTTCCGGCTATGGTAGCGGCGCAAAAGCTTCTTTGGTATCGAGCAGCTCGTCTGACAGCACGAAGGCGGTCCTCCTCAAGGAGCAGCGCGTCATCTTGTCGCAATCGCTGCTCTTGCTCAAGCTCATCATAAGCGAGCACTCGAGGTGACCCGTATCACGAGTTTCGTGGGGAGAACTGCCTCGCTCCATAAACCAGGCGAAAGGTGTATGCGGCGGTGGCTCGATTTGGCGTCGTCTGATCGACCAAAGAACCACCCGCAGCTCCTCAATCCAGATTCTTTCCGCACTTGTGCGGCTCGTCGAAAGTTACGGTCTTGAGCTCGCAACACTTCAAAGATTCGCCCTCTCCGGCTTGACCGTTGCTTCTCGGATGAGCAAGCGAAGCAAAGCAGAACCTTGGCGCCAAGATCTTGGACATACTGCATGAAGGTGCGGCTCGTGAATTGCGTGCCATTGTCGGTGATGGTCCTGTTAGGGATTCCGAAACGGCAAACAATCGACCTGAAGAACTTGACTGCTGACTTTGCTGTCACCTTCCTCACTGCTTCCACTTCCGGCCACTTTGTGAACTTGTCGATTGCAACGTACAAGTACTCAAAAGCCCCGATAGCTTCGGGGAAAGGCGAGGATGTCGAGCCCCAGGACCGAAAATGGCGAGGATAAAGGGATCGTCTGGAGAGCTTGAGCTGGCTGGTGTATCTGTTTGGAATGGGCCGCACGCTTCACACTTGGTTACTTGTGCGATTGCATCACGGAGGGCTGTTGGCCAAAAGAAACCTTGCTGGAATGCTTTGCCGGCAAGTGCTCTTGCGCCAATGTGGTGACCACATATGCCTCCATGTATCTCTGCCAACAGCTTTTGTCCGTCTTCCCGATGAATACACTTCAATTTCACACCGTTGAGTCTTCTTCTGTACAGTGTGTTGTCGACAAACTGATACATACTTGATTGCCGGGCTACTCTTTCCGCTTCTTCTTGCTCTTCGGGAAGTTCTCCTGTCTGAAGGAAAAGGACAATCTGTTGTGCCATGCTGGAGCTTGCGGCTCGACAACAAGGACTAAAGGCACATCTGCTGCTGCAGGAACATCCGCTTCTACGGTGAAAACCTGTGGCTCAGCCGGAGCTTGATGTTCCCCGGCAAGCTTGCCGGAGCAAAACTTGTCGGGAGTGTCTGCTTCAACGGAACAAACCCTAGGGCTTGCCGGAGCCGACTGCTCCTCAGCACCCTTGGTGTTGACCTTGAGGACCTTCTTGGCGGCGGCTTCGGGGAGCTCTGCCGGAAAATAGTCACTAGAGGTCAACTTCCTCTTCTTGCTCTGTCTAGTTGATGGCGTTACAGTTGGTTGAGTCAGCTTGAGCACAAAGATCCCTGGTTCCACAGGTAACTTAAGTGCAGTGCACTTCGACAGGCCATCAGCAATGTCGTTCTGAGCTCTTGGAACATGTTCCATCTGTAGGCCGTCAAAGTGCTCTTCTAGCTTTCTCGCTTCATCAACGTAAGCCTCCATCAACGGACTCTGATAATCCTTGTTCACTTGGCGGACGACTAGCTGTGAGTCACCCCTGACAATGAGCTTCTTGCTCCCAAGGTCTACTGCGATCCTGAGACCGGCAAGCAACCCTTCATACTCTGCAGTATTGTTTGTTGCTTGCTCCTTGGGAAAGTGCATCTGGACTACGTACTTGAGGTGCTCTCCGGTGGGTGTGACAAGTAGCACTCCCGCACCGGCGCTTTGCAGTGAGAAGGCACCATCAAAGTACATCAGCCACTCTTTGCTTGCTTCCTTGACGGGGATGCTCGTTTCTGGAATTTCTTCATCTTGTGTTGGTGTCCATTCTGCTATGAACTCCGCCAATGCTCTGCTTTGGATAGTTGAAGTGCTCTCAAACTTGAGGCCAAAGCTTGACAGTTCAGTGCCAACTCAACAATCACACTTGTTGTACGGATTTTGCAGTATCCTCTTGATGGAAAGCGAGTGACGACTGTGATCTCATGTGCTTGGAAGTAATGGCGCAGCTTTCTCGAGGCCATGAGAAGGCCGAAAAGCAATTTCTGCACACCAGAGTACCTTGACCTAGCCACCTGCAGAAGGGAACTGACAAAGTAAACTGGGCGCTGCACCATCCTTCTGTGCATCTTCTCATGCGCTTGCGCAGATCCATCCTTGTCGGGGCCAGAGCTTGCCGGTGAAGTCCCTTGCTTGTCGCTGGATGTAGTTGCCGTGGTTGCTGGCTCATCATCCGCCTCCCTCTCCGCTACTAACGCAGCACTAACCACTTGATTGGTTGCCGCTAGATATAGCAGCAACTTCTCTTGTGGCTTAGGTGCGACAAGTGTTGGAGTGGAGGATGGTATCTCTTCAAGTCTGCGGTAGCGCAGCCTCCGCTTCGGAGTCCATTTCATTGGACCTGCCTTTTTCAATATTTTGAAAAATGGCGAGGCCTTCAGCAGACCTAGAGATAAACCTGCTGAGAGCAGCTACGCAACCGGAAAGTCTTCATACATCCTTGACGCGCTTTGGTGCTTCAATATGCTCAATGGCTTTGATCTTGTCGGGGTTGGCTTCAATCCCCCGCTGAGACACGAAGAACCCGAGAAGCTTGCCGGAAGGGACTCCAAACACGCACTTCTCGGGGTTAAGCTTGAGGTTGATCTTGCGCAGATTTGCAAAGGTTTCGTCTAAATCTTGAATCAGAGTCACTTTGTCCTTACTTTTGACCACTATGTCATCCATGTAGGCTTCCACATTTCTGTGTATTTGCGGCTCAAAAGCATGATGGACTACTCTTGCAAATGTTGAACCAGCATTCTTTAAACCAAAAGGCATCCGTACAAAACAGTATGTGCCACATGGGGTGATGAACGCGGTCTTCTCCTCATCCTCTTCTGCCATGAAGATTTGATGGTATCCTGAGTATGCATCAAGAAATGAAAGCAAATCACATCCGGCCGTGGAGTCAACAATCAGGTCGTCTGGCGGCAAGGGAAATGGGTCTTTGGGACAAGCTTTATTAACATCGGTAAAGTCGATACAAAGCCTCCATTTCCCATTTGCTTCTTATACGACTACAGGATTGGCGACCACGTGGGATGGAGCACTCCTCGACAAGGCCTCTTGCTTCCAATTTCTTGATTTCTTCTGCGATGAATTCTTGGCGCTCCTTTGCTTGCTTCGACTTTCTTCTTGACAGGCGGCGCGCATGAGGACAAGCGGCAAGATGGTGCTCAATTACTTTCACAGGAACACGGGGATGTCGGGGCGGTTGCCATGCAAACACGTCGACGTTCGCCCGCAGGAAAGCAACGAGCGCGCGTTCCTATTTAGGGTCGAGAGTGGCACTGATGGTGAAGGTACCACCAGTGCCGTCCTCCTTGCCGGACACCTTTTTGGTCTCTGGTGGAGCTCCCATTGCCCTCTTACACTTGCCGGTGGAGCTCGATGGTGCGTCCTCGACAGTAGCGCAGCACTCCGAAGAGGTGCGCTTGCCGGAGTGGGCATCAGAGCTCTTGCCGGACTTGGTCTTCTTCTTCGCCCCGGGAGCTTCAACGGCAAGTGACTTGCGATCTTTTGCGGCTGCTGCTTCCCGGTAAATCTTGTCGGCGCAGATAAGAGCATCCTTCTTGTCGCCAGGGACAGAGATGACACTTATCGGGCCTGGCATCTTCAGCATGTTATATGCATAGTGAGAGGCCGCCATGAATTTGGCGAGTCTTTGGGCGGCCAAGTATCCCATTGTAAGGCAATGGAAAGTCAGCAACGTCAAAGGTGACCCTCTCGATCCTGAAGTTCAACTTCGCTGCCAAATGTTACCGGCAACGTGATCTTTCCCTTGGCTTGCTCCTTCCGGATTGATTCCTTGGAATGTGCGGTCTCTTCGAGCTCGCTATCGAGGATCTGGAGTTTCGGAGTACCGCTGAGGAGATCAGGTTCAAGCCGGCCCGCAAATCAACTAGCATCTTAGTGACTTTGAGGTTGCGGATGGTTGGTGAAACCAACATCGGCAAGCACCGACCACGATTATGTGATCGGTGGTCCTCAATATCAAAGATGATAGGTGTCTTTGGACCATTTCAGAGGCTTGCGTGACTCGACGGATGGTTCTGCCGCATTGACTTCCCGCATCCATTGCTTGAGTTGGCGGTGTGAAGTATGCAGAGAAGCACCGCCGTCAACGCACAAGACCTCTGTGGCTTTCTGGAACTCCTGCTCATCGGTCTCGTCATCATCCATGTCTTCGTCGTCGTCTTCATCTTCATCCTTGTCACGGCCGCGAGGAGGTCTGTCTCCTTGTCGCTGCTTGGCTTTGCCGCGACGTCCTCCTCGGCCGGGACGTTTCTTGCCGGATCCCCCAGCACCTTCCTAGGCCTTCTCCTTGTCGCGTCGCTCGTACTCAGCCTTTTGCTGCTCGACAAGCTGCTCGACTTTCTTGCAGCTCTGGAGGTCATGACCCTTGGTGCGGTGGATCTTGCAGTACTGCTTGTTGGTGCCGTCTTGCTTGTCGGCGACCGCCACAGCCTGGCAGTTGGTGCCAGCGGCAATCTCCTTGCCGGAGCTTCCAACTTTGGCTTGCTTGGCGCTACCTCCGTTGCCGGACTGCTCAACAACTAGCACATCTTTGCCTTTCTTTTTCCTGTTGTTCCGCCGCCGGCTTTTCTTTGCCGGGGCAACCTCCTCACTATCAGATCCTCCTGCTTCTACATTCTCCCCGGGGAGTCTCCTCCCTTCCTCAGCACGTGCACACTTGTCGGCCAGGGCATATAGCTCACTGACGTCCTTGATCTTGCACATCGCCATCTCCTCCTGCATCCTGTGGTTTCGCACGTTCTGATGGGAGCAGCTGATTACCATGGCAGGGTGGACATCTGGGATGTTGTCTTTGTCTGTGGCTGAATCTCTCGAATGTACTTGCGAGGGGCTCTCCTTCATACGGACGGCGAGATGAAGGTCGCTTTCTTGGCCATGAGGTTTGTGGCCGCCTGTGAAGGCGCCGGCAAACTGATGGCATAGATCCGCCCAAGAAGATATGGAGTTGTCCGGCAAGTGCATGAGCCAGGATCTGACATTGGGCTTGAGCACCAGCGGGAAGTAGTTGGCTAGAATCTTGTCGTCCCGTCCCCCGGCAGCTTGCACCGCAATGGTGTAGATGCTGAGAAACTCTGATGGATGCGACTTGCCGTCGTACTTCTCTGGTACATCTGGCTTGAAATTCTTCATGCTGGGCCACTGGACTTGCCGCAGCTCATGAGTGAACGCAGGGCAACCCACCGCGTACGGCAAGCCGCCTGGTTCCCCTGGCGCGTGCATGTCGACAGAGGGCCTAGCGCGCTGGTCGGATTGTCTCCGCGCTTCTCTTCGGCGCTCGATGCAAGTTCGAGCGTCTTCTTGTTGTTGTTCATGAAGAACTTGGCACTGATCGCGACGAGCTCGTGGATCCGATGACGCGGTGGAGTCGCTGTCGAGGTGGATCCGGCGAGTCGGCGATCTTGGCCTTCAGGGTGGAGAGTGCATGGTGGTTGCACCCCCACAAGTTTCGTCGCCACCGGCTCGTGCCTTGTCGTCCTAACGCGGCAGCGATGTATTCGGTTGCCGCGGAGTGTAGCCGTTGGCAAAGCCGATGAGACTCTGAATGGTGGCCCTCCATTCGTCAACCTTGTCGGCTGTTGGAGGGTAATCCAGGAGTAGTTGAGCTCTCGCCAAAGCTTCTGCTGGAGTGGTGGGTGGTAGTGGCGAACGGCGCGAAGAGCGGGATATGCTCGGACTTCTAACTATGTTAGAAGGAGCAGTATCCTGTCCCGGCGACCGTGCCTCGCTCGCGCCAGCCTGTTGGCGTGCATGCTGTTCTTGAGCATCCCGAGATCCACCAGCTCGATCTTGGCCCAACAAACGTATGGTACTGCGAGTACCATGACGCTGTCGGTCCCGCGCCTCCTGAGATGGGCGCGGTGCATGTAGGGACGCCGAGGTCTGCGTAGCCTTGTCCTTGGACCTGGCTGCACCGTGGGCTCCCTCGTCGACGCCCGCTCTTCCGCCGACGTCTACCCCACCACCTGTTTGCTCTGGTGGCGGTGGGATCGACGAGGACGGAGCATCAGCCGCCGAAGCCTTCTTCTTCGGTGGCATGTCGATGAAGACGATGAAGATGTTGCTCGTGTGAATGCCGGATCAGGTTCACACAATCTCGACGCCCCCTACCTGGCGCGCCAAAGATGTCGGGGAAACTGATCCACGAACACCTATGGGACCGGCGGACCGAGCCCCTTTCGGTTCAGCGGGGGGCGGAGATCGCACGAAGAGCGGATCGAGGCGAAGCACACGAGCAGTTTACCCAGCTTCGGAGCTCTCCGGAGAGATAACACTCCTACTGCTGCATGTATGTGTGTATTGAGTTCTTGCTCGGGAGCGCTGAGTGCTACGAGACCGAGCGTGAGTGTCTTTCCAAAGGAACCGAACCCCTCTACGTTGCGCATGGGCCTCCTTTTATATGCTCAAGGGGTCTCCGACAGGTGGCAACGTAGACAAGGGCAAAAATGGAAAAAGAGTTGCGGTTGGTACAGCTACTTGTACAGTGTATCATACCTAACCCTGACGCCAGGGGACAAAGGCATTAAATGCCCGTCTATGTCGCCTAAACAGTGCGGAAAGGGACCGTCAGGGACGCCATCGCTTGCCACGATGGCAATCTTGTCAGCGCCGCTTGCCACCGAGCACCGCTGGCTGCACAGCCTCTTGCCACGCGCGCCTGGGAAGGTCCCAGGACGACACGTTGGTGGATGTGCTGGAGCGCTGGTGGTTTGCCGCGGCAAGCGCCTTGTCGCGGTCGTCATCTTGCCGCGCACGGAAGCTTGTCGCTCACCGGGCCTTCCCGGCAAGCTCCTCTTGCCGGGGCCTTGTCTCCTAGGTGCTTTGAGTGGCCTTCCCGGCAAGCTCTTCTTGCCGGGGCCTTGCCTCCTTGGCTGGAATACTTTGTTCTTGAATGGCTCCAAAGGAGCCACGGAGGTCCTTGGCGGTCACCTGGCAAGCCTTGCCGCGGGGTGCTGCAACTGCCCGTGCACAAGTTCGGGATACTAGGGTACCCCTACTCTAGTACACTGACACCATCATTCTCACGGAAGATATTAAAAAGATGAAGCATATGAGGCAAACTCAATTCCATTTTTTTGCTTTTTCTTTTATAGACTAAACTAGTGATAAAACAAGAAACAAAAAGATTCGATTGCAAGATCCAAAGATATACCTTCAAGCACTCACCTCCCCGGCAACTGCGCCAGAAAAGAGCTTGATGTATACTACGCAACCTTCTCCTTGTAGACGTTGTTGGGCCTCCAAGTGCAGAGGTTTGTAGGACAGTAGCCAATTTCCCTCAAGTGGATGACCTAAGGTTTATCAATCCGTGGGAGGCGTAGGATGAAGATGGTCTCTCTCAAACAACCCTGCAACCAAATAACTAAGAGTCTCTTATGTACCCAACACACCCAATAAAATGGTAAATTGTATAGGTGCACTAGTTCGGCGAAGAGATGGTGATACAAGCGCAATATGGATGATAGATATAGGTTTTTGTAATCTGAAAATATAAAAACAGCAAGGTAACAAGTGGTAAAAGTGAGCATAAACGGTATTGCAATGGTAGGAAACAAGGCCTAAGATTCATACTTTCACTAGTGCAAGTTCTCTCAACAATAATAACATAAGTGGATCATATAACTATCCCTCAACATGCAACAAAGAGTCACTCCAAAGTCACTAATAGCGGAGAACAAACGAAGAGATTATAGTAGGGTACGAAACCACCTCAAAGTTATTCTTTCTGATCGATCTATTCAAGAGTCCGTAGTAAAATAACACGAAGCATTCTTTCTGTTCAATCTATCATAGAGTTCGTACTAGAATAACACCTTAAGACACAAATCAACCAAAAACCTAATGTCACCTAGATACTCCAATGTCACCTCAAGTATCCGTGGGTATGATTATATGATATGCATCACACAATCTCAGATTCATCTATTCAACCAACACAAAGAACTTCAAAGAGTGCCCCAAAGTTTCTCTTTGGAGAGTCAAGACGAAAACGTGTGCCAACCCCTATGCATAAGTTCACAAGGTCACTGAACCTGCAAGTTGATCACCAAAACATACATCAAGTGAATCACGTGAATATCCCATTGTCACCACAGATAAGCATGGCAAGACATACATCAAATGTTCTCAAATCCTTAAAGACTCAATCCGATAAGATAACTTCAAGGGGAAAACTCAATACATTACAAGAGAGTAGAGGGGGAGAAACATCATAAGATCCAACTATAACAGCAAAGCTCGCAATACATCAAGATCGTATCACCTCAAGAACACGAGAGAGAGAGAGAGAGAGATCAAACACATAGTTATTGGTACATACCCTCAGCCCCGAGGGTGAACTACTCCCTCCTCGTCATGGAGAGCCCTGGGATGATGAAGATGGCCACCGGTGAGGGATCCCCCCTCCGACAGGGTGCCGGAACAGGTTCTCGATTGGTTTTTGGTGCCTACAAAGGCTTGCGGCGGCGGAACTCCCGATCTATTCTGCTCTCCAATGTTTTTAGGGTATATGGACATATATAGGCGAAAGAAGTCGGTCAGGGGAGCCACGAGGGTGGGGGCGTGCCCAGGGGGTAGGGCGTGCCTCCCTGCCTCGTGGCCACCTTGAAGCTTCCCTGACTTCAACTCCAAGTCTCCCGAAGGTTTCATTCCGTTTGGACTCTGTTTGATATTCCTTTTCTTCGAAACACTAAAATAGGCAAAAAAACAGCAATATGGGTTGGGCCTTCGGTTAGTAGGTTAGTCCCAAAAATGATACAAAAGTGTAAAGTAAAGCCCATAAACATCCAAAACAGGTAATATAATAGCATGGAACAATAAAAAATTATAGATACATTGGAGACGTATCATTGACCACAAGTTGGGCCATTGTTTGGATTGCAGCAAAGTTTTTGGCTCACAGCCATCTTTTTGGCTAGCCGTTGTGATTCTGCACTAGCATGTGGGCGAGTTCCCGGCGGCTATTTCCTTCGCCAAAATTTTGGCATGCCGTCGTTTTGGTTGGGCTGGTGTGGGCATAATCCAAAAGACCCCTATACCAAAACTTATTCCAAATCGGCCCAATTTTTTTACCACAACATGTTAGTGCCATGACATGACACCATGCCAAGTTTTGATAGATTTCCAGACTAGTTTTGGATTTACATGAATTTAAAATTCAACTTTCTCGATGTTCTCGGACGAGTCACGACGCCCAGATGTTTGAATTTCATTCTCATTTCTTCCATGGGACCTAGAAATTCAACCAAGGACACATATGTGATTTTTCAACCAACTTTGGTGCACCGGAGCATGTGCCTGCAGTTCAAATTTGGATTATGCACATTAAAAGTCTAGAAACTCAATTAATGTATAAAAAGGCCAAACGAACCCGAAATAATTCCAAAATTTAACAGGGCACTCATATAGTTCCTTGTTGCCTCTGTAAAGAAAATTAGGGGGGAGGCAACGTATATCGTTTCGCACACAAACGTGACACGTTCCCTCTCGGAATCACGAGGCTTGTTGAGAGAATCTCCGGTTTTGCAATAAGCTTATACCAAAACTTGTCACAATTCAGCCAAAAATTATACATATGAAAACAGGGTTTAGATTATCCCGAACATCTCGTTACCTAGACCAATGTACTATGATTTGAATTCAACATAAAATGGATACACATATTTGAATTAGAGATCGTATGGTACATGTAGTTCATAGTGAAATATGATTACAGCTATATGCATGTTTTTTGTTATCAATATAATATTTAAATGATTGTATAACTTGACAACAATCGTATTCAAATAAGGAAAATTGATTCAAATTTAGTCCATATGGTAGACGACAATATATATGTTCACAGGGTGGAGTAAAATGTTCATATATGATGGAAGATCAAAATGTATGACTACACCAATTATAAACTACAAGATCACCTAACGATATATTCGAATTCAACATAACATGGATTCAAAAATTGAAATTCGAGATCCTGGCATTTGTAATCATATAAAAAGGGACATTACTCTTTCTTTTGGTGGGAATTGATTTGTTTTTTGTTGTTGTTGAGGGAAGTGTGAATCGATTTGATGCTTGTCTGAGGTTATCTTGTTCTCTCGATTATTTTTACATTTTTCTTGTAGTTTTTTCAATGGCATCTATAGCAATATAGTAAAGGGACATGACTCTCTTGTGTCTTGTATGAATTGTTTTTACATCGTTAAGTTTGTTCTCGCGAACAAGGAATCCGCACCATGTTATCCAAAATTTTCAAGCTCGGTATCTTTTGTCTCACCTGCTTTGAAACTCCCACCTCTTCAACCCGCGCATCTTTGTTATCCCGAAATTTTGGTGCGCGCGAAAACTCCCTCCTCATCCGAAATTGGTCCCGCATCCCAGACACGTGAAATCCCCATTCTACCTCTCAGCCAAAAACGAAGCTCGACGTCGCGGTGTCAAAACCGGTGGGGTACGCTGGTAACTTACCCTATATTTCGGACAAGCGCGTCCCTAAGCCATGGCTCCCCCTCCCTTCCCCTTCGTTCCCCCCATTCGTACACCGAGGCCGCCAAAACCCGCGATATCCCATGCTCCTCCGTCGGCCTCCTGACCACCGCCCAGCCGCACACTCTTCCCCGACTACTTCGTCCACCGCAACAGCTAAACCGTCCCTCATCCACTGCACCGGATGAGGATCCGTCGTTGATCTCGTTGTCCCGCTGGATCAGCCGCCCCGTCCTCCACCTCCAAGGAGCTTCCCCAATGTTCGCCTCGTCTATCGTGCCACCTCCATCCTCACAGCACCGTCTTGACCTGCCCCACCGGAACCACAGCACCCTCACCAATTCCTCCGATGAAGCCGAGGCCAACTTGGCGCCACCAAGGAGGTTCTACACTCACCGCTGCATTTTATCTTTTATTCAATCTCACGGGGCTACCGGTGCTCGATACCGAGCAGCCATGGCGGGTATCCATCGACGGCGCCGTCGCCGGCCACATCATCCACGACGTCTCTCCCCCCATGTCGTTGCTTCCTCGGTGGCGACTTCCACACCGACACTAGCTGCAGCTGCTCCGGCTCTCGCTTGCACTGCGGCTCTGTTCTTGTTGTTGGTCGCGCTGCTGCACTGCTCTTGCTTTCGTTCGTGCTGCTGCTCTGCTCTGCTATTGCTGTCGGTCGCGCTGCTGCTCTGCTCTTGCTCTAGTTCGTGTTGCTGCTCTGCTCTTGCTCTCGCTCGCGCTGCTGCTGCTGCACGACCTCCGGCAGCTACAGGAGTTGCTTCTTTAGCACTCTCTCGTGGTGCTACTGCACGACTTGCTCTCTGCTAGTGCGTTCCCTCCTCGAGCGTCTGCTGATTTAGGTCACTGCTTCTCTGCTACTAATGCTTGAACACCCTAAACAACTATTGCAATGCTCTACTACTAGTTCAATCAGTTTCGACAGTAAAATTCAGTTTTGATTGTAAAGTTCAGTTTCTTCAGTTAAGTTCAGAGTGAACAGTACTTACAGCATCTGTCAAAGTGGTCGTGGCGTGGCTGATGCGTTTTACATCTAGCACTTTTTGGTGATGTATTTTACATCATCTATTGCAGATGATATTAGAGTCCCACTTCAGATTAACGTTGTATGTCTTGTCCTGCTTCATCCTCGCCGCCGTACACCTCACCGGAGCTGCTCCAACGATGGAACCGTCCATCACAGCGGAGCAGTACCCTCGGCGCCATTTCCAGAGGCCTCAGATCTTCTTCCCCGCCTCCGACAATCACACCAGCATCACCATCCTCCACGTCCAACCCAATGATGCTGAGGTCCACAAGGCTATGCCAAAGAGGTTGTACAATCGTCGCATCACTTTGTTACTCTGCGTTCATGTCGTTCCCTCAGGGATCCTTTGCTATGGAACTACTATGGTACTACTATTCATGCATTTGGTTAGAAGGAGTGGAGCAAAGAAAAACTGGAGGATTTTTTTCCTTTGGTGTCTCTTTCAAAGGAAAAACGTAGGAATTTTAATATTCACTTGGATGTCCTTTTCAAATTAATATGAAAGAACAGAACTAATTGCATTACTGTCATAATAAGATTCTTATTTTTTTTAGTTTTCACGTGGTTTGACTTTAATTTGACCACGTTTCTGCATTCATGTGTTCTTCCAATTCATGTGAACCAAACACCCAGGTTGACTGAAATCCTATGTCCCAAATGCTCTATTTTGCACGTGCATTCCTATCCTATTCTTGTGTTTTTCTTGTCCCTGCGTTTATAGAATCCTCCAATTCTAAGGATCCCTTACAGATTTACTTCATTTTTAGATAGGCGTCAAAGAAAACTCTGTGTGTTATGTCCTTCTCCTGCCATGCCGTCATCCACCCCACCTGAGGTGCACCATCGACAGAAGCGTTCACTACAGCAGAGATCCCCTACAGACTTTCTTTCGCCACCTCAGATCATCTTCCCTGTTGCCGGCAGCCACGCCAACTGCATTACCATCATCGACTGAGCAGATGAACCTGAGGACTACACAGTCCTAGAAGAGAGGCCACAGTCTTTCGTGTTTGCTTGCGTTATACATCGGTTATTATTACCTGCTACTTTATCATTCAAACTTGAGTTTTAAAATGCCCGTGGGTCTCATATCGAGGAAGCAACGAATAGTATCTGGCTACTATCTGGTTCATCTGGGGTCTTCTATGTGGTTCATGTTGGGTGGGCAACAAACATTAGATGATCCATTGTCTACCTTTTTAAACTGAAGCTATAATCTACCAGCTATCATTAGTTTTGGATCCATCCACTCGTTTGCTACCATCAGTCTTGACTTTTGCATGCACCCTTAGGCCTTACAAAATCTAACCATTTTTATTATTATGCATGTCAGATATTGTACACAATCGTACTGAACATGTAGAGAAAAAGATAAGACCATTGTGTGGGAATATAATGTCATGCAGACGCTGCTCCATGGTGGGCGAAGTGCCCCCCCCCCTCCCGCATTTCCAGATTGCATTTTGGAGGAAGATAACTATTCAGATGGGGATTCAAAAGGAGCCGACCACTCATGTTTACCGCCTGAGGTGTTTGCCCTAACCTGGCATGCTGATGTTGGTCATATCATGCATATGGTGTCTCGCATTGCTTACATTATACATCTTATATGTCATCAGTTTAGTTTAGATTTTCTTTGTGTGAATGCCACATGTTTGGTTTCTATATCATACTCCCACCGTTCCTAAATATTTGTCTTTTTAGAGATTTCAACAAGTGACTACATACGGAGCAAAATGAGTGAATCTACACTCTAAAATATGTCTATATACATCCGTATCTAGTAGTCCATTTGAAATCTCTAGAAAGACAAATATTTAGGAACGGAGGGAATATATGGGAATTATGCAATGCCATCTTCTTTAGCCAGGCATCATATACGTGAATCATGCAATGCCATCCTGTTTAGCCAGTGATTGTATATGTCAATTGTATCGTGCCGTATTTTTTACATAATGTATTCCATTTGTCAACAATGTTTATACATTCATCTACTCTTCCTGTGCATAAGCCATTTGAGTAGGTCATGGGAAAATCTGGAGTGAAAACAAGGTCTTACGAGCGATCGGTGCTACTGTCGATGCAGATTTCTTGCTGGTTACAAATAGCTCCTCGGAGGAGGATTGAGAGGCAGATGACCGGTCGTGTGCCCCCCGAGGTGCATGCTCTAACTTAGCAGGGTTATATTGCTCATATCGTGCATATGGTGTCTTGCATTGCCATGCCATCTGCTTAGATTAGACATGCTTTATGTGAATGCCTAATGTTTGCTTTCTATATTAGATATGTGAATTATGTAATGCCATATTTTTCAGCCAGTTATCATATATGTGAATTATGCACCGCCATGTAGCCAGACATCATATATGTGAATTATCTCATGTCATCTTTTTTTCAATACGTATTCCATTTGTCGACAATCTGTGTATATTGAGCTACTCTTCATGTGTATCAGCCATTTGAGCCGGTTATGGAAAAATCTGGAGTGAAAACAAGGTCTTCAGAGCAGGCAATGGTATCTGTTCAAGCATATACCTCGATGGTTACAGGGAGCTCCTCAGAGGAGGATTTAGAGACAGATGACCAATCCTATATCCCACCTGAGGTGTATGTTCTAAGTTGCAATGTTTATATTTCTCATATCATGCATATGGTGTCTTGCATTGCTTAGTTTAGACATCATATGCACAATATTGAATTCCATCTGCTTAGTTTAGAGATCATACATGTGAGTGCCAGCTGCTTAGTATATGAATCAATTATGTCAATTATATCATGCCATCATGTATACTTAGACAACATATATGTGAAATATTTCATCCCAACCTATTTTAGAAAGACATCATATAGTTTTGTCATGTCATCATGTTTAGATACTCATCATATGTTGAATTATGCCATTATATCATGTTAAGTTATCCATCATATATCTGAAACTGTGTCATGCTATCCTGTTTAGTTAGGCATCTCATATATGTGAAATTGTGTCATGATGTTCTGTTTGGTTAGACAACATATATGTGAATTACCACATTTGTCACTCATACAATGTCTATACGTTCAATTTCTTTTCTTGTTTATCAGCCATTTGAATTGGAGGGGGTGATGACAGTATCTAAGGGAGCAAAAACATGTTCTTCACAAAAGACAGTGCTACCCATCGATGCAGATAGAACCATGGTTGTACTGGCCCACAAACTAGCCCCACCACACATAATCCAGACTCTTCCAAATTGCACACTTACACCATTGGGCAGAGAACCAGCTACAATCCATCTAACCGCAACCCGAGCGGATAGTAACCCACTTCTAGTTGACAAAGCCCCATGTCCACCACAGAGTACCCCCACACGAGCAGTTTGTAAAGAAACTGCAGTGCCCAAAGCACGAAGACCACCACAGCTAACCAAAACTCCACGTTTAAAGCAGAAGAGCAACTGTTTTCAGGTCAGATTCCGTAGCTATGGTCCATACTCCTTTGCTCTTGCATCAACGTATTTACTGATACCAACTACTTTCCAATTTGAAGGATCCAATTGAAAATCCAATGGCGCAACAGGTATGTTTTAAACCTATTTCTTTAACTAGATTGTTGTTCTAACTTCTTGCTCTATGTTGATTTCAGTTTAAGTTGTATAAACAGTTATGTTCTCGTGTGATGCACATTACAAGTGTTGCCAATGCTGTGTAGTTTCTCACACTTATATTACATCTATCTTTGTTGTGTCTTAAAAATATATGAGTTGAATTGTGTCTCTATCTTGATTAGGCAACATAAACTAGAATGATATGGACAATACAGTGACCATAGTACATAGATATATGTTTGTTTCATGTTGTTATCCTGTCCACCTTACTACTGAACCGGTTTACCAAAATGAGTTTCGTATACTACATGCTAAACCTGTGATGTGTCTGCTTGTTTCTCTTGTAGTATGCGAACAGAATATTGGAGAAGAGCACCCCACTATGCAATGGTAGAGAAAGTAATGCAGATAAGGTTCAAGATAGTGAGACAACCCTGTTGGTCTCCAAGAAAGGTGATAAAACGATATTGTAGAGCGGTGAGAAAACCCCACGATCCTGCGTTGATGTAGTGTTGAATTACTATCCGATCACGCTGGCACAAGCTCTTGAACTTGCTGCTGAATCACTTGGCTTCTTGATCTCGGCTACAATCTGGAAGGCATCGATCGGTTGTGCTGCGGCAAGAAGAAGAATGACCGAGAAGTCCCTGAGAATTCAGATGCGTACTTTCTTGTGCACATAGTTACTGGAGGATTTAAGCGCCAAACAAGAGAAAGTTAATAAGCTTTCTAAGCATCTTGCCAGCATTATGGGTACCCAGGATATTGTTTCTTAAGCTCTTCTGAAGTGGTTTCAGTTCTGGACTTGAATTCATTATGTTGCTTTGTTCCCTATATTTGCACTAGTGGCGAACTTTGATGCCCAGTGGATGTAATACGTGTAATAGCCGTGATAGCCTAGCGTAAGTTGCTTGCTTATGTATTTCCTTGTTATCTTGTTTATTTGTTTGCTTGTAGTCAGTGCAGTTCTTTTTCCGCGGTTTGCTAGTGGCCGCAATAACCTATTTTTTAAAACTAGGCCACAATAACCATGGACTACATATTTACTGTAGTGACACTGGGCCTCCTACCGGCCGTAGAAACAATGGGCCTTCTACGGGCCGTAGACACAATGGGCCTTCTATGGGCCGTAGACACAATGGGCCTTCTACGGGCCGTATCATCAATGGGCCTTATATGGGCCGTATGATCGATTGGCCAAACATGGGCCAATAACAAACCGCATTGTGGTCATAAATAGGCTACAGTTGGAATCGTCCGTTCATGGGCCGACTATAATGGGTCGTCGTTAATAGGCCATATTTGATGACGCTGTGAAAACGGCCCAATGTATTAACAGGCCACAAATAGGCCGACTGTAATAACAGGCTGAATTTGGCCCACAAGCAGAAAATGACAGTAACGGGTCGTACATAACCGAATGCTGGAAATGAGCCCAAGTGGGCTCTGAGAAGGCTGAAAGATACCATGGGCTGGAAACGGCCCAATGGAATAATGGGCCGTTAATTGGTATAAAGTGATACACTGTTCATTACGGGCCAGTTTCACCACGGGCCGTTAATGGGCCAAGAGTTACAAAGGGCCTCATATGGGCCGAAAGACGTCATGGGCCATACATGGGCCGGAAGTTAAAACGGGCTGGAATCATATTGGATGGCCCAGATGATGCTACTGGGCCTAATTCGGATAGGCCGTAACAGGCCCTGTGTTAGCGGGCTGTAAATGGGCTATATGCGAACAGGCCGTTAACAGGCTTTTCGTGGGCCGGCCCGCCACCTTTTGACCAAGTCAAACGGCCCTGCCTTTTCATAGGAATGGGCCTCTGTTGGGCCGTGCCACGTGTTGACGTATCATACGCGCCTTCGGTCCAATGAGTGGATGACATATGTCCCAATGGTGAGCCAACACGTGTTTCCTCCAGCCAATGATGATTTTACACATGGAAAATCCCCATTGGTCGGGGCTGTTAACGGGTTATCCGATCCAAGACCGGACCCGATAGCTTAACGGCGTTCCGTTACGATGGATGCCACGTGTCGGTCACCCTTGACGAAAGCACTTCTGTGGCGCGCGATTTATCGTCATGGAAGTGGACACTTTTGTGATGATAATTTTGGTAATGTCGTGGAACACTTCTCTGACGACCATGTATGACTATCTTGATTCTGTCATAAAATCGTCATGGATGTACATGCATGATAGAAAACATGACCTATTGTGACAAACACGTATCATCACGGAAGTGTATTTTTTTTGTAGTGAACCTGCGCACTAAAGCTATCTTTTGAAGATTATCTTGTCTGCCATGGATAATTTTGGTTGATGTTTAGCCTGCTGTGCTTAACATGCTTCTCGATGTACCTACACATGACAATTTTGGGAACGACTGTTGTTTTTCATCGCGGTTTCCTCAGGAGCTGCCTCATCAGGCAGGCTCGTGAGAGAGGCGGAGAGATCAAGGGAAGGGGTACCTCGCGAGGTTCCCGTGATGCAAGCCATGATGACCAAGGCCGGGTGGGTGCCAGGCGGGCGCCAGCACGCATAGTGTCCTCGTTTCCCCTTTGTTGCTAAGGGGGCAAGCGCAGGCGCGGAGTACCGAGGCATCATGCAAAGGTTTCCATATCGGTGCAACAAGACCAAGACCAGCAGGATGGCAGGACGGAGGTCATCGTGGAGCCCAAGATGGTGTCACCACCAGCGCCTTTGACAGGCGAAGACCACCTTTAGTCAGGATAACTTGTACTAGCTGTCCCCTTTCCAATTGGCCGTTGTTGGATCCTTCCTGCTCAATATTTGGGGAGAGGACCAGGGCCTTTATAAATAGGACTAGCCACCACCATAGGAAGGGGATAGATCGGAATCTCACCTTGAGCAGAACCACCCACCAAGCACAAGAACACCTCGCCTCAGGAGGCTGTTCTTCCCCTTGTACTTTTCATCTTTATCCCAAGAGGTAATCCACCACCACCACACTGGAGTAGGGTATTACACCACAATGGTGGCCTGAACCAGTATAAATCTTGCGTCTCTTGTCTTGTGAGTTGATCGAGCTAAGCTTACAGATCGCGGCGAGGCTGAGGGGCGAGATTCAGTAGGGGCAAATCTTCGTGCGCACACCAGTGTTCGAACCTCAAGGGTTTTGCCGGAACCCGAAATCCGACAACCGTTTGCAAAGCGTGTGCGATGTCAGACAATATCACAAACGGTGCGGGCAAATTAAACATATGTGATAGTTGCCTTATCGTACACAATTCGCAACCATGAACTTTTTTGATGAAGTATGCATCGTAACATTGCACCAGAGAATAGCGTGTGCGATAGTTGTCGTGTACGATGATGTTATGATGGTCCAACGTTTCGTAATCCTATCCGACACTCGTACGACGATTAGCTAATCTTCTTAATTAGTTATGGCATACGGTTTGGTAAAAGCGAATGTGTGTGATTGTATGCTTATCATACACGTTCTATGATAGTGAACCGATTGTGATGGCAATGCGAGCACAAACGAGTAGGAGTACTGTATATGCATCTTGGATCCCTATCACCGACGGTTTCTGGGTCGTGTGGGGAGGACCCCCCCTATCGCCCACACTCACTTGGCGACGGTTCCAAATGTCGTCACAGAAAGGGGTTAAAAACCATTTGTATAGCACCAACGCGTACCAGTGATGGTGCACTAAACTATCAAGTAGTCATCATATTGACTTGCCAAACGTTCATCACATCTGCATCTGCTCCTGCAATAGGTTTGTCACCTAGCAGTGCATCAAGGACATAATTCTTCTGTGCAGCAATGAGGATAATCCTCAGATCACAGACCCAGTCCGCATCATTGCTACTACCATCTTTCAACTTAGTCTTCTCTAGGAACATATCAAAAACATAAGGGAGCTATAATGGGAGCTATTGATCTACAACATAATTTGCAAATACTATCAGGACTAATTTCATGATAAATTAAAGTTCAATTAACCATATTACTTAAGAACTCCCACTTAGATAGACATCCCTCAAGTCATCTAAATGATACGTGATCCAAATCAACTAAACCATGTCCGATCATCACGTGAGATGGAGTAGTCATCAATGGTGAACATCTCTATGTTGATCATATCTACTATATGATTCACGTTCGACCTTTCAGTCTCCAGTGTTCCGAGGCCATGTCTGTACATGCTAGGCTCGTCAAGTTTAACCTGAGTATTCCGCATATGCAAAACTGGCTTGCACCCATTGTATGTGAACGTAGAGCCTATCACACCCGATCATCACGTGGTGTCTCGGCACGAAGAACAGTCGCAATGGTGCATACTTAGGGAAAACATTTATACCTTGAAATTTAGTTAAGGGATCATCTTATAATGCTATCGTCGTACTAAGCAAAATAAGATGCATAAAGGTAAACATCACATGCAATCAAAATATGTGACATGATATGGCCATCATCATCTTGTGCTTTTGATCTCCATCACCAAAGCAACATCATGATCTCCATCGTCACCGGCTTGACACCTTGATCTCCATCATAGTGTCGTGGTCGTGTTGCCAACTATTGCTTCTACAACTATTGCTACCGCTTAGTGATAAAGTAAAGCAAGTACATGGCATTTGTATTTCATACAATAAAGCGACAACCATAAGGCTCCTGCCAATTGCCGATAACTTTACAAAAACATGATCATGTCATACAACAACGTATATCACATCATGTCTTGACCATATCACATCACAACATGCCCTGCAAAAACAAGTTAGACGTCCTCTATTTTGTTGTTGCAAGTTTTACGTGGCTGCTATGGGCTTCTAGCAAGAACCGTTCTTACCTATGGCACAAAACCACAACATTTGCTGTTTTAACCTTCAACAAGGACCGGCCGCAGTCAAATTCGATTCAACTAAAGTTGGAGAAACAGACACCCGCCAGCCACCTTTATGCAAAACTAGTTGCATATGCAGCCGGTGGAACCGGTCTCATGAACATGGTCATGTATGGTTGGTCCGGGCTGCTTCATCCAACAATACCACCGAATCAAAATAAGACATTGGTGGTAAGCAGTACGACGATCACCGCCCACAACTCTTTGTGTTCTACTTGTGCATATCATCTACGCATAGACCTAGCTCGTAGGAAACATAGCATGCAATTTCAAAAAAATTCCTACGCTCACGCAAGATCTATCTAGGAGATGCATAGCAACGAGAGGGGGAGAGTGTGTCCACATACCCTCGTAGACCAAAAGCGGAAGTGTTTGCTTAACGCGGTTTATGTAGTCGAAGGTCTTCTCGTTCCGACTGATCAAGTACCGAACATACGGCACCTCCGAGTTCTGCACACGTTCAGCGTGATGACGTCCCTCAAGCTCTTGATCCAGCAGAGGGTCGAGGAAGTAGATGAGTTCCGTCAACACAATGTCGTGGTGATGGTGATGGTGATGTAATCCGCACAGGGCTTCTCCTAAGCACCGCGAGAATATGACCGGAGGTGTAAACTGTGGAGGGGGCGCTGCACACGGCTTGGAACAATTGATGTGTGTTGTAGGCGCCCCCCTCCCCCGTATATAAAGGAGGGAGAGGGAGAGGGCTGGCCCTAGGCGTGCCCCAAGTAGGAGGAGTCCTACTTGGGCTCCTAGTTGGATTCGGCCCCCCTTCCTTTTACTGGAGGGGGAAAGGGGGAAGGGGAGAGAAGGAGAGAAGGAAAGGGGGTGCTGCCCCCTTCCCTAGTCCAATTCGGTCTCCTCCCTGGTGGGGGGCACGCCACCCCTTTGTGGGCTGGTGTGCCTCCCTCCTATGGCCCATATCTTTCCCCGGGGGGTTCCGGTAACCCCTCCGGTACTCCGATATGTACCCGATACATTCCGGAACACTTCCGGTGTCCGGAACATTCGGTCACCAAAACACATAACTCATATAATACAAACTATCATCGAACGTTAAGCGTGCGGACCCTACGGGTTTGAGAACTATGTAGACATGACCGAGACACCTCTCAGGTCAATAACCAATAGCGGAACCTGGATGCTCATATTGGTTCCCACATATTCTACGAAAATCTTATCTGTCAAACCGCTATGACAACATACGTTATTCCCCTTGTCATCGGTATGTTACTTGCCCGAGATTCGATCGTCGGTATCTTCATACCAAGTTCAATCTCGTTACCAGAAAGTCTCTTTACTCGTTCCGTAACGCATCATCCATAACTAACTCATTAGTCACATTGCTTGCAAGGCTTCATATGATGTGCATTACTGAGAGGGCCCAGAGATACCTCTCCGATACTTGGAGTGACAAATCATAATCTCGATCTATGCCAACCCAACAAACACCTTCGGAGATACCTGTAGAGCATATTTATAATCACCCAGTTACGTTGTGACGTTTGATAGCACACAAGGCATTCCTACGGTATCCGGGAGTTGCATAATCTCATAGTCGAAGGAATATGTATTTGACATGAAGAAAGCAGTAGCAATTAAACTGAATGATCATTATACTAAGCTAACGGATGGGTCTTGTCCATCATATCATTCTCGTAATGATGTGATTCCGTTCATCAAATGACATCACATGTCTATGGTTAGGAAACTTAACCATGTTTGATCAACGAGCTAGTCTAGTAGAGGCTTACTAGGGACACGTTATTTTGTCTTTGTATTCACACATGTATCAAGTTTCCGGTTAATACAATTCTAGCATGAATAATAAACATTTATTACGAAATAAGGAAATATAAAATAACAACTTTATTATTGCCTCTAGGGCATATTTCCTTCAGCGTTCCCATTTCTCTCTCACTCTAGAAGCCATTATTATTGAGCTGTTGGACCACGCCTTGGCAGGGAATGATATTTGGGACATGGTGATTGTCGATCAACAATCTCTCATGGTTCTGTCTACTCTAGGCGCCACATCTACAGATTTGGTAGCATTGCTCGAAGAAAACCAATATGTGTTCAAGCAACCCAGTGTCTACCACCTCATCGGGTTTATGATCATGCCATTACCTTGTAAGCCGGTCATACTCCGCCTAATTCCCGACCTTATTGCTATTCATGGCAGCAGAAAGATGAAACTGAGTGTTAGGTCGCAGAAATGATCGTCTTTGGTGGCGCACAGACTAGTATGAGTCCTAATGCTTTACCTATCCTCCTGGTCAAGAAGGACAACAACTGTCATTTCTGTGTTGATTACCATAAGTTGAATACAATCACGGTGGAGAACAAATTCCCCTACACCATCATGCATGAACTGTTGGATGAGTTGGTGGGTCACAATTATTCTCTTAATTGGATTTGCGTGTGGGGTATCACCGGCTTCTCACGAGGGAATTAGATGAAGACAAAACGCCATTCAACACACTAGCATGTCACTTTCTATTCCGTGTACACCGTTTGGTTTGACTAAAGCATGCGCCACATTTCAATGTGTGATGAACAATATTGTTGCCCCTCACATAAGAAAGTTTGTCATTGTCTTTTTGGACAACATACTTATTTATAACCCATCAGACGGTCCCAAACTTTTTTTCTAGACATTGGTACTTAACTTTGTTACCTCGACAACCTATCATCCTCAAACTGATGGTCAATCGAAACTGGCGAGTTAATGCCTGGAGCAATATCTGCTCTGTGCGGTGCATGACCGTCCAAAAGCATGGAAATGTTGGCTTCCAATATAATGGCGGGTTCTCGTACAATTCATCTTATCATACATCATTTGGGTGCACTCCTTTTAAACCCCTCTATGGTGTGAAGCCCAAATTTGGTACCATGCCCGTCGACAATGGTGATCTACGTACTTCATTGGCAGAATTGGCTATCGATCATGAGGATTTATTACTGCACTTACAAGAACACCTTTGTCAGGCTCAGGAGCGCACTAAATCTCAGGAAGATCGACGCCGCCATGACCGGGAAGTCGTTGTCGGTGAAGATGTGTTGTTGAAGTTGCATCCATATACTCAATCATCTCTGGTTAATGGTCTTTGCCATAAGCTAGGCATGGATTTTTGTTTTTGACCATTCAAGGTGACATCGCCTCAGAGTAGTGGCGTACAGATTGGAGCTACCAGCGGCAAGTCAAATACATCCGGTGTTCCATGTTTTACAATTGAAGCCTTTTACGACGAATTACACTCTGGTATTCTCTGAACTTCCATAGCCACCTCATCTATCGGTGATTGCCTTACAACCCGAAGCAATCCTCGAGTCGACTCGTCAAGAAGGGCAATGCGGTGATTCCATGGATCAAAGCGAAGTGGCGAGGCATTTCTCAGGAGCACGTGACGTGGCAAGACTACAATGTGTTGCACACTCAATTAACTCTAGCGACCATTTGGGATGAGGCATGTGTCAAGGAGTGGGGAAGTGTCACGTCCCCACCCACAACTACGCTTCAGGTGTGACGGATGACCAACATTAGATCGGATCCCACGTGTCAGGGAGTGCTACCGTCAGCTGGATAGCCAAGTGGTGTGTGTGCGGCCTGTCGCCATGTGTATGTGTGTGGTGGGGGGCGGGAGGGGGGGAGGCTATTCGAACTATCCAGTAACAGAAGAGCGGGTCATTCGAAAATGTACGACGATGTCTAGTTCTCTCTCGGATTCTCTCCTTTTGTCCCTAAATAGCTAATAATCCTCTCGATTTCGTGAAATCCATCCCACGGCCTAACATGGATCCTTGGCACATCTTTAGGATCGATAGATGTAACCCCTCACATACACAAAAATGAACGGAACAAGTTTAGGTAGCACAAATCGGCAATGCAGCATGATGGTTATTTGGAACAAATCGTCAATGCAGCATCGATGGTTTAAGCAAAGATCCGTAAATATGATATCGCACAAGAGTAACATGTCCAAGCACCAATCCTTTTCTAGGAATGTATTTTCTAGCTAGTAAAACACCACATACACGATGTCCTGTGATGCTGTTACTTGCTGACTGATTTAGCAATTCGAGTGCAATGTTCAAAATTCTCCAAGTTTCCTCAAAATGAGATACAGTAAGTTGATCGCGATACTCCATCAAACCAAGACTTCTCCAGAATTCCCCCAAAATGAGAACCCAGTAAGATACCACCATCAGGATTAGGCACCGCCACCTGTTAGTTTTAAGAAACCAGAAAACAAAATTAGAACATTAGGGACATTTTAACAGACACGTCAGGAGAATGAGTGATATGGAGAAGAATTCAGAAAACAGGCACGCTAATACAAATCCACCAATGTTATCATTCAAACACGTTTATTTTCTATCCAAGACTTGATTGCAGCAGAAAGTACACAACAATCAATTTTAATAGAGATCAAGCTTCAGTTTCAGGATTTAATCAGCTGGTCATATTGTTTTAGGAAAAAGAAAAGACAATGGTCTAAGTTACCCGGATACTTCTGGAAACTGCCATATCAGGCGTATCGGCGTATCGGACACTCAGATACGTTTGGATACTTCTCAAAATGTATCGGACACGTATCCCCCTAATTTTCTGTCAATGGTGATCATGATGACAAGACCTAGATATATATACTTTAGGTACTAATACAGTGGTGACCAGACGAACAAGGCTAGGCATCCTTTATGCCTAAACACTACTACACCTGGATGGAGAGATGTATAAGTTCATGCTGACACAGCGACCGGTAATTTGGCAGCCTAGCAAGTTGCTGCCACAATAATATATATGAATGGAATTCATCACACACACAAAAATGAATGGAAGAACAAGTTCAGGTAGCACATAAAAACCATTCTATGAAGTAAGTTGCATAGAAACACAAACTACGACGCGACCAACGAGAAACTGGTATTAGGGATAGCCAGATGTTGGACAATTAATACACAGAAAACCAGTTGAAAATAATTGTAGTAATTGGCAAATATGTGCAGGACGTTTGCTTTCAGTCCATAAACTGCATGAATGGCGTAAGAGATACTGCTTGCAACAAGAATACAGCATCCTAAATATGTGAATGGATGATACCAAGAACAATGGATTCAATAAAGAAGTGTATCAGCTAAACCGAAATGACGAGAGTCATCAGCTGGTAAATTGCTACCTTCGACCTTCGTCACTTCTACTGGATGTCTGAGCGAACCAACACGTCTGAAGAGTCTTGTCTTTCCCGGTGGCCTTACCTGAAAAGGGTTAATTTGATCAATGTACAAGAATTTGACAAACAGCAACACTAGCACAACAGAATTACAAGTTTACAACAGTATAGATTTCTGTGAATTGCATACAAGAATTAAATAGCAAAAAAAGCTTGATAGTTAGAACAGATTCTCAAGAATTCAGCAGTGTATTAATAACCAATAGAACAACAATAGTTAGAGGATAACACTTGAACGGTGTAGAGCATGGTTTTCACTTTCAGTGAGATTTCACTGAATTTCGTTAATTTCAGTAGACACTGAAATATTACGTTTCGATCAAAATATTTCAGAAAATTCAGTAGTACACAGGAAATCAAATATTTTTCTAAATATTTTTTGAAAATTTCGAATATTTAATTAAATTCAAATGAATATTTCGGCCTTTTGGCTGAAATGCAAACTGAAATAACTGAATTTCACTGAATTTCAGTGATTTCAGTTGGTGCTGAAATTTTGTTGAAACTGAAAATGAAAACCATGGTGTAGAGGAGTTATTAAAAGGATCCAACATATTTTAATCCATAAGTTAGAGAGATGGAGATAAAATTTAGAGCACAGTGTAACATCAAAGCAACCAAAATCTTGCAAAATTTCTATTCAAAGTCTAAATCAATTACACTACCGTAAATATGTTCGAAGGAAAATTCTTTATGACGAGGACAACAGGAAGAAATGACAACAGATGCAAAGATTTCTCCGTGTCTATGATCTATATGAGCTTTGCAATCCCAACTGTTACCAAACACATGGTGCATAAATAATTGTTAATAGACACGATGTATCTCTAAATTTTTAGTCACCTGGTCATGAGAAAAGCATTATGTCTATTGGACGATTTTGACATAATGATCAACAGATCCAACCACTAGGATAATCAAAATATATTGTGCCGAAGATGACCCACAAAGCACCTCGGGCATTAGGCACCTAAAACTGAAAGTATAACTGAGAAGTATGTAATCTACCTGCAGAAGGGATCCAGCTCGATCCAAGCCACGGAGGAAGAACACATGGTACCGAGAAGTCATGTCCACGACGATAACTCCCAATCACCTTCTTCATGTTCATGTCCACGACGATAACGTGTTTCTTGTCAACCGTGAGGTACACCACATTGGCGTTAAGTGGGTCAAGAAGCTCAATTTGTGGCGTCTTCCGCTCCGGCAAGGGCAGCCATGGGTAGCCTCCATCCGCCCAGAGCTTGCTGAGCGCCACCCGGTGCTCCAGCGTCCAGCCGCTGCCATCCTTGTCGAGCACAAAGGAGCTGAGCAGAAACGGTTCCTTTCGAGAGACCTCGACGTACCGCAGCCGCCCTTGGCTTGCATCCACGCGCCGGTACTGACTCCAATACACCTCCCCATCGGCATCAGACAGCGGGCTCCTTGCAGGTAGCACACTGCCCCTCGGCAGCTCGACGAAGGAGAGCTCCGGCCGATCGCTGAACGGGTCGGCGGAGAGTGCGCCCAAGGTCACGTCGACCCACCACAGGCGACCGTCGAACGCCAGCGCCTGCTGGTCTATCTCCATCGGCCGCGCAGACGGGAGTTGGCACGGCGAGACCGCCACGCTCTCCCACCGGCCCTTTTCCGACAGAAACCGGAGCATGCGGTTCCCGTCCTCCAGCTCGGCGACGGCGAACCTGTCAGGCGGCCGGTGGCCGCGATCGGGCTGGGTGAGGAGGCCCATGCGGATGTGGAGAAGCGGGTTGAGCTCGAACTTGGTCACACGGTCCGGGAGGCGGTTTATCTGGCGCGTCAGAAGGTTGAAGACGAAGCGCGTGACGTTGGGGACGTGGTCGGGGTCGAGGGACTTGAGGCCGTCGGGAGGCAGCCGCAGCGCAACGCCGCCCTGCCTGGCGACGATGCGAGCAGCGTGGCGCGTCTCCGCGTACACGAGGAGGAGGAGGCCGTCGGCGCTTGCGGCGCAGACAGCGCCGCCGTGCCCTTGCACGAAGTCGCCGTCGGGGTCGGGTAGGGGGCCGGTCTTGACGAGGTGCTCTGGGACGTAAACCTCGGAGAAGCGCGGCGGCTCGGCGCTCCGACGGTCCACGCGGAGTAGCACATCGCGGCCCACGGGGGATGCGAGGCGGCGGTGGTGAGGGAGCGGCGGAGGCCGCCGGAGACGGCGGCGGAGAGGCGTAGGAGGTGGCGGAGCGGCATCTCGCTGGCCTGCGGGTGGGGATTTCCGGGTGGTGGGGAAAGTGGCTCGGTGCACATGGAGTGGGTGCACGCATCATAGATACCAGGGAGCAGGGAGGTGGCAGGACGGAAAGCAGCGTGAAGTTGTTCCACTGGCGCACGTCAGTTAGATAGGCTGAGGTTTGGTGCATGGACCGAGTTCTGCATTACGAACAGCCGTGCCATCGCACAACTGGCTGGACCTCAGACGTCACCCATTTTCCCGCCAAAAATTCACCGGACCTGGTGCTGGGCAGCGCGCACTCGTTCCTTGGTTGTGCGTTCGTTCGTTTGCTGGTTGTATCCGCTGCGGGTTTCTTTGTTTTTTTTTTTCTTCTCTTTTTTCCCTTTTGGTTCTTTGTTTCTTCTCCGGGTTTTTACGGTTTCTTCACTTATTTTCTTCAGTTTTATATTTTTCTTCGTTTTTTAACTTTACTTTTTTACCGTTTTTCACTGATATTCTTTTTTACCTTTATTACTTTCTCGGTTTTCTTATGTTTTCCTTTTCTTTCTTCTTTCTTTGTTTTCTCGGTTTTCAATGGTTGTTTTTGTTTACCGTTGTTTCTTTCTTCCGTTTCTTCAGTTTTCACCATCTTTCTTCATCTTTCTCTTTTATTATTCAACACATGGTTACTTTTTTCATACATATTTGTATATTTTTCGTGTACATCAGTAATATTTTTTGAATATATGATTAACATTTTTTAAAACATGCATGTTTGGTGACTAATTTTTTCATTAACAATGTATATTTTTGTATATATTAGGAACATTTTTAATACATGTTTTAACATTTTTTAAATACATGATTAACATTTTATGCATGATAGAAATTTAATAAAAATTATATTTTTATGTATTTTAATACACTTTCTACATTTTTCGTATACATCTAGAACATCTTCTATAAACCTTTAACTTTATTTAATGACTTGATTAACAATTTTTTATTTGCATGTTTTAATGTCTACTTTTTTCATACACGTAGTACATTTTTCATATACGTTAGAAACATTTTTTATACACATTTAAAGTTTTTTTAATACATGATTAACATTTTTTCGAACACATGTTTTTGAACATTTCTTGTTCGAATATGTGTTAATTGTTATTTCAAATACATTTTGAAACATTTTTCCAAATGCTATCAACATTTTTTTAAAGTTGCACAAACTTTTTCCAAACTTAATTTTTTTCTGAAATATTTTTTGAAAAAATTATGAAAATATAACAAAAATAAAAAGGAAAAATAAAAAGAGAAAACGAAATTGAGGAACGGACTGAGGAAACACATGAATGAAATCCGAAATGATCGGACAATGCAACTGGGTCGACCAATTCCCACGTCCCTTCAGCGAGCGGACGCTTTGTCTCGCTTCAAGTGAGACATAGGGGAGTCCTCCCATCTGTGTTTGCCACTTATCCTCCTTCTCACCCTTGTCGAAGGTGGTCAGTGGTCGAAGGTGGTCAGTGCCTACATAATCACAACACATTCGAATGTGGTTAGTCCTAAGGTGTCTCTCTCTCGGCATAAGATGAGAAATCTGCTTTATTTTTCCAAGAGCAAGAAGTTGCGAAGATTGCTGAAGGACGGCAGGCGACCGCGCGTCATGTGTGGGACAGCGTGTTGCAGCTGCTCATTGAGGCCGCGGAGAACGTTGTGGACGAGTTCACGATCTCGGACGCGAGAGCCAAGGTCGCCAAGCGCGTCCGCCATCTCCTTCATCTTGGAGGTGTACTCGACGACGGAGAAGTCGCCTTGATTGAAGCCGTGAAACTCGTCGCGGAGGTAGGTGGCGCGCGTGTCGCGATTGTCGCGGAAGACGCTGCGGATGGCGCGCCAGAGGGAGACGGCGGTGGCGTTGCGCGGCTCCACGGTAGCCAGAGTGGAGGGCGTGACCATGGCGTCGCACCACGAGACGATCGTGAAGTCGTTGAGCACCCAGTCGGGGGTGCCCTGGGCGGGGGAGCCGTGGATGTGATCCCGGAGCCCGAACTTGGAGAGGGCGGTGATGAATTGGCGGCTCCAGAGGCCGTAGTTCTCTTTCTCGAAATCCAGCGTGACAAGGACGTGGTCACGGATGCGGAGAGCCTGCAGCTGAGGGGTGGGGAGAGTTTGAGTTGCAACGGGGATACTGAACTGTTCGAAGGCATCGTCGTTGGAGTCCGAGGAGGAGGCGGAGTTGTAGCCGATCGAGCTCATGGAGGCGGGAGAGGGGAGGTGGCGGTGGAACCTAGAAAGGGGATTGGATCTAGGTATCTGATACCATGGAGCCTAGACTATGAACGGCAGGAGGAGACTCGGTTTGGGGCAACTAATTTCATTGATAAACATATATAGTCTACAAACAGCTCATGCCTTGCACAATAAGAATAGTAAGATCAGGCCGAGATCAGTTAAAGATATCAACAATATCTAAACAATAACTAAGCTATCTGTTAACAGATACCTTTTTTCTGACTGAAGGTAAGCGATGCCTTGCAAGTAAACACCGAGTGATCAAGACCCGCAAAAAAAAATGGATAGTGGTTATCAAGGCTAAGCATGTTGAATTAACTGTGTAGCTGGATATGAGAACCAACTGCCACAAATTCCGCCAAAATATCCAAGCTTGGCGTGAAACTGATCGTCGAGGAGTTGGAGACACCTTGCTGCTTATGTGCGATTAGCTCCAGCACGGGCTACCGGAGTACCGGTGCCAAAGCTAATCGCTCAGCAACGGCGGGCATCGTTTGTTCTTATGATAGAATGCACGAAACCCCTTTTTACGTGCTTCAAAGAAGAAGCGAGGCGCTGTAAATAATTTCCAGACCGATACTACTATATAAGTAAGTATGTTATGAATTGTTAGGCAACCCACTGTCTAGTAATGACAAGCTAACAACAAACTAATGTTGAGTCTTCCCGTATTCAATCAGTATTTTCATGATGCATCTAATCATCCGTTTCTGCTCCGGTGCTCCCCCTGGGCTGAACGCGAGGGAGAGAAACACAAGGACAGCTGAGATCTATCAAAAACGATTCATGAAGAGGGGCACGATCATCTTTTTATGCCCGCGTAGAGCGCGTATAGAGCCCTGTACGAGCCCGCACCGGCCCGATTACTTTTGTATACTAAGGGTATACATGTATTGTACGTGGGGTGGTCGTGGGCTAGCCACCCGGCCACGCGACGCACGAAAACTTCCAAAAACGTCCCATCCTATAAGAGGGAGGGGAACCACCACCGGCCGCATCCCCCACCATTTCCACCCAAATCGGCTCACTCCCTCTCTCCTTGCCGCATCGTCTCCCCCTCGTCTCCATCGCCCCACCACCGCACCTACTCGCTCAACCCCACCGCCTCCCTCTCTCCGGCGGGTTCTCTTAGGCTTCGATGGCGCAAGGTCGTGGCGATGCCGCTGCTGCGCACGGAGTTGCGGTCGAGGCCGCGAACACCGCGATAGATGCCGTCCAAGAAGTGGCCGCCGTCGGCGGTGCGGGAGATGTTGCACCCGCAGTGGCTGGATCGGTCGCTGCGGTGGTGGATCTGGTGGAGCAGGGGGTGGTGGGCTCGGACTCCGTCGTGCCGGACCTGGTGGTGACGGCGTCTGGCGGCGCCTTTGGATGCAAAAGTGCGGAGGCGAGCGACAAGCAGGTGGTGGATGTGGTAATGCTTCTCGTTCCCCTCCTCACATAGTTGTAGTTGATAAGCAGAAGATTTAGTAGACATGTCTTTTTTATTGTAGATTTGTGATTGAATGCGGCACCCCCTTCTGCTTGTTAGGGTTTTTTGATTGAATGGGGAATCCCATTTGAGAGTTAGGGTTTTTTGTAGTTCATTCGTGGTTGAATGCTAGAGAGATCATAATGAGAGTTAGGTTTTTTATATTAGAATCTGGATTGCCTCATGTGCTCAGATTTTGTTCTGTGTTGTATATGTTGTTAGATTTGTTTTGCATATTCCCTTAGTGGGCCACGGCAGGGGCTAAGCCGCCACTCAGTTTATCAATTAAAGTTGATATTGTACAAATGAGGTTAAAATCCTACTTCGTTCATTTGAAGTCTATCAATTAATTGTTGAAATGAACACAGTACATTTAACTAGTGCACAATTTCAAAATAGTTAGGAGCTTCACTTCATTATCCATAAACTGAAATTGTAGGTAGGTTTATTTTTGATCTGTAGGATTCCTGTAGTTATAAAGTGAACCATAAGTAGGTTTGCTAGACATGCAACTATGCGGATGACCAACTCATATTAAATTGTTGTTGCATAACTCCATGCATGAATGCCATATGAATCATCCAGTAGATGTAGTAGTTAGGGTTTTTTAATTAGATGTTTAGTTAGGGTTTTCTTGTATTGGATTCATTTATAGCCAGTTATATGTAGGATCTATGATTGAATCATCCAGTAGATGTAGTAGTTATGGTTTTTTAATTAGTTGATTTTTATTTGTATTATTCATTTATAGATATTTATATAGATTCTATGATTGAATGATGTAGTAGATGTACTAGTTAGTGTTTCTTAATTAGATGTTTAGTTAGGTTTCTTTTGTATTGGATTCATTTATAGGCAGAGATAAATGTAATTAAATGGTGTGACTGAATGATGCAGTAGAAGTAAGAGTTATGATATTTTAATTTGATGTATGAGTTAGTGTTATTTGTACTGGATTCATTTATATCCAATGATATATGTAAGTAAACTTTGTGATTCAATGTTCCAGTGGCTCTAGGAGTTAGTTTTTTTTAATTAGATGCCGGAGTTAGGGTATTTTAATTAGATGTAGGAGTTAGGCTTCACCATTTCACTTATTCTGATATATGAGTGCTCATTGAGAACTGCTTTGAACTAAATATTTATTAATATTTACAAATGAAATGAAAACCTGACATGTTTTTGAAGTTATATATAAAGGTCCTATTTGCTTGTCTGTCAAAAACTGCTATTTCATTGGTTAATAAGAGAGGAATGATATTCATTTACACCTTCATATGCATGTTCAAAAGCAAAATCTGGATTTGTATGTCCATATGAATGAACTTATATGTTCATAACCCTATTGTTTAGTATCTATATAGCTTCATATATAGTCTATGAATTAGTTGTTGAAATGTACATAGCATGTGTAACATGTGCACCTTTTCAATATAGTTAGGAGCTTTCCATCATTATGCAAAATCAACTTGTTTGTAATGACATTATTTGAACTGCAATTCAATTCCTTGTAAATGACTTGCTTGGTTGACAATATAGCAGAAGGAGGATCTTGTTGGCAACAAGAGGAAGTGGGACTCAACTGGGTACTACCCTTATGACAGTGATGAAGATGAGCCGTACGAGGTAAGGCCTAGATGAAATGTTATTTGTGCATTGAGTTAGTGTTAGATGTTTATAGTATTTCAATGCATAATGTATTAATGTCGGTCATTAATGTGTGCAGTATCAATGTGGAGATGATGTGATCGAGGGGAATGTCGAGTCCTTTGAAGAGAAGGTGGTGGAGAAGATCAGGGCCCAAGGATCTGCTATGTACTACAACTGGAGGACGGACAAGTATCACTGCCCCTACTGCAGCAGGCCCAAGCCAGTGCAGGTTCTTTGGAGCATCTGTTGGAACATTGTGGGGCTACATCCATCAGCAGTCATGAGTACAAGATCAGGGCTCAGCATTCTGCCCTCCACAAGGTCCTGAAAAACCCTAACATGTAGTTGCCCTAGACCCTGGTTGTCGTATGATGGAGGAACCCATCCTCTTTTGGTGAACTTTATGTGGTAGTCTAATGGTGGAAACTTTAAGTGGTAATGTAGTATGAACTATATCTAAGTGTAGTACTGTGATGTGTGGTATGAACTTATCTAATATGCTAGTGGTCTGAACTAGGAGGTGTCTGCATCAGCAAGTGTGCTGTGTGGATGCTGCTATCTATGGTAGTAATATATATTGCTATCTATACTTATGTCCCTTAAATTTGCCATTATGGTTCCTTAGATGTATGATTTGTTTGAATTTACCTGCTGCAATGATCAGACATAACGCATCAGTGTTGCTTCACTGATCAGGCATGCTGCAAACACTTCCCATGATGTGCCATGTGGAAGATGCTGTGGCAATGGTGCAATAAATTCCCATGTTGTGGCCATGTGCAACATGCTCTGCCCATAAGCAAATCGGACCAAATGTAAAACTTTGCGTTAAGTTAATTAATGTTGTTTAGTGAAGTAAGTGGAAATTGTTCATCCACACATATGACATCTTTCCATCATTTGAGTAAGACAAAATAGAAAATACTCCACCATATGATCAAATATTCCAATAACTGAGCACATATTCCATCATTTCATCAAATAATAATAAAAAAGTAGTTAAAGATGGTGTGCATGTGCGGAAAACAACATTTGAATAAAGATATAATGATTATTTGTAATTAGAAGGAGTTTTTTCATGAAATGCAAACTGATTATTTGTAATATGAAAGATCTCCTGTTGTACAATTTATATTGGCTCCGTGAAGCCGCATGTTTCGAACCGGCATTGGGCAGGGCATAAAAAATTCAGAAAAAATTCAAAAATTGTGAAACCATGGTAACGTATCTATATTTGAGTAGGAGAACATGTGTTCAAATTTTGAGGTGATTTAGAGGATGTCCAAAAAATGACCTCATTTCGGACGGACCGTTTGGAAAAAAAATTACAACACACCCTTGAGGTATAGACCGATGTTTTGATCAGTCGGTCTAGAGGGCATTATAAATTAATAAAAAATTCAAAAAAATATAAAACCTTGGGAACCTAACTTTGTTTGTGCAAGAGATCATGTGTGCCAAATTTGAGGTTATTTGGAGGTGGTCCGAAAAATCATCGCATTCCGAAGGGACCATTTGGTCTAACTTAAGCCAGTTTTTGAACATACGTGATTTTTTCCACCACCTCCAAATCACCCAATTTTCTTGTACATGGTGACCCACATGTGCCAAACATGGCTATGAAATAAAATTTGGAAAAATAATATTTTACAATGCCCCCTTAGGTATAGACTGATGTTTTGGCCAGTCAGTCTAGAGGTCATTATAAATTAAAAAAATCAAAATATATATAAAAACTTGGAAACCTAGCTTTGTTTGTGCAAGAGATCATGTGTGCCAAATTTGAGGTGATTTGGAGGTGGTCGAAAAAATCATCGCATTCTGGAGGGGCCATTTGGTCTTAACTTAAGCCAGTTTTTGAACATACGTGATTTTTTCCACCACCTCCAAATCACCAAATTTTCTTGTACATGGTGACCCACATGTGCCAAACATGGCTATGAAAGAAAATTTGGAAAAATAATATTTTACAATGCCCCCTTGAGGTATAGACCGATTTTTTGACCAGTCAGTCTAGAGGGCATTATAAATTTAAAACAATTCAAAAAAAAACCTTGGAAACCTAGCTTTGTTTGTGCAAGAGATCATGTGTGCCAAATTTGAGGTGATTTGGAGGTTATCAAAAAAATCATCGCATTCCGAAGGGGCCATTTGGTCTAACTTAAGCCAGTTTTTGAACATACGTGATTCTTTCCACCACCTCAGAATCACCCAAAGTTTCTTGTACATGGTGACCCACACGTGCCAAACATGGCTATGGAAAAAAAATTGGAAAAATAATATTTTATAATGCCCCCTTGAGGTATAGACCGATGTTTTGACAAGTCAGTCTAGAGGTCATTATAAATTAAAAAATCAATAAAATATAAAACCTTGGAAACCTAGCTTTTTTTTGTGGAAGAGATCATGTGTGCCAAATTTGAGGTGATTTGGAGGTGGTCGAAAAAAATATCGCATTCCGGAGGGGCCATTTGGTCTAGGAATAGACGACTCAAGGTAAATGCTTTTCCCAGCTCAAAGGCGATGACTAGTAGATCCAGGGGTACCTAGAAAGCAAACAAATGTTCCCATGGTCATGATTGTTGACTAAACAACCCTTTCTCTGATTCCCCTTGCCGACTTTGAATGAACTCATGCTTGAATGAGAACAAGCGATTTGCGACTTTGGTCCATGAATTATAAGATCATGAACAACCGATATGCGACATCTCTCTTAGCTTACTTAAGCCAGTTTTTTAACAAAGGTGATTTTTCCCACCACCTCCAAATCACCCAAATTTTCTTGCACATGGTGACCCACATGTGCCAAACATGGCTATGAAAGAAAATTTGGAAAAACAATATTTTATAATGCCCCCTTGAGGTATAGACCAATTTTTTTACCAGTCAGTCTAGAGGGCATTATAAGTAAAACAATTCAAAAAAATATAAACCTTGGAAACCTAGCTTTGTTTGTGCAAGAGATCATGTGTGCCAAATTTGAGGTGATTTGGAGGTGGTCGAAAAAATCATCGCATTCCGGAGGGGCCATTTGGTCTAACTTAAGACAGTTTTTGAACAAATTTGATTTTCCCTCCACCTCCAAATCACCCAAATTTTCTTGCACATGGTTACCCACATGTGCCAAACATGGCTATGGAAGAAAATTTGGAAAAAGAATATTTTAAAATGCCCCCTTGAGGTATAGACCGATTTTTTGACCAGTCGGTCTAGAGGGCATTATAAATTTAAAAAAATCAAAAAATATATAAAACCTTGGAAACCTAGCTTTGTTTGTGCAAGAGATCATGTGTGCCAAATTTGACGTGATTTGGAGGTGGTCGAAAAAATCATCGCATTCCGGAGGGGCCATTTGGTCTTAACTTAAGCCAGTTTTTGAACAAATGTGATTTTTCCCACCACCTCCAAATCACCCAAATTTTATTGCACATGGTGACCCACATGTGCCAAACATGTCTATGAAAGAAAATTTGGAAAAAGAATATTTTACAATGCCCCCTTGAAGTATAGACAGATGTTTTGACCAGCCAGTCTAGAGGTCATTATAAATTATAAAAAAATCAAAAAAAATATAAAACCTTGGAAACCTAGCTTTGTTTGTCCAAGAGATCATGTGTGCAAAAGTTGAGGTGATTTGTAGGTGGTCGAAAAAACCCTAGAACACTGCCCCGGCGTGACGCAATGTGCGTTTTGTGTCCGAATTCGTGCACACCTTGCCTGGGGGCCACATTGGCCATGCCTACATGATCCCAAAAGTTGGGGTCATCGCATGCATGCCCCCACATGCACCATGTACAAGCCGGACCATTCGGGTTTGCCGGAGGGCAAGTCAGAAAGAGGTTTTCCTTCCCGATCCCACCAAATGATCCCAAACTTTATGCACACCCTACCATGACCATGGCATGCATGTGGGAGGAGAATTCATACACCACGGCCTCAGTTTTGTTGAAATCCCATTAATAGCCATGTGTATTACATGTAAGTGAGCATGTGTAAAATTTATTAGGTGATTTGAAGGTCAAAACATTAACTTGTCATATATGCAAAAAAATGTGTATTGAATGCAAGTGAGCATGTGTATAATTTAGTGTGTGATTTGAAGATCAAAACACATGGCAATATGCCAAAAAAAGTGCCCACCTACCAGAGCTGGAGAATTCATACACCACGGCATGCATACGACTAGGAACCCAGCCGTTCATGGGCCAGGATGCAGGCCCGTGTTGCAGAATATCTCTGCTGCTAGTTGGCCCCACGGGGTAGATGGGACGAGAGTTAGGCAATGTACTGCCTACATATGATAGGAGCTTGGGAGGGGAGTCGCAGCCGGGTATATAAACCGGTGCGGCGCTCTCTCGCTTGGCAAGGTGGGACTAAACTCCCACCACCCCACGGCTGTGCGCTGCGCTGTGCCCTGCGCGGCTCTGCCTTGGGCCTAATTCGGGCGGGCTGGCCCAGATTTGCCTTACCCGCGCGCTGATCTGTTTTATATTCTCTTTGTTTTTCACTTCTAAACTCCAAAATTTATTTTCTTGTTTATATTTCTAATATTTAAAATCAAATCTATTTTGTTCTATATTATTTCTAACATTGTTTAATAAAATTAAAAAAATATGTCAAATTCTGTTGTGTTTTATTACATGTGCTCGTTCTCTTCTTTATACTGATAATATTTACAAAATATAAACTAAAATGGTGTGTATTATTTCAATTCTTCATTCTAATATTTCTTATCTTTATTATTTTTGAAATATTTTTAGTTTGTAAGATAAAATGTTATGTTTATTTCACTTCTTCATTCTAATATTTGTTCTCTTCTTTATATTTGAAATATTTTCAAAATGTAAGATAATATGTTATCTTTTATTTCACTTCTTCATTCTAATAGATCTTATCTTTTTTACATTTGAATTATTTTTTAAATGTAAGATAATATGTTGTCCTTCCTAATTATAAATTTTCTTTTCTGTTTCATACTTGAAATATTATTAAATCAAATCTAGTTGGGACAATCGCATGTATGCCTCCACTTGCACCATGTACTAGAAGCAGGTTTTTCTTCTCGGTCTCACCATGTACTAGAAGCAGGTTTTTCTTCTCGGTCTCACCAAACTTTATGCGCACCCTACGATGAGCATAGAAAGCATGCATGGCAACTATCGTTTATTTCCGACACTCGATGCATTTTGTAGGCGATTTGCGGCGATAAAACCCTAGAACAGTGCCCCGACGTGACGCAATGTGCGTATTGTGTCCGAATTCGTGCACACCTTGCCTGGGGGACCACATTGGCCATGCCCACGTGCATTGACCATGTACAAGCCGGACCATTCGGGTCTGCCGGAGGGCAAGTTTGAAAGAGGTTTTCCTTCCCGGTCCCACCAAATGATCCCAAACTTTTTGCACACCCTACCATGACCATGGCGTGCATGTGGGAGGATAATTCATACACCACGACCTCATTCTTGTTGAAATCCCATTAATAGCCATGTGTATTACATGTAAGTGAGCATGTGTAAAATTTATTAGGTGATTTGAAGGTCAAAATATTAATTTGTCATATATGCAAAAAAAATGTGTATTGAATGCAAGTGAGCATGTGTATAATTTAGTGTGTGATTTGAAGATCAAAACACATGGCAATATGCCAAAAAAGTGCCCACCTACCAGAGCAGGAGATTTCATACACCACGGCCTGCATGCGACTAGGAACCCAGCCGTTCATGGGTCAAGATGCAGGCCCGTGGTGCAGAATATCGCTGCTGCTAGTAGGCCCCATGGGGCACAGGGGACGAGAGTTAGGCAATGTACTTCCTGCATATGATAGGAGCTTGGGAGGGGAGTCGCAGCAGGGTATATAAACCGGTGCAGCGCTCTCTCGCTTGGCGAGGTGGGACTAAACTCCCACCACCCCACGGTTGTGCGCTGCGCTGTGCCCTGCGTGGCTCTGCCTTGGGCCCGATTCGGGCGGGCTGGCCTAGGGCAGCCTTACCCGCGCGCTGTTCTGTTTTATATTCTCTTTGTTTTTCACTTCTAAACTCCAAAATTTATTTTCTTGTTTATATTTCTAATATATAAAATCAAATCTCTTTTTTTCTATATTATTTCTAACAGTGTTTACTAAAATTTAAAAAAGATGTCAAATTCTATTGTGTTTTATTTCATTTGTTCATTCTCTTTTTTATATTGATAATATTTACGAAATATAAACTAAAATGGTGTGTTTTATTTCAATTCTTCATTCTAATATTTCTTATCTTTATTTTTTAGTTTGTAAAATAAAATGTTCTGTTTTATTTCACTGCTTCATTCTAATATTTGTTCTCTTCTTTATATTTCAAATATTTCCAAAATGTAAGATAATATGTAATCTTTTGTTTCACTTCTTCATTCTAATAGATCTTATCTTTTTTACATTTGAATTATTTTTTAAATGTAAGATAATATGTTGTCCTTCCTAATTATAAATTTTCTTTTCTATTTGATACTTGAAATATTATTAAATCAAGTCTAGTTGGGACAATCGGATGCATGCCTCCACATGCACCATGTACTAGAAGCAGGTTTATCTTCTCGGTCTCACCAATTGAGACCAAACTTTATGCACACCCTACAATGACCATGGCAAGCATGCATGGCGAGTATCGTTCATTTCAGACACTTAATGCATTTTCTAGGGTTTTTCTGGCGACAAAACCCTACAACACTGCCCCCACGTGACGCAACGTGCGTTTTGTGTCTGAATTTGTGCACACCTTGCCTGCGGGACCACATTGTCCATGCCCACATGGTCCCAAAAGCTGGGGTCATCTCATGCATGCCTCCACATGCACCATGTACAAGCAGCGGGTCTGCCGGAGGGAAAGTCTGAAAGAGGTTTTTCTTCCCGGTCCCACCAAATGATCCCAAACTTTATGCACACCCTATCATGACCATGGCATGCATGCATGACAAGTATCATTCATTTCCGACACTCGATGCATTTTCTAGGGTTTTTCCGGCGACAAAACCCTACAACACTGCCCCCACGTGACGCAACGCATGCTTTTGTGTCCGAATTGTGCACACCTTGCCTGGGAACACATTGGCCATGCCCACATGGTCCCAAAAGTTGGGGTCATCTCATGCATGCCTCCACATGCACAATGTACAAGCAGGACCATTCGGGTCTGCCGGAGGGCATGTCTGGAAGTGGTTTTCCTTGCCGGTCCCACCAATTAGGAAGTCATAGATAGGACAACATTTAATCATACATATTTGAAATTAAATTGAAACCTATGAGAAGAAGTGATATGGAATTATGAAACATGAACAAAAAATTAGGAATAAGAAGGAGAAAACATAAAATAACAGGAAAACCAAATTAAAAGGGAAAGAGGAACAATACATTTGAATATATAATATTGTAGAAATGATAGAGATACTATAAATATTGTTGAACGTACACAAGTATACAATAACTAATAGGTGTCACAAAGAGATTTTTTTTAGGGAAGAACCAATTATATTTATTTTCAGGGAAGAAACAATGTGGGTAGGTGGGCTGGCCTAGACCGCAAATAACTGTCGGATCCATATTGTGGGGGCCCACAACGGTGCGCTTTCCATGCACGTCGATCACGGGAGTAGTTGTCGTTCTGTTACACAATTCCGGATCGTGCTAATCCATATGTTCCTAATCCCTACATTGAGGAGCACGTTCAGCCTCGCTTCAACGGAGGAAAATATGGATCGTGAGATTGGCCACAGGGAAGTTACGACGACCTAGGAGTCGACCTCGTATATAATCTCCTCCTTGTCGCACATGTCGTCAACTATATCGCCTCCTGCCAGCGAGTCGTCGACAGCTCCATCCGCCGCATCCCACACGCCACAAGAACCCCAAGAAGATCAAGGTCGTCCGCACGTGTAGGCCGACCTCGACGAACTACGTTGACAACGCATCGCCGACTTCTTTCATCTTCGTCGACCAGTCAAGTAAGTTGTCCTCCTTACCTCGCGCCTTCATAGCAAGCTAGTTCCTCCGTCTCGTTGCTTTGATGGACTTAGGTTTACCACATATTTTCAACTAGTATCAACTCGACTAGATGCGTTCTGACCAGATGGCGTAGATGAACTAAATCTTTGGTTCTGTCATAGCATGGTAGAATAAGATGTTGTTTCTTGAGAAGCATGATGCAATAGATTTTTTGTCACATGATCCATTTATATTTTTGTCACACGATCCAATTATATTATTGTGCACATAGAACATTAAAGGGGTATTAGCATAGATGTTGATGAACCTCAAATAGGTACCATTGCTATAGACTCTAGTTATTTACAGCTGATCAATTTGTCACCCTGTTAACACTAGTAGAAAACGGAGCTTTATTACCGGTTCATAAGGTTTTTAGTGCGGTTACGCAAGAACCGGCACTAAAGGGTGGAGACTAAAGCCCCCCCCCCCCTTAGTACCGGTTCAGCACGAACCGCCACTAAAGGCCCACCACGTGGCGTGAGCTCGCGTCGTGGCATGGGGGACCTTTAGTACCGGTTGGTAAAACCAACCGGTACTAAAGGTTTATTTTTCTGAATTTTTCTTTTTGAAAATTTTGGAAAAAAATTGTTTTTTTATTTTCAATTTTCTGAATTATTTGATGATTTAGTCTCTAATCACCCCTCTTAACTGCTCAAGTGCGGATCACTCATTCCAAATCGTCTAACTTCCCGGCCGGTCACACATCTTCTCACTACTCCAGCCTGAGCACACTTAACTTCCGGGTTCTATTCTCCCTCGTTTCCAAGTCTGCACTTGTTGTTTTCCTGACAATAGTAAGATGTCAATCCTATTAACCCTTAGAAGTTTAGCTTGAACGTGAAGTCACATGTTTCACTGTTTGAGTTTGAAACTATTATTCTAAAAAACAATAATTATGTAGTAACACTAATATTTCTTGAATAAGTAGTTTGACCATAGTTTGACCACAGTTTGACCAGATTTCACCAAAATTCGAAAACACTAAGATACTTATTTAGTAGCACTAATATTATTGCATAATTATTTAGTAACGCTCTGTATTCTTGAATAAGTTGTCTGACCGGTTTGACCAGATTTAACCAAAATTCAAAAAAACATAAATTAGAGCATATCCTTTTTTTCCTTTTACAATTTTGTCATTTCAAAAATTGTCCTAAACCCTAAACCCGGGACTAAAAACGTCGGAAACTCTATGCTAAACAGTAAAAACTAAGGGTTGAAACCATAAAACCTAACCCTAAACTCTGAAATCTAAACCCTAGCACTAAACCCTAAAAACATCTAAAAAACGTCTAAAACGTCCAAAAACTCTATTTTCCCTTTGGAATTTTATGATTTTAAAAAATTGTCGAAACGGAAAACTGGTGGTTTCAGCGGATCAATCATTTTGTTTTGCAAATTTTGATATATTATATGTATTTTTCTGAATTAGGATGATTTAGTTATGATTTTTCCAAATTTGAAAATTGCCCTATAGTCCCGGTTTGTGTCTCCAATCGGGACTATAGGTTAGACCCCTTTAGTGCCGGTTAGTGGCACGAACCGGTACTAAAGGTTGGCCCTTTAGTACCGGTTTGTGCCACAAACCGGGAGTAAAGGGGCTCATGGGGCCCCGGCCTGACGCCAGCCTGCCACCACTCCTTTAGTACCGGTTCGTGGCACGAATCGGTACTAAAGGTTCAACACGAACCGGCAATAATGTATAGCCGTTCTAACCGGTACTAATGGTACCATTAGTACCAGGCTAAAATTGAACCGGGACTAATGTGTCTCACATAAGGTCCTTTTTCTACTAGTGTAATAAGACAACCAGACGAATTATTAACAGTTTACCATATTAAATTTATTGATTATATAATTTATCTGATACTCAAAGAACTTGATCAGATGCAAGTAAATTCAATTACCAATTGTAGTTATATTTTTGCATGTCTATTGTTTTTTTTTGCATTAGTGTTCGCTAATGTCACGAAGTTATATATTTTCTTTCAACAGGATGGACGAGCTGAATGGAGAAATAGTATGCGCCATGGAGAAATGACGCAAGCTTGTTGCAGCTCTATCGAGCGGTCAACGCGCTAGAGTGGCTGATACAACATTGCGCAGCATGCTGCATATACCATCTATTAAGATGCATACCCTACTTATTAGGTATATGATTGAGAATTTTCAGGCCAGCACGGCCAGATTCATTATACGAGACCATGTTGGGGCTTGACTCTCGGTGCGGTCGACGTCGAGTGCATCTTTAACCTCGAGAACCAAGGATTGTCCGCTTCGGACATTCTGACTGAAGAAGGCGAGGACATCAAGGAGTGGGTGCCGCCACAATTTCTCAGTAAGACAACAGAAAACATAGTGATAGATAATCTCATTGAGGACATAATTAAAAGTAAAGCCACCGACGATGATTTCCTTTGGAAAGTAGTCCTTGTCCTGTTAGAAACAATTATTGCTCCCATGTCGAGCAAGATTGTGCCAAAGCAGTACTACGCTTTGGTCGATGATGTGAAACGTATTTCAAAGATTAACTGGAATGCGTTCACCATGCGTGTTCTCCTTGATTGCCTTCGCATAGTCAAGAAAGGAAAACACCTCCGCCAATGGCCAAAAGGCAATTTGGCTCTGTTGCAGGTACACATATGAGACCTGTTGTATAATGTCAATTATCATATCATTGCAATTTTATGTGATGTATTGTACTAACTCTAAATCCTTATATATTTTTTTAGCACTTGTACTGGGAGAAGGTGCAACCTGTCGAAGGAGAATGCGCCTATAATCCCAACTTGTCCATACAACCTTTTATGAGGAACTGGACCGAAGGTGCAGCCACTAGGAGAGATTGGTTCGACTATGACAATGGGCGCGGCCGTGGTAACATCAAGGTAAGTCAATGTGTTCTGTCTTTCTTAAATTTTTTGTAACTTAATAATATTTATTTTTTATTCATCACATGTACTTCAATATCGCATGCAGATCGAAAATTGTTAGAAATATGCCCTAGAGGTAATAATAAAATGGTTATTATTCTATTTCCTTGTTCATGATAATTGTCTATTGTTCATGCTATAATTGTGTTATCCGGAAATCGTAATACATGTGTGAATACATAGACCACAACATGTCCCTAGTGAGCCTCTAGTTGACTAGCTCGTTGATCAATAGATGGTTACGGTTCCTAACCATGGACATTGGATGTCATTGATAACGGGATCACATCATTAGGAGAATGATGTGATGGAAAAGACCCAATCCTAAGCATAGCACAAGATCGTGTAGTTCGTCTGCTAGAGCTTTTCTAATGTCAAGTATCATTTCCTTAGACCATAAGATTGTGCAACTCCCGGATACCGTAGGAATGCTTTGGGTGTGCCAAACGTCACAACGTAACTGGGTGGCTATAAAGGCACACTATGGGTATCTCCGAAAGTGTCTGTTGAGTTGGCACGAATCGAGACTGGGATTTGTCACTCCGTGTGACGGAGAGGTATCTCTGGGCCCACTCGGTAAGACATCATCATAATGAGCTCAATGTGACCAAGAACAAGGTATAGGGATACCGACGGTCGAATCTCGGGCAAGTATCATACCGGCAGACAAAGAGAATTATGTACGAGATTGATTGAATCCCCGACATCGTGGTTCGTCCGATGAGATCATCATGGAACATGCGGGAGCCAACTTGGGTATCCAGATCCCGTTGTTGGTTATTGGCCGGAGAGATGTCTCGGTCATGTCTGCATGATTCCCGAACTCGTAGGGCCTACACACTTAAGGTTCGGTGACGCTAGAGTTGTTATGGGAAATAGTGTGCAGTTACCGAATGTTGTTCGGTGTCCCGGATGAGATCCCGAACGTCATGAGGAGTTCCGGAATGGTCCGGAGGTGAAGATTTATATATGGGAAGTCATCATACGGTCACCGGAAGTGTTCGGGGGTTCATCGATATTGTACCGGGACCACTGAAGGGGTTCCGGGGATCCACCGGGAGGGTCCACCTGCCCCGGAGGGCCCTATGGGCTATTTGTGGAAGGGAACCAGCCCCTAAGTGGGCTGGGCGCCATCCCACCTAGGGCCCATGCGCCTAGGGTTGGGGGGAAACCCTAAAGGGGGCGCCCCCTTGGCTTGGGGGGCAAGTCCCCTCCCCCGTCCCCCCCCCCCCCTCTAGACCCATATGGAGGGGGCCGGCCCCCTTCCCCCTTCGCCCTATAAATAGAGGGGTGGAGGGAGGGCAGGAGCACCACATCCAAGGCGCAGCCCTCCCTCTCCCCAACACCTCCTCCTCCTCTGTTGAGCTTGGCGAAGCCCTGCCGGAGAACTGCGAGCTCCACCACCACGCCGTCGTGCTGCCGGAGCTCTTCCCCAACTTCTCCTTCCCCCTTGCTAGATCAGAAAGGAGGAGATTTCCCTGGTCTATATGTGTATTGAACGCGGAGGTGCCGTTGTTCGGCGCTGTCGGTGTACCAAAAATAGGGGCGCATTGTTGTACCCCTTTTCCTGTGCACGGGCAGTCAGAGCCGCGCCCACGGCCACGCCAAGCAGAATGAGGGAGGTGAACTGAGGTAAGATCGAAGCCCAAGACGATTAAAGCAACGCCAAGGACCAAGGCCACAAAGATCAGATGGGCGAAGTAGGTCCCTCCCGGCAAGGATCCTTGCCGGGGCAGCCTCAGCAGCCCCGGCAAGACCCTTGCCGGGGCAGATCACCCACGCCAGCCGAAGCGAGCCACCCTTGAGCCCACCAACGCTCGACAAACGTGTTGGGACAGGGCTCGGGAGGCACCTCTGTGGTGGCATGCAGATCTTTGTGAAGACAAAGAATGGACAAGATCAAATGAGGATAGGAAGGCCACCATCCTCACCGGAGGAACCCATGAGACCCCCGGCGAGATCCTTGCTGGGGACGCCTGCGCGCCACTGCAAGACCCTTGCCGGGCCACCCGGCAAGACCCTTGTCGGGCCACCCGGCAAGGCCCTCGCCCAGCGCACCAGCAGGGCCAGTGCCAAGCCCGCGTCAACCAAGCTTCCACCACCGTTCACATGCAGCTGCCAGCCAACCAGTCAAGGCGGGCACTGCATGGCAGCATGCACTCCCAGCCAACTCATCAAGCGCCTGCGTGGCGGCATGCAGATCTTCGTGAAGGCTCCACCACCGCGCCAACTCAGCTGCCTGCCTGCCTACATGGCACCGCACGCATCCCTGGCCGAGGCGTGTGTCGGAGCGAGGAGGAGCGGTGACGGACGGGACGGGCCTCGCCCCCGTCCCCAATAAAGCAAGAGGACACCTAAGCGATGCATTAAATGCACCTTGTGCTGTAATACAAAGGATAACCTCGTGCCACTGTAGACCTTTCCACCTCCTGTGTGCAACTGTGGCAGCCCCTTTTTCCTATAAAAGAAGGCCCGAGGCGACCAGGAGAAGGAGTCGGCTCTTCCGAACCCCACAGCACCTAGAGCTAGTTCAAGAGCTCAAAAACACTAAATACATCCAACAAAGCAGGATCGTAGGGTTTTACGCACCTTTGCGGCCTGAACCTGGGTAAATACCTTTGTGTTGGCTGCTAGTCCTGCTCTCCTCATAATCCCCGCGCCCCGCAACCGTAGAAGGGATTCCAGTGATCCCATAGGTGTCGTTTCCCACCGACATCTTTGGCGCGCCAGGTAGGGGGTGCGCAATTGTGAAGATCTGGCCTAGCAGTTGACCTAGCTGTTCTTTGTCGCCATGGCTCCTAAGAAGAAGGCAACCACGGCGATCGGTTTGTCCGGGACCAAGTTGCTAGCATCGGGCGGGACCAGTAGCGGGCCAGTCAAGGAGAGAACCCGTGGCGCGGCCCGCGAACATCCACACCACCCTGGCGGTTCAGGCCTAGCGAGTGGCGCCGTTCGCGCGCCAGGCGACGAGCCACTAGTCGCGGGCTCCAGAGACAGAGTCGGGCCCCCCGCAGGCGGCGTGGGGCCCTCCAGGGGTGCCACCATGCCGCCAGATGGCGGCACGGCGGCCTCCAAGACACCAACACCGGCGCCCGTAGCGCGCTCTTCCCAGGTTGTGCGCGATGAGCAGCGTCACCCTGCCGGTGACCCTGCGCGCCGCCCTGGGAAGAGTCCCGTGCACCCATCACATGATGAGCAGGGCCAAGATGCACGCCGAGGTGCTGGCGAAGGTGGCGAACGGCTGCAGGGCCGTGACGCAGCTCCTTCTAACATGGTTAGAAGTTGATATGCATCGCGGTCCACCCAGCTCTCGCCGCCACCCACGCCAGCGAAAGCCCTAGCACGCGCGCAGCTGCTCCTCGATTTTCCTCCCGCCGCGGAGAAGCTTGACGAATGGAGGGCCACCGTCTGGAGCCTCGTCGGCATCGCCAACAACGATGAGTTGCGGCTAGCGGAACCCGAAGGCTGTCGCTCCGCCAGGCTACCGCGTGCCAGCAGAGATTGTGCTGGTGGCGACGCGGCCACGGTGTAGTCCCCAGCTCCATCTCGACCACCCTGGGCGTCGGTCCGTCGCGGCGACGCTCGTGATGATATCTCCGTCGCGTCGTCCAACCCGCAAACCAACCGCGATCAGTGTCAAGTCCTTCAGGAGCGGGCTCATGAGGACGCTTGAACTACGATCGAGCGCCGACTTGACGCACTCCACCAATCGGACAGGCGGGCGGGGCCCGCTACAGACCACCCAGCGTCGGGAGGCTACGGTGGCCTACCCTACGAGGTGGGTTGTCCGGCTTTCACCCGTGAGCTGCGGCAGTTCCAGTGGCCCTCCCACCGTACGTTCAAGCCCGACGTTGGCGAGAAGTACAACGTCAAGACTCACCCGTTAGAGTTCCTCAGCATCTACACCATCGCGATGCAAGCTGCTGGGGCCCGCGACGATAAGGTGCTTGCCAACTACTTCCCATTGGCACTCAAGCCAAATGTTAAGTCATGGTTGATGCACTTGCCGGTGGATTCCATCTCCTCTTGGGTGGATCTGTGCCATGAGTTTGTTGGCGCCTTTACCGGAGGTCACCAAGCTCATGGCCAGGCGAGTGATTTACACATCATCCCCCAGAAGGAAGGGGAAAACCTGCGCAAGTACATCCAAAGGTTCAGCCGGGTGCAGTACAACATCCCCGATGTTCATCCCGCTGCCGTGATCAGTGCGTTCCATCAGAACATGCGTAATCGCAAGATGCGCGAAGAACTAGCGATGAACAAGGTTAAGGATATGGCCGAGCTCTATGTTCTGGCTGATCGATGCGCTCGTGCTGAGGAGGGAAGGAAGTTCCCAGGCGAAGATGCCGGTGTGGAAACTGACTCCACTGACAACACCGCCACCACAGCGAAGAAGGGTCGGCGTTGTAACAGGAAGCGCAAGGGCAAGGCTGTGCTTGCCGTTGAGGGATCCGACGACACCGGCACCACCAAGAAGACCAAGGCGAGCGACCCCGGCAAGGAGGTTGTCGGGTGTGACGCTTGCCGGGCCTTGGCGGCTGCCGACAAGCCGTACTGCAAGATCCACCGCACTAAGGGCCATGATCTCCAAAACTGCCGGCAGGTAGAGCTGCTCGCCGAGAAGCAGAAAGCCGAGTATGAGCGGCGGGACAAGGAGAAAGGCCCTGATGGTGCCGAGGGATCCGTCAAGAAATGTGGCGGCCAAGGAGGCCACCGCGGCAAGGAGAATCAGCAAGAGAGGCCCGCCCGGGGCCGCGACAAGAAGCAGGAAGATGATGATCATGACGAGGACGACGAGTCCGGTGACCACGAGTTCCAGAAAGCCACAGAGGCCATGTGCGTCGATGGTGGTGCCTCGCTACATACATCTCACCGCCAACTCAAGCAGTGGGCGCGTGAGGTCATAGCGGTGGAGCCATCATTCGGTGCACGGAAGCCGCTGAAATGGTCCGGCACTCCCATCATCTTTGATATCGAGGACCACCCCGACCGCACCACTGCGGTCGGGTGCTTGCCGTTGTTGGTTTCACCAACAATCCGCAACCTCAAGGTGACAAAGATGTTGGTTGACGGCGGGGCCGGCCTGAACTTGATCTCGCCTGTTGTGGTCAAAAGGCTGCAGATCCCCGATGGAGACCTCGAGGAGACGGGCACGTTCCAAGGGGTTAACCCAGGGAGGAGCCAGCCAAAGGGAAAGATCATGCTGCCCGTGACATTCGGAGGTGAGCTAAATCACAGGACGGAGAAGATTGTTTTTGATGTAGCCGAGATCCCCTTGCCTTACAACGGGATCCTCGGTCGCCCGGCACTAGCCAAGTTCATGGCGGCTTCACACTACGCCTACAACATGCTGAAGATGCCCGGGCCGATGAACATCATCACCGTCCCCTCTGACAAAAAAGATGCGTTGATCTGTGTCGATCAACTCTACCGGGAAGCGGTTGCAGCAGTTGCCGCTAAGGCACCTGCTCCTACCAATGGAGCCAAGAAGACCGGCGAGACCCCTCGCACCCACTCCGGTAAGCACACCTCTTCGGGGTGTTGCGCTTCCGTTGAAGACGTGCCAGAGAGCTCCGCCAGCAAGAGCAAGAAGTCCAAAGCTACACCACCAGAGATCAAGAATGTGCCCGTCAAGGAGGACGGCACGGGAGGAGCTTTTACCATAAGCTCCACCCTCGACGGCAAATAGGAAAGCAAGTTCGTCACCTTTCTGCGGGCGAATGTCGACGTGTTTGCATGGCAAGCATCCGACATCCCCGGCGTTCCCAGGGAGGTGATTGAGCACCACCTTGCTGTCTGTCCTCATGCGCGGCCCGTCAAGCAGAAGGTCAGGAAGCAAGCTCTGGAGAGGCAAGAGTTCATCACGGAGGAAATCAGAAAGCTAGAGGCGGCAGGCTTGGTGAGAGGAGTGCTCCATCCGACGTGGTTGGCCCATCCGGTGGTGGTGCGCAAGGCAAATGGGAAATGGAGGCTGTGTATTGACTACACAGACATCAATAAGGCATGCCCGAAGGACCCTTTCCCGTTACCGCGCATCGACCAGATCGTTGACTCCACGGCTGGGTGTGACCTCTTATCGTTCCTTGACGCCTACTCAAGATACCACCAGATCTTCATGATAAAGGAAGACAAGGAAAAGACGGCATTCATCACCCCATGTGGTACGTATTGCTTTTTACGGATGCCTTTCGGGTTGAAGAGTGCTGGCTCAACCTTTGCAAGAGCAGTCCAAATTGGTTTCGAGCCCCAGCTACATAGAAATATGGAAGCTTATATGGATGACATAGTGGTCAAAACCAAGGACAAAGCAACCCTTGTGCAAGATCTGGAGGAAACATTTGCAAACCTGTGCAAGATCAACCTCAAATTGAATCCTGAGAAGTGTGTCTTCGGCGTCCCGTCCGGCAAGCTTCTCAGGTTCTTTGTGTCCCAACGCGGGATTGAAGCAAACCCAGATAAGATCAAGGCCATCGAGCAGATCGAGGCACCCAAACGAATCAAGGACATGCGTCGGCTCACTGGCTGCATTGCTGCCATGAGCCGGTTTTTCTCCAAGTCCACGGAGTGTGCCCTTCCTTTTTTCAAGGACTTGAAGAAGGCGGGCCGGTGGAGTGGACCCGGGAGGCCGAGGCAGCGCTGCAAGATTTGAAGAAATACCTCTCCTCTACCCCAGTGATGGTTGCGCCCAAACCACAGGAACCGTTGCTGCTTTATCTAGCGGCAACAAATCAGGTGGTTAGCGTTGTGCTAGTGGCGCAGAGGGAGGTTGATGAGGAGGCAGCAGCGGCGGCAGAGTCAACGGTTGGTGGGTCGGAACCCTCCCCAGCAGGGCTCAGTCCCGGCAAGACTGAGTCCCTGGCAAGGCTCGGTCCCGGCAAGACTGGCGCCAATGCGATAGGACCCATGCGACCGGGTGAAGAGGCGCAGAAGAAGAAAATGGTACAGCACCCAGTTTACTTCGTCAGCTCCCTCTTGAAGGGGGCTAGGTCGAGGTACTTAGGTGTGCAGAAGCTGCTCTTCGTACTCCTTATGGCTTCGAGGAAGCTGCGCCATTACTTCCAAGCGCACGAGATCACGGTGGTCACCCGCCTCCCATTGCAACGGATACTGCATAACCCAGATGCAACGGGGAGGGTCGTGGAATAGGCCCTGGAGCTATCAAGTTTCGGTTTGAGGATCGAGAGTACCTCGACAATTCAGAGCAGAGTCTTGGCGGAGTTTGTTGCAGAATGGACCTCGATGCCCAACGAAGAGGTACAGGAGACCACTCTCCCCGGCAAGGAAACGAGTCGCAACTGGATCATGTACTTTGATGGTGCCTTCTCGCTGCAAGGCGCCGGTGCTGGTGTGCTGCTTGTCGCACCCACCGGAGAGCACCTCAAGTATGTCATCCAGATGCACTTCCCCCGGGAGATGTCAACCAACAACACCGCCGAGTACGAGGGTTTGCTTGCCGGTCTCAGGATCGCGGCAGACCTCAGAGTTAAAAAATTCATCGTGAGGGGTGACTCACAGCTCGTCGTCAGGCAGATCAACAAAGACTATCAAAGCCCATTGATGGAAGCTTACGTAGATGAGGTGAGGAAGCTGGAGAAGCGCTTTGCATGTCCCTCGGGCGGAGAACGACATCGCCGACTACCTGTCAAAGCACGCTGCCCTCAAGCTACCCGTGGAACCAGGTACTTTTGTGCTTCAGTTAACCCAACCGTCCGTTGAGCCGTCGACCGGGCAGAACAAGCGGAGGAAGCTAGGCCCCGGCAAGTACTTCCCCACCGAGCTCCCCGGAGCCGCTGGCGAAGATGTTGCCGCGGATGCTGATCCTACCGCGGAACAACCGACTCCGGCAGGACCTCAGGTCATGGCCATGGAGGTGGCCGCTCCCGAGGCAGAAGAGATGCCCTTGGTCCTTGTCGTCGAGCCACAGGCTCCGGCATGGGCGCAGCACACCGTCTGATTCCTTCAAAAAGGGGAGCTTCCTGAGGAGCAGGAAGAGGCAGAAAAAGTAGCCCGCCGGTCTGCCCTGTACCAATTCCTTGATAACGTATTGTACAGAACAAGACCGAATGGGGTGAAATTGATGTGCATCTCCCGGGAGGAAGGATTAAAGCTGTTGGCAGAGATACATGGAGGTATATGTGGCTCCCACATAGGGTCGAGAGCCCTTGTCGGCAAGGCTTTCCGGCAAGGTTTCTTCTGGCCCACCGCCCTCCAGGATGCGATGGCGCTAGTAACCAAGTGTGAAGCGTGCCAGTTCCATTCAAAGAAACTCCATCAACCACCTCAAGCCCTTCAAACTATCCCTCTCTCCTAGCCCTTCTCGGTCTGGGGGCTTGACATATTGGGCCCTTTCCCCCGTGTTGTCGGGGGCTTTGAGTACTTGTACGTCGCAATCGACAAGTTCACAAAGTGGCCAGAGGTGGAAGCAGTGAGGAATGTGACAGTGCAGTCAGTCATCAAGTTCTTCAAGGGGCTAGTGTGCCGTTTCGGGGTGCCCAACAGGATCATCACCGACAACGGCACACAGTTCACAAGCCATGCCTTCATGCAATACATTGAAGATCTCCGCAGCAGAGTCTGTTTTGCTTCCGTGGCACAGCCACGGAGCAACGGCCAAGCAGAGAGAGCACATGCTGAGATCCTGCGAGGCTTAAGGACGAAGACTTTTGACAGGCTGCACAAGAGTGGAAGGCGCTGGATTGATAAGTTGCCGGCGGTTCTTTGGTTGATTAGAACAACGCCAAATCCAGCCATCGGCCAGACACCCTTTGCCCTGGTTTACGGGGAAGAAGCAGTTCTCCCCACATAACTCATATACGGGTCACCTCGGGTGCTCGCTTATGATGAGCTTGAGCAAGAGCGATTGCAGCAAGATGACGCGACGCTCCTTGAGGAAGATCGTCTCCGGGCGGTCAGGAGAGCAGACGCTACCAAAGAAGCCCCGTCTTTGCTACCATAGCTGCAAGGTTCATGCCCGGAGCTTTGAGGAAGGCGACCTTGTTCTTCGGCATGTTCAGTCGGCCAAGAATTCCAACAAGTTGACGCCGAAGTGGGAGGGCCCTTATCGGGTAACACGAGTCACCAGGCCCGGCGCATTCCGGATGGAGATCGAAGATGCCGTTCCATTGAGCAACTCCTAGAACATCGAGCATCTCCACAAGTTTTACCCGTAAGGCGCGGCTGTCGGGCCTCCCAGCAAGCCACCCTTTTGTACAAGCCTTGCCAGCAAGGCATGTAACCCTTTGTATAAAGCCAGGCGCAGACCCTGAGCATAAATAAACGAAGCGCTGGCGCCCTAAGTTATAGCATGCATGCTAGGTTGAGTCTCCTCCTTGGTTAGGGTGATAGTGCTTAGCGGCGGCTAACACCTAGCTTAGAGGTCGAGTGCGCGTCTCTCTGTTCCTCTCTATCTTCTTTGGTTCGCAGGGCATGTAAGCATTCTCGCCGAGCTGTTTTGGAAGAAAAGGAACGGACCAACGTCCGGACCCCGGCAAGCCAGAGTTGCCCGGGGCTGCAAGAACAAGGATCCCTCTGCGGCAAGCCAAGGTCGCCGGGGCTGCGGATCTAGATAAGTCCTTTATCCTCTATCATGCATTTCGTTATGGATTGGGATACGTGAAACCCCGTTCTATCTCTAAGCTGCCGTGCTCCCCCTTTGCGGCACCCAAGGATTATCCCCTGGGTCCGAATTTGGTCGTAGCCGCGGCAGCAAAGAAGGGGAATGAGGAGCCTAAGCCCACCTCATCCCTACCTCCACCGAGAGCGCGAGAAAGGTCGAGCGAGGTGGGGAGACGGCAAGGCCTGTTGCCGGTCGGAAAAAAAATGTTTATCTTGAAAAAATAACAGGGATTCACTCCTTGTCGTGGGTCTCGCCCGCGAACGTAATCCCGGAAAACATCCCTTTTTCATTAAAAAACATCCCGTACAGGTATAGTCCATACGAAATGAAAAACATGAGCAAGGGGATTACAAGTTTTAAATTTAACAAAGGCCCGTAGGCTTACAAACTAAAAAAGAGATAAGATGCCCGTAATCCCTTTCTTGTCCCTCTCCTCAGGAGGCAGGTCAAGGAGGCAAAAGGGCAAAAGGGACGCCTAGGCGAGCTACGAGCAGCAGAAAGCACCAAGAGAACATCTCGATGGCCACCCACGAGCGGGCCGGTTATGACGGTGCCGGGAAAGGAGCTAGAAGACGAGGCAGCAGGACCGGCAATACGCGATGAAGGCGTCGGTGCCCACATACTCCGAGTTGACGGCCTAGCCGCCCGCCCTCTTCCTCTTTCGCAGCCTCCCGACGCCAGCCGCCCAAGGAGGCGACCCCGAGAAGTTCAAGGAGCTGGCCCCGCCCCCGGCAAACCACTGCCGGAGGAGCGGCCAGGTGCAGATGCTGCTGCTGCCACACCCGCCCAGGCGCGGGGCGTCCGACGCCTAGTCGGACTCGTCCCCGCTGTCCTCCTTGTTGCTTTCGCTCGAGTACGAGCTTCCATCGTCAGAATCTCCATCAGAGGAGCTCTCCATGCAGCATTTCAGACGAGTTCCAAACTCTCCGAAGACCTTGAAGGAGAGCAGGTCGTCCTCCATTAACTTGAAGTAGAGGACGAGCCCCGCCGTCAGGCTGTGGATGCGGGCGAACATCTTTTATCCACGGGCGGAGATACATAAATCGAGGAGCCAGGAACTCGACATCGACCCGCGTGCCCCCGTTCCCGCAGCCCCTCATGTGCAACCTGAGGATCTGGGGCGGGGCACGCTCCATCACCCGAGCGAATGGGGTGGGGAGACGAAGACGACGACGCGGGGGCCGGCGGAGCCTGATGAAGAACTCGCAAGGCTGGTCTTCAACGTGGCCCTCCATTGGGAAGGGCATCATTGGCGGGGGCGAAGCCGGCACGCCGCCCCGTCCTCCTCTTCCCGGCGCACGGCCTCGCCTCAGCCGCTTCTCCCCTTCCCTCGCGGTAGGTTCAACCACCACGGGTTCAGGAGGAGGAGGGACGCGCTGTCGAGCGGCGACCCTCGCCGCCACCGTCGAGGGACCAGGGTTCCCCCTCTCCATGGCGGGTGAGAGGAAGAAGCAGAAGCAGGGGGAGATAGAAGATGGAAGAATGCGGGATGCCATCCCCCCTTCCTCCTCTTTATAAAGGAACGGGGTTGAGGCTCGGCCTCCCCGCTCGGCCAATCCAGACACCGGAGGCGCAGGGAATCAGGACCGACCCGTTGTCCCAACCAGCGACGGCCCGGTTTCCCGCCTCCATCGTTTGCCACCCCAAGCGCATGAAAGACGCGTGGAGGACGTGCAGAACTGAGGGGACGGGTGAGGCGACCTCTCCCCACCCCATGATCATGGGAGTGGACATATGAAGACCGCACCCGGCCCTTCGATAAATGAGTCGCGCCTCCACGCCTCCCCCTCTTTTTATGGGGAAGGCGCGAGCCGCCTCTTTACTACGATGTGACACATGCATGTGGAAACCGTCCCACGCATGCCGCCCATGTCACGCACACCCCTCCATGCCGCGCCACGCGCGCGGGTCGTGGGAGGCGGAGCACGCGAAGAATGTTACCACGGTAAAAACCGCCCCACCTGCCCGCGCACTGTTTTGGGCCTGGCCCAACAACGTGTCGCGCTTATGTGTGGCCCAGGCCCGGTGGCTCCTGTCGGTGTACCAAAAATAGGGGCGCATTTTTGTACCCCTTTTCCTGTGCACGGGCAGTCAGATCCGCGCCCATGGCCACGCCAAGCAGAACGAGGGAGGTGAGCCGAGGTAAGATCGAAGCCCAAGACGATTAAAGCAACGCCAAGGACCAAGGCCACAAAGATCAAATGGGCGAAGCAGGTCCCCCCCCCCCGGCAAGGATCCTTGCCGGGGCAGCTCGCCCATGCCAGCTGAAGCGAGCCACCCTTGAGCCCACCAATGCTCGACAAACGCGTTGGGACAGGGCTCGGGAGGCACCTCTATGGTGGCATGCAGATCTTTGTGAAGACAAAGAATGGACAAGATCAAATGAGGATAGGAAGGCAACCATCCTCACCGGAGGAACCCACGAGACCCCCGGAAAGATCCTTGCCGGGGACGCCTGCGCGCCATGGCAAGACTCTTGCCGGGTGGCCCGGCAAGACCCTCGCCCAGCGCACCAGTAGGGCCACTGCCAGGCCCGCTTCAACCAAGCTTCCACCGCCGTTCACATGCAGCTGCCAGCCCAACCAGCTGGGCGGGCACCTGCATGGCAGCATGCGGCTCCCAGGCCAACTCATCGAGCGGCTGCGTGGCGGCATGCAGATCTTCGTGAAGGCTCCACCACCATGCCAACTCAGCTGACTGCCTGCCTACATGGCACCGCACGCATCCCTGGTCGAGGCGCGTGTCGAAGCGAGGAGGAGCGGCGACGGACGGGACGGGCCTCGCCCCCGTCCCCGATAAAGCAAGAGGACACCTAAGCGATGCACTGAATGCACCTTGTCCTGTAATACGAAGGATAACCTCGTGCCACTGTAGACCTTTCCACCTTCTGTGTGCCACTGTGGCAACCCCTTTTTCCTATAAAAGGAGGCCCGAGGCGACCAGGAGAAGGAGTCGGCTCTTTCGAACCCCACAGCACCTAGAGCTAGTTCAAGAGCTCAAGAACACTAAATACATCCACCAAAGCATGATCGTAGGGTTTTACGCACCTTTGCGGCCCGAACCTGGGTAAATCCCTTTGTGTTGTCTGCTAGTCCCGCTCTCCTCACGATCCCCGCGCCCACAACCGTAGAAGGGATTCTAGTGATCCCATAGGTGTCGTTTCCCACCGACAGGCGCTTAGATCGGAGCCAACCGCGACCTGAATCACTGCGAATACGACTCCTTCATCCGCGTTCTTGTAACGCTTCCGTGTCGTGATCTTCAAGGGTACGAAGATGCACTCCCCTCTCTCTCATTGCTAGTCTCTCCATAGATTGATCTTGGTGATGCATAGAATTTTTTTAATTTCTGCAACGATCCCCAACAGTGGCATCATGAGCTAGGTCTATGCGTAGTTTCTATGCACGAGTAGAACACAAGTTGTTGTGGGCGTCGATTTTGTCAATTTACTTGCCTTACTAGTCTTATCTTGATTCGGCGGCATCGTGGGATGAAGCGGCCTGGACCGACCTTACACGTATGCTTACATGAGACAGGTTCCACCGACTGACATGCACTAGTTGCATAAGGTGGCTAGCGGGTGTCTGTCTCTCCCACTTTAGTCGGCTCGGATTCGATGAAAAGGGTCCTTATGAAGGGTAAATAGAAATTGGCATATCACGTTGTGGTTTTGGCGTAGGTAAGAAACGTTCTTGCTAGAAACTTATAGCAGCCACGTAAAAAAAACTTGCAACAACAATTAGAGGACGTCTAACTTGTTTTTGCAGCATATGGCGTGTGACATGATATGGCCAAAAGGATGTGATGAATGATATATGTTATGTATGAGGTTGATCATGTTCTTGTAATAGGAATCACGACTTGCATGTCGATGAGTATGACAACCGGCAGGAGCCATAGGAGTTGTCCTAATTTATTTATGACCTGTGTGTCAACATAAACGTCGTGTAATCACTTTAGTTTATTGATAAACCGTTATCCATAGTAGTAGAAGTAATAGTTGGCGAGACAACTTCATGAAGACACGATGATGGAGATCATGGTGTCATGCCGGTGACGATGATGATCATGGCGCCTTGAAGATGGAGATGAAAAAGAGCAAAATGATATTGGCCATATCATGTCACTATTTGATTGCATGTGATGTTTATCATGTTTTGAATCTTATTTGCTTAACGACGGTAGCTTAAATAAGATGATCCCTCGCAATAATTTCAAGAAAGTGTTTCCCCTAACTGTGCACCGTTGCTAAGGTCTGTTGTTCCGAAGCACCATGTGATTATTGGGTGTGATAGGTTCTAACGTTCGCATACAATGAGTGTAAGCCAGATTTACACACGCAATACACTTAGGTTGACTTGACGAGCCTAGCATGTACAGACATGGCCTCGGAATACTGAAGACTGAAAGGTCGAACATGAGTCGTATAGAAGATACGATCAACATGAAGATGTTCACCGATGATAACTAGTCCGTCTCACGTGATGATCGGACACGGCCTAGTTGACTCGGATCATGTATCACTTAGATGACTAGAGGGATGTCAGGCTGAGTGGGAGTTCATTAAATAATTTGATTAGATGAACTTAATTATCATGAACATAGTCTAAAAATCTTTGCAATATGTCTTGTAGATCAAATGGCCCATGCTAATGTTGCCCTCAACTTCAACGCGTTCCTAGAGAAAACCAAGCTGAAAGATGATGGTAGCAACTACACGGACTGGGTCCGTAACCTGAGGATTATCCTCATAGCTGCCAAGAAAGCATATGTCCTTGAAGCACCGCTAGGTGAAGCACCTGTTTTCCCAGCAACTCAAGACATTATGAATGCCTGGCGATCACGTAGTGATGATTACTCCCTGGTTCAAGGCGGCATGCTTTACAGCTTAGAGCCGGGCTCCAAAAGCGTTTTGAGCAGCACGGAGCATATGAGATGTTCCAGCTGAAAATGGTTTTCCAAGCTCATGCCCGGTCAAGAGATATGAAGTCTCCGACAAGTTCTACGGTTGTAAGATGGAGGAGAATAGTTCGATCGTGAGCACATACTCAAAATGTCCGGGTTGCACAATCGCTTGTCTCGAGAAGGAGTTAATCTCCGGATGACGCTTGATCGATGTGAATCCTTGATTGCTCCCACCTAGCTACAAGAGCTTTGTGATGAATTTCAATATGCAGGGATGGAGAAAACCATTCACGAGGTATATTCAATGCTGAAATCAGCGGAGGTGGAGATCAAAAGGAACATCAAGTTTTGATGGTCAATAAAACCACTAGTTTCAAGAAAGGCAAGGGTAAGAAGAACTTCAAGAAGGACGGCAAGGAGTTGCCGCCCGATAAGCCAGTTTCGGGAAGAAGCCAAAGCATGGACCCAAACACGAGATCGCAGTGCTTTTATTGCAAGGGAAAGCAGTCCTTTGGAAGCGGAACTGCCCCAAGTACTTAGCGGACAAGAAGGCCGGCAACACCAAAGGTATATATGATATACATGTTATTGATGTGTACCTTACCAGTACTCGTAGTAGCTCCTGGGTATTTGATACCGGTGCGGTTGCTCATATTTGTAACTCAAAACAGGAGCTGCGGAATAAGCGGAGACTGGCGAAGGACGAGGTGACGATGCGCGTCAGGAATGGTTCCAAGGTCGATGTGATCGCCGTCGGCACGCTACCTCTACATTTACCTACGGGATTAGTTTTAAACCTCAATAATTGTTATTTAGTGCCAGCTTTGAGCATGAACATTGTATCTGGATCTCGCTTAATGCGAGATGGCTACTCATTTAAATCTGAGAATAATGGTTGTTCTATATATATGAGAGACATGTTTTATGGTCATGCCCCGCTGGTCAATGGTTTATTCTTAGTTAATCTCGAACGTGATGTTACACATATTCATAGTGTGAATGCCAAAAGATGTAGAGTTGATAATGATAGTCCCACATACTTGTGGCACTACCGCCTTGGTCACATTGGTGTCAAACGCATGAAGAAACTCCATGCAGATGGACTTTTGGAGTCTCTTGATTATGAATCATTTGACACGTGCGAACCATGCCTCATGGGCAAAATGACCAATACTCCGTTCTCCGGAACAATGGAGCGAGCAACCAACTCATTGGAAATCATACATACTGATGTGTGTGGTCCAATGAGCGTTGAGGCTCGCGGTGGTTATCGTTATGTTCTCACCCTCACTGATGACTTAAGTAGATATGGGTATGTCTACTTAATGAAACACAAGTCTGAGACCTTTGAAAAGTTCAAGGAATTTCAGAGTGAGGTTGAGAATCAACGTGACAGGAAAATAAAGTTCTTACAATCAGATCATGGAGGGGAATATTGAGTCACAAATTTGGCACGCACTTAAGGAAATGTGGAATTGTTTCACAACTCACGCCGCCTGGAACACCTCAGCACAATGGTGTGTCCGAACGTCGTAATCACACTCTATTAGATATGGTGCGATCTATGATGTCTCTTACCGATCTACCACTATCATTTTGGGTTATGCTTTAGAGATTGCTGCATTCACTTTAAATAGGGCTCTGTCGAAATCCTTTGATACGACACCGTATGAATTATGGTTTGGGAAGAAACCTAAAGCTGTCGTTTCTGAAATTTTGGGGATGCGATGCTTATGTCAAGAAACTTCAATCTGAAAAGCTCGAACCCAAGTCAGAAAAATGCGTCTTCATAGGATACCCGAAGGAAACTATTGGGTATACCTTCTACCTCAGATCCGAAGGCAAGATCTTTGTTGCCAAGAATGGATCCTTTCTAGATAAAGAGTTTCTCTTGAAAGAAGTAAGTGGGAGGAAAGTAGAACTTGATGAAGTACTGCCTCTTGAATCGGAAAGTAGCGCAGCTCAAGAAAATGTTTCTGTGGTGCCTGCACCGACTAGAGAGGAAGTTAATGATGAAGATCAAGGAACTTCGGATCAAGTTACTACTGAACTTCGTAGGTCCACAAGCACACGTTCCACACAAGAATGGTATGGCAACCCTGTCCTAGAAATAATGTTGTTGGACAATGGTGAACCTTCGAACTATGAGGAAGCGATGGCGGGACCAGATTCCAACAAATGGCTTGAAGCCATGCAATCTGAGATAGGATCCATGTATGAAAACAAAGTATGGACTTTTGCAGACTTGCCCGATGATCAGCGAGCCATAGAAAATAAATGGATCTTTAAGAAGAAGACGGACGCGGATGGCACTGTGACCATCTATAAAGCTCGGCTTGTCACTAAGGGTTATCAAAAAGTTCAAGGGGTTGACTACGATGAGACCTTCTCACCCGTAGCGAAGCTGAAGTCCGTCCGAATCATGTTAGCAATTGCCGCATTCTATGATTATGAGATATGGCAAATGGACGTCAAAACGGCATTCCTTAATGGTTTCCTTAAGGAAGAATTCTATATGATGTAGCCGGAAGGTTTTGTCGATCCTAAGAATGCTGACAAGGTACGCAAGCTCCAACGCTCAATCTATGGGCTGGTGCAAGCATCTCGGAGTTGGAACATTCGCTTTGATGAGATGATAAAAGCGTTTGGGTTTACGCAGATTTATGGAGAAGCCTGTGTGTACAAGAAAGTGAGAGGGAGCTCTGTAGCATTTCTGATATTATATGTGGATGACATACTATTGATGGGAAATGATATAGAACTCTTGGAAAGCATAAAGGCCTACTTGAATAAGTGTTTTTCAATGAAGGACCTTGTAGAAGCAGCTTATATACTAGGCATCAAGATCTATAGAGATAGATCAAGACGCCTCATTGGTCTTTCACAAAGCACGTACCTTGAGAAGATATTGAAGAAGTTCAATATGGATCAGTCCAAGAAGGGGTTCTTGCCTGTATTGCAAGGTGTGACATTGAGCACGGCTCAATGCCCAACCACGGTAGAAGATAGAGAAAAGATGAGTGTCATCCCCTATGCCTCGGCCATAGGGTCTATTATGTATGCCATGTTGTGTACCAGACCTGATGTAAACCTTGCCGTAAGTTTGGTAGGAAGGTACCAAAGTAATCCCGGCATGGAACACTGGACAGCGGTCAAGAATATCCTGAAGTACCAGAAAAGGACTAAGGATATGTTTCTCGTTTATGGAGGTGACGAAGAGCTCATCATAAAGGGTTACGTCGATGCTAGCTTCGACACAGTCTGGATGACTCCAAGTAGCAAACCGGATACGTGTATATTTTGAATGGTGGGGCAGTCAGCTGGTGCAGTTGCAAGCAAAGCGTCGTGGCGGGATATACATGTGAAGTGGAGTACTTGGCAGCCTCAGAGGCAGGACATGAAGCAATCTGGATGAAGGAGTTCATTACCGACCTAGGAGTTATTCCCAATGCGTAGGGCCCGATGGCTCTCTTCTATGACAACACTGGAGCTATTGCCCTAGCCAAGGAGCCCAGGTTTCACAAGAAGACCAGGCATATCAAGCATCGCTTCAACTTAATTCATGAAAATGTTCAAGATGGAGACATAGATATTTGTAAAGTGCATACGGACTTAAATGTCGCAGATCCGTTGACTAAACCTCTTCCACGAGTGAAACATGATCAACACCAGAACTCTATGGGTGTTCGATTCATCACAATGTAACTAGATTATTGACTCTAGTGCAAGTGGGATACTGTTGGAAATATGCCCTAGAGGCAATAATAAAATGGTTATTATTATATTTCCTTGTTCATGATAATTGTCTATTGTTCATGCTATAATTATGTTATTCGGAAATCGTAATACATGTATGAATACATAGACCACAACATGTCCCTAGTGAGCCTCTAGTTGACTATCTCGTTGATCAATAGATGGTTACGGTTCCTAACTATGGACATTGGATGTCGTTGATAACGGGATCACATCATTAGGAGAATGATGTGATGGACAAGACCCAATCCTAAGCATAGCACAAGATCGTGTAGTTAAATGGCTAGAGCTTTTCTAATGTCAAGTATCATTTCCTTAGACCATGAGATTGTGCAACTCCCGGATACCGTAGGAATGCTTTGGGTGTGCCAAATGTCACAACATAACTGGGTGGCTATAAAGGCACACTACTGGTATCTCCGAAAGTGTCTGTTGAGTTGGCACGAATCGAGACTGGGATTTGTCACTCCGTGTGACGGAGAGGTATCTCTGGGCCCACTCGGTAAGACATCATCATAATGAGCTCAATGTGACCAAGGAGTTGATCACGGGATGATGTGTTATAGAATGAGTAAAGAGACTTGCCAGTAACAAGATTGAACAAGGTATAGGGATATCGACGATCGAATCTCGGGCAAGTATCATACTGGCAGACAAAGGGAATTGTGTACGGGATTGATTGAATCCCCAACATCGTGGTTCATCCGATGAGATCATCGTGGAACATGTGGGAGCCAACATGGGTATCCAGATCCCGCTGTTGGTTATTGGCCGGAGAGATGTCTCAGTCATGTCTGCATGGTTCCCGAACCCGTAGGGTCTACACACTTAAGGTTCGGTGACGCTAGAGTTGTTATGGGAAATAGTGTGCAGTTACCGAATGTTGTTCGGAGTCTCGGATGAGATCCCGGACGTCACGAGGAGTTCCGGAATGGTCCGGAGGTGAAGATTTATATATGGGAAGTCATCATAGGGCCACCGGAAGTGTTCGGGGGTTCATCGGTATTGTACCAGGACCACCGAAGGGGTTCCAGTGGTCCACCGGGAGGGTCCACCTGCCCCGGAGGGCCCTATGGGCTGTTTGTGGAAGGGAACCAGCCCCTAAGTGGGCTGATCGCCATCCCCCTAGGGCCCATGCGCCTAGGGTTTGGGGGGAAACCCTAAAGGGGGCGCCCCCTTGGCTTGGGGTGCAAGTCCCCTCCCCCTTGGCTGCCGCCCCCCTCTAGATCCATCTGGAGGGGGCCGGCCCCCTTCCCCCTTTGCCCTATAAATAGAGGGGTGGAGGGAGGGCAGCAGCACCACATCCAAGGCGCAGCCCTCCCTCTCCGCAACACCTCCTTCTCCTCCGTTGAGCTTGGTGAAGCCCTGCCGGAGAACTGCGAGCTCCACCACCACGCCGTCGTGCTGCCAGAGCTCTTCCACAACTTCTCCTTCCCCCTTGCTGGATCAAGAAGGAGGGGACGTCCCCGGGCTGTACGTGTGTTGAATGTGGAGGTGCCATTGTTCGGCGCTTAGATCGGAGCCAACCGCGATCTGAATCGCTGCGTGTATTACTCCTTCATCTGCGTTCTTGTAACGCTTCCATGTCGCGATCTTCAAGGGTACGAAGATGCACTCCCCTCTCTCTCGTTGCTAGTCTCTCCATAGATTGATCTTGGTGATGCGTAGAAATTTTTTAATTTCTGCAACGATCCCCAACAAAAATAATATCACCCAGGAGTATAGGGCGCAGGAGCCCAACATCCCAAATAATGCGCCTACCATGAAGCCAAAAACCAAGCCTGCAAATGGAAACGCAAAGAAGTCGACGACAGCCCCAATGTCAGAAGATTTGATGGAGCTTCTAATGAAGCAGTGCATGGACTTCATACACACCTAGATGAGGCAAATCCCTGATCAAGTTGCTGAGGTGTCACACCCTAACTTTGTAGTTTACAGTATGTTTGCTGTTTTAAACCATGCTAGCATTACTAAATTTATATTTCTATTGCAGAGGTTGTTGGAGAAGTTGAACAAATCAGGTGTCATGTACAAGCCGGTCATTGCCGTGCCATCCACGGACAATGATGTGGATGAAGAACTGGATTCGTTCGAGAACGGTCCATATGAAAAGAAGGAATTCGTGTACAAGGATGACATAGACTCACGCGGAGAGCCTGTCATTGACATGACGCAGCCTGATGAAGTGGTTCCCAACCATAAAACCGTACCTAAGGTACTATGTATTTATCTTTCTGTCTATAATTTTCTCATTTAATTTTTTTACGTGCTGAAATGTTCACACGATTTTGTTTGCCAAACAGAAAACCCCACCGAAGATTAATGGACACAAGGAAGCTCCACCTGTTAAGCGTAACGATGAATGTGGGGGGTACACCGAAAAACCCTTGGGTGGTTGCTACTTCTACCCTAGCACCTTCATCGGACATAGACATTTGTCCATCTTCTGTGAGCAAGTTCATGGCTAAGGCGAATGGAAAAAAGGGTGCAAGAATCGATAAGGATGAGGAAGTTATGTCCGGTAAGCGGAAGCGGACCGTTCCCAAGAAATTTGAATCCCCCTACGCACTTGACAAGCCCAGCAGGCGTACCAGCCGTGGTCAGAGACCCTCCGGTACTACTACTTCTACTAGAGGTATCGTAACTAACTTTCTTATTTTTTTATTTACTAGGAATGCATATGATCACCATTGTTGACATTCATATTATTTCATGCAGCTCTGTTTCTGACAATAATGAGCCGGAGGTTGTGGCAGACGAGTTGACGCCGGAAATAATTGATGCAGCTGTTTCATTTGTCGAGTTAGCTGCTGGCACCGAGAAGAATAAGGGAAAAAAATACTACAGTGAAGGGCGTGGCATATTTCTGACTTCCGAAAGGATTCGACCGGTACTAGCTCATAGATGGCTGTCGGACGACGTAAGTACTACTTGCATGTCCTATTTTTAAAATGCTCAATAATCTATGTCTCAACTTTCAACATGTAATGCCCTGATATTCTATGAAGGTTATTGATGCTTATATGGGACATTCGGAGCTGCGCATTGGTCATGATCGTTTCCTCTGTCCAGCGTGGAGGTCCAAATTCCTTGTAGATCGTGCTATCGCACGAGACGATCCATTGTCGTCGAGCTGCAACATGAATGCATATGATCACCATTGTTGACATTCATATTATTTCATGCAGCTCTGTTTTCTGACAATAATGAGCCGGAGGTTGTGGCAGATGAGTTGACGCCGGAAATAATTGATGAAGCTATTTCATTTGTCGAGTTAGCTGCTAGCACCGAGAAGAATAAGGGGAAAAATTACTACAGTGAAGGGCGTGGCATATCTCTGACTTTCGAAAGGATTTGACCGGTACTAGCTCATAGATGGTTGTCGGACGACATAAGTACTACTTGCATGTCCTGTTTTTAAAATGCTCAATAATCTATGTCTCAACTTTCAACGTGTAATGCCCTGATATTCTATGAAGGTTATTGATGCTTATATGGGACATTTGGAGCTGCGCGTTGGTCATGATCGTTTCCTCTGTCCAGCGTGGAGGTCCAAATTCCTTGTAGATCATGCTATCGCACGAGACGATCCATTGCCGTCGAGCTGCAACATGGATAGTGCTCTGTCCAAAGATGGAACAGTTAATAGAGTTACGAGAGAGAATACTGTGCGTGATAAGGTGTAATATCCCAAATTTTCAATTTGGAATGTTATACATTAGATCATCACTACATATCATATTTTATTGCTTTTGGCCTGATCCAGAAAATCTACGCAACTCAAGGACCCACGGAGAGAGTTGGGGATTTTGTTATTTTCATATTTGAGTTTTCTCAATTTTTTGAAAATAGGATCATTTTATTTTATTTATTTTATCTTCAATTATTTCTATTATAAAAATATGAGAGAGGGAATAAAATGACTTTCCCAAAATAAATAAATATTGAGGATTTAATAATAAAATCAAATAAGATTTTATTTTGGAGTTTATTGCTATTTTATTTGAATTTAGGAAAAATGCACGTTTTTCAAAATTGCATTTAGGCCCCAAATAAATCTTCATCTTGAACGGCTTGATTTTAGAAGTCAGGGAAAATTTATTTCGGATTTTTTGGAGTCCGTTTAGTATTTCTTTTATTTGTTTTTCTGCATGTAATGTTTTTTTAAACGCGAACCGGCTCCGGGCCGTACCCGAGCGGGACACCGCCCGGGGAGGCTTTATAAGCCGGGGCCCCCTGCCCCCTAAGCCCACCGCCGCCAGCCCAAGGCCGCGCCAAAATCCTAGCGGCGCTGGCCACGGACCTCACGGAGCCGAGCCACCACCCGCCTTGACCCCGGCCATCGAGCCACCCGCCGGAGCCGCCGCCGCCTGTTGACCCGCCGCGCCGCCGTTGACCACGGAGGTAGACCCGTTACTGCGGGTTTTCGAGAAAACTGTCTGTTTATTTTTTTAGGAACCCGGGTTTTTTATAGATCGGTTTATTTTTTTTCTCCCAGTTTAATTTATTTAGTGGACGTTCGTCCGTACGTTCCTTTTAAGGAACGGTTTTCGTCGTTAAGCCGCAGACAGCGAACGTTCGTTCGTTGGCCTGTTCGTCCGTTTTTCTTTTTCTCGGATTTTTCCACGATTATTTTTTATCGCGATTTCTGATCCGATTTTCGTTTTAGTATAACTTTTCTCTAGTTTATCTGAATCAGGCGATTCAAGCGCCTAGAGTTTCGTATCGAAACCCTCTTTCCGTTTAACCAACTCAAACAAGTTTTTGCTTCTGTAAAATTTTACTTAGATCCATATTAGTAAACGAAGCTTGTTTCTTTCGCCGTTTGATTTTCGTTGCTTCGTTTGATTTGATTCTTTTTGCAAACCGGAGTTCTTAAGTTGAACTTTCTGGTTAGTTCTCTTATTTGAGTTTTACCTGTGCATTAGATGAGTGCTTATTGTATGCTTGTTTGTTTGCGATAGAGTACCCGGAGTGCGCCGCTTGCTACTTCAAATCGCTAGGTTTCACGGATCATGAGCAACGCAAGTAACACTTTGATCATACCTCTTTACTATCCAGTTTTATTGCATTAGATCAATCATCAAACAATTGCATGATTAGGATCTGATTAATATGTGGGTTTTGGGAAGTAGATGAGGTAGTACCTATTACCTGTTTTATTATCAAACCCTTGGGAGTTACTTCAACGTTTGCTTATTGCCGTGCTATGCTAAGTAGACGTGGATTGGGTGAGTGTATCCATGACAGTTGTGAGATTGTTATTTAATGGTTTATTTAAGGTGGCAACTTTAACTCACATCTGGGTGGATTGAGGCACCTGGGTATTCCAAATGATTACTGTTTTTTATGGACCACCACCCAGGCTCAAAGGGATCATGAGATTATTCATGCTAGAAACTTCCGAGTGCAGCCACAAGCTACTATGGGCTCTAGCATAGTTAATTAAGTCGTGCGAACTCTTACAGTGGTGGACTAGCAGATGTAGGGGAAAGTAGGTGTAAAATTGGCTTTACGCAAAACTGTAACCATAGAGCTTTCCACCAGCCATATATGCATGTAGTATAGCCTATTTCTTTTCATTACCCTCTATGTGTTACATTGCCAGCATATTCCATGTGCTGAGCCGTTTTCCGGCTGCAACGTTCATGTTGCAGATTTTTCAGACGACGAGTAAGGTGCCTTAGGTTGTGGTTCTATACTCAGTGATGCCGTTGGAGTTGATGGACTCACTTATCTTCCAAGCCTTCCGCTATTATCGTTATTAGATGGCCTTAAGCCATATTTATTGTAATAAGTTCTCTTTTGAGACATTCGATGTAATAAGTGTGTGATTGCTACTCTGTTATAAATCCTTCAAATCGTATGCGTGTCAAGACATTCTTGGTCCAGGGATGACACTGAAGCACAGAGATTAGACTGTTTGAGGTCTGGTCGCTACAAGATGGTATCAGAGCCCATGCTGACTGTAGGACATGACCACTAAGCTAAAAGCCCTAGATCACTACTCACTCTTCTCATTTCTGACTCCTCATCTTTTCTACTCTTCTAGGATGGCAGATGCAAGGAACAAGTTCACGCAACCGGATGAAGATACACCCTTTGAACGCCAGTTGAAGGAAGTCACTAGATACCTGAACATCGGAGTACCAAGCTTCACCGGAACCTACAACGCCACTTTACCCGAAGAGGAGCACTGGATGATTCAAGTTCAAGTTCCAGGAAGGACATTCGCGCTACCATCGAGCCCATAGAGTTGTCCTTTGATGCACCAACCTGGAGTCTAGGAAAGAGTATGGCAGCCCACATCACCATGGGACACATTGGAGAAGTTTACCACAATGATCTCAAGGACACTATCTACCAGATTTGTGGGCGCCGAGATGAGCAATGGGAGATGATCAGCACCAGGAAGGATAGATCAATCGCAGCTTTTATCCAGGAGTTAAACCAGCACATTCGACGCCAGGAGAACCAGATGTGCGCAGGCATGATAGATCTGAAGAAGGCGATGACAAGGATCACGGAGCTGGAGGAAGAACTCAAGGCTACACGCAAAGATTATATGGAGGAAATCGAAATATTAGTGGAGAAGAATGACGACCTGACCAGGAAGCTAAGAATTTTCATGGGAGACCCCGCGCCAGGAGGAGAAGATGACGATTCCACTTGGCCGGAGAACTACATCATCATTGACGACACCGACTCGGACCCAGGCGACAGCGATGATGACTATGTTGATGAAGCTGGAGCAGATATCATGGAGTCTTCATCGGAGCAGTTTTTCTAGTCGACCACCATAACAGTAGTAGTATTCCCCCATGTATCTAGTATTGTCCGAGCACTTTTATAAACGATAGTTAGACCGTTGTATGCCCTTGTTTGAATTGAATGAAGTGATTTGTTTGCATTTGCGTCATGTGCATATGGGTAGTGTTTTCTCTCTAGACCTCATTCTATTCTATATTCTCATCTTTTCTAAACCCTCAGATGCCTCCGGGACGTGACAATGGATTTGCTTTCCCACCGGAGCTCACTCAGTTGATCCAGCAGTAGAATGCGTTGATGCAGTTACTAGTCCAGAATCAGAATCAGGGGAACAACAACAACAACCCACCACCGCCACCACCTTTTGATCACTTAACCCATTTTCTTAGACTAAATCCGCCGGTGTTCTCCAGTAGCACCGAGCCAATAGTTGCAGATGATTGGCTCCGCAAGACAGCAAGGGAGTTGACCACTGCAGGATGCACAGATGCGGAAAAGGTGCGTTTTGCCGCACATCTGCTTGAAGGACCCGCAACATCATGGTGGGAGAATTTCACAGCCACTTATCCTATCGACACTGTCACATGGGATCAGTTTTAGCGAGCTTTCCGTCGCCCATGTTTCCGTAGGAGCTATGGCCATGAAGAAGCATGAGTTTCAAGAACTTGCGCCAAGGAGGGCGACAGTTGGCCAAGATGTGGATGACTTGATGAAGTTAGCATGTTATGCCCCAAATGAGCGTTACTCTGGTCTGACTAAGCGGGAGAAGTTTGGAAGGACTGAATGATGAGCTGAGCATGCGATTGATGGTAGCAACTTTCAACAACTACCAGGAGTTGGTAGATCGTGCTCTTATGATTGAAGGGAAGCAGCAGCAGATTGAGAACCGCAAAAGGAAGTATGGACAAGGGAAGTACAATTCAGGAGCTCAGCAAAAGCCACGTTTTACCCTGAAATCGGGAGGAAAATTTCAGCATACCCATGGAGGAGGTAGCTCGCATAATCATAATGGCCCCAAGAATGGTAACGGGAATGGAGGAAGCAACGGTCAGAACCGTACCAACCCATCAACCCCAGCCAAGAGAGACCTGATCCAAGTCACTTGTTATAAGTGTCAGAAGACTGGAAATTATGCCAATGAATGTCCTGAAGCCCAGAATGGAAATGGCAATGGAAGCTCTGGGAAGAAGCCGAACCCTTTCAACAGGGGACAGGTGAACCACGTTAACGTGGAGGAGGTTGAAGCCCGGCCGGATGCGGTAATAGGTAAGTTTTTGGTTAAGTCATTTATCGCAATCATTCTTTTTATCTTGGTGCATCGCATTCATACATATCAAGGGGATTTGTGGATAAGTATAAACTTCCCACCAAGGTTCTTATAACACCTATGTTAGTAAGCTCACCAGGAGCGGAGTATATGGCCAGTCGAGGATGTTTCCAAGTGCCATTGAGTATAGGTAGGCATGTTTTTCCCTCGGATTTAATCATTTTGGAATCGCAAGGTTTGGATGTAATTCTGGGTATGGATTGGCTATCGATGTATTGAGGAAACATCGATTGCGCCAGTAAGTCGATTTTGCTTACCACCCCGGAAGGGAGAAGGATCAAGTATGTATCAAGACATGAGCCAAGAGGACACAAGTAAATACCTTATCGGGGAGTTGTGCGGGAGGAAGTACCGGTGGTAAAGGATCTCCCGATGTATTTCGGAGGAGTTGCTGTGCATGCCACCGGATAGAGACATTGAGTTTTTGATTAAGCTTTTGCCAGACACAGGGCTGATATCTAAGAGACTGTACCGGATGCCCGCACAAGATTTGGAGGAAATTAAGAAGCAGATTAAGGAGTTACTAGATAAAGGCTTTATTCGCCCAAGTTCTTCACCTTGGGGATCACCAGTACTTCTAGTGGAGAAGGATGGATCATTGAGGATGGTTGTTGATTATCGAGGATTGAATGAAGTAACAATTAAGAACAAGTACCCACTGCCGATGATCAATGATCTGTCTGACCAATTGCAAGGAGCTAAGGTATTTTCCAGGATTGATTTGCAATCAGGATACCATCAATTGAAGATTAGAGAGCAGGATATACCTAAGATGGCTTTTAGCACCAGGTAAGGGCTGTATGAGTATACCGTTATGTCATTTGGTCTGACTAACACACCTGCCTATTTCATGAACAAGGTGTTCATGGAATTTCTGGATAAGTTCGTCGTAGTGTTCATTGACGATATTTTGGTCTACTCAAAGAATGAAGAAGAACATAAGGAGCATTTGCGTTTGGTACTTGAGAAGCTCAGAGAACATCAGTTATACGCCAAGTTCAGCAAATGTGAGTTTTGGTTGAAGGAAGTTAGATTCCTCGGACATGTTATATCTGGAGAAGGAATAGCAGTAGATCCCACCAAGGTTGTCACTGTGACAAATTGGGTAGCACCAACGACAGTTGGAGAGATACGGAGTTTTCTTGGACTTGCAGGATACTACCGGAGATTCATTGAGAATTTCTCGAAGATTGCAAAACCTATGACGGAGTTGTTGAAGAAGGATACCAAGTTCAAATGGACTGAAGAATGTGAGGCCAGTTTTCAGGAGTTGAAGAAACGTTTGTTTACATCGCCAGTGTTGATTCTGCCAGATCAGATCAAGGATTATGAGGTATATTGCAACGCTTCACGTCGAGGACTTGGAGCAGTGCTTATGCAGGAGGGAAGAGTTGTTTCGTATGCCTCACGACAGCTTAAGCCCCATGAGTTGAATTATGCTACACATGATTTGGAGTTAGCAGCCGTAGTGCACGCATTGAAGACGTGGAGACATTTTCTCATCGGAAACCATTGTGAGGTGTACACGGATCACAAGAGTTTGAAGTACATCTTCACGTAGAAGGAGTTGAATCTCAGGCAAAGGAGATGGTTGGAGCTCATCAAGGATTATGATATGAGATTGCATTATCATCCCGGAAAAGCTATCGTAGTAGCTGACGCGTTGAGCCGCAAGAGCCATGTCAACACACTCTTGACCGGAGAGTTACCAAAGGAGTTAGCCGAGGATCTTCGAGAGCTATGTTTGGAGATAGTTCCGAGAGGCTATGTAGCAGCATTGGAGATTCAGTCTACTTTGATGGATAAGATCAGAGAAGCTCAGAACAATGACAAGGAGATTGCCTCTATAAAGGAGAAGATGAGCAAAGGAAAAGCTAAAGGATTTCGTGAGGATGAGCACGATACCTTATGGTTTGAGGACCGCGTTTATGTGTCTAATGATCCGAAGATCAGGAAGTTGATTATGCAAGAGGCCCATGATTCGCCGTACTCGATTCACCCAGGAAATACCAAGATGTATTTGGATTTGAAAGACACTTTCTGGTGGACCGGAATAAAGAAGGATATTGCGGAGTATGTAGCAGTTTGTGATGTATGTCAGAGAGTGAAGGCAGAGCATCAAAAGCCAGCAGGATTGTTACAGCCATTGCCGATACCTGAATGGAAGTGGGATAAGCTAGGCATGGATTTTATCACGGGATTACCCAGGAGTCGTTCAGGCTATGACTCGATTTGGGTTGTAGTTGATCTTTGACGAAAGTAGCTCATTTCATCCCAGTGAAGACCACTTACACTAGTGCCAAGTTAGCAAAGATATATGTGACCAGGATCGTATGTCTACATGGAGTTCCGAGGAGCATTGTATCAGATAGAGGAACCCAGTTTACCTCAAAGTTCTGGAATCAGTTGCACGAAACTTTGGGTACCAGACTAGAGTTCAAGCGACTTTTCATCCGCATGAGATGGATGGACAGACCGAGAGAGTCAATCAGATTTTGGAGGATATCTTTGAGAGCTTGTGCGCTAGATTATGGATCTAGTTGGGATGACAACTTGCCATATGCGGAGTTCTCTTACAACAACAGTTATCAATCCAGTTTGAAGATGGCCCCTTTTGAAGCCTTGTATGGAAGGAGGTGCAGAACACCATTGTTGTGGGATGAAGTTGGTGACCGCCAGTTGTTTGGACCAGATTTGATTAAGGAGTCTGAACAGAAGGTGAAGTTGATTCGCGACAAGCTCAAGGTAGCCTAGTCCAGGCAGAAGAGCTATGCAGATTCTAAACGCAAGGAGACAGTTTACGAAATCGGAGATAGAGTTTATCTTCGTGTATCTCCACTTCGAGGAGTTAAGCGCTTTGAAGTTAAGGGAAAGTTAGTGCCACGTTTTGTGGGACCATACAAAGTTTTGGAACGCATGGGAGAAGTTGCTTACAAATTGGAATTGCCCGAAGGATTGTCAGGAGTTCACGATGTGTTCCACGTTTCCCAGTTGAAGAAGTGCCACGCAGAGATGGCGGATATACAACTGAGAGATACAGTGCCGCTGGAAGCGATATAGTTGGATAGTGATTTGACCTATGAGGAGAAACTAGTCAAGATTCTCGAGTATGCCAGCCGACTCACCCGCAGCAAGGTTATCAAGTTTTGCAAAACTCAATGGAGCCACCACATCGAGGATGAAGCCACCTGGGAGCGAGAGGAAGATCTGCTGAAGGACCACCCTCACCTATTTTCTAGCCAACCCGAATCTCGAGGGCGAGATTCATCTTAAGGGGGGTAGGTTTGTAACATCCCAAATTTTCAATTTGGAATGTTATACATTAGATCATCACGACATATCATATTTTATTGCTTTTGGCCTGATCCAGAAAATCTACCCAACTCAAGGACCCACGGAGAGAGTTGGGGATTTCGTTATTTTCATATTTGAGTTTTCTCAAATTTTTGAAAATAGGATCATTTGATTTTATTTGTTTTATCTTCAATTATTTCTATTATAAAAATATGAGAGAGGGAATAAAATGACTTTCCCAAAATAAGGAAATATTGAGGATTTAATAATAAGATCAAATAAGATTTTATTTTGGAGTTTATTGCTATTTTATTTGAATTTAGGAAAAATGCGCGTTTTTTAAAATTGCATTTTGGCCCCAAATAAATTTTCATCTTGTCCGGCTTGATTTTAGAAGTCGGGGAAAATTTATTTCGGGATTTTTGGAGTCCGTTTAGTATTTATTTTATTTGTTTGTCTGCGCGTAATGTTTTTTTTAAACGCGAACCGACTCCGGGCCGTACCCGAGCGAGACACCGCCCGAGGAGGCTTTATAAGCCGGGGCTGATGTCTACTACACAACCTTCTTCTTGTAAACGTTGTTGGGCCTGCAAGTGCACAGGTTTGTAGGACAGTAGCAAATTTCCCTCAAGTGGATGACCTAAGGTTTATCAATCCGTGGGAGGCGTAGGATGAAGATGGTCTCTCTCAAACAACCCTGCAACCAAATAACAAAGAGTCTCTTGTGTCCCCAACACACCCAATACAATGGCAAATTGTATAGGAGCACTAGTTTGGCGAAGAGATGGTGATACAAGTGCAATATGGATGGTAGATATAAGTTTTTGTAAACTGAAAATATAAAAACAGCAAGGTAACGAACGGTAAAAGTGCAACCAAATAACAAAGAGTCTCTTGTGTCCCCAACACACCCAATACAATGGCAAATTGTATAGGAGCACTAGTTCGGCGAAGAGATGGTGATACAAGTGCAATATGGATGGTAGATATAAGTTTTTGTAAACTGAAAATATAAAAACAGCAAGGTAACGAACGGTAAAAGTGAGCGTAAACGGTATTGCAATGATAGGAAACAAGGCCTAGGGTTCATACTTTCACTAGTGCAAGTTCTCTAACAATAATAACATAGATAGATCATATAACAAGCCCTCAACATGCAACAAAGAGTCACTCCAAAGCCACTAATAGCGGAGAACAAACGTAGAGATTATGGTAGGGTACGAAACCACCTCAAAGTTATTCTTTCGGATCGATCTATAAAAGAGTTCATACTAGAATAACACCTTAAGACACAAAATCAACCAAAACCCTAATGTCACCTAGATACTCCATTGTCACCTCAAGTATCCTTGGGCATGATTATACGATATGCATCACACAATCTCAGATTCATCCAACCAACATAAAAGTACTTCAAAGAGTGCCCCAAAGTTTCTACCGGAGAATCAAGAACGTGTGCCAACCCCTATGCATAGGTTCATGGGCGGAACCATAAGTTGGTCACCAAAACATACATCAAGTGGCACATGATATCCCATTGTCACCACAGATAATCACGGCAAGACATACATCAAGTGTTCTCATAAAGACTCAATCCGATAAGATAACTTCAAAAGGGGAAACTCAATTCATCACAAGAGAGTAGAGGGGGAGAAACATCATAAGATCCAACTACAATAGCAAAGCTCGGGATACATCAAGATCGTGCCATAGAGGAACACGAGAGAGAACACGAGAGAGAGAGAGCGAGAGATCAAACACATAGCTACTGGTACATACCCTCAGCCCCGAGGGTGAACTACTCCTTCCTCGTCATGGATAGCGCCGGGATGATGAAGATGGCCACCGGAGATGGATCCCCCCCCCCCTGGCAGGGTACCGGAAAGGGGTCCCGATTGGTTTTTGGTGGCTACAGAGGCTTGCGGCGGCGGAACTGCCGATCTATCTTCTGTTCTAGAAGTTTTAGGGTACGTAGGTATATATGGGTGAAAGGAGTACGTCGGTGGAGCTACGGGGGCCCCACGAGGCAGGGGGCGTGCCCGGGGGGGTGGGCGCGCCCCCACCCTCATGAGCACCTCCTGTATCTTCTGACGTGGGGTCCAAGTCCATCAGGTGGGTTTCCTTCCAAAAATTAACTTCTCCAGTTGATTTCGTTCCGTTTTGACTCCATCTGATATTCCTTTTCCTCGAAACCTTTGAAATAGGCATAAAACAGCAAATCTGGGCTGGGCCTCCGGTTAATAGGTTAGTCCCAAAAATAATATAAAAGTGGAAAATAAAGCCCAATATAGTCCAAAACAGTAGATAAAGTAGCATGGAGCAATCAAAAATTATAGATACGTTGGAGACGTATCGTGGGCCTCCCTCGAAGCCCACCGCCGCCCAGCCGCGTCGCCCCGCCTACGCCGCCCGTTCCACCGCCGCCGCCGGACCTTCGCCGCCGAACCGGCTGCCACCGCCGCCCGTTGACCCGCCGCCGCCGTCGTTGACCCGCCGGAGGTAGACTCCTTTGCCACCGCGGTTTTTGAGAGAAAATCGTCGATTTGTTTTTTTAGGAACCCGGTTTTTTATAGATCGGTTTTTTTTTTCTCCCGGTTTAGTTTATTTAGCGGACGTTCGTACGTACGTTCGTTTTAACAAACGGTTTTCGTCGTTTAGCCGCAGACAGCGAACGTTCGTTCGTTGGCCTGTTCGTCCATTTTTCTTTTTCTCGGATTTTTCCGTGATTATTTTTATCGCGATTTCTGATCCGATTTTCATTTTAGTATAATTTTTCGCTCGTTTATCGGAATCAGGCGATTCAAGCGCCTGGAGTTTTGTCTCGAAACCCTCTTTCCTTTTAACCAACTCAAACAAGTTTTTGCTTCTGTAAAATTTTACTTAGATCTAGATTAGTAAACGAAGCTTGTTTCTTTTGTCGTTTGATTTTCGTTGCTTCGTTTGATTTGATTCTTTTGGCAAACCGGAGTTCTTAAGTTGAACTTTCTGGTTAGTTCTCTTATTTTAGTTTTACCTGTGCATTAGATGAGTGCTTATTGTATGCTTGTTTGTTTGCCATAGAGTACCCGGAGTGCGCCGCTTGGTACTTCGAATCGCTAGGTTTCACGGATCATGAGCAAGGCAAGTAACACTTTGATCATACCTCTTTACTACCCAGTTTTATTGCATTAGATCAATCCTCAAACAATTGCATGATTAGGATCTGATTAATATGTGGGTTTTGGGAAGTAGATGAGGTAGTACCTATTACATGTTTTATTATCAAACCCTTGGGAGTTACTTCAACGTTTGCTTATTGCCGTGCTATGCTAAGTAGACGTGGATTGGGTGAGTGTATCCATGACAGTTGTGAGATTGTTATTTAATGGTTTATTTAAGGTGGCAACTTTAACTCACATCTGGGTGGATTGAGGCACCTGGGTATTCCAGCGATTGCCTGTTTTTTTATGGACCGCCACCCAGGCTCAAAGGGATCATGAGATTATTCATGCTAGAAACTTCCGTGTGCAGCCACAAGCTACTATGGGCTCTAGCATAGTTGATTAAGTCGTGCGAACTCTTACAGTGGTAGAGTAGCAGATGTAGGGAAAGTAGGTGTAACTGTCTACCCGATCGTAAGGTGCTAGCGCTTACGAAAGACTATGTCTCGGTCATCCGCTTCTCAAACACCATGTAGTGCGAGAATCCAATGGAGGAGATCGAGTCTTGTGGGGAAAAGTGCACAAACCTCTACAGTGTATAAACTAATCATGATTAGCCGTGTCCCCAGTTATGGACGTCTTGAGTATCTAGTACTTGGATTATCATGTGAATCTCATCATGTGACTTTAATTAATTTTGTTGGGTTTTAATGATGATGCTTAATTGGGATTGATTTAGTGTCTACCCTCTCAATGTTTAACAACCACCATGATAGTTAAATAAAATCCATTCCTTTTGAAGTAGGGAAAAATTGGCTTTACGCAAAACTGTAACTATACAGCTTTCCACCAGCCATATATGCATGTAGTATAGCCTATTTCTGTTCATTACCCTCTATGTGTTACATTGCCAGCATATTCCATGTGCTGACCCGTTTTCGGGCTGCAACGTTCATGTTGCAGATTTTTCAGACGACGAGTAAGGTGCCTTAGGTCGTGGTTCTATACTCAGTGATGTCGTTGGAGTTGATGGACTCACTTATCTGCCAAACCTTCCGCTGTTATTGTTATTAGATGGCCTTAAGCCGTATTTATTGTAATAAGTTCTCTTTTGAGACATTCGATGTAATAAGTGTGTGATTGCTACTCTGTTATAAATCCTTCAAGTACTGTGCGTGTCAAGACATCGATCCAGGATGACAACTGAAACGTAGATCAGACTGTTTGAGGTCTGGTCGCTACATAAGGTACGTTATGTTTGTAATTCTTCACTACAGGGCATTTCATGAAGTATTTCATTTGATCCACAATGGTTGTTTGCACTGTAGACGTATATCGCGTTGAATATCGACAATGCCCACTGGATGACCGTGGTCATGCACTTGATCAAGCAAGAATTCCAAGTTCTCGATTCGCTCTATCCTCTGGACCTGACAGAAAAGACTATGAAAGCACTGGTAATACAACCAACATTTGCACCATTGGTCTTACATGTTTTTTATGATTCTTCTTTATAGCAAATGGCTATAGCACACGATATGCACCTAGCAAATCTTATTACACCAGGGAAATATCCGGACGTAAGTAAGTGGCCTATCAAGGAGTATAACATGCCCCAGCAAGAGGATGGGTGAATTAATAGGACATCATGCACATTCAAACAACAACACACATGTTCGTATTGCCCACCGCTAATGTTTGCATATATACCGGGAACTCTTGTGGCCTTTTTGTCACATAATGTCTAGAACATTGGGACGGGGACCGAATGACCCATGATTTTTCACAGGTATGTTGTTATTTACGTTTGTAGACTAGCTAGTATGGTCGTGTAGCAACTTCGGTTCATGTAACCTTTATGTCATTTTTTGCAGGCCACTGTTGACGCAAGGAAAAGACGTTTCGTCGCCGAGTTGATTATGTCACCTTCGAACACAATGGAGTGTGTGAAGAACAAAATTCGCGAAATCGCAAGGAAAAGGCATGCCTGAAGAATTCATGCGGCATGCAAGATTCAAGTTTTAGTGGTTTGGATTTAGTCCGGTCGAAGGTTTCGACGGCATGATTATATTAGGGTTTCTATCATTTTTATGTAATAAATAGGGCATCTCGAATATTGTGACACATACATGTGTATGTGTCTGTCAGACAATTCGCTCGTACCAGACAATTCGGTCTTACACTTCGCTCGGAGAAGACAATTAGGTCGTACCAATAAAGTTTTGGCTTCACTTATCAATTGTTCTTGCTTAAAAAGTTTCTCGTTCTCCAATTTTTTATAATTGTATTTTTCACATTAATAGTATTCGCATTCTATTTTTCTCTTCAACTGCTCTCCTAAGTTTCATATTAAAATTTTCACATTCTTTATTTTTTTCAACTCTACCAAGCTTAGCCTTCTGCCTTAGCTATCTGCATGTCATCATCTTGCATAATCTCCTGGTAATTCCCCCTCATCACATGATTATGAAAAGTAGTCATGTTAGCTAAGTAAATATATCGAGCCAAAACGTAAAATTACACAGATGAAAATTAGTCATGTCAGCTCGTTGGCTCTATCGCGTGTTATCAGGCATCATGTTTTTCTATTTTGTTTTACAAACCCGTCGTTTTTTTATTGTATGTATAATTAACTTTTTCTGTACTCACCATGATTCCAGGCACGACCCCTCAAACCACGTGAGGGGCCCCACAATGACCTATCGTGCCAGCGCTACACCAGCCCATTTTGCGAGTTCACATCGATCTTTCCCTTTCTCCTTTCCTTTCCAAATCCCTAACCCTCTCTCTCCATTTGCGCCCAAATATCGACGGCGAAAGCATGACAATGAGGCTGGGCGTCGGGCCGGCTGCAGTGAGAAGAGCGGTGGCGACCGCAAGTTAGGTCGAACCACAGGTCCCGGAAGCGGTGGGGCGGATTGATGGCACAGGAGGCAAGGCGGATCCAATGGAACAGGGGATGGGGTTTCGTGAGCAGCGGGCGGAGAACCCACGGCTAGGGTTTCTTTAGTGCTACACTTTGGTGGCAAAAGGTAAGTTCTTTACCGTTGTTCTTTACATCCCACATTATCGCCCATAATTCATGACCTCGTGGCCATGACAAGCTCCATCTATGTGGTCATCGGAAACTCACGGTGGTGGGTATGCGCATAGATGCGGAGACAATTTTGGCAGCGCATTCATGGGATGTGTGTTTGAGGTTAGTCTCATCGACCATGATCTTCAAACTAATCTGCTATTGCGGTCAAGCTGCATAAAAGTTCGATGTTTAACGCTTAAAGTTGACAAGTTCAGTTATAAATTGACTTGAATTGCTCATGATTTATTTAGGATGATATCACTTCTGAGTATGTTGAATGGGTTGATGGGGAGTGGGATAGCAAAGCAAAGCCAGTCATTAAGTATCTTGCCATGAAGAACAAGAAACTGGAGACTAAGATTACAGAATATGAAGCTGAAATTAAAAGGAATGAGAAAGAAAAGAGGGCAATGGTTAAGATGCACAAGGAAATATTGCTCTATAGGGATAGGATTTTAGGATTTGGAGGTCTTCTGTATCTTGGCCTGCTTGCCATTAAGATTGTTGTCATAGTTAGCAAGTAGATTGTTCATAAAGTTATTGACATCATTGTAATTGACATGATGAAATGCTGGTGAATTATTTTCTATTCAGTTTATGGGCAAACTGTAACAGAGATTGCAGCATAAATAACATGGGGCCATCATGATTGATAGACAATGCACTTTTGGCGTGTTCTATATTTGGCAGACAATGCACTTTTGGCATGTTTTATATTTGGCACACAATGCACTTTTGGCATGTTCTATATTTGGTAAGTGATGCACATGGGCACATCACCTAGCAACACTACTGATTTGTGCAGCAGCCCAGTTCATTGTCTTGTTGCAACATAGGAGCAACATCTAGAAGCACCTACACCTTTGATGCAACATCAAGCAATGCAACAGTACATATTCAATATTCTGAAATTTAACTGAACTTGACACTTAGGGTGAGCAGTAGATATTCGGTTCTTCAGCCACAAAGAACCCGACCAAACCGTACCGATTGCATAACTTATATGCTTACATATAAAAGCATACCTAACCAACATCAAACCCAAAATAATGTTAACTTATATGCTAAAACATATAACAACATACCTAATTTAAGATAACCAGCAGCTTCCTCTGTTGGGGAACGCAGTAATTTCAAAAAATTTCCTACGCACACACAGGACCATGGTGATGGCATAGCAACGAGAGGGGAGAGTGTTGTCTACGTACCCTCGTAGACCGTAAGCGGAAGCGATCACAACGTAGAGGAAGTAGTCGTACTTTCTCCTCGCGATCCTGCCGATCCCAGTAGCATTACTCCGGCACCTCCGAGTCGATGATGACGTAGAGGAAGTAGTCGTCGTTCTCCTCACGATCTAGCCGATCACAGCGCCCGTTACTCCGGCGCCTCGAGTTCTTGGCACACGTTCAGCTCGATGGCGCTCCACGGGCTTCGATCCAAAGAAAGCTCCGGGGAGGAGTTCCGTCGACCTGACGGCGTGGTGACGATCTTGATGTTTCACCGTCGCGAGGCTTCGCCTAAGCACCGCTACAATATGACCGAGGTGGAATATGGTGGAGGGGCACCGCACGGCTAAGGAGCGATCTCAAGGATCAACTTGTGTGTTCTAGGGTGCCCCCCTGCCCGTATATAAAGGAGCAAGGGGAGGGCCGGCCAGCCTTGGGGCGCACCAAGGGAGGGAGTCCTCCTCCTAGTAGGAGTAGGACTCCCTTTCCTAGTCCCACTAGGAAGAGGGAAGGGAAAGGAAAGAGAGGGAGAGGGAGAGGAAGGGGGCTGCGCCCCTCCTAGTCCAGTCGGACTCCCCATGGAGGCGCACCACCTCTGGTGCAGCCCTCTCTCTCCCTCTTGGCCCAATAAGGCCCATAACTTTCCGGGGTTCCGGTAACCCTTCCAAGCACTCCGGTTTTCTCCGAAACTTCCGGAACCTTTCCGTGTCCGAATATAACCATCCAATATATCAATCTTTATGTCTCGACCATTTCGAGACTCCTCGTCATGTCCGTGATCACATCCGGGACTCCGAACTCCTTCGGTACATCAAAATACATAAACTCATAATAACCGTCATTGAAACCTTAAGCGTGCACGGACCCTACGGTTCGTGAACTTTGTAGACATGACCTAGAAATATTCTCGGTCAATATCCAATAGCGGGACCTGGATTCCCATATTGGTTCCTACATATTCTACGCAGATCTTTATCGGTCTGACCGAATAACTACATACGTTGTTCCTTTTTGTCATCGGTATGTTACTTGCCCGAGATTCGATCGGGGTATCCAATACCTAGTTCAATCTCGTTATCGCAAGTCTCTTTACTCGTTCCGTAATACATCATCTCACAACTAACTCATTAGTTGTGATGCTTGCAAGGCTTATGTGATGTGTTTTACCGAGAAGGCCCAGAGATACCTCTCCGACAATCGGAGTGACAAAACCTAATCTCGAAATACACCAACCCAACAAGTACCTTTGGAGACACTTGTAGTACTCCTTTATAATCACCCGATTCGTTGTGACGCTTGGTAGTACCAAAGTGTTCCTCCGTAAACGGGAGTTGCATAATCTCATAGTTATAGGAACATGTATAAGTCATGAAGAAAGCAATAGCAACATACTAAACGATCAAGTGCTAGGCTAACGGAATGGGTCATGTCAATCAGATCATTCTCCTAATGATGTGATCCCGTTAATCAAATGACAACTCATGTCTATGGTTAGGAAACATAACCATCTTTGATTAACGAGCTAGTCAAGTAGAGGCATACTAGTGACACTCTGCTTGTCTATGTATTCACACATGTATTATGTTTCCGTTAATACAATTCTAGCATGAATAATAAACATTTATCATGATATAAGGAAATAAATAATAACTTTATTATTGCCTCTAGGGCATATTTCCTTTAGTCTCCCACTTGCACTAGAGTCAATAATCTAGTTTACTCAGTAATGATTCTAACACCCATGGAGTCTTGGTGCTGATCATGTTTTGCTCGTGGAAGAGGCTTAGTCAACGGGTCTGCAATGTTCAGATCCGTATGTACTTTGCAAATCTCTATGTCTCCCACTTGGACTTGGTCCCGAATGGAATTGAAGCGTCTCTTGATATGCTTGGTCCTCTTGTGAAATCTGGATTCCTTTGCCAAGGCAATTGCACCAAGATTGTCACAGAAGATCTTCATTGGTCCCGATGCACTAGGTATAACACCTAGATCGGAAATGAACTCTTTCATCCAGACTCCTTCATTTGCTGCTTCAAGCAGCTATGTACTCCGCTTCACATGTAGATCCCGCCACGACGCTTTGTTTAGAATCGCACCAACCGATACTCCACCATTTAACAAAAACACGATCCGGTTTGCGATTTAGAATCGTCCGGATCGGTGTCAAAGCTTGCATCGACGTAACCATTTACGACTAGCTCTTTGTCACCTCCATATACGAGAAACATATCCTTAGTCCTTTTCGTATTTCGGGATGTTCTTGACCGCTGTCCAAAGGATCCACTCTGGATTACTTTGGTACCTTCCTGCCAAGCTTATCGCTAAGCATACGTCAGTCCGGTACACAGCATTGCATACATGATAGAGCCTATGGCTGAAGCATAGGAACATCTTTCATTTTCTCTCTATCTTACATTGTGGTCGGGCATTGAGTCGACTCAATTTCACACCTTGTAATACGTAAAAACCTTTCTTTGCTCGATCCATTTTGAACTTCTTCAAAACTTTATCAAGGTATGTGCTTTGTGAAAGTCCAATTAAGCGTCTTGATCTATCTCTATAGATCTTGATGCCCAATATGTAAGTAGCTTCACCAAGGTCTTTCATCGAAAAACTCTTGTTCAAGTATCCCTTTATGCTATCCAGAAATTCTATATCATTTCCGATCAATAATATGTCATCTACATATAAGATCAGAAATGCTATAGAGCTCCCACTCACTTTCTTGTAAATACAGGCTTCTCCATAAGTCTGTATAAACCCAAATGCTTTGATCACACTATCAAAGCGTTTATTCCAACTCCGAGATGCTTGCACCAGTCCATAAATGGATCGCTGGAGCTTGCACACTTTGTTAGCTCCCTTTGGATCGATAAAACCTTACGTTGCATCATATACAACTCTTCTTCCGTAAACCCATTCAGGAATGCGGTCTTTACATCCATTTGCCATATTTCATAATCATAAATGCGGCAATTGCTAACATGATTCGGACAGACTTAAGCATCGCCACGGGTGAGAAGGTCTCATCGTAGTCAATCCCTTGAACTTGTCGAAAACCCTTTGCGACAAGTCGAGCTTTGTAGACAGCAATATTACCGTCACGTCGGTCTTCTTCTTGAAGATCCACTTGTTTTCTATTGCTTGCCGACCCTCGGGCAAGTCAACCAAAGTCCATACTTTGTTTTCATACATGGATCCTATCTCGGATTTCATGGCCTCAAGCCATTTTATGGAATCTGGGCTCACCATCGCTTCTTCATAGTTCGTAGGTTCATCATGATCTAGTAGCATGACTTCCGTAACAGGATTGCCGTACCACTGCAGTGCGGATTTTATTCTGGTTGATCTACGAGGTTACGTAGTAACTTGATCTGAAGTTTCATGATCAACATCATCAACTTCCTCACTATTTGGTGTAGATGTCGCAAAACTGGTTTCGTGATAAACTACTTTCCAATAAGGGAGAAGGTGCGATTACCTCATCAAGTTCTACTTTCCTCCCACTCACTTCTTTCGAGAGAAACTCCTTCTCTAGAAAGGATCCATTCTTAGCAACAAATTTTTTGCCTTCGGATCTGTGATAGAAGGTGTACCCAACTGTCTCCTTTGGGTATCCTATGAAGAAACATTTCTAAGTTTTATGTTCGAGCTTTTCAGGTTTATGTTTTTTTTCACATAAGCTTCGCATCCCCAAACTTTAAGAAACGACAACTTTGGTTTCTTGCTAAACCACAGATTCATAAGGTGTCGCCTCAACGGATTTTGACGGTGTTCTATTTAGCGTGAATGCGGCCGCCTCAAGAGCATAACCCCAAAGCGATAGCGGTAAATCTGTAAGAGACATCATAGATCGCACCATATCTAGTAAAGTGCGACATGACGTTCGGACACACCATTGCGCTGTGGTGTTCCGGTGGCGTGAGTTGCGAAACTATTCCGCATTGTTTCAAATGTAGACCAAACTTCGTAACTCAAATATTCGCCTCCACGATCAGATCGAAGAAACTTTATTTTCTTATTACGATGATTTTCAACTTCACTCTGAAATTTTTGAACTTTTCAAATGTCTCAGACTTATGTTTCATTAAGAAGATATACCCATATCCGCTTAAATCATCTGTGAAGGTGAGAAAATAACGATATCCGCCACGAGCCTCAATATTCATTGGACCACATACATCCGTATGTATGATTTCCAACAAATCTGATGCTCTCTCCATAGTACCGAGAACGGTGTTTTAGTCATCTTGCCTATGAGGCACGGTTCATAAGTGCCAAGTGATTCATAATCAAGTGACTCCAAAAGTCCATCAAGATGGAGTTTCTTCATGCGCTTTACACCGATATGACCTAACCGGCAATGCCACAAATAAGTCGCACTATCATTATCAACTCTGCATCTTTTGGTTTCAACATTATGAATATGTGTATCACTACTATCGAGATCCATTAAAAATAGACCACTCTTCAAGGGTGCATGACCATAAAAGATATTATTCATATAAATAGAACAACCTTTATTCTCTGATTTAAATGAATAACCGTCTCGCATCAAACAAGATCCAGATATAATGTTCATGCTCAACACTGGCACCAAATAACAATTATTTAGGTCTAAAACTAATCCCGAAGGTAGATGTAGAGGTAGCGTGCCGACCGCGATCACATCGACTTTGGAACCATTTCCACGCGCATCATCACCTCGTCCTTTGCGGTTGTTCGCTTAATCTGTAGTCCTGTTTGAGTTGCAAATATTAGCAATGTAACCGGTATCAAATACCTGTGTACTCATGCGAGCTCTAGTAAGGTACACATCAATAACATGTATATCACATATACCTTTGTTCACCTTGCCATCCTTCTTATCCGCCAAATACTTGGGGCAGTTCCGCTTCCAAAGGACTACCGCTTGCAGAGAAGCACTCGATTTCAGGTTTAGGTCCAGACTTGGGTTTCTTCACTTGAGCAGCAACTTGTTTGCTGTTCTTCTTGAAGTTCCCCTTCTTCTTCCCTTTGCCTTTCTTCTTGAACTAGTGGTCTTATTGACCATCAACACTTGATGCTCCTTCTTGATTTCTACCTCCGCAGCTTTCAAAGATTGCGAAGAGCTCAGGTATAGTCTTTACTAACCCTTGCATATTATAGTTCATCACGAAGCCTTTGTAGCTTGGTGGCGGTGATTGAAGAATTCTGCCAATGACACAATCATCCGGAAGATCAACTCCCGGTTGAGTCAAGTGATTGTAATACCCGGACATTACGAGTATGTGTTCACCGATGCACCCATTCTCCTCCATCTTGCAGCTATAGAACTTATTGGAGACTTCATATCTCTCAATCCGGGCATTCTGTTGAAATATCAACTTCAACTCTTGGAACATCTCATATGCTCCACGACTTTCAAAACGTCGTTGAAGACCCGGTTCTAAGCCGTAAAGCATGGCACACCGAACTATAGAGTAGTCATCAGCTTTGCTCGCCAGACGTTCTTAACGCCGTCGGTTACATCAGCGGCGGGCACGGCACCTAGCGGTGCATCCAGGACGTAACTCTTACGTGCAGCAATGAGGATAATCCTCGTGTTACGGACCAAATCCGTGTAATTGCTACCATCATCTTTCAACTTTGATTTCTCAAGGAACGCATTAAAATTCAATGGAACTATAGCACGAGCCATCTATCTACAAACAGACATAGACAAGCATGATACTATCATGTACTAAGTTCATGATAAATTTAAGTTCAATTAATCATATTACTTAAGAACTCCCACTTAGATAGACATCTCTCTAGTCATCTAAGTGATCACGTAATCCAAATCAACTAAACCATAACCGATCATCACGTGAGATGGAGTAGTTTTCAATGGTGAACATCTTATGTTGATCATATCTACTATATGATTCACGCTCGACCTTTCGGTCTCCGTGTTCGAGGCCATATCTCGCATATGCTAGGCTCGTCAAGTATAACTGAGTATTCTGCGTGTGCAAAACTGGCTTGCACCCGTTGTAGATGGACGAGAGCTTATCACACCCGATCATCACGTGGTGTCTCGGCACGCATTTAACTTTGGCAACGGTGCATACTCGTGGAGAACACTACTTGATAATTTTGTGAGAGATCATCTTAAAATGCTACCGTCAATCAAGCAAAATAAGATGCATAAAGGATAAACATCACATGCAATCAATATAAGTGATATGATATGGCCATCATCATCTTGCGCTTGTGATCTCCATCTCGAAGCACCGTCATGATCACCATCGTCACCGCGCGACACCTTGATCTCCATCGTAGCATCGTTGTCGTTACGCCATCTATTGCTTCTACGACTATCGCTACCGCTTAGTGATAAAGTAAAGCAATTATGTATGCGTTGCATTTCATACAATAAAGCGACAACCATATGGCTCTCGCCGATTGCCGATAACTCGGTTACAAAACATGATCATCTCATACAATAAAATATAGCATCACGTCTTGACCATATCACATCACAACATGCCTGCAAAAACAAGTTAGACGTCCTCTACTTTGTTGTTGCAAGTTTTACGTGGCTGCTACGGGCTGAGCAAGAACCGTTCTTACCTACGCATCAAAACCACAACGATATTTAGTCAAATAGACTCCGTTATAACCTTCTCAAGGTCCGGGCGTAGCCAAACTCGGTTAAAATAAAGTGAGAGAGACAGACACCCGCCAGACACCTTTAAGCAAGAATGCTCGTAACGGTGAAAACAGTCTCGCGTAAGCGTACGCGTAATGTCGGTCCGGGCCGCTTCATCTCACAATACCGCTGAACCAAAGTATGACATGCTGGTAGGTAGTATGACTTGTATCGCCCACAACTCACTTGTGTTCTACTCGTGCATATGACATCAACGCATAAAACCAGGCTCGGATGCCACTGTTGGGGAACGCAGTAATTTTAAAAATTTCCTACGCACACACAGGACCATGGTGATGGCATAGCAACGAGAGGGGAGAGTGATGTCTACGCACCTCGAAGACCGTAAGCGGAAGCGATCACAACGTAGAGGAAGTAGTCGTACTTTCTCCTCGCGATCCTGCCGATCCCAGCGCCGTTACTCCGGCACCTCCGAGTCGATGATGACGTAGAGGAAGTAGTCGTACGTTCTCCTCACGATCTAGCCGATCACAGCGCCGTTACTCCGGCGCCTCCGAGTTCTTGGCACACGATCAGCTCGATGACGCTCCACGGGCTTCGATCCAGCAAAGCTCGGGAGGGAGTTCCGTCAAGACGACGGCGTGGTGGACGATCTTGATGTTTCACCGTCGCAGGCTTCGCCTAAGCACCGCTACAATATGACCGAGGTGGAATATGGTGGAGGGGGCACCACACTGCTAAGGAACGATCTCAAGGATTAACTTGTGTGTTCTAGGGTGCCCCCTGCCCCGTATATAAAGGAGCAAGGGGAGGGCCTGCCAGCCTTGGGGCGCACCAAGGAGGGGGAGTCCTCCTCCTAGTAGGAGTAGGACTCCCCTTTCCTAGTCCCACTAGGAAGAGGGAAGGGGAAAGGAAAGAGAGGGCGAGGGAGAGGGAAAGGGAAAGGGGGGCTGCGCCCCTCCTAGTCCAGTCGGACTCCCCATGGAGGCGCACCACCTCTGGTGCAGCCCTCTCTCCCCTCTTGGCCCAATAAGGCCCATAACTTTCCCGGGGTTCGGTAACCCTTCCCAAGACACTCGGTTTTCTCCGAAACTTCCGGAACCTTTCCGTGTCCGAATATAACCATCCAATATATCAATCTTTATGTCTCGACCATTTCGAGACTCCTCGTCATGTCCGTGATCACATCCGGACTCCGAACTCCTTCGGTACATCAAAATACATAAACTCATAATAACCGTCATTGAAACCTTAAGCGTGCGGACCCTACGGTTCGAGAACTATGTAGACATGACCTAGAACTATTCTCGGTCAATAACCAATAGCGGGACCTGGATGCCCATATTGGTTCCTACATATTCTACGAAGATCTTTATCGGTCAGACCGCATAACAACATACGTTGTTCCTTTTTGTCATCGGTATGTTACTTGCCCGAGATTCGATCGTCGGTATCCAATACCTAGTTCAATCTCGTTACCGGCAAGTCTCTTTACTCGTTCCGTAATACATCATCTCACAACTAACTCATTAGTTGTGATGCTTGCAAGGCTTATGTGATGTGTTTTACCGAGAAGGCCCAGAGATACCTCTCCGACAATCGGAGTGACAAAACCTAATCTCGAAATACGCCAACCCAACAAGTACCTTTGGAGACACTTGTAGTACTCCTTTATAATCACCCGATTACGTTGTGACGTTTGGTAGTACCTAAAGTGTTCCTCCGATGGCAGGAGTTGCATAATCTCATAGTTATAGGAACATGTATAAGTCATGAAGAAAGCAATAGCAACATACTAAACGATCAAGTGCTAGGCTAACGGAATGGGTCATGTCAATCGATCATTCTCCTAATGATGTGATCCCGTTAATCAAATGACAACTCATGTCTATGGTTAGGAAACATAACCATCTTTGATTAACGAGCTAGTCAAGTAGAGGCATACTAGTGACACTCTGTTTGTCTATGTATTCACACATGTATTATGTTTCCGGTTAATACAATTCTAGCATGAATAATAAACATTTATCATGATATAAGGAAATAAATAATAACTTTATTATTGCCTCTAGGGCATATTTCCTTCATCCTCCTCCTTCAGCAACTGTGCCCATCTTCACTTCTTCAAAAATTTGAGGCGGCGTGAGCGCCGTACCACACACGGAGAAGCCTTCTTCTTGACCTCTGTCCTCTTCAACAGCTGCACCACCAGATCCTGAGCCACGTACTCTTCTTCCACCTTCACTATATCAGGGAGGAGGGGAAGGAGCTCGACGTCGATGGGCATTGTCTTGCCACCCTCGACGGCGACCGACGCTACCATCTGCACGGTGTCCTCCTCCCCCTCTTCATCGTCATCAGGGATGACCAGTACCTCGTCCACGTCGTCCTCCACAACGTCAAAGCCCAACGGCTGGACTGGCACCGGCATGTGGCGGACCTAGTACTCCGGGTTGATGGGCGCTGGGAGAGCGAGCTCGACGTCGACGCGCTGCGCCCTCGACACGACGCATGCTGGATCTGGCCGATGCGGCTTGGTGGTGGAGCGGTACATCCACCACCTTGCGCGCTGAACAGGGGAGTCGCTCAGGGTGGCCTCTCGCATTGCCCAGACGAGGAGGAGAGTCGGCGGGACGCCACGGCCATCGGGGAAGGCGCGCTTTCTCTCGCCATCGGTGAGGACTTTGACGAGGCCACGCGCGTGGTTGACCAACATCTCCGTGCTGGGGAACCAGCCGCACACCTCCATCAACTGCGCATGCCACGCCCCGTCATCGCCGGCGAGCTCGATCATCGCTTGCTGCCAACTGAGGCTTCTCTCCATAGAGGCGGCTGCAGCGGTCGCCGGCGAGCGTTTCTCGATCTACTGTAGGTGGGGATAAGAGGGAGTTTGAACCGGCGCCCGTGGGAGGTGGGTGAGTGCATGGTGGGGAGGAGAGTGTACAATTACTTATTTAATGGCATTTAGGACATGGGAGGAAATGTACAATATTCTTTCTACCTCCGCCCGGTCATAACACGATAAATAATTTTTTGTTTTTGTTTTGAGGGAAACATCTTACTTTATTTAAACAAAGTGCAGGATCTAAATGCGCTAATACACTAAGGATACAATCAAGGGGCAAAAGCCTCCAAATCAAAGAAACACAATCGCCTACAGCTACCTTAGCCAAAGTATGAGCCGCCCTATTAACACACTAAATAATTGAAGCAAGTGTTCTACTCTTCTTCCTTCTCCACTTTTCTGCACATGATAAAAGACAAGATAAGTTAATGAATGATAAAAATTTAATAATCCACAATGCATACAAACACTTACTTCTGATTTAGTTTGCATTTCTTGCTACGTCTAGTGTGTCCTAGCAATTTGCAAGCTACCAGACCGGGTTTTCAACTCATCAAAAGAGAGTGGTCTACCATTTTTCGAGACAGGGCGGCTCTCATCTACCTTTGTTGCACCTTTGCTTGACACTTTCATAGGATCTTTAACCGCAATCATGTTGCCTTCACCATCGTCCACACATTCAATTACACACTTACTAATGTCATTTGTTTGCTTGATCAAATTTTCCTGTAGCAGATCATACTCATGACTCTTAGCTCTCACAGCCTTCAAACTCTCCTCAGAATCGATCCCACAAAGCGTGGTGTTTGCATGCCGCATGCATAGCTTCTGACGCTAACACACTGACCTGGCTATATTTCATTCTTTCCCCGGCCCCAGTCCAACCAAATCCCAACAGATCGCTTGTGTGCCTCGCGGGCAGTCCCAACCGAGCTTCTTTCGTGAACCGAACAAGAACTAAACACTTTGGTATTTCAGATATGTTCAAGTGCTTCAGTACATGGAATATGTGCTTGCAAGGTAGACCATTTCGAATCATTCTTCTGCAGCTGCACCTTATAGTTTCATGGAATTTTCTGGTGTATACTCCACCCAAAAACGGCGCTTCCGGTTATTCTTCCAGGCCACGATGTACTGCTGTGATCTGTCTCCCAGCTTAATTTCTACAATCTCCATGCCGCCAACTTTTCTAAGATCATCTTGCAACATATAGAAGTTTTCTAGAGTGAAGACGTGAGAAGCAGCTATCTCAAGTTCCCTCGAGCTAGTAACTGGCACCGGTAAACTCTGTGAGACCGTGCAGTCATCTCGCGCCTCGTTTTCACGGATACGCACAACGGCGTTCTCATAGTTCAAAATCATATCCACCCGAGTCATTTCACCGTCTAGGTGGAGGTGAAGGCACGAGTTCAGGCTTTCACTCCGCTGGTTGCTTTTCATGCCAAGCCAAAACCCCTCTGTTAGATAAGCCGCGGCCCACAGTCTCCTCTTCTTATACATCCGTCTCAACCATGTTACATTTTTTTCGGACTGCCATCTTTTGGAAAATGTGTGCCATCTCTCCTCAAACGTGGTCGTGGACGTGCTATAGTATAGAAGAGTTCGGAACTCCTTCAAGGACTTGTGACTGAGGTGAATCTTCATTTTTTTTCTATATGCCACGTACATATACGGTGCCGCACGTCTGGCAAGACTTCGCGAATTGCCTTGATCATCGCAAAGGCGTCATTCTGTGATAACACTCTTAGGCATCTTTTGACACATGGACCTCAAAAAGTCTGCAGAAGCCACTGTATGTCTCTTGGTCTCGTTCAAACTATGGCACAACCAAAAGCAGTGGTCTTAGGTGATTGTTAAGACCAACAAAAGGTATGAATGGCATACCATAGCGGTTCATCTTATGCGTCTTTGTCAAATACAAGCACGTCGCCGAAGTCCTCATAGTCATGACGAGACTGGGAGTCGCACCAGAACATCCTATTCAAATGTCCTTCCTTGTCTAGCTTGTACTTGAAAAAGAAGCTAGGATCCCTCTGTTTCCTACTGGCCATGATGCCTATGGCTGTGGCAGCATCACCTTTTGAAAGCAGCTTCCTCTTCTCCCTGGCGCAAAGGTTGTATATTTCACGCCTGGTAAAACCAACACCACCGTACCATACATGTTTGCTGATGAAGCAATCCATCATGTCGTGAATTCTAATCCCTGCAGCTCCCATGGACATTATCTCATGCTTCTAGTACTCTTTGATTTTTCTGTGGGACCAAAGAAAAGGTACCTCGTCCGGTCCTGCCAACATATGGCTATGCTTGTCCTCAAAACTTTCAACATACCAAACCCCACGCTTTTGGTCAAGCTTGACGGTGAGGTGCGCTTCGCAAAAGCAGCGTGTCTCGGCTCTGAGCCTACGGCTGTGTCCTTCCTCAGTTAGCAACTTGCGTTCACGTTTCCCTTGTCTGGAACAAACGAACCGCCTATAACGCATATGACGTGACTCGGCTTTGCTATACCTGACCTTATTCTTTCTAATGCTGAAACCATTATCTATAGCATAGCTGTTGTAGAAATCATACGCAGCATCGTGAGACGTAAAGGTCATTTCCATTATCTGCATGAACATATCCCTCTTAACATCTGCACTGGAAGTATTTTGGACATTCTTTGCCCCATCATCTTGTGTCACCTACACAATCAAACCATAGCCATGAAAACAGTTTTCTATGGTTTCACATTACTTCCATAGAACATTGATTACACACATACCTCACTCATGATGACCAACGACAGGGACTCCCCAGAATCAGGTGCATCTAATGATTCGTCGTTAAGGCCTGTCTCTGCGTCGGATTCACCGTAATAGTCGTATGAATTATGACATTCGGAAATGAACTGAAAAATACAACACAAATATATAATTACTTATCATATAATATTCCAGAAGAAATTCAATTTGCATGCCAACAAAAATTTTCACTTCCGTACCTGACTAATGTAATCTTCATTTGAGAGCTCCGAGTTGTTCTCCTGATCATCATCAAGCTCATCGATCTATAAATTTTCAACACAAAGATTTAATGTTTTCGGATGCCACCAAAAAATTACAACATGACAATGCCACTCACATTAAGATCGTCCCATTCGTTTCCATTCTCTGACCGGTCTTCACGATCTGAATTTTCATCATCTGACCAATCTTCTATCCAGTCTTTCATCAGTTCTCCAAACTCCATGTCTACCATGATATCAGTTAACTCCTCGTCCGCCATTTCCTACAACCAATAATATGTATCATCACATGTGCTAACATTATCAATGATGAAATATACAACACATAGCACACGATCACGGATGTTATGTAAACAACCCCAACCGAGGCTGTTCAGATCTGCCAAACTTAGTAAGGAAGATGGCCACGGCACCCGTCGTGATCACTTTCAATCGCGAGGAACTGCACGATCTCAAAACCTAGCTAGATCTGTGATTACCTGCGCCGGATACCTAGGTTAGCCGCCACATCAAATAACGACATGCGGTGGTGCGCCTGACCCGATGGCAACCGACGCTTCGTGAACCCGGATCACGAGGAGCAGCACTACCGGAGCAAGATCCACGATCGCATGCGCCGCCGGGTAGCTAGGTTACCCGCCCCGCTAGGTTAACCACTACCACTGGCGGCGGCAGTTCGTTCGATGTTGCCGCGAGTGAGACTAGAGGGGGGACGCGGGATGCGGTACCTGTGCGTGCTCGTTGGAGATTCACTACGTTGCCGCGCCTGCTGGCCGACGAGATCGCCGGCAACGAGATAGCCGCCGCTGGAGATCTACTACGTGACTTATGGAGTTGCGTCAATGCTCGCGAGATTGATGGAGCTGCGTGAATGATTGGATTCGGCAGGTCTTACGTGGACGTGGGGTCATGTGATTTTTTTTTCGGACCAGGGTACTATACGTATACGGTCTGGGTTATACACTAGTAGAAAAAGGGCCTATAGTCCCGGTTGGTGAGGGCCTTTAGTCCCGGTTCATGAACCGGGACTAAAGGGTCGATACTAATGCCTCGATTTTTAGTCGGTTCAATCCAACCGGGACAGATGGGCCTCCACGTGGCCTGTCCGTGAGCCAGGCGGGAGGGCCTTTGGTCCCGGTTGGTGGCACCAACGGGACCAATAAACATCCAGCGTCGACATTTCTATGGTTGTGGTTTTTGTTTTTTGTTTTTGAAAAGGGGGGGGGGTTGGGGTGTTTTGGGGGGTTAATTTAGGTGTTTCATATATTGTGCTATAGCTAGCTAATTAATAGAGAAAAGTGTCCTCTCTTTTGTCCGTGCTTGGTCGATGCTACATACTATACATACGTATAGAGAGGACTAGCTAGACACGCTAGCTAGCTAGTAATTAAGCAAACAGAAGATCGTCATGAACATATATGCATCTGAGAGAGAAGTGATATCGACCACCTCTCCTTCTCCGAGATTGGTCGAACAACAAGTTCTCGTATATCTATCCGATACTACCTGCTACATATATACAATAATTATATTTTACAAATATATAATCTCCTAACATACGGACGCGTGGTCCACATAGTATTCTCCGTATTCAGCGATCACGTGGTCAAGAAAGAATGCCGCCAATTCCTCTTGAATTGCTCGCATGCGATCTGGTGCTAGGAGTTCATCCCGCATCCGAAACATCTAATTTTAAGAAAGGGGTCAATACATATATGTATATATATATATGAATGAATGAAACTCAACACAAATGATGGTAATAAAATAAAATTGTGAATATTTTTATTTACGCACTTCATATTGTTTGTTGGAGTAGCCCCGCTCACAGGTCGTGTGGCGGATGGACTGCATAAGCGTAGTATCCACAGAAATCATTCCCTTGTTCCTGCCACAACCACTTTACAAGAAATAGAGGTCAATCAAACTGATAATTAGCAAGCATGCTAAATGGTATTGATGAAACTAGCGCTTGAATCACTAGGAGATGCGTGGAATATGCTACTATATAGTACTTACTTTGGTGTCTAAATTGCAGCTTCTTCGGTAGTCCGGAGCTTTTTGGTGAATTTTCTCCAAGCCCTGCCATACAAAGAAAACAATTACTTGATATCATAAATGAACAAAGTTGCTGATATGGTGGATAATGATCGATTTAACTTACTTCTCGAGCATTTCGGTCATGTCCGCATACTCCTTGGGATCTTTTCGCTTGGAGCCTAAGGCGATTACTACTCCCTTCTCAAGCTTAATCTCTAGGAGAATATAGTGGTAGCTGCGCACACATGCATAACTCATCAATATTACATTACTATAACCTGGACTAATAAGGAAACTGAATATGCCACAAGACAGTAACACTCACTTGAAGTTGTAAGGAAAGAGTATTATATCTTTGTGTTCATTTATTACCAACGATTGTAGCAAGTTGGCCTCGGTATTTTCTTTACAAAATTCAACCTCAGTTTTATCTATGAGATATGTGTTAATGAACCCAATATCACCCACTTGTCTTTTCTTCAATTCGGCGATCTTCAATCTGCATAATATAGTGAGGATAATTATAAATACATGCAATGAAAGGGCTGAGTTATATAGAGAGACTTAATGATGAAGTAGTACTACTTACTGCATAAAGAGGTGACCGTTGCTTTATCGAGGGCCAATTGATTGAAAAACTGATAGAACTCCTCAAATGGAATAGGCAGCAGTTCAATTCCAAGGAGGTCATGCTCCTTTTAACTCTCACATACAAAGTACTCCTCCTCGGACTCTTTGCAGGTTTTCATGTACCAATCATGCAATCTTAGCATCATCGTTGATAGAGAACTTTCATCTTTGACGAGAGGCTTCCTGCACTCGTATCTTTGTATCTGCACCTCCAAGAAATCATAATGTACATCGTCGGGCAAGTGATCTGTAGGATTGCCATAACCGGCACCATCCTCGGATCGACGATGTCGCTAGCGAGCACCTTGAGCGGGGGCACGATTGCAGCTTGTTCGCCGAGCTGGGCAATTTGTTTCCCAGCTCGTCGTTCTTTCATCCTTTGATCAGCAGCGATTACTTCCCGACCTCTCCGCTTCGGCAAATGCCTTTCCAATAATGCGCTCATAGTTGCCTTTCGGCGGAGACTTGGGTGGTTTTGTCAGCGCAACCAGAGTGTGCTTCGCTTTCACCGGATCTACCTTCTCCTCCGGAGGTGGATGTCTCTTTGCTTTCAACCCTTGAAACCATTCATCCACTTCGGTCTGCGCGATCTTCGCATTTTCCTCCTCGCTCCTCAGACGGTAACTTCTCCGGAGTCTTGAGAAGGACCGAATCTATATCTCCTCCCGCTTTTGGTTGTACTTGCTAGACGCCCGGCAGAGCAGACGGAGCGGATGTCTTCTTTCCTTGCTTACGAGGCGGAGGAGAAGGACTATGACGCCGGAGCAGCCGGAGCGCGGCGGGTCTCTTCCGCCCTTGCCGACGAGGCGGAGAAGGAGGAGGCTGGCTGCTCGGGCGCGCCGGGCGCAGCGGAGAAGGAGGCGGAGTGCCGCCACACGCCGGAGAAGGAGCCGCCGAGTGCCTGATCGTCACTCACGGGAGGAGGAGGCGGTGGAGGAGGCGGAGTGCCACGACTTCGCCGGAGGAGGAGGAGGAGGAGGCGGAGGCGTCCTGTTCGGAAGGTTGATGAGATCCTTCCGCCATAGGCATGGAATCTTGAGCGTAACCCAGCCGATACTCCCCTTCACCGGTAGGGTGGTCAAGCCGAGTTCCTCAAATCCCTCCGTTATTTCATCGACCATCACCTTAGCATATCCTTCGGAATCGGCGGCGGTGAAAAGTTGAGTCAGGTTTAGTAGGATAAACAGAGCCAACAACCGCCTTGACCTTCAAATTGCTCCATTGCGCCATAAGGTGGCAATTTTCAGCATCCGTGATAGCATCCACGGGATAGCTGGCAGGAGCCGTCAAGGCATGCTCTGGCTGAAGCAACTTCGGTGGAAGCCACGCTGCTTCTCCGCCGAGATGGCGGGGTAACTTCGGGAAGTCGGCAGGTCATTTGTCGCGATCTGCCGCTTCTCGTTCCTCTAGCCCCATTACCCTTTCGTGCAGCGCTTTGCATTTGGCTCTGCTCCAGCTTTCTTCCTCCTCTCATGGGTTTTGTAACCCCTGCGTTGAAATCCAGCCTTCCATGAAAGCGGGCTGGCGTGCCTCGTGTCCGTCCAGTGGTGCTCAGGATTCCCGAGGGCCATTGTGAGCTCGTCCTTCTCCTGTCGGAAGAACTTCCCTTGCTGCGCCGCTTTGATATATTCTGAAGCCTCTTGACCGGTATGTCCAATTGTTCGTCTGCCCAAATGCACTTCCTGTTATAGGGTCCAAGGATCCGCCAGCCCGAAGAACCAAGTGCAGCAACGATGCAGCGGTTCATTGTCTCTGGTTCGATCCCTTTATCAAGCAGATCATTCTCAGCCTTGGCCCACTTAGGCCGGGCTACGAGGTAGCCACGACCCGATGCGATGGTGAAGCTTCTTCTTCGCAGCATTTCTCTTGTTTGTCGCCGACATCTTTTTACTCTTTTCCGATGTCTTGTAGGCCACAAATGCGGGCCACCATCATCTCGATCTTCTCATATTTGCCCTTGAATTCTGGTGTCTCATTTTTTCGACATACGTATTTAGTTCTTTCTTCCAATTCCTGAATAGGTCTGCCATCTTCTTAAGAGCAAAAGACTTGATTAATGGCTGTATTACTGGCTTCTCCGGATCATCCTCTAGCGGTAGGGTAAAATTTGACTTCAAATTTCGGTCCAAAGATCATTTTTACGCATATCATTGACATAAGACACCTCGGGGTCTTCGTTCTTAGGCTTATACCATTGGTGGATGCTGATCGGGATCTTGTCCCTAACTGTAACCCCTTGACCGAGCAACAAATGCCTTCTTTGTCGGTAGGGTTCAATCGGTTGGCCGTCGTAGCGATTTGTATGATCTCAAACTTTTCATCCGAGCTCAACTTTTCTTGGGCCTCATCTCTTTACCGAAGTTGTGCTCGATCCGGAGGGCTAGAAAAAGAACAAAGACGAGAGTTAATTAATATGTGTACATACCAAAACAATGAATGCATCAATTAGCTAGTCAAGACAGCTTAACTAATATATATACCTGGCGGACTCGGTTTGGTGATCACCGGAGCCGTCCTCACGGTCTACTTCTTCACCCTCTCCTTCTTGCACCGGCATTGGGTCATCGGAGCCATGTAAATCATAGCCACCGCTTCTTCACCCTCTCCTTCCAGACCACCGTTGTCGTTGAGAAACATCAACGAGCAGATGGCATCACTTCCTTGTGCGATTATGTCCCTCAACAACGCTTCTTGTGCTTCCGTCTGGGGGTGTCCATAGTTTCTACAAATATTTACAACATGGCAATTATTATTCAAACATGACAGATATGGATATATTAGTGGCAAACGTAGAACTAGCTAGCTAATCACAATAAGGAATCATATTAGTGGCCTCGACGCTGCTTCTCTAGGGTTTGGGGTGGCCTCGACAACGCTTCAAGGGTTAGGGGTGGCCTCGAGAACGCTTCAAGGAGGGGTAATATCCCCCCCACGTGTTGAAGCTATCGGGAGGGGCCGGGCGTTGAACACTACATCTACGTCCCACAAGTGGCGTGGGCATCGACGCTGCAGTAGGGGTAGAGGGTCGTGGATCGCCGAGCGGTCGAGGTCAAGGGTCGAGGATCGCCGAGGGTCGGAGGTTGCCTAGTGTCAAAGGATTCAACAAAACCATGTCTTCATCATTAGGCGAAAGTAATGTGGTGCATGATGGTGCGAAGCTCTCAAAGTTATTTTGGAGCGGAGTCAGATAGGATAATTCGCTTTTTGGTACAAAGTTCAGCAAGAACCTTCCGAATATCGTTATTTGAAAGGCCTTTGCTGAAATTGCATAAAAGGCAAATTATCCTATCCGGACTCCATTCGAATAACTTTGAGGCCTTCATACCATCATGCCATGGTTACTTCGGCTAATGATGAAGCCATGGATTTCTTCAATACTTTGACACTATAGGAACCTCGACCACGAAACCTTCGACCCTTGACCCCTTAACGACCCTCGACCCTCTACCCTAGTTCCCGACCCTCGACCCCTCAGCGATCCTCGACACCCTCGTTATATCGACAACGACGCGACATACATATACATGGGAAAATAATGTTATCGGGGAGGGGGTATCGGTACCCCCCCCCTCGTGTCGAAGTTTCTTCTTTCTCCTCTATTCCTTTCTTTCTTCTTCTCCTCTTCTTTTTCTTCTTATCCCTCGAGAAAGGAAAATAAGGAAAAGGAAGAAAAGAGGAAGAAGGAAGAAGGAAGAATAAGAAGAAAAAGAAGAAGAAGAAAAAAGAGGAGAAGAAGAAAAGAATAGAGAGAAGAAGAAAAATAGAATTTTCTATTTTTCTTCTTCTCCTCTATTCCTTTCTTCTTCTCCTCTTCTTCTTCTTTTTCTTCTTCTTATTTATTTCTCCTCCTCTTCCTCTCCCTCTTCTTCTCCTTTCTTCCTCTTCTTATTTCCTTTTCCTCTCATTCTTTTTCTTCTTCTTCCTTCTTAAAAATACATGAAGTAGTATTGCCTAATTCATTGTTCATATGAATATACAAACATTTGCATATTTACAATAATTAATATCACCAAAAAATCTATGAACAGGAAAAAAATCCTAATTTTTCTAAAAACTATCTTTTGCATTGTTCACATACACATATACATTATAGCCACATACACATATACATCACATATGAACAAAAAATTAAAACATAAAAACAGAGCATAAAAATAAAAAGAGCTTAAACATTATATATATATGAAAAAAATTAAAGAAATAAAAAGAGCCGGGCGGCTCTGTGTGAGGCGAGGGCGCTGGGCGGACGGGGCAGAGGCGAGGCGACGAGCGAGGCGGCGACGGCGAGCCCATAGCGAGGAGCTCGAGGCGACGGCGGGCGAGGGCGCCCGGCACGCGATGGCGGACGGGCAGGGGCGACGGCGACAGCACGGGCGCAGGGCGTGAGGCGACGGGCGAGGGCGGCAGGGCGTGAGGCGGCGACGGCGACAGGCGCACTGACGGCGTCGTCGGGCGACTCGGGCAACTGGCGGCGTCGTCGGGCGGGAACCGGCGATGAAATCTGAAAAACGCTAAGTCTTTGCTTATATAGAAAAGGCTTTGGTCGGTTCGTGTACGAACGGGACTATATCTTTAGTCGGTTGGTGCCACCAACCGGACCAAACAATTTTCAAGAGCCCAAAGGGCGGAAGCGGCGACCTTTGGTCCCGGTGGTGGCACCAATCGGGACTAAAGGGGTCATTGGTCGATTCGTGGCACCAACCGGGACCAATGCTTTTAGTCCGGTTGGTGCCACCAACCGGGACCAAAGGCCTTGTGTTGCCCAGCCCAAAAGTTTAGTCCCACCTCGCTAGTTGAGAGAGCTCGAGAGTGGTTTATAAGCTTCTGCGCCACCTTCTCGAGCTCCTCTCAACTGCAGGCTTTCGGCCTAATCATCACTAGCTATGTGCTGTGGGCCTACTTGGCCTCCTGCGGACCTGAATCTGGCCCATGTAGGGTTTCTAGTCGTATTCAGGCCGTGGGGGTCCAAAGAGGACACTATTTTTTCCAGTTTTTTGTTTTGTTTTACGCATTATTATTTATTTTTTGTTGTTTTTTGCTTTATTTTTAATTCTTTTTGCTTTTAGTTTTAGAAAAATTATAAACTTTCTGTTAGTGCCATTAGTTTTCAAATTTGAAAACACTTTTTTGTTTTCTTTGTTGCTTTATTTATTTTATTTTGTTTCTACTTACAACAAAATACTTATTGTTGCTATTTTATTTTTTTCAGTTTTTTGTTACATTTTTACGCATTATTTATTTTTTGTTGTTTTTTCTTTATTTTTTAATTCTTTTTTGCTTTTAGTTTTAGAAAAATTATAAACTTTCTGTTAGTGCCATTATTTTTCAAATTTGAAAACACTTTTTTGTTTTCTTTGTTGCTTTATTTATTTTATTTTGTTTACGCTTACAATAAAGCGGTGTGCGAGAGGACGGGCTTATAAACGGTATGAGCGCCCTTCGGTTGGCGAGGTTTTCAAATTCATAGTTTTCAAATGAACTCTGAAAAAGTTGGCATAGCATGTGCATGTACAAAGCGGACAATGGTATCATACTAAATGCATTACAAAGTTGGCATGGTATCATCATAATAGTTGCGGAGAAAGTCTTCACTTTTTCTTCGCTTGTGTCGCTTGCTTATTGCCCGTAACCATGGATAATCTTCATCGTTTATCGGGATGCTTGGGTCAGCCTTGACTTTGAAGGGGAATTTCATGAAACTTTTCATACTCTTGAGACATATACATCTTGCCCTCCACTCCTGTGGATGTCCTTTTCCCGAAAAGAACTATGTGGCGCTTTGGCTCATTGTATGATGTATTCGCTTCCTTATCTTTTCTTTTCCTCGATGCGGTAGACATGTCCTTCACATAGATAACCTGTGCCACATCATTGGCTAGGACGAACGGTTCGTCGGTGTACCCAAGATTTTTCAGATCCTTGTTGTCATTCCGCATCGTGGGTCTACACATACTCGCCTCTGATGATTGACCCACTTGCACTTAAACAAAGGGACCTTAAAATCTACTCCGTAGTCAAGTTCCCATATGTCTACTATGTAACCATAATATGTGTCATTTCCCTTGTCGGTTGCTGCATCAAAGCGGACACCGCTGTTTTGGTTGGTGCTCTTTTCATCTTGGTCAATCATGTAAAATGTATTCCCATTTATCTCGTATCCTTTCCAAATCATTACGATCGAAGATGGTCCTCGGACAACAAGTACAGCTCATCACAAACAGTGATGTCACCTCACGAGACGATGTTTCCAACCAACTGCTGAAAGTCTGATGTGTTCACATGTAATCCGATCGTCGCCTTTGCTCGGGTGTTTGGAGCGCAGATCGTTCTTGTGTTCATCGACATACGGGGTCACCAAGGTAGAGTTACGTAGAAGCTGTAGTGTGCTTGAGACCAAGAATATCCGTCCTGCATATTATTGAGTCCCTTCCAAGCGTGCCTTTTCGATCAGTCTCCCCTCATACCGCGATTTAGGGAGACCTATCTTCTTAAGGCAGGAATGAAGTCAACACAAAACCCGATGACATCCTCTGTTTGATGGCCCATGGAGATGCTTCCTACGAACTAAGCAGCGGTTACGAACATATTTCTTTAGGACTCCCATGAACCTCTCAAAGGGGTACATATTGTGTAGAAATACGGGCCCTAGAATGACAATCTCGTCGACTAGATGAACTAGGGCGTGCGTCATGATATTGAAGAAGGATGGTGGGAACACCATTAAACCCGACAAGACATTGCGCCACATCACTCCTTAGCGTTGGTATGATTTCTGGATCGATCACCTTACGAGATATTGCATTGAGGAATGCACATAGCTTCACAATGGCTAATCGGACGTTTTCCGATAGAAGCCCCTCAATGCAACCGGAAGTAGTTGCGTCATAATCACGTGGCGATCATGAGACTTTAGGTTACGGAACTTTTCTCCGGCATATTTATTATTCCCTTTATATTCGACGAGAAGCCGCCGGGACCTTCATATCGAGCCGGCATTGAAAGAATATTTCTTTCTCTTCTTTCGTAAGAGCGAAATGGCGGGACCTTCATATCGCTTCGGAGGCATGCCCTCTTTTTCGCACAAGCGTTGCAGGTCCTCTCGTGCCTCGTGTGTATCTTTTGTCTTCCCATACACGCCCAAGAAGCCTAGCAGGTTCACGCAAAGGTTCTTCGCCACGTGCATCACGTCGATCGAAGAGCGGACCTCTAGGTCTTTCCAAGAGGGTAGGTCCCAAAATATAGATTTCTTCTTCCACATGGGTGCGTGATTCTCGGCGCCATTCGAACAGCTAGTCCGCGGGACCCTTTCCAGAGATTACGTGTAAATCATTGACCATAGCAAATGCGTGATCACCGGTACGCATGGCGGGCTTCTTCCGGTGATCTGCCTTGCCTTTTGAAATGCTTGCCTTTCTTTCGACATTGATGGTTGGTCGGAAGAAATCGACAATGGCCTGTATCACATTCTTCCTGCAGCTTCGGTATATACTATCGGTGTCAAGTAAACGGTGCGTGCATGCGTGGTATCCCTTGTTTGTCTGTCTCCGAAGGTTACCGAGAGCGGGCCAATCGTTGATGGTCACGAACAGCAACGCATGCAGGTTAAATTCCTCCTGTTTGTGCTCATCCCACACACGTACACTGCTTCCATTCCACAGATGTAAAAGTTCTTCAACTAATGGCCTTAGGTACACATAAATGTCGTTGCCGGGTAGCTTAGGGCCTTGGATGAGAACTGGCATCATAATGAACTTCCGCTTCATGCACGTCCAAGGAGGAAGCTTATACATACATAGAGTCACGGGCCGTCTTTGTGATTGTTGCTCTGCTCCCGAAAGGATTAATGCCATCCGCGCTTAAAGCAAACCATACGTTCCTTGTATCCTTTGCAAACTCATCCCAAGTACTTTCTCTTGATTTTTCTCCACTGCGACCCGTCGTGGGTGCTCTCAACTTCCGTCTTTCTTACGGTCCTCACTGTGCCATCGCATCAACTTGGCATGCTCTCCGTTTACGAGCAGACGTTTCAACCGCGTGGTATTATAGGAGCATACCACATCACCTTCGCAGGAACCCTCTTCCTGGGAGGCTCGCCGTCAACATCACCAGGGTCATCTCGTCTGATCTTATACCGCAATGCACCACATACCGGGCATGCGTTCAGATCCTTGTAGGCACCACGGTAGAGGATGCAGTCATTAGGGCATGCATGTATCTTCTCCACCTCCAATCCTAGAGGGCATACGACCTTCTTTGCTGCGTATGTCTTTGTCGGGCAATTCGTTATCCTTTGGAAGCTTCTTCTTCATTATTTTCAAGAGCTTCTCAAATCCTTTATCGAGCTGACATTCTCTGCCTTCCACCGCAGCAATTCGAGTACGGCATCGAGCTTTGTGTTGCCATCTTCGCAATTGGGGTACAACCCTTTTTGTGATCCTCTAACATGCGATCGAACTTCAGCTTCTCCTTTTGACTTTCGCATTGTGTCCTTGCATCGACAATGACCCGGCGGAGATCATCATCATCGGGCACATCGTCTGGTTCCTCTTGATCTTCAAGCTTACCGTTGCAGCACCATCGTTCACATCGTTGCGGTGCATCTTGATGTTCGATAGCATCACCGTATTCGGGGCACATAGTTGTCATCGTACTCTTCTTCCTCGCCGTCTTCCATCATAACCCCTATTTCTCCGTGGCTCGTCCAAACATTATAGTGTGGCATGAAACCCTTGTAAAAGCGGTGGGTGTGAAGGATTTTCCGGTCGAGTAAGACTTCAGATTCCCACCTATAGGGCATGGACAACACATAAAACCATTCTGCTTGTTTGCCTCAGCCACTTGAGAAAATCATGCACGCCCTTAATGTACTCGGAGGTGTATGCATCACCGTACATCCATTGCCGGTTCATCTGCGTGCATTATATATAATTAAGTGTGTCAAAAATCATTCTGTAACATCATGAATAGATAATTAAGTGACCAAATTAATAGAAGTTCATCATCACATAAAAACCAAAGTACATACATAGTTCTCATCTAACAACATAAAGCTCTGCAGAGCATCTAAATTAATTAAACCATACATTGAAACTATGTAAAACATTTCAATGCGAAAACAAATGCGATCATAATCACAACCAAGGTAACAACCGATCCAACGGCATAATGATACCAAGCCTTGGTATGAATGGCATATTTTCTAATCTTTCTCATCTTCAAGCGCATTGCATCCATCTTGATCTTGTGATCATCGGCGACATCCGCAACATGCAACTCCAATATCATCTTCTCCTCCTCAAGTTTTTTATTTTTTCCTTCAAGAAATTGTTTTCTTCTTCAACTAAATTTAACCTCTCGACAATAGGGTCGGTTGGAATTTCGGTTCAACAACCTCCTAGATAAATAAAATCTATGTCACGTTATCGGCATAATTTTCATAAACAATAAATGAACCAATAGTTATGAAAAGATAATATATACCACATCCGAATCATAGACATGACGAGGGCCGACGGGCGGATACCAAAACCATCGCACTATATAAGATGCAATAATAAAAGTAAGAAAATAATACAAGTAAGAATATTTTTCCTTTCAGAAAGAAGATAAGAACAAGAGGCTCACCACGGTGGTGCTGGCGATGAGATCGGCGCGGGTGATCGACGGCGGTGAAGACGAAGACGGGGCGTGACGGACCGCTAAACCTAGACAAATATTGAGGAAAATGGAGGTTGGAGGTCGAGCTTGGAGAGGAGAAAGCTTAAGTAGTGTGGCTCGGGCATTTCATCGAACACCTCATGTGCATAGGAGGTGAGCTAGAGCACCACAAAGCCCCCCCTTGCCGGCAAGAGAAAAACAGAGCACTGGAGTGCTCTGCTCTGCTCGCGAGGGGGTATATATAGGCAGCACTATTGGTCCCGGTTCGTGGCATGAACCGGGACTAAAGGGTAGCCATTGGTCCCGGTTCATGCCACCAACCGGGACCAATAGTGGTGGCCAGAGCAGGCCCATTGGTCCCGGTTCGTCCCACCAAGGGACCAAAAGGTCCGGACGAACCGGGACCAATGGCCCACGTGGCCCGGCCCCTCGGCTCATTTAACGGGCAAATAGCTCCATTGGTCCCGGTTCTGGATTGAACCGGGACTAATGGGCTGAACTGGCCTGGGCCATTGCCCCCTTTTCTACTAGTGATACAGGGCTAGACAGGGCTTGGATCTAGGCTACGGCGGACCAGGAAAAAAACAAACTCGCGGGGACAAAAATACCCCTCCGAAATTAGGTTAGGGGGGAGCACCGAAGCAGGGCTCCTAATCATCACGCACGGAAGCCAAATTGAGTTGCAATCCTTCATACATTAACTAAAATCAAGAGCAATATGCCAATATACCATCAACTAGCACAAAAGCATACATTACTCAGGGCACAAATAGCAATACTACACTGTAACAGACCACCAATGCTGCATGGATGACATACGCCGAGATCCTTAAATGAGATTATTCATTGGAGTAAACATGTCCTAGGAATATTGGCTAGCTAGCAAACACAGCATATATGATGTTCAGTAATGGTCGTTACATGCTGGATCTGTTTAATGTTCTGCTGTGACCGGATAGTCTGAAAATTCTCTCAGATTCCCCTGCGAACGATATACAGTTAAGTTGATCGCGAAACACCATCAAACCAAGACTCATGCAGATTTTCACCAAAATAAGAGTTCAGCAAGCTACCACCATCAGCTTCCTAATTGATTACGGAGCAGAATCAGCTAGGTTCGAGAAATCTGAAAACAAAATAAGAAACATTAGACACATTTGAATGAACATGTCAAGAAGATGAGTGATATGGATAAACAGCAAGGCGAAATTCAGTAAACCAAAATGCTACTACAGTTAGTCCATCAATGTGTATTTCTAAAAGTGAAATAAGTTAGTGAAATATCATCTGGATAACACATTTATTTTCAATCCAAGGTTTGGTTGTAGAAAATTACACCACGATCAATTTTAAGAAAGATCAAGCTTCAGTTTCAGGCTTTAATCAGTTAGTATTTCAGAAAAAGGAAAAACAATGGTGGTCATCATGTCATCATTTGTTTTTATCAGTTTTCAGAAATGAAAGATGGGAGCGATGCTCCTTAAGTCGAAAAAAATGGTGGGCATCATGATGACAAGGCTAGATATCCTTGAGATTCTAATACAGTGATATCCTTCAGATTCTAATACAGTGGTCACCAGACAAAGAAGGCTACGCATCCTTTCTGTCTGCTAGTTCAGAAACACTACACCTGAATAAAGGTATGGAATATCCATGCTGACACACCAACCCATAAATTTTGGCAGCCTGGCGAGCAGCTACCAGAAGAATATGAGTGGAAGAACAATTTCAGGTAGCACACAACAATTATTCTAAGAAGTAAATATGTTACTAGGTTGCACTAAAACACCAACTTGAACACAACCAAATAGAAGCTGGTTTTAAGGATAGGGATATGTTAGAAAATACACACGAAACCAGTTGAAGATAATCGTTGTAATTGGCAAAAAGATGCATACTGCTTGCTTTTTTCAATCCATAAACTGCATCGATTAAGAGATACTTGTATTAAGAATGCAGCATACTTTTTTTCAAAATGGAGGGTTTACCCCCAAAGAATGCAGCATACAACAAATGTGAATAGATGAGAATACAACAAGAAGCATGAGCTAACATAAAGTAAAGGGAGATCATTAGCTGGTAAATTGGCACCGCAGTCTCTTCTACGGGATTTTAGAGCGAAACAAAACGTCTGACAAAGTCTTGTTAGTCTCAGGGTCCTTCTTGCCTGAAAAGAGTTAACTTGATCAATTTACAAGAATTTGAACAGCAGAAACAATACTAACACAATACAATTTAGAACATTATAGATTTCTGTGCATTGTATACAAGAAATAAAGTGGCAAAAAGAATGATAGTTAGAGCAGGTTCTGAAGAATTCAGCACTGTACCCATAAGTGATAGCACAACAATAGAGGAAGGTAGCAAATAACTAGAGTAGAGGAATTAATAAAAGAATACAACAGATTTAAATCCTTAAGTTACCTTCTAAAACCAAATTATAGAGATATGAAAATATAAGGGTTTTTTTAGAATAAAAAAAAACCTTATATTTTCATGTTTTTTTAATTCTCAAAAAAAAACCTTATATTTTCATATCAGTGTACCATCGAAGCAACAAAAACGTTGTAAACTTTCTGTTCAAAAGCTAAATCACTTAGACCACCGAATATGTTTCAAGGAAAATTCTTATGACCAGGAAAACAGGTAGAATTGACAAGGGATTGGAAGTTTCAAATCAAGGAGAAGTTTGGGATTGAGAACAAAGTAATAATCTGCGTTCTGGATACCATTGACACATTTTAGTCCTCGATTACAGCTTTCGAATGATATCTTAGTGGCTCATATCAATATATTGCAATCCCAATTGTTACCAAACACAGGATATAAATATGATATCTGTTAATATACAGCATGATAAATTACTTTTATAGTCAGATGGCCATGTAAAGAGAAGGAACATGTCTACTGGACTACCTCCACATTACGATCAACAAATCCTACCACTAGGATACACAAAATAAATTCTGTCAAAGGTGATCCACAAAGAAACTTATCCGTTAAGCATCTAAAACTGAAAGTATGTAATGTGTTGAACGAGCAAGCGACTACCTGCAGCTGCAGAAGGGATCCGGGTCGATCCGAGCCATGGTAGAAGAACACATGGTATATAGGAGACGTTGACATTAGACGGATAACTCCCAGTCACCTCCTTCCTGTCCATGTCCACGACGATAATGGTTTTCTCGTCAACCATGAGGTAAACCACATTGGCGTTAAGAGGATCAAGAAGGCCAATTTGTGGCGTCTTCCCCTCCGGTAAGTGCTTCCTGAGCGCCACGCGGTGCTCCAGCGTCCAGCCGCTACCTTCGTCATCGAGCGCAAAGGAACTGAGTAGAAACGGCTCCTCTCGAGAGACCTCGACGTACGTACCGCAGCCGCCCTTCGCTGACGCCCACGCGCCGGTACCTGACGGGGGCGTTCCTCCAACACAAGATGCTGTCGGCGTCAGGCAACAGCCTCCCTAGGCCGATCGCTTCGTCCTGAGCGCCTGCAGGGAGCACGCTGCCCCTCTGCAGCTCGACGAAGGAGAGCTCCGGCCGGTCGCTGAAGGGGTCGGCGGAGACTGCGCCCCAGGTCACGTCGACCCACCACAGGCGGCCGCGGAATGCCAGCGGCTCTTGGTTTATCTTCAACCGCCGCGCAGACGAGAGCTGGCACGGCGAGACCGCCACGATCTCCCACATGTCTTTGTGCGAGAGGACCGGAGCATGAGGTTCCCCTCCAGCAGGTTGGCGGCGGCGAACCTGTCAGGCGGCCCGTGCCCGCGGTCGGCTTGGGTGAGGATGCCCATGCCGCGGCCGTACAGGAACTTCACCACGGGGTGGCAGGCGATGTACGGGAGGCGGGATAGCTGGCAGGTGATAGGGTTGAAGACGAAGTGCGTGGTGGCGGGGACGTGGGTGGGGTCGACGGTGGGCGTGCTGGGTGTCTGCCGCAGCCGATGGGCGCCCTGCTTGGCGACGACGGGGGCCACGAAGCGGAAGTCTGAGTAGACGAGGAGGAGGAGGCCGTCGCCGCTCGCGGCGCAGACCTCGCCGCCGACAACCTGCGTGACGTCGCTGTCGGGGTCGGGGACGGCGCCCGCATAGGCGAGGTGCTCCGGGACGTACAGTTGGGAGACGCGCGGCGGGTGATAGAGGTACACCCCCGCGCTCGGCGCTCCGGGGGGCGCCGACGCCGTGGCGCCCATCGCGGCTCACCGGGGATGCGAGGCGGCGGTGGTGAGGGAGCGGCGGAGGCCGCCGGAGACGGCCGCAGACAGGCGTAGGAGGCGGCGCAGCGGCATCTCGCTGGCTGTGGGGATTTCCTTGTGGAGTTGTGGTGGTGGGGAGAGTGGGATTGTTCTGGATCGCTTGGTGCACATGGACTGGGTGCACGCAGCGTAGATACCAGGGTGGGTGGCAGGACGGAAAGCAGCGTGCAGTCGTTCCACTGGGTACTGTACTGGGAGAGATTACTGGGGCCCATATGTCAGTAAGACAGATTGCGGTGTGGTTGTATGGACCGAGTTCAGCGTTGTGGATGGTCGTACTGCGCTGCAAAAGCTTCCCATTGGCTGGACACCTGACGTCACCCTTTTCCCGCCAAAATTCCCAGGGCCTGGCGCTGGGCCGAGGCCCGTGGGCCATCGACAACATGGACATCTCAGAGCTCCATTTCTCAAACTCAGAGGGTGTTTGTTTTCAAAGACTCATTGGCTTAGGGACTTAAAAAAGTTCCTATAAGTCCCATCTAAACCAAACAGGAGGAACTTATAGGGACTTAAAGTGGGCATTTGGGACTTATGAAATAAGATTCTTAAAGAGGGACTTATAGGGACTTATAATTGTAATATGGTCTTATAGGGACTTATAAGTCCCAGGAACCAAACAGGTAGGGACTTTTTAGGAACTTGTGACTTATAAGTTGGGACTAAAAAAAATCCTAGGACTTATGAACCAAACAGGGCCTCAACACACAGTGCCACGGAACCCCTGCCGCTTCAAAAAAAAAAGTGCCACGGAACCCCTAAAAAAACACAATTTCCACGGTGACTATTGATAGAGCAACTCAGTCCCTCCAAATCCAAAGAAAAAAGATAGATTGCGATTACATTGATTCTATTATCATCGCAGATGGAACTTATACCGTCAAACTAATCATCGCTTCGTCGAAGCTGCCTCACACAGCAGTGACGGGCAAAACAGAGAATCAAAGAGAGACCCCTCGGTAGGATTTCTCACAAACATGCCGAAGATAAGCGATCGTCTTGCAAGCATGGGAGTATTCTCCAATGATCACTACATGTTGATTAATTAAATCTAGTAATCTATTAGAATGTTCTAATGTGAGCCGGAAGTCTGAACCAACTCGCACAGATTCCCCAAAACGAGACAGCAACTGCCATCAGCTAACTCCAGCAAACCCAAACTTCTCCATGTTCCCCAAAATGAGAGTTTGGTAAACACTTATCCACCATCAGCTTCCTAGCTGATCAGATGACTTGTATCTGTTAGTTTGAAGAGAGAGGACACAAACATTAGGAGAGTTTGAATAAAAATGTGGAGATGAGTAATATGAAGAAAAAAATGTTTTGAGTAAAAAGAAAAAGCTACTTTGGTCCATCTATGCCTGTTTCCAAGTTTAGCGAAAAATCACACCATCAGAACTTGCCAATAGATACTGTAAGCTAGCTTGCTTGCTACACCATTAGCACTTGCCAGTAGATACTCCAGTAGTATGTATTTGCTTACTACTGATGAAAGGAAACTACACAATCAACACTGGTGTAGTAAGCAAGCGAGCCTCACTTTCAGGGTACACCAGATATCCAAAAGCATTTCACGAGAAGTAAACATAATTCACATACTGATGAAATAGGTAGGCACCTTTCAGGCTTTTATAAAGTATATTCAGTAAGGCAGTGGTCGGGATAATGAACAAGGGCAGGCTCCTGTACATATATACGCGATGGTTTGATCGATCTTTAGTTTCGGACTCAATCACACCTGCTAGTTCAGAAAATGTTACTCCCTCCAATTCATATTATTTGGCGCACACTTAGTACAACTTTGTGCGTCAATTAATTTGGATCGGAGGGAGTAATTAATAGACTTGAATGGAAGATCCATGATAAGATGCCAACTCATAGTTTCAGCATATGTCAAGTTGCCTGCTACCACAAGAGTGCACGACTAGAAGAATAAATTCAGGTAGCAAACTTCAACACAACTAATCATTGACACAGAATTATCAGCGATGGTTACGGATTTGAGATTATGCCAACATACAGAATGTAGAATAGAATGTAAACTAGTTTTTGGGCCCCTACAAATATTTCAAGTTCCACAAAACCCTGAGTGGAACTCAACCAGAGACTTTCAGGTATTCACAATGAAAGATGTCAGTATATTTGATAATACAGAGAGAACAAACTGAAAATAGTAATAACTTGTTAAATATGCACAACATTGTTTTCCTGGTTATAAAATGCATGGATTGAGTAACGAATATATACAAGAACACTACAGCATCGTAGACATGTGAATGGATGATATATAGCCAACAATGCATTCACAAATAACCATTAGCTAAGAGAAAGTACCCAGAGATTCGTTAGGTGGTAAATCGGTACCCTTCAGGCGTTCGGCTGTTTGTCTGAACGAACCAGAATATCTGCCAGAGTCTTGTTTTTCATGAGGTCATTCTTGCCTAAAAAGGGCTATGATTATTAGTGTATGAGATTTCGAACAACAGTCCTAATACTAACACACAAAAAAGTCATAACGGTAAGGATTTCTCTGCATCTCATACAAGAGCTAGACAACTGATACATAAAGCAGGCTGCCAAGAATTCAGTACAGCATGGCATAAGCCATGACTAGATGACAATCAGAAGAATACATTTGTATTTTAAAGAGAGCACTGAGTAGTCACTCAAATAAAGTAATGCATTAGGTGATTAAAATGGATACAAAATCCTGAAGGAGCCTTCTGCGCTTCTAAAACTTCATTGCATAGAGAGAAATAAATATAGAACATGTTGTAAATTAGAAATTCATAAACAGGAGATAATTCTAATCAGGTTTTAGACTGGATTCTAACTTGGAAGAAATACTAAAGGAGGCTGCTGCTAGTTCGCTGCGTTAACGAGCAGTCAACTAATGATAACGGGCAGAAGATAGAGACCAATTCAATTGTTAAATGAAAACTATTACCAATTAAGATATGCTGGATTTCTCCCACAGAAATCCGCACAATAATGAACACCATTTAATAAACAGTTTCAGAAAAGAAATACCTAGCTTCATAACTGAGAATATAAACCAACGCTGATCATTATAGGATTAACCTACCCTACAAATAGCGCGAAAAATAGTTGTTTAGAAGCTAAATGCTCATACTACTGCATACATGTTTCAAGATAAATTTTCTCTATGACCAAGGCAAAATCTGACATGATTAGAAAACCAAAAGGTCGAAATGCTTGAAGAAAAATCTGGACAAGCAGCAGGGCATGCTCAATAACACAACCAATGTGGCACACAAGGGGCCAAACACACATGACTTAAACTAAACATATATGCAGAGTCTCACCAAGACAGTAATCATGTACTTAGATACCATTGCAACTAATGTGATCACCTGGAATCGAGCTTGATCCGAGAAATGAGGGGAGCACACATGGCAGAACGAAGCTTGAGATGCACTTGCTTGGATGAACGCCGCCACCACCTAATGCCATAGACTCAGTCGGTCTCTTCAAGCGCATGTCCACACCTAAACATAATGCTCTGCCCACAGGTACAGAGAGATCCACGCTTAAACATGATGCTTTGCCCACAAGCACGGTGAAATACAGCGAGTCGGGGTTGAGTGGATCAATGGCAGCAATCAAAGGCGTCGCCTTGGCATCGGAATAGAGAGCTCTCCACGACACCTGATGCTCCAGCGTCCAGCGGCCGCTCTCGCCGTCCAGCGTGAACGACTTGATGCGGAACGGCTCCTCCTCAGGAACCTCGACAAACCGTAGCCTGCCGTCGCTGACCCCCATGCGCCTGTGTAGGAGGAGCTGCCACATCTCTATAGCGCTCTGTTGGTTAGGAAGCATGCTGTCTCCTGGCAGCTCGAACGGGCAGAGCTCAGGCCGGTCGCTGAACGGGTCGACGTTGACGGCGCCCCAGCTCACGTCCACCCACCAGAGCCGGCCCCCGAAGTCCAGCACCTCGTGGTTCATGTGCAGCCGGCGCCCAGGCGGCAGCGGGGACGGCAGCACCAATTCGTCCCACTTTCCTGTCTCTGAAGTGAGCCGGCGCAACAGGAATCGGCGTCCGCGGTCGACCGTGCTGAGCTGCGCGGCGGCGTACCTCTTGGGCGGCCCGTGCCCGCCGTCGTCGTGGGTGAGGAGGCCCGTGGATGCGGTGAAGGCGTCCTCCGTGCCGTCCAAGTCCGGGAGGCGCGCCATCTCGCCGGTGACGGGGTTGCAGACGAAGCGGGCGAGCCTCATCGGGTCGGAGCAGCACCAGCGCTCGTACACCTGGTCGAGGACCTCGAAAGGGACGGCGGACGGGGCCCGGCCCTCGAACATTTCGAAGGCGTTGGCGCGGTTCTTGTAGGCGCCGAGCAGGAGGAGGCCGTGGCCGCTCGCGGCGAGGACGCTGCTGCCGAAGACGTTGATGAAGCGGCGGTCGGCGGGCGGGAGGGCGTCCAGAGCGAAGGCCCTCTTGGGGATGGTGACGCGGGAGGGAGCGGGGCGGGGCGAGCGACAGGGACGCGCCCGCGCCGATTCCTCCGCCGTCGAGATCCGGTAGACCATCGCCCAGGCGGGGCGCGACGCGGCGGTGGAGAGGGAGCGGCGGAGGGGGGCCGAGAGGCGACGGAGCGGGAGCGGCATCTCGCCGGAGGAGTCGGCGGTGGTCGATTTGGTGGTGGAACTGTAGCTAGCGAGCGAGCGAGGGGTGCGTGAGGTGGCGGTGGAATCGGAGAGAGAAGCCGAGGAGGGGGTCGGCTCGCTGGCTGGCTCACATGGACCCGGTTCATTCAGCTCTGCGAAAAGGCTCTTCCCCATGTGCTCAGCATGGACCCTACCTGTCAGTGGGACAGTACGTTGACCGATCTTTTTTTTTTCCGAGAGCCCGCCAATTGCGTCAAAAGAGCAAAATATTTACAAGAGACCCGACAAATCGATGCGAACATTAATCGACTTAACACCCACCCCGGCCGAACCTCATACATCAACGTCTCACAAATCTATCTAGTCCACCCACACCCACTCATGCTCGCTTCCAGTCCAGGACGTCTTCTAGGATCCATCTGGCTAGCTCTCTCGGCCCTTGGCATTGTTGTGGCCGATTAAACACTCTACATTACGTTGCTTCCACAAGGACCATGCCACTTCGATGACTAACGAAGCGAACCCTCTTCTATCCTTCCCCTGAAAATCTGTTCTCGTTCCAATATGTCAAAGCATGTGTGGCATGAAGGAAATATGCCCTAGAGGCAATAATAAAGTTATTATTTATTTCCTTATATCATGATAAATGTTTATTATTCATGCTAGAATTGTATTAACCGGAAACATAATACATGTGTGAATACATAGACAAACAGTGTCACTAGTATGCCTCTACTTGACTAGCTCGTTAATCAAAGATGGTTATGTTTCCTAACCATAGACATGAGTTGTCATTTGATTAACGGGATCACATCATTAGGAGAATGATCTGATTGACATGACCCATTCCGTTAGCCTAGCACTTGATCGCTTAGTATGTTGCTATTGCTTTCTTCATGACTTATACATGTTCCTATAACTATAAGATTATGCAACTCCGTTTACGGAGGAACACTTTGGGTACTACCAAACGTCACAACGAATCGGGTGATTATAAAGGAGTACTACAAGTGTCTCCAAAGGTACTTGTTGGGTTGGCGTATTTCGAGATTAGGTTTTGTCACTCCGATTGTCGGAGAGGTATCTCTGGGCCTTCTCGGTAAAACACATCACATAAGCCTTGCAAGCATCACAACTAATGAGTTAGTTGTTAGATGATGTATTACGGAACGAGTAAAGAGACTTGCCGGTAACGAGATTGAACTAGGTATTGGATACCGACGATCGAATCTCGGGCAAGTAACATACCGATGACAAATGGAACAACGTATGTTGTTATGCGGTCTGACCGATAAAGATCTTCGTAGAATATGTAGGAACCAATATGGGCATCCAGGTCCCGCTATTGGTTATTGACCGAGAATAGTTCTAGGTCATGTCTACATAGTTCTCGAACCGTATGGTCCGCACGCTTAAGGTTTCGATTACAGTTATTATGAGTTTATGTATTTTGATGTACCGAAGGAGTTCGGAGTCCGGATGTGATCACGGACATGACGAGGAGTCTCGAAATGGTTGAGACATAAAGATTGATATATTGGATGGTTATATTCGGACAGGAAAGGTTCCGGAAGTTTCCGGAGAAAACCGAGTGCTTGGAAGGGTTACGGAACCCCGGGAAAGTTATGGGCCTTATTGGGCCAAGAGGGAGAGAGAGGGCTGCACCAGAGGTGGTGCGCCCCCTCCATGGGGAGTCCGAATTGGACTAGAGGGGGGGCGCAGCCCCCTTCCCTCTCCCTCTCCTCTCTTTCCTTTCCCCTTCCCTCTTCCTAGTGGGACTAGGAAAGGAGTCCTACTCCTACTAGGAGGAGGACTCCCCCTCCTTGGTGCGCCCCAAGGCTGGCCGGCCCTCCCCTTGCTCCTTTATATACAGGCGGGGGCACTCTAGAACACACAAGTTGATCCTTGAGATCGTTCCTTAGCCGTGTGCGGTGCCCCTCCACCATATTCCACCTCGGTCATATTGTAGCGGTGCTTAGGCGAAGCCTGCGACGGTGAAACATCAAGATCGTCACCACGCCCGTCGTCTTGTGGAACTCCCTCCCGGAGCTTTGCTTGGATCCAAGCCCGTGGAGCGCCATCGAGCTGAGCGTGTGCCAAGAACTTCGGAGGCGCCGGAGTAACGGGCGCTGTGATCGGCTAGATCGTGAGGAGAACGTCGACTACTTCCTCTACGTCATCATCGACTCGGAGGTGCCGGAGTAACGGCTGGGATCGGCAGGATCGCGAGGAGAAAGTACGACTACTTCCTCTACGTTGTGATCGCTTCCGCCACGGCCCACGAGGGTACGTAGACAACACTCTCCTCTCGTTGCTATGCCATCACCATGGTCCTGTGTGCGAGGGAAAATTTTTGAAATTACTGCGTTCCCCAACGGTGGCATCCGAGCCTGGTTTTATGCGTTGATGTCATATGCACGAGTAGAACACAAGTGAGTTGTGGGCGATACAAGTCATACTACCTACCAGCATGTCATACTTTGGTTCAGCGGTATTGTGAGATGAAGCGGCCCGGACCGACATTACGCCAGACGCTTACGCGAGACTGGTTTCACCGTTCACGAGCATTCGTGCTTAAAAGGTGGCTGGCGGGTGTCATCTCTCTCACTTTAGTTGAACTGAGTGTGGCTACGCCCGGTCCTTGAGAAGGTTAAACGGAGTCTATTTGTGAAGTATCGTTGTGGTTTTGATGCGTAGGTAAGAACGGTTCTTGCTCAGCCCGTAGCAGCCACGTAAAACTTGCAACAACAAAGTAGAGGACGTCTAACTTGTTTTTGCAGGGCATGTTGTGATGTGATATGGTCAAGACGTGATGCTATATTTTATTGTATGAGATGATCATGTTTTGTAACCGAAGTTATCGGCAATGGCGAGAGCCATATGGTTGTCGCTTTATTGTATGAAATGCAAACGCATACAGTAATTGCTTTACTTTATCACTAAGCGGTAGCGATAGTCGAGAAGCAATAGATGGCGTGGCGACAACGATGCTACGATGGAGATCAAGGTGTCGCTACCGGTGACGATGGTGATCATGACGGTGCTCGGAGATGGAGATCACAAGCGCAAGATGATGATGGCCATATCATATCACTTATATTGATTGCATGTGATGTTTATCCTTTATGCATCTTATTTTGCTTGATTGACGGTAGCATTTTAAGATGATCTCTCACTAAAATTATCAAGTAGTGTTCTCCCGAGTATGCACCGTTGCCAAAGTTCGTCGTGTCGAGACACCACGTGATGATCGGGTGTGATAAGCTCTACGTCCATCTACAACGGGTGCAAGCCAGTTTTGCACACGCAGAATACTCGAGTTATACTTGGACGAGCCTAGCATATGCGAGATATGGCCTCGGAACACGGAGACCGAAAGGTCGGCGTGAATCATATAGTAGATATGATCAACATAAGATGTTCACCATTGAAAACTACTCCATCTCACGTGATGATCGGTTATGGTTTAGTTGATTTGGATTACGTGATCACTTAGATGACTAGAGAGATGTCTATCTAAGTGGGAGTTCTTAAGTAATATGATTAATTGAACTTAAATTTATCATGAACTTAGTACCGATAGTATCTTGCTTGTCTATATGCATTTGTAGATAGATGGCTCGTGCTATTGTTCCATTGAATTTTAATGCGTTCCTTGAGAAAGCAAAGTTGAAAGATGATGGTAGCAATTACACGGACTGGGTCCGTAATCTCGAGGATTATCCTCATTGCTGCACGGAAGAGTTACGTCTGGATGCACCGCTAGGTGCAGACTCTTCTTGATGTAACCCGGCGGCGTTAAGAACGTCTGGCGAGCAAAGTCGATGACTACTCTATAGTTCAGTGTGCCATGCTTTACGGCTTAGAACCGGGTCTTCAACGACGTTTTGAAAGTCGTGGAGCATATGAGATGTTCCAAGAGTTGAAGTTGATATCTCAACAGAATGCGGATTGAGAGATATGAAGTCTCCAATAAGTTCTATAGCTGCAAGATGGAGGAGAATGGGTGCATCGGTGAACACATACTCGTAATGTCCGGGTATTACAATCACTTGACTCAACCGGGAGTTGATCTTCCGGATGATTGTGTCATTGGCGATGTAATTCTTCAATCACCGCCACCAAGCTACAAAGGCTTCGTGATGAACTATAATATGCAAGGGTTAGTAAAGACTATACCGAGCTCTTCGCAATCTTTGAAAGCTGCGGAGGTAGAAATCAAGAAGGAGCATCAAGTGTTGATGGTCAATAAGACCACTAGTTTCAAGAAGAAAGGCAAAGGGAAGAAGAAGGGAACTTCAAGAAGAACAGCAAACAAGTTCTGCTCAAGTGAAGAAACCCAAGTCTGGACCTAAACCTGAAACTGAGTGCTTCTACCGCAAGCATCGGTCACCGGAAGCGGAACTGCCCCAAGTATTTGGCGGATAAGAAGGATGGCAAGGTGAACAAAGGTATATGTGATATACATGTTATTGATGTGTACCTTACTAGAGCTCGCAGAGTACACAGGTATTTGATACTGGTTACATTGCTAATATTTGCAACTCAAAGCAGGGACTACAGATTAAGCGAACACTGGCAAAGGACGAGGTGACGATGCGCGTGGGAAATGGTTCCAAAGTCGATGTGATCGCGGTCGGCACGCTGCCTCTACATCTACCTTCGGGATTAGTTTTAGACCTAAATAATTGTTATTTGGTGCCAGCGTTAAGCATGAACATTATATCTGGATCTTGTTTGATGCGAGACAGTTATTCATTTAAATCGAGAGAATAAAGGTTGTTCTATTTATATGAATAATATCTTTTATGGTCATGCACCCTTGAAGAGTGGTCTATTTTAATGGATCTCGATAGTAGTGATACACATATTCATAATGTTGAAACCAAAAGATGCAGAGTTGATAATGATAGTGCGACTTATTTGTGGCATTGCCGTTTAGGTCATATCGGTTGTAAAGCGCATGAAGAAACTCCATCTTGATGGACTTTCGAGTCACTTGATTATGAATCACTTGGCACTTGCGAACCGTGCCTCATAGGCAAGATGACTAAAACACCGTTCTCGGTACTATGGAGAGAGCATCGATTTGTTGGAAATCATACATACGGATGTATGTGGTCCAATGAATATTGAGGCTCGTGGCGGATATCGTTATTTTCTCACCTTCACGGATGATTTAAGCGGATATGGGTATATCTTCTTAATGAAACATAAGTCTCGAGACATTTGAAAAGTTCAAAGAATATCGAATGAAGTTGAAAATCATCGTAATAAGAAAATAAAGTTTCTTCGATCTGATCGTGGAGGCGAATATTTGAGTTCTGAGTTTGGTCTACATTTGAAACAATGCGGAATAGTTTCGCAACTCCATACCGGAACACCACAGCGCAATGGTGTGTCCGAACGTCGTGTCGCACTTTACTAGATATGGTGCGATCTATGATGTCTCTTACAGATTTACCGCTATCGTTTTGGGGTTATGCTCTTGAGACGGCCGCATTCACGCTAAATAGAACACCGTCAAAATCCGTTGAGACGACACCTTATGAACTGTGGTTTAGCAAGAAACCAAAGTTGTCGTTTCTTAAAGTTTGGGGATGCGATGCTTATATGAAAAAACTTCAACCTGATAAGCTCGAACCTAAATCGGAGAAATGTGTCTTCATAGGATACCCAAAGGAGACAGTTGGGTACACCTTCTATCACAGATCCGAAGGCAAAAACATTTGTTGCTAAGAATGGATCCTTTCTAGAGAAGGAGTTTCTCTCGAAAGAAGTGAGTGGGAGGAAAGTAGAAGTTGATGAGGTAATCGTACCTTCTCCCTTATTGGAAAGTAGTTTATCACGTAAACCAGTTTCCGCGACATCTACACCAAATAGTGAGGAAGTTGATGATGTTGATCATGAAACTTCAGATCAAGTTACTCTGAGAACCTCGTAGATCAACCAGAATAAAATCCGCACTGAGTGGTACGGCAATCCTGCTCGGAAGTCATGCTACTAGATCATGATGAACCTCACGAACTATGAAGAAGCGATGGTGAGCCCAGATTCCATAAAATGGCTTGAGGCCATGAAATCCGAGATAGGATCCATGTATGAAAACAAAGTATGGACTTTGGTTGACTTGCGAAATTGACAAGCAATAGAAAACAAGTGGATCTTCAAGAAGAAGACCGACGACGACGGTAATATTCTTGTCTACAAAGCTCGACTTGTCGCATAAAGGGTTTTCGACAAGTTCAAGGGATTGACTACGATGAGACCTTCTCACCCGTAGCGATGCTTAAGTCTGTCCGAATCATGTTAGCAATTGCCGCATTTTATGATTATGAAATATGGCAAATGGATGTAAAGACCGCATTCTGAATGGGTTTACGGAAGAAGAGTTGTATATGATGCAACCAGAAGGTTTTATCGATCCAAAGGAGCTAACAAAGTGTGCAAGCTCCAATGATCCATTTATGGACTGGTGCAAGCATCTCGGAGTTGGAATAAACGCTTTGATAGTGTGATCAAAGCATTTGGGTTTATCTGAGACTTATGGAGAAGCTTTGTATTTACAAGAAAGTGAGTGGGAGCTCTATAGCATTTCGATCTTATATGTAGATGACATATTATTGATCGGAAATGATATAGAATTTCTGGATAGCATAAAGGGATACTTGAACAAGAGTTTTCGATGAAAGACCTTGGTGAAGCTACTTACATATTGGGCATCAAGATCTATAGAGATAGATCAAGACGCTTAATTGGACTTTCACAAAGCACATACCTTGATAAAGTTTTGAAGAAGTTCAAAATGGATCGAGCAAAGAAAGGTTTTTACCTGTATTACATAAGGTGTGAAATTGAGTCGGACTCAATGCCCGACCACACGCAGAAGATAGAGAGAAAATGAAAGATGTTCCCTATGCTTCAGCCATAGGCTCTATCATGTATGCAATGTCTGTGTACCAGACACTGACGTATGCTTAGCGATAAGCTTGGCAGGAAGGTACCAAAGTAATCCAGAGTGGATCAACTGGACAGCGGTCAAGAACATCTGAAATACACGAAAAGGACTAAGGATATGTTTCTCGTATATGGAGGTGACAAAGAGCTAGTCGTAAATGGTTACGTCGATGCAAGCTTTGACAGCGATCCGGACGATTCTAAATCGCAAACCGGATCGTGTTTTGTTAAATGGTGGAGCTGTCGGTTGGTGCAGTTCTAAACAAAGCGTCGTGGCGGGATCTACATGTGAAGCGGAGTACATAGCTGCTTGAAGCAGCAAATGAAGGAGTGCGGATGAAAGAGTTCATTTCCGATCTAGGTGTTATACCTAGTGCATCGGGACCAATGAAGATCTTCTGTGACAATTCTGGTGCAATTGCCTTGGCAAAGGAATCCAGATTTCACAAGAGGACCAAGCATATCAAGAGACGCTTCAATTCCATTCGGGACCAAGTCCAAGTGGGAGACATAGAGATTTGCAAAGTACATACGGATCTGAACATTGCAGACCCGTTGACTAAGCCTCTTCCACGAGCAAAACATGATCGCACCAAGACTCCATGGGTGTTAGAATCATTCTTGAGTAAACTAGATTATTGACTCTAGTGCAAGTGGGAGACTGAAGGAAATATGCCCTAGAGGCAATAATAAAGTTATTATTTATTTCCTTATATCATGATAAATGTTTATTATTCATGCTAGAATTGTATTAACCGGAAACATAATACATGTGTGAATACATAGACAAACAGTGTCACTAGTATGCCTCTACTTGACTAGCTCGTTAATCAAAGATGGTTATGTTTCCTAACCATAGACATGAGTTGTCATTTGATTAACGGGATCACATCATTAGGAGAATGATCTGATTGACATGACCCATTCCGTTAGCCTAGCACTTGATCGTTTAGTATGTTGCTATTGCTTTCTTCATGACTTATACATGTTCCTATAACTATAAGATTATGCAACTCCCGTTTACCGGAGGAACACTTTGGGTACTACCAAACGTCACAACGAATCGGGTGATTATAAAGGAGTACTACAAGTGTCTCCAAAGGTACTTGTTGGGTTGGCGTATTTCGAGATTAGGTTTTGTCACTCCGATTGTCGGAGAGGTATCTCTGGGCCTTCTCGGTAAAACACATCACATAAGCCTTGCAAGCATCACAACTAATGAGTTAGTTGTGAGATGATGTATTACGGAACGAGTAAAGAGACTTGCCGGTAACGAGATTGAACTAGGTATTGGATACCGACGATCGAATCTCGGGCAAGTAACATACCGATGACAAAAAGGAACAACGTATGTTGTTATGCGGTCTCGACCGATAAAGATCTTCGTAGAATATGTAGGAACCAATATGGGCATCCAGGTCCCGCTATTGGTTATTGACCGAGAATAGTTCTAGGTCATGTCTACATAGTTCTCGAACCGTAGGGTCCATGCACGCTTAAGGTTTCAATGACGGTTATTATGAGTTTATGTATTTTGATGTACCGAAGGAGTTCGGAGTCCCGGATGTGATCACGGACATGACGAGGAGTCTCGAAATGGTCGAGACATAAAGATTGATATATTGGATGGTTATATTCGGACACGGAAAGGTTAGGAAGTTTCGGAGAAAATCGGAGTGCCGGAAGGGTTACCGGAACCCCGGAAAGTTATGGGCCTTATTGGGCCAAGAGGGAGAGAGGGCTGCACCAGGAGGTGGTGCGCCCCCTCCATGGGGAGTCCGAATTGGACTAGGAGGGGGGCCCCCTTCCTCTCTCCTCTCCTCTCTTTCCTTTCCCTTCCCTCTTCCTAGTGTGAATAGGAATGTGGAGTACTACTCCTAATAGGAGGAGGACTCCCCCCTCCCTTGGTGCGCCCCAAGGCTGGCCGGCCCTCCCCCTTGCTCCTTTATATACGGGGGCAGGGGGGCACTCTAGAACACACAAGTTGATCCTTGAGATCGTTCCTTAGCCGTGTGCGGTGCCCCCCTCCACCATATTCCACCTCGGTCATATTGTAGCGGTGCTTAGGCGAAGCCCTGCGACGGTGAAACATCAAGATCGCCACCACGCCGTCGTCTTGTGGAACTCCCCTCCCGAGCTTTGCTGGATCCAAGCCCGTGGAGCGTCATCGAGCTGAGCGTGTGCCAAGAACTCGGAGGCGCCGAGTAACGCGCTGTGATCGGCTAGATCGTGAGGAGAACGTCTGACTACTTCCTCTACGTCATCATCGACTCGGAGGTGCCGGAGTAACGGGCGCTTGGGATCGGCAGGATCGCGAGGAGAAAGTACGACTACTTCCTCTACGTTGTGATCGCTTCCGCCACGGTCTCACGAGGTCGTAGACAACACTCTCCCCTCTCGTTGCTATGCCATCACCATGGTCCTGTGTGTGCGTAGGAATTTTTTTGAAATTACTGCGTTCCCCAACATGGCACACCTCCCTCGCATACACGCACTGCATCAGGATATGCTCAACGTTGTCCTCCTCCTGCAAGCAAGTATAGCACGCCGAGGCCTCGTCTTGAAGGTCGTGACGTGCGCGTCAGTCAGAGGTCCGGTCTGTGATGTCCGGCCAACCAAGTGAAGATTTGCATTTCAGGGGTGCCCAGCTACGCCAAATTGCGGTGGCCGTCGGAGATCGGATCCCACCTTGACATAGTTGAGTATAAGTAGACTTCGCCGTGTATTCTCCAGACTTGTCATGAGGCCAGGTGAACTTATCCTTCGTCTGCTCGCCCCTGTGCACAGTGGCGATAGCGTGCCTAAGGTGCTCTGTTTGCAGTAAGGCACCCATGGAAGTTTGTGGCTGCAAATCCTATACACATCTCTCTTCAGTCAATACTTGGGCGACTGTCCTTGCATTCCTCGTTTTGGTGTCCACTCCTCGAGCCAATAGGGGCGCAATGTCATGTACAGAAAAACCATGGATCCATCTATCTCTCCAGAAGAGGACCTTGTCTCCCTTACTGACTGTTACATTGGTCGATCTGAACATTGCGTTTGCTATCCTTTCAAGCACATCAAAGACCAAACAAAATTGTTTTTCAAAAACAAAAGATCGAACGCCTCTTCCCCTCAAAACTAGTAGAAGACTAAACACATCTTCGTTTACCATGGTAGTTCAACAATATTCTGAGGTCGAATCGTCGTAGGCATGATTCCATCTTCCATGCTCTCATGAAAGGGCTCAAAGTTTTCAAGTGATAGACATGGTTTGGTCTCAAACACACTTGACAAGAACTCAAGTAGGAGTGCCTGCACGGCTACGATGGTACCTGTTGTACCAGATCCTGCTAGTCCTTGGGCACTATTTTCATACCACCACAACAACAATAACAACAACAACGCGGTGGATTCTATGGCAGACCATGAAGTTTGTTGACACTTCGATAGTCCATTGCGTGATGGTTTGAAGTGCCTATGGATCTTGGTTTTCCCTTGTGAGATCAATCCCTTTTCCCCATATCACATCGTCTTCCTAGTGATTTTTCATGTTCTTTCCACCAAAATAGCACGATTCCATGAGGGAACTGAAATGGAAGGAGATTGGTCTAACTGTTTATTGTTCACGTGTACCAAAAGGGAAAGACAATTGTTCTTCAACATGGTATGTGGCTGTTTAAAAAGGAGTTTTGGTGGTGCTAGAAGATTTTGTTGAAATATAGGTGGGCTTTAGGCCCATACAACAATTTCAGAAAAAAGCTTTTAAATGCCCATGTGGGTGTCATGACAAGGAAGGTGGTGGGAAGTTTAGTACCATCCTTGGAGTGAGGAAAGTTCTCGGTCTCCTTAAAAGGGATCCTCTTCCACATACTATTGGAGCATGAGAAGATGAGTGATTCTCGCGCGCTCCTCCTCTGCCGCCCGCCTCGCGTGCCATGTTTCATGAACAAGCCGAGCTCAGACTATGTTATGCGTGCGCTTTTTGCCGGTCAGCAACAGATAATTAATTACGAGTCATTAACGGGTGCACGACGAATCCGAGACGCTGGATCTTGGGTTGTTGCCAACCCAGGCATGAGTCCAGCCCACGTCTCCCTACCACTACCAAGTATATATTGGATGTGTCAGCATTCTTAGTTATCACCCAGATGATATTGCATCTGCTCTACCCCTCGCTCACAAGCCCACCGTCATTCCGCTCGTTGTTGTTGCTTCCAGCAATCCTATCCCGTCCACTGCGTGCACGGTTGTATGAGAGTGCAGACCTCCGAAGCCCCGCCCTTTGTGATTCTGCACTAGGAGAAGGACGATGTTTTGGCGAGCAATTGCTTGCCGCCGTTAGTCTTCGTCCACTACTTTGACTATGTCATTGTCTCCTTTGACGTCAACATGTCCACCAAAGCCGAGAAGAAAGTTGTCGATGAGACCGTCGTCGCTGCTACGACTATGACTTGGTCGACTGGAGGGTATATATAATTCATTTATCCTGCTTCTGTTTATTTTATATTGGTTGTACTATCTTTTTGTGTGGATATTTCTGCTATATGTGTAATACGTACTACATGGTAAGATATTAGTATGCATTTAATATTAGATTGATTTCTGGACTAGATTAGTGAAAAAATGCTAATTATTTCAACAATCCAAAAACCTAATGTTTGTAGGCAATTTTTTTATGGCTTTGTAACGAAATATGGAAGTGAGAAAGCCCACAATCCCTATAAGATGAATGTGAACGATAATCTTGGCCGAGTCAATGCACGACCAAGGGAGGTTCCCGGTGGTGGCCTTAGTGGCTATCTTCGGAGGAAACCATGGTGGATTTTGCTTAGAGTGATGAGTGGAGCAGTTGTTTTTCTACAAAGGGTGAATTTTATTGACAAAGAGTGGAGCAATTGTTAAATTAGATCTGCCATCAAGACGATGACTAGAACACCACTCCGTATCTGGGGTGAAAACATGTGATTTAACCTTCACTACCTGGAACCAGCAACGATAATCTTGGATTGTCTCCTTGTTGAAGGTGTTATCTTTGTGTTAGTGCTCTAGTCTTGGCTGGTTTGACCTACCGTACCCCACACAAGTGTTTATTCCTTCTTGAAGGCACTTAGTGGAAAAGATGGTCACTTAGTCATAGTTCTCTTAACTAGCATAGCCCGCGCAGCGGCACGCCGCGCCCTCGATGTGTTATATTTATACATATCATATTATTTATATATAATGGGTGTTGTATTTATAACGACAGAATTGATGGTTAGAACCCAAAAAGAATAGTATATGCGGTGGGTCCAATAATATAAGACGGAAAAGAAGTACATTTATTGCAGCCATGAACGATATATACTGATACACGAAAAGGTACACGCTGATACATTACTAATAAGGTCTACTTATTGGCACCGTATACAATCCGTTTGGAAAGAATACATTTGTTATCACCATGAGTGCTGCATCTGGCAAGATGGGAGTATACATTGTCATTTCTCAACACATTACATTCATTCGTCATTTGTATCATTCTAGTGTAACCTCATGCAGGATTGATATGTGTAAATAAATGACATGAAGCTTTTGCAAATTTTTCCACGTGACCTATAGGTGGATTAGCACCAGTGTAAGAACTAATTAGATCAACAGTCTATAGACGCCAGGGTACATATGGAGCGGTATGATATTCGAAAAATTGTCACATATCCTTGCCAAGATTTTAGTCTGCCTTATCAATTGACTTTGTTGGGCATTGTTATGTTAGGAAGGATGTTTCTTTGACATAGTAGCAGTATTTGCTATTAGATGATAATTATGTAATTATATATTGTATAAATATATATTTCCATGTTGACCCAGTGTTTCTTTATTTATATTGGCTGCAAATTCTTGAACCGCATTATGTGCATGTGCTTATTTTATTTTAAAAGATGATCGAAAGCATGCAAGTGTAATAGAAGAACAAATAATTAAAGAGGCAACAGATGAAGAGGGTTACCCTGGTTCACAACTTTTTTCCTTGTAAGACCTTGTTTACTATGTTATTGAATGTATGTTATTGTACATATCTACTGTAGAACTTGCACTCGTCTTTTGGAATATTAAGTGCTTATATTTTTATATGGGCCAAAAAATGTTAAAGTTTTTAAAAAGTTCTTATATTTTTATGACATTATAAATTGTCAGAAAAGATGTTGGCTAGTAAGGTTGGAACGTTTTAATGGTAATGGCATTATTTAATTTGGGAAAAATTATAGCTAAGTGTCCTCTTATTTATAATGTCATAAGAATGTAATGGAAGTAACCAAAAAAATTGGGAGTACCAAGAATGGCTATATATTTCTTTGTAGAGTTAAACTTTGCAGCAAATTTGTTTAGCACAAAAGTTATGTTATTTGGAAGAGAATAACAATGGAATACATGATCGATATGGAGATGTAAAAACTGCACTGATGATAAATCATGCTTAGTATAAAAAGAACATAGTTTAAGTACATATAGCATGTTGCATGAATAATAAAGAGGTTGTACAACTTCATGTTGCGTCCTCCTGTGCTGGGTTAGTGCATGTGCTTGCCAAAATTTGCTGGATACGTTTTTTTCCGGACATGGACCAGTGTACACGGTTAATGGGTCATCAGTGATTGGCGATGCGGATACATGTAGAGAGGTAAGATGTCGGAAATATTGTCCCATATTTTTTTATAACATCTTCATCTGCCTTGTGAATTCTTCCTGATGGGAGGTAAATTTTTGATGTTCCATGTTAAACTGATACTACTTGGTTCGCCTGAGTTCTTGAGCTTATTGAAGTTCTGTTTTACTGCACCTAGAGCTTGAAAGTTATAACCGTTAATGTCTTTGTTGGCATGCTTTTTTTTCTTGAGACCGGGACCAAAAAATCCACGCTTTAAATGGCTAGCAGTCCCAGTAATCAGAACCACCTAAAACATCAGCACTCACCAGAAGCATCAGAACTCAAAGCGGTGGTCGATTTAAAACGGAGAAAGAACCAACACGACACCGACACACCATTGACCACCGTGGATATAACAACACCAAAGTAGCAAAACGCAACATGTTCACAGTAAAACTTTTTATTAAAAAAGAAGAAGAAACGGTTAGAGAGAAACATGCCGAACAACACGCTTCAATCCCCACATCCAACATGCACGAACGGAAAAAATATAGAACCGCTTACCCTAATCAGCCGGAGCACTAATCTTAGTAGAAAATAACTCGAACACACACACACGTAATCACATCAGTTCCTATTCTCATGCATGAACATAGTCAAATCGTCTCCGGAACCTCAGCCCACCACTGCATGCTCACACGGGCGACAAAAGAGGAAACCACCAATAACATGCAGAGCGTACCCCAAACTGATCAGAAAAACAAATCGCTACGCGCACACATGGAGCATTGTGCCATCACCTTGATGACTTGAGAACCTGCAGCTGGATACGCTTGCCATCTACACGGCGTTGCTCTCTGGCCCGATCCCGCCTGAGCTCGTCGAGTTCCTTGCGCTGCAGCAGGCATCGGCTGCCCTAGCAACCGTCCGCTTCCAATTCCTCACGCTCTCTGAGACGCCTACGCATGCTCTAACGGCCACCGCACGCACGCACCAGCAGTCGTTGCGCCGCGAGCTCCGCCTGGACGCGCACTGCCCACCACCCACTGTCGACCTGCACCGCCGTGACGCACTACATGAGCTCCTCCGTGTCCTCGTGCTCGCCATTGCAGAGTCGCGCATGCCCTGCGCTGGCCGTCACCATGGCCGCGGCGCGAAGCTCCGCCGCCGCCATCGGGGCCTCGCCCGAACGTCAAGACACCGCTTCCGGCCACACAGTCTGGAGGCCTCCCACAGCCGCCACCGTCGCACCCTGCAACCGTTATGCCTCCTGCCTCATATTAACGCCCAAGCAGAGAGGAAGCCACACAAGAGAAAGAAGAGAAGAGGGTCTCATCGGAGAAATCAACCTCACCTGGACTTCTGCTCGTCGGAAGGCTTCGTCGGTGAATCGCAGAAGGCCGTCGAGACCCACATCGCTTGCTGGCGGCCGGCCCCGGTACCACGCACCTTGCTGTCCAACAGTGTGTGCTCCATCGCCGAGGGGCCGCCGATGATGGCATGAACGGCGACGTCTAGCAGGTTAGACTCGTCGCATGTCCAGCACCGCTGGCCATGAAACATTGCATGCTGCTAGCAATCGAATGCAACTTAAAAAAAATCCCGTATTTATAGTCCGGTGGAAACTCCAGAAAGTACCACCCATCGGACTATCAAGACGGCACCAGCAACACCCAACCTATCACGTCTCAAAACTTGCAATAGACAGATTCTAAAAAAAACTTATAATAGACAGACCATGGCAAAAATAAACTCACAACCGTCTACACAACCGATGCATGCACAAAGCCAAAATGAGAACCAACTCCTAACGATGCATGCATGCAGATCCAAACGGCCACCGCCCAACAATATCAATGCAAAGTTGACCGGGCCACCCAAAATCGCTAACCGCACCCAAGAATTCAGCACACAAGTTTAAAAAATTTGAAACTAAACACCGAATCCACAAAGCGTTTGTACACAGCCATTTACCAAAATAATACCACGTGCCAAGCCCAAAATTTACCATGGGTCACTTTCATCCAAGTGGATGAATGTTGGGGCAAAAACCTTGCCTGGAATAGAGGCTTGGGTATGTGTTGACCTTTGTTGGTCATTTCATGCACTGTTTTATGAGGTGTTTTTGGCTTCATAGCATTACCATTATTTAATACTCCCTCTGTTCCATAATGTATTTATTTTTTGGAAAGTCAAACCTCACAAACTTTGACCAAGTTTGTGAAGAATTTTTTACATCTACTCCATTCGTTCATAAATATTTGTCTTTCTAGAGATTTCAACAAGTGACTACATACGGAGCAAAATGAGTGAATCTACACTCTAAAATATGTCTACATACATCCGTATGTTGAGTCTATTTGAAATGCCTATAAAGACAAATATTTGGGAACTGAGGGAGTATGATACAAAACATATATCATTAGATTCATCGTAAGACGTTATTTGGTATTGTAGATATAAATAGTTTTCTTTATAAACTTGATCAAAGTTTGCAAAGTTTGAATTTTCAAAAAATCCATACACACTACATTATGAAACGAGGGGAGTAATATACTGGTTGTGTGCATCCTAAGATGCAAACATCAAGAGGTATAACATTCTTGTCAGAAAAATAATGATAAGAGAAACACTGAATCCGAAGCACATACAGTTGGACTAAACCGTCCCGGATTTGCTACAGTGATGTCCATGCCAGATATGCTACAGTGGTTAGCAATCAGTAGTTAAACGCGATTCTCGTGTCAGGCAGGAAGATAGCTCAGCGGCAATGGTCATCATTGCCCTTATGATGGAATACATGATGTTTCATTTTTACGTGCTTCAAAGAAGCAAAGCGCCGTAAATAATTTGTTGACCAATACTATATAAGTATGTTGTGAATCGTTCAGGCAATCGACTCTCTAGTAGCGACAAACTTATAACAAATTAATGCATAGTCTCGCCGTTTTCATAACCTACGTCTGGTCTTATGCCATGATCAGGAAGTACTAGATTCATAGGTATCGTGCTATCCACAAGAAAATGTTGTGAGCAACAGATGAACTTGATCTACCTAATCATTACACACGGAAGCCAAAATGACATTTAATCTTTCTTACCTGAGTAAAGCTACAAGAGCAGATATTACTCCGGGCATGAATACTAATACTACATTAGAAGTGGAACAAATCGCCAATGCCGCATGGATAACATACACAGAGATCCCTAAAAAGCTTTCTCCTAGCATTAAACATGTCCAAGCAGCAACCTTTCCCTAAGAACGTATCATCTAGCTACTAAACGGAGCATACACAACGTTCGGTGATGGACGTTAAATGCCGATTAATTTTGCAAATTTGCTGGAATGCTCTGCTGTCAACCAATCACCTAGAAAATCTCCATGACTTGCCCTCAAAACGGGATACAGTAAGTTGATCACGAAACTCCATCAGACCAAGACATCTCCAGATTTCCCCCAAAATGAGAGTTCAGTAAGCTACCACCATCAGCTTCCTAATTGATTACCCCACCAAAAAAAACTTCATTAATTGAATATAGAGCAGCATCTGCAGTTTTGAGAAACCTGAAAACAAAAATAAGAAACATTAGGCACATTTGAGTAAACATGTCAACAGAATGAGCAATATGGAAAAACAGCAAAACGAAATTCAGTAAACAGAAACGCTACTATAATCCATCAATGTGCATTTCCAAAACTGAAATAATATAGTGAAATATCACCTGGATAACACGTTTATTTTCTATCCAAGGCCTGACTGTAGCAATAAATTAGGCCGTGGTCAATTTTAAGAAAGATCAAACTTCAGTTTCAGGCTTTAATAGCTGGTCATAATATTTCAGGAAAAGGGAAGACAACGGCCATTATGATGACAAGGCTAAATGTCCTTCAGATTCTAACACAGTGGCCACCAGATGAACATGGCTAGCCATCCTTTGTGCCTGATAGTTCAGAAACACTAATACATCTGAATGGAGGGATGGAAAGTTCATGCTGACACAACCGATAATTTTTGGCTACGTGGCAAGTTGCTGCCAGAAGAATATGAATATACAAAGTTCAGGTAGCACTCAATAACTATTCTATGGAGTGAATATGTTACTAGTCTTCCCAGAAAGCATTTCTAGCTGAATTGAAGCACCAAACTAGACACTATAAGCAATATGTTGGAAACTACACAGAACCTGTTGAAAATAACTGCAGTAATTGTTCTTTCAGTCCATAAACTGCATGGATTGAGTAAGGAACTTGTATCAAGAATGCACCATCTTAAAATTGTGGATGGATCATACAACAATTGATCAATAAAGAAGCATGCATGAGCTAACACAAAGTGGAGAGAGATCATCAGCTGGAATTGGTACCTTCGTCCTTCCTACGGGGTGTCTGAGCGAACAAGAACATCTGCCAAAGTCTTGTTTTTCTCGGCGTTCATCTTGCCTGAAAAGGTTAATTTGATCAATATACTATAATTTTAACAGAAGCAGCAACGATACTAATGTAGCAAAATATATAACAGTATAAATTCATGTGCATCGCATACAAGAATTAAGATAGCAAAAAATATGATGATCATAGGAGGTTCTCAAGAATTCAGCACCGTACCCATAAGTGATGTCACTATAATAATTAGAGGCAGGTAGCAATTGAGTAGGGTAGAGGAATTATAAAAAAGGGATACAACTACTCAAGTTACTTTCTCAAACTAAATTATATAGATATGGAAATATAATGTACAGTAGAACATATTGTACTGTCAAAGCAATCAGAACCTTGTAAAAGTTTCTGTTCAAAAGCTAAATCACTTACACCACCGCGAATATGTTTCAAGGAAAACATTTGATTTGGAAGTTTCAAATAAAAGAATTGTCCCATTCCATTTGGATACTATTGATTACAGCTTATGGAATGATATATTGGTGGCTAAGAGAATGCATTGTTTAAACCCAAGAAAATAAACAGGGACAGAAGTGGGGATAATAATTTGTGTTTTGGATATGATTGATTACAGCTTGTGGAATGATATCTTATCACTGCATTGTCTACAATCTTAGCCCACTCCACTGCAACTAAAGACAGAACTCAAACACTTAGATAGCATATACTTCCTCAATACCAAGACCATGTAACAAAATAAATACACTACAATTTAAGCTGTAGACAAACGGATCCATCCCTGCTACACATTTGGTATAGAAAATTAAATCAAGAGTATATTCTGCTGTTTGCTGAAACTGTAACATGTAGCAAATTCGCCATGTTTTGGATTTCGACTGATACAATAATCGCATGTAGTTCCAAAACTGTTTTGATGACAGCAAAATAATGAACACAAACATCACATTGGAGTGTCATGCATGCTATCATACCACCATATAACTTTGAAAAGAGCACACACATGATATAATTGCAGTGTTCATGAGATTATAACACCAAAAAGGCACTTATAACAAGAATGTTTGACAATTTAGAGATTCATAGATGAAATGATAGAAGGACATACCTGGTTCCGCACGCCACTTATATCAGTCCAATTAGCATGTGGGGGCAGTGGCCGCTGACCAGTGAACACATTATCCCACAATTTGTGCACCAGAATTTGTTCATCAGCGGTAGGCCCATACAGTGGAATTAGGTGATTTATTAGCTGCTCTATTTGAAAAATGCTGTAGCCCATCTTAAGGTACGGATAAAGATCAGCATATGATGGATCAGCATATAATGGTCCATAGGGATGTACAAAGGATCCCTACAGAGTGCAATCAACAGGTTTCGAGTTCATAAACAGTATTAAATCGAGGAACAACAATTGGGTGTTGATGGGTAAGAATGACTCCATTTCCAGACTGCTGACGGATCATCTCTTGATTGTAAGAAGCCCAATAATCGATCAACGGATGAAGACCTCCAGGTGTTAACAGCTCCTGGGGGAAGATTAGCCCCAATGCCTCAAACACGTAGTAACTTCGCGCTGCAGCTGGCGTTGCATAAAAGTGCTTGAATTCAGTCCGAAACAGATAATTGTATGACTTGTTCCTCTGAATCCTCTCCTCCGGAAATCTGGTGGCTGAGTGGTTTGTAATCAATCTTTTATCTATGTTGGTTGCTCTCTGTAAATACTGTAGAAAGTGTGCAAGATCAGCGGGCAAATTTACTTCCTTGATTGGCTTTCCTGTTGTTATGAGAACTGCAAGTTTGAAAAGCTCATAAATTGAGAGATAGGGGCACCCAGTTTCTTCTCCATTGTTGATTAGATTCGTATGCTTGAACATAATGCCCCGAGCTGAGGGAGCCCACAATAGGTTTTCCAAGACAATAAGCTCACTAACATTGACGCCTCTCATCAGATTAACAGTTGCTAGATCTACTAAATCACGAAGAGATAGGAGTGCCAGCTTCCCAGTACTGTAATGGCCATTGCGGATTATATCTTCTACCCTTATAAGCCCACCTGGAACAAGGCTCTTCAGCATACTTCCTTTCACCAGCATCTGCTCAAAAGGACACCATGTTTCATTCTTCGCCTCATACTCATGACTGAACCTGGCAATGAAATGCATACATTGTGTCAACCGCTAATGTTTGAAACCAGTAAGTACAGAACTGTATATAGTTAAAACATTTCACTATACATTACCCCACCCCACCCCAACCAAGTACTGAAAATCTTGTGTGATACTTACAGAAGTTGACGAATGACCGGTATTTGTTTGCGCTGGAAGCTTGTGGCATAGCTGAATAGCCTCCGGGGATGCATATCTGCAACCAAACAAGCCACATGACCATCAGAAAGGGGCATAAACCAATTCTATCAGCTGCATATAAACAAGAGATACGACACTTATCATCACAGCATCAAGCCATTTATCAATGATTCTCTAATCTTATATGCACCGACATTTCAGCGCTGATGCCATATCAAAAGAAATATCACCAAATTTTCAGAATACCTCGACAAGTAGTCACAGAAAAAGAGGATGCAAGGTAGAAAGAGAAACATCATAATAAACTGGTTTCATATAGTATGACATCGCAACCATTCAAAAAATGGGAAATCAAATCTATATGCAATGTTGCCAAACAAGCAAATCTGACGCTTTAACCGTCCAAGAATCAGAATAACGGCTATATCCTAGCAATCACATTGAAGCCCGCTCAGTGCGATCTGTATTCCATGTTGCCAAACAAGTAAATATGACACTTTAACCATCTAAGAATCAGAATGATGTCTATATCCTAGCAATCAAATTGAAGCGAGCTCAATGCGATCTATACGCAATGTAGTCAAACAAGTAAATATGACACTAGTAATGCTACGGAATTTACATCAGTATAGATTCCCATGCATCGTTTACAAGAATTAAGCTAGTGAAAATATGGTAGTTAGAGCAGGTTCTCAAGAATTCAGCACCATATATACCCATAAGCGATATCACACTAACAATTAATTGAAAATAACAACTGAGCACTGCAGAGGAATTATTACAAGGAATAAAGGATACACCTCCTGAGGTTACCTTCTAAAACCAAATTATATAATATGGAAATATTAACGTAGAACATACAGTGTACCATCAAAGCAACCAGAACCTTGTACAGATTTCAGTTCAAAAGGGAAATCACTTACACCACTGGGAATATGTTTCAAGGAAAATCCTTGATTTGTAAGTTTCAAATCAGAGAAAGGTCCCATTCCCAAGTATTTGGACTGTTTTAAACCCAAGGGAAAAAAACAGGAACAGAAATGGGATAATGGTTTTGGATACGATCGACACATTATAGTCATTGATTAGGAGCTTATGGAATGATATACTAGCCGCTAAGCGACCAATGCATTGTTTAACCCCCCCTCCCCCCCCAAAAAAAACAGGGACATAAGTGGGATAACTTAATTACAGCTTATGGAATGGTCATTAGTGACTAAGTGATAACTGCATTGTCAACAGCCATAGCACACTCAATTGCAACTAAAGACAGTACTCATACACATAGATAGACATGATTCTAATTACAGAGAAATGGGTCGCTGTAATCACCTGGAATCGGGCTTGATCCGAGAAATGAGGGGAGCACACATGGCAGAACGAAACTTGAGATGCACTTGCTTGGATGAACGCCACTTCCGAAGTCCACACACTCAACCGGCCTCTTCCAGCGCATGTCAACACTTACAAAATATCCATTGCCCACGGGCACAGTGAGATGCACTAAGTCGGCGCTCATCGGATCGATAGCAGCAATCGTAGGCGCCACCTTGCCTCCGGGGCAGAGAGTTTTCCAGGTCACCATGTGCTCCAGCATCCAGCGGCCACTCTGTTCATCAAGCATGAACGACTTGATGTTGAAGGGCTCGTCCTTGGAAACCTCCACAAACCTCAGCCTGCCGTCGCTGACCCCCATGCGCCTGTGCTGGAGGAGCTGCCTCATCTCTGCCTCGCCCTGTTGGTCAGGAAGCATGATGTCTCCCGGCAGCTCGACGAGGCAGAGCTCGGGCCGGTCGCTGAACGGGTCGACGTTGACGGCGCCCCAGCTCACGTCCACCCACCAGAGCCGCCCTCCGAAGTCCAGCACCTCGTGGTTCATGTACATGAGGCGCCCAGCCGGTAGCGGGGACGGCAGCAGCAGCTCGTCCCACTCCCCTGTCTCCGAGGAGAGCCGGCGCAGCAGGAAACGCCGCCCATCGCCGAAAATATATATTAGAGCACATGCACCCGGGCCCTCTCTATCTAGCCATCCATTTCCTGCTTTAAGATTCGTGCAAATACATTTCTCTTTTTTGTTTCTCCCACATAGAATATATCTTGAAGTTCAAACATATGCAGCGTGGCAAAGCTTTCTGAGTAGAATCTAGGATAAATCGTTCAGATTTTTTTCTCAAACATAAATATACAAACTACATTTTGTTTGATTAAAAAAATCATATTTTAAGTATTTATGTCGCACAAAAAATTCTGAAAGATTTATCCTAGATTCTAGTTAGAAAGCTTTGCCATTCTGCATAGGTTTGAACTTCAAGATATGTTCTATGTGGGAGAAGCAAAAAAGAGAAAATTACATATACAAACTTAGTTGTGTCGCACGAATCTTAAAGCGATATTGGAGAGCTAGGATAGCAGGGCCTGGGTGCAAGTGCTCTAAAAATCCACGTCCCGCCCATCGCCGACCAAGCTGAGCTGCGCAGCGGCGTACCTCCTGGGTGGTCCGTGCCCGCCGTCGGCCTGGGTGAGGAGGCCCGTGGAGGCGGTGAAGGCGTCCTCCGTGCCGTCGAAGTCCGGAAGGCGGGCCATCTCGCCGGTGACGGGGTTGCAGACGAAGCGCGCGAGCCTCATGATGTCGCAGCAGTAGGAGCGAGCGTAGGCCTGGTCGAGGACCTCGAACGGGGCGGTGGACGGGCCCTGGCACTCGAACATCCCCGTGGGGTCGGCGCGGCTCCTGAACGTGCCGAGCAGGAGGAGGCCGTCGCTGCTCGCGGCGAGCACGCCGCTGCCGAAGATATCGACGAGGGTGCTGGCCGGTTGGGGAGAGCCCTGCTCGGGGGCCAGGCTGCCGAAGTCGAAGAAGTTGGAGGGCTGGCCGTCGGAGCTGGCCGTGGCCGGGAGCGGGTCGAGACCGAACGCGTGCCTTGGGACGGAGACGCGGGAGGCGAGCGGGGGCGGGGCGAGCGCGAGGGAGACGCCCCGCGCGGCCGCGGACTCCTCCGCCGTGGAGATCCGGTAAATCATGGCCCAGGCGGGGCGCCAAGCGGCGGTGGAGAGGGAGCGGCGGAGGGGGCCGGATAGGCGGCGGAGCGGCCGCAGCATCTCGCCGGAGGAGGCGGTGCCGCGGTAGTGGATTTGGTGGGGGTAATCTGGTAGGGGTAGCTTAGCTGCAGCCTAGCAAGCGAAGGGGAGAGAGGGTTTAGGAAAGGGAACCGGAGAAGCCGAGGCGAGGATTGGGGCTGGTTGGTTGGTTGGTTGGTTCACAAGGACTTGGTTCACGCGAGAAATTGAATCTTTTACCTGGTTCACGCAGCTCCGCCACAAAGGCTTTTCTATGTGCTTGGCGTGGACCCCACTTGTCGGTGGGTCGAACTGAACAGTATGTCTCGTCTATCCGAACGTTGTGGAGCAGGCGTTACTGAGCTCTCCGTAACCAAACACATTTGTTTGAAACATTTGTTTTTCAAAGACAAAAGACCATCGGCGAAGCTATGTACAAGTCTGCCAACATGAGATTTGATCTTTACCAGGTAGTAATGGCGCCTGCAGCTTTGTGAAAAGTTCATCCTACCATCCACATGCACACACACGCACACTGCTGGCTCGGTTGCTTCACCTCTATTCCCAACCACGCTTTGGCACGGCTGCTAGCATCCATTGACTGTGAGAATACTTATGTGGCCGATGTAAATAATAGTTTGATTTTAATGAAGAGTTTAGTATGATGGTTACTACTCCCTCTGTTTCCAAATATTTGTCTTTCTAGGCATTTCAAATGGACACAACATACAGATGTATATAGACATATTTTAGAGTGTAGATTCACTCATTTTGCTCCGTATGTAGTCACTTGTTGAAATCTCTAAAAAAACAAATATTTAGGAACGAAGGAAGTAGTAGAAATTATAGATTAAAATCTGGGTTTTAATTCCCTCTTATCTCCCTCTGTTAATCTTCACAAACTAGAGTGTATGTGTGTACATGTGGCAAAGTCACGTGCCTAGCGCATGGACGTGTATTAGTGCCTTGTTACGGCGATGTACTGGTGCATGCACAGGTTAATTGATATGCGCTAGGGGCGTGTTTGGTTGCCTGCATATGGCTCAGCCTGAACCGCGCGGGATGAAACACGCCCATTTGGTTGCCTGTATTTACTGTGCGGCCCACATGATACGAATCTTAAAACATCTCCAGGCCAGGCCCAGGGAAAACGCCCGAATCGGCCGTAACTCGCGAGCCTGACGACGCATGGACGTGTATATGGGGAGCTCCTGTCGGGCGCTTCAGGCGCTCGAACCTCTCCCTGGCGCTCGCTACGGCGCCCAATTGGGCCGGCCCACGAATCGCGCTCAGCAGCGAACAAAAAGGCTCGCAAAAAACCCGGAAAAAGACATCTCTAGGTCTCGAACACACAACCTTCCAATTCAGGTACGAGTCCACCAGCCATTCGACCTACCAAGCTGGTGGGAAAGTATCAGGTACTCCCATTCTTGAGATACTCCGGGTGCTCCAAGTTTAAAAAGAACATTCATAAATGTTTCAAAATTTCTGGAAAAAAAATGTAAATGTTCGCAAGGAATATAGATACAACCCCTAAAAAATTCAGGTCCAAACTCGAAATGCACATTAAGAAACAAAAATGTGAAATCTGGAATGAATAGTGTAAACAAAAAGACAAAATCAACATCGACACTATTTACATCTGGATTTCACATTTTTGTTTCTCAATATACATTTTGAGTTTGGACCTGAAATTTCTAGGGATTGTAGTCACATTCTTTGCGAACATTCATATTTTTTCCAGAATTTTTTGACACATTTAAGATTTGTTTTTAAACTTGGAGCACCGGGAGTACCACAAGGATGGGAGTACCAGATATTTCCCCAAGCTGGTGGTGATTACCAACAGCGGCAAAGCTGTAATAAATAATCTCGCCGCACTATTCTATTTCATAGATTTTTTTGGAAAAAGATCGTGACATTGAAATAGTTCATGGATTTTGAAAACTGTTCTTCATTTTGGAAGAAAATTGCATTAACATGAAAAAAGTTTATTGTTTTTCAGAAAAGGTTCGTCAAATTTGAAAAAAAATATTGGTTTTGAAAAACGTTCATCAAAATTGAAAAAAAGTTAATGGATTTTCATTTAATGTTCATCAAAATTGAAAATAGTTCATCGAAATTGAAAAAGTTAATAATTTTTCAAGAAAATTTCATTGAATTTTAAAAAAGTTCATCGAATTTAGAAAAAAGTCCATCGGAATGTAAAAAAGTTCATCGAATTTGGAAAAGAGTTCATCGAATTTGAAAAAAGCTCATTGGATTTGCAAAAAAGTTCATCGGATTTTAAAAAAGTTCATCGTATTTGGAAAAGAGTTCATCGAATTTGAAAAAAAATTATCGAATTTGAAAAAGACATGGAAAAGAGTTCATTGAATTTGGAAAAAGTTCATCATTTTTAAGAAAAAAGTTCAGAAATTTCAAGCAAAAACATCAAACTAGGAAGAACGAAAAAAGGAAAAACAGAAAACAAAAACAAAAAAGGAAAAAAAGAAAAGGGAAAAAGGAAAAGAGGAAAGAATAGATAAAAATTAGAGGAAAAAGATGGTAGTTCACGGATCAGAAATAGAGGGAAAAACCGGTTTGGGAAGGATCCCTGCAGCTGAAGAGAACAATTAGATAAAAAAACAAGCCACAAGTCATGTGTGGTTCTGTGGTGTTGTGGTTACCATCGTTGGAGATGAAGGCAGTGATCGCGAGTTCGACTCCAGGCAGCCCGCTATACGGCGCTGCAGGCGCCTGTTGGTGCTACCGACGCTCGCTAGCGACGCCTAGCGGGCCGGCCCACCAATAGACTCGATAAGAAAACGCGAAGAAAAAAACAAAAATATGCTATCACTGTGGTTCGAACCCTGCACATCAACATTCACGACTTAACGCCATAACCCCTAGACCATCCTATCAGAACGCTCTTCTGCGTACTTCAAAGAAAACCGCCCTAGTTAATGTTTCCTTTATTAAAACATTACCTTATAACAATATAATTTTTTTATTCTTTTCAACAAAACAAGATCATCCATTTTTAGCAAAAAAAAATCATTTATTTTTGGGAAAAAAGTTATTTTGAAATAATTTCATCTATTTTGAAAAATGTTCACCTATTTGGAAAAGAGTTCACTGATTTTGAAAAAAGTTCATCGATTTCGAAAAACAATTCACCGATTTTGAAAAAAAGTTCATCGATTTTGAAAAAAAAATCATGGATTGTGAAAAGAGTTCATCGGTGTTGAAAAAGAGTTCATCAATTTAGAAAAACAGTTCATCAATTTTGAAAAAAATTCATCAATTCTGAAAAAAAGTTCATGAATTGTGAAATGAGTTCATCGGTTTTGAAAAAAAGTTCATCAATTTGGAAAAAAAGTTCATTGATTCTAAAAAAGAGTTCATCGACTGTGAAAGAAAGTTCACCGATTGTGAAAAAAATGTTCTTTCAAATTAGCAAAAGAAAAAAGAAAAAACGTTCCAAAAAAAAAGAAAAAGAAAAGGAACAAAAAACATAACAAAACCATTCCGAATAAAAAGAAAAAAGAAATAGGAAAAATGAATCGTTATAAGAAGAAAATGACGAAGAAGCAGTAGATAAGCAACTAATACGAGGTAGTGAGGTGGTTGGTGCGTGAGGCAAACGACCGCGAGGTCGCGGGATCGATTCCCATCGGAAGCGATCTTTTCCTGTCTCGAGGACAGGAAGGAAAGGAAAAGATGGCCCAGGCCTAGCTAACGCGGCTGCAGGCGCCGGTTTGCGGAAACAGCTATAACCGGCGCCTGCAGCGCTAAATAGGAAATGCCGTGTATATGTGTACGTGTGGCAAAGTCCGGCGCCTGCAGCGTTAAATAGGAAATGCTGTGTATATGTGTACGTGTGGCAAAGTCCGGCGCCTGCAGCGCTAAATAGGAAATGCCGTGTATATGTGTACGTGTGGCAAAGTCACGTGCCTAGTATTAAGGACGTGCCTGTCCGAGCGTAACGCCGCGTCCGCATGTGTTTAGCCACTGATAAGGAAAAAGTTCAAAATAAACCTTAAACTTGTAGGCAAAAGCTAAATCAAACCCGAAACTCTCAATCCCTGAAATTAACACACCAAACTCTTCGATCCCGGTCTATTTTAAACTTTGAGAGGATTTAACCGGTATTCCCTGAATTGGGCCGGCCCATTAACGTAGTTGCTCGCGCTGCTCCGGTTTTCTTTGTTTTTTATTTATTTTTATTTTTGTTTATTTTTCTTTGGTTTTTCTTCGGTTTTCTTCTGTTTTTGTTTTTTCTCTGGTTTTTCTTTCTTTGTTATAATTTTTTTCCTTTTTGATTTCCTTCATATTGTTTGTTTTTTTGCTTTTATTTTGTTTCTTTTCCGGTAACTGATTTTATTTTTTTACACAAGTCTAATTATTCTCAGTACCCAATGTGCATTTTTAGCGCAGACATGAAATAATTTTTGATACACTTTCGACATTTTTCAAATATATCACGTACATTTTTTGAAATACATGTTTTCAATACTCTTTTCAATACACGGTAATCATTTTCCAAATACACGTTTTACATCTATAATACCTAAATAGTTCATCCTCACTAACATATTTCTCTTGGCATGCACACTATCTATCTCAGCAGCCCTGCCACATCATCACTTACACTTTATTATTTTTGCCATGGAGCTCATCACGTCAGCATTGAATCATTTTTTTTAAAAGAAGCATTGAATCATATGAATCGACTCTTTGGAAACCGAAGAGGCCTCTTTGGTCTTCTGTAACCGAAGAGTCAGTGTACTAACCGATAAAAGAAGTCCGACGGAAGCTCAGCCCATCGCTCCATTACACCTCATGCATTTTCCCACCGATAAAAAAGAGGGCAAATCCTAAACGGTGCCCGTTTCTTCGCTGCACGCAAACGGGCGCATACCCCCCACGCCAGGCTGGGCCGGCCCATTTCTTCTTTTTCTGTTAAAACTGCATCAATCAAAAAAGCGTGAGTGCGGTGGTTCGAACTTGGGATGTTTAGACATCAGCTCAGTTACCACTAGGCAAGGAACCACTTGCTGTTTCCCAACCTCTTTTTCCTCTTTTATTGTTTCTCCAGGTCGCGAGATTTTTTCTCCTTTTTCCTGCTCCTTTTTCATTTTTCTTTTCTTTATTCCTTTTTCTTTTTTTCGTAAATGTGCAATTTTTTTATTCAAATTTGATGAACCTTTATCAAATTGATGAATTTTTTTTAAAATTTGATGAAAATTTTCAAATTCCATGATTTTTTTAAAACGTGAACAATTATTGAGAACCTGAACAAAACATTATATACGATGAGCGACTTTCAAATATACACTGAACATTTTTCGGTGTACGATGAACAATTTTTAACTACACAGCGAACATTTTTGTGATATACATTGAAATAATTTAAAACATATTTATACATTCTTTTGATATAAGATGAACAACTTTTATACGTTGAACATTTTTGTAATATAATCTGAACAATTTTTAACTACACATTGAACAATTTTATGATATGCGCTGAAAAACCATTTAAATACCCATTGAGCATTTTTTATGTACATTGAACAATTTAAAATTGTGAACAAAATTTGAAAACGTGAATAAATTTGAAAAAATACGAACACATTTTGAAATCACGAACAAAAAACGAAAAATACATTTTTTTAAATTCCATGAAAATTTTCAATTTCAATGAACTTTTTCTAGATTTCGATGAACCTTTTTCAAATTCGATGATTTTTTTTCCAAATTTGATGAACTTTTTCCAACTTTGATGAACTTTTTTTCAAATTCAATGACCATTTTTCAAATTTGTTTAACTTTTTTTAAAATTCAAACAAACTTTTTTGATATTGATGAACTATTTGTCAAAATTGATGGACTTTTTTTAAATCAATGATTTTTTTAGTTCGTTAACCTTTTCAATTCGTGATTTATTTTGAAATCTGTGAATTTTCAAATTTCGTCCCGAAAAAATGACGTTTCCCAAAATCTGTGCGCAATAAATAGCGCGACTTTAATTATTCTTAATTCATGCGCGCTGAAAATATCCATGATCGATTGGTGGCACTACTGGTTAGTTGACAGGAACATGTACCGGAGGTCGCGTGGTCGATTAGCAGCCGCTCCCTCATGCCTTTCCGAGGCCCTGGGTCATCCTCGCGGCGGCGGCATCGAACGCGGCAGGCGTTGCCGTCCCCATCGCTGCACCAGTTTGTACGACTTCCAGCATACGCAGAGAACACGACGGACGTGGACATCCCAGTTGTTGCCCCAGTTTGTGCAGGATCCAGCAGGATGACCTCGGGAAGGATCAGGTCCATGGCCGTATTCATGTTCTACTGTCACTGGTGCAAGGACACTCGAGGTGCTAAGGCTCACGTCAATGAGGCAGATGGTGATGATGTAAGGAATCAGATCCAATTCTTAGGAGAATTCATGCAGCCTCGAATTGTATTTGGTCGCCAGCGGGCGTTGCCTCTCATGCTTTTGGACGGCTTCTTTGCCCTGCCGCCCGAGCTTCAGGTTGCACGCACGTCAGAAGCCGAGTTGCTCTATTAGTCCTGTACCAGGGTCCGAGGATGGCATGTTAGCTACGGCAAGGAAGGAGGCAAGTTTCTCTCTACATTCATCCTCTGCAGGTCTATTCTTCTTTACAGTCTATATGATTGAATGGAATATATGCATGATTTGTTATGGCCGACGTTGCAGACTTGTGGGATAATTTAGTATTGTATTAATTTTGAGGTTCTCTTCTACTATATTTTTTGTTTACAATTATATGTAGTCTGAAACTCTGAATGTTATGCTTACAACAGGTTCTTGGTACTACTGTCTTCGAACATTTCCAAGCTTAAGAAATGGCAAACTAAAGTTTATCAGTCAACGGACAAGCTGGGAAACTTTATGATGCTATCACCAATTCATTTTGAGCATACATATGTAGTAGTTATTAATTCTTGGTGATCAAAATGCGGATGACTTAAGGCACCAAGTGATGTTCTAAACTATTTTGCACTTACCTATGTTCTTTTACATACATATGCTCATTTTCTATTCATGTTCATATAGCAAAATCTCATCACAATATTTGCAAGCAATTCCCGCAGCAACGCGCGGAGTATCATCTAGTTTTCTTAACAACAATAAACATTTTATAAACTACATAAACATTTTTTACATTGTTACACATTTTTAAAATTGTATACACTTTCTTCAAACACATGTCATATGTAGTCTTTTAAGGGCATGATACATTTTTCTACATCACGCAAACATATTTTTTTACATTGTATACACTTCTTTTAAATGTCACAAGCACATTGTTTGATTCTTTTTTAATCACACGTATATTTTTTTACATTGTAAAATTTGTTTTTGAAATGCCACATACATTTATCCAAACTTGTGATATTTTTAGATGTCACAAAAATTTCTTTACACATTTGGTCAGGTTTCAAAATTTGTTCCTAGTTTTCAATTTTTAGAAGGTGTTTGCACATTCTTCAGGTTTCAAAATGTGTTCGCTTTTTCAAAATTGATTGCCTTTTCAAAATAGTTGTTTTCCTAAAGTATTAAGAATTTTCAAAAAGTGTTCACACTTTGTGAAATGTCCAGACATTTCCAAAATTGTTTATGGTTTGAATATTTGTTTTCCCCTAAAAAATGGTGGGCCTCTTATTTTATCACTCATAAATAGTTAGTAGTGCTAATTGGTGATATCTCCATCGATCAATCTACGATGAATCAACATGCTATTATACATACATATTGTGTCACGGAGCCAGACTCAACATCATCCAGTGGTGAAACTTGACCGTGCAATCTCGGAGAGAACATGATCGCTCCGACGTTGGAGCTTGGGATTTTCATCTGATGTGATAATTCAACGTATGTGCAGATTATTAGCAAGCTACGTGCTCCCAAAGTTAAGCTAATTAGGACCGCTGGTTAGGCACGTGCCTGGGCAGTGTTGGTTCCATGGCGGGCCAAAAGCAGCACCCACGCAACGGCGACGAGAACAAGTAATTTAGCTATCGTTGCCTCGGCTAATTTGCTTTGCGCTCAATAATGTACGTGGTGATGAGGAGAACACGTCACACATGCGCTTATATATATATATATATGACAAATGTTTCCTACAAGCAGTGGTAGTTACCACCACTTGCGTTTTGTATGTTGTATGTAGTATTTGTTAGAACCGAGAGTATGTATATGTAGTATATAATAATGATTAGGTAGTATATATACTAATTTTTAGGTAGTATGTACCATTTTTTGAGTATGCTCATTTTTACATACAAATATGTACGTATTTTACAAATATAACAAAAACTATGGGTTCATATGCAATTTTTCATGTAACTTGCTTTGAAATATCTTAGATATAGTATATGAACATATTTAAAATAATAAAATAGTATATATAGTACCACATGGTAGTATATGAGACGTGTGGGGTAACTACCATCGGGTGGTAGGGTGGATTTTCCCTATATATATATAGAGAGAGAGAGAGAAAGAGAGAGAGAGAGAGGGGCCGGTTTCATGCTGATACATTTGAAAATGTTGGCTAGTTGTATGTAACTACTGGCTAGCGGGATGAGCTCAACTCGGCCAGGTTCCAAGTTCGACTCTGCCCGAGTAGTTTTTGTCACATCACGCTTTTTTCGCGTTTTAAGGAAGAGAAGAAATACTTTTTACATAATGCGTTAAGAGAAAGAAAAAAAACTCGCTTCATGCCTAATGGGCCGGCCTAGTCGAGTTCTTAGCCAACAATCCCGGGATTTAACATGGCACATCGACAATCCCTGTTTGGGAACTCACTTAAGGTTGAAAATAGACCGGGATCAAAGAGTTCGGTGTGCTGAATTCCAGGATTTCAAGTTTAGGGTTCGATTTAGCTTTCGTCTACAAGTTCAAGGTTTATTTTAGTCTTTTTCCTAGTGATAATGATCCAAGGCTGCGTTGATTGCAAACATCATGTTCGCTCGGTGAGAACCGGCCTTTTCTGAAGCATCTTCTGAGAGCCTATAAAAGGGCCACTCACATCGCCGGATAGGGTAAAGTCTGAAAAACCCCGAGGTTTTATATGCCGACGCGAACAAACCCTCACCTCCAAATCCCTGAAGTTGGTACAGTACCCGGTCAATCTAAACCCTGTATGAGTAAAATCTTGTTTGTTGCAATAGAAAGGCACAATCCCACTGAATACATCGCGAGTGCTAAATAAACTGCAAATAAAGAGACAATCATCCTACAGAGCACATCGATTTTTCCCATTATCTTCACAAGCTCTTTCATCTCCTCATTGCTGTCAAGGCCGTTCAGCAGCTGTTGCTTGGCCATGATCAGAGGATCTACATCTTTAACCTTCTGCTTTGCATCTTCCTCTTCTGCCGTTCCTTCAGTTACTTGTCCAACACCCCAACCTTCTGGTATTGGGGTTCCTCGGCTAACCAAATAATCAGCGTAGTTGCATTCCCCACATCAAGAACTTCCCAGAAATACAAATCACACAAATCTTCCCTTTTCTGCATGAATCAAATTGGAAGATCATCAACCAAACTATTAAAAAAATCAGCAATTGAAAGCAGCAGAACAACACTTAAACATATTATTACCCCATGATTCGGGCATTTGTAGAAGACCCGGCCAGGGTTGCAGATTGTGGTTGAGACGCGATGGATGACTCTGTGTGATTTGCAGCAGTGGCACCACACCAGCGGCAGCGGTTGCGATGAGCAATCGGCTGCGGTGCGCGTGCCGGCGGGGGTGTGATGAGACCCACAGGCGATGGTACGGGTGGCGACTAGGTGCATATCCGGTTGTTGCATGTTGAAGAGCAGGTGGATGAGCAGCCAGCGGACATGGTTGCTGCGGCCAGAGCTTCTGATGCTAGGCAGAGTAAGTAGATAAGAGGAGAAGCAAACGTTGGATATGTCAGTTTTATTACTTGTAGAGTAGCATAGCACCACATATAGTCATAGTCTAGGTTTGGATTCGAACCAGCTACAGGAGCATGTCTTTCTTTTTTCTAAAACCTGGCAACGTATCTTTACTGGTACACTAGCTTGTTCTGTACGCCTTCCCAAGTCTTTGATTTTCTTTCCCTTTTTTTCGCGAGGAAGGAAGGAGGACAAAATTGAGAGTTCCTCGGACTCGAACCCAAGACCTCTCAATTGAAAACCAAGGGTGCTAGTCACCTATGTGGCGAACGTCCCGTGTGAGGAGGACGGTAGACAAACGCATTTTCCTCACAGTTTTCTTCCTATATAGAAAAAAGTATGCTACTTGGTGTCCGCTTTTTCAAAAAATGATTGTGCCAACCTTGACCATTGGATTGACATTCAACGTCTGTCGCATTTCTTCAGTCTCTTCTTCCTCGAGCCGCCAAAGCCAAACCAGCGTCGGCGGGACCGCCTGCTCCCGCCTCCCACGGCTAGCTGCGATCTTCCCCGGCTCCTGTTCGTTCCCGTCCGAGGCCTCACCACCGTCCTCCGCCTTGGTTTGCTGCTTGGCCTATCGCCCTCGGTGTTGTCAACATGGTCAACACACGAGAGGAATAAGGAGATATTTGTACATGGCGAGGATGACAAGAGGGACCCAAAGCAAGACGCAGTAATTTTGTTTTTTCGGGACGGAGAAGGGTATCAACTGGGTTGTGCGGGACCCGTGGCCTGTCTAGCCCATGCTTTTATTTCATATGTTTAGCACATGACCAACCCAGTTTGTTTTTTCCTTTCTGAAAAATGGCTAGCCAGCTATTTTGTTTTTTGCAGAATAACCAACATAGGCCTACTTGATTTTCTACGCCCTGCTGGGCCGGAAATCTTTCAAGACGAGGATGGATGCATTTTGCCCAGAAAATGGGCTACAAGTAATAAGAAGAGTCAATTATACCGATGGTGCTTAAACTTGGCACAAACGGTCACTTTAGTGCTAGAACTTGTGGCATACATTAAACTGGTGCAGAAACTTGGCTCTGACATGCAAATACGGTGCTAATTTCATTTGGATACGAAATTGACGATGACTTGGCGCGACAGCACGGCGTGGGGCCTGTTTTTTGCGAAAAAAACCTCCACTTGTTTTTATCTGTCACAAAAAACCCGTATCAACACGCAGGACGAGGCAGATGCCATTTCATTTTGACTATATGACACATGAGGCCCACCTGTCAGTACGTGAAAAAAAAATGAAACAAATGCCCACGGGTCTCAAACCCAAGACAAACTACTGGATAACTACCCGTCCAAGCCACTCCAACATTCTGGTTGCAATGACAAATTTTGATAATAGTTTTTAGCAACCATTAGGAGGACGCATGTAGGACTTATATGAGCCGCAAATAGCGCGGCCCATTTTGCACGAACTAGTTTTTTAATACATATGTTTTTTTGCAGGTTTTTAATACATATGTAAAATGTAAGTAATAAAAATAGTGTACAAGTATTCGTGTGTTATAAATATTCTATACAAACAATGATTAGTAAATAAAATTATTTGATTTTACACCCATGTACTCCCTTCGCAAAGAAATATCCAGACGCTCCTATATTTGTTCACAGAGGGAGTATTATATAAAAGTGTTTGGTAAATACGGAGATTTAAATGTTTATTAGATCGACACAAAAAATATACACTTTTAACTTATATTTAAATTATACGAAATGATCAATACAAACATTAATGCGATATAATTTTCGCTCGTGATTTATATTCAGTAAAAATTGAATTATTAGCCACTAATGAATATTCATATGAAATTTTAAATATTAAATTATGAACATTTATTTATACAAACATTGAAATATAAACATGTGTGTATAATTACAGAATTGTTTGTGTAATTAAAATAATATTTGGAATTGTAATGTTGAAAATATTTGAATTGTTATTAATTAGCCAAACATTTTTGTAATTCATAAATATTATTCTAAAGATATGAACATGTTTTGAATAACACGTGAACAACAATGAAACATAAGTTATTAAGTTTGTATGTGTAATATTTATACCACACATAATTAAACGTTATATTCAAAACTGAGATTAGAAGTTACATACCTTTTACAAATTTCTAGAAAGAACAGGTGGAAGTGGGCCGCATTGATCACAGTCCTTTTGAGCTCCACGAGCGTCTTTGTTCAGCTACATTAGTTATCCATTTTGTGACGTGAATACTAGAAGGTGTAGTCGCTACGTTCTACTGTATGCAAGGCAGTGTCAAGGGTCCGAGAGACGGGAGCTTTATTTTTCGTTAATTTTCACACTACACTGACATATGGGACCCACCTCTCATAGAGGCGAAAAAGATAATATGCCAATTCAAGTTGTTTTTTGCAAAAAAAAAAAAAAAAAAACAGGCCACACGCCCTCCTCTGAGCCTTCCAATCACTGATAGTGGCCCCATGCCACGCTTGCATGCCAAGTCAGCATCGTTTCAGATCCAAACGCGATTTGCACTGTACTTGCACGTCCGAGCCAAGTTTTTGCACCAGTTCAATGTATGCCACAAGTTCTAGCACCAAAGTGACCATTTGCGCCAAGTTCAGGCACCACTGGTGTAATTGACTCTAATAAGAAATGGGCTATAAGTAATAATAAATGGGCTATAAGTAATAATAAATGGGCTGTAAAATGAAAAAAATACAGCAAACAGGCAATTAGTTCCAAAATACTATTTTCTTTCGGATTTTGATATTTTAAATTTCATTGTTTTTGTGCGGGTAAAATTTCATTGAATTTAAATTAAGGTATATTTAGATTTAAAATTAATTTGAATCTAGCTAGAAATTTCGGGCTGTATCTTTGTTTGGGACAGATTTGGAGGCTGACTTGTGGGTCTACTAGGTTGGCGTGTACTTTAGCTTTGTCAACTTAGTCCACAGCGATTCTAGCGGCAGTGACCGTTGGATGTTAATCCAACGGCCGTCTTCTTCTTCAATATCGATCTTCTTGCTCGGCCGCCCAAACCAGCTCGGTGGGACTGCTGCTCCTCGCCTCCGTGGTCGGCTATCTTCTTTGCATAGGCCGCACCGCCCACCCTACTTCATTCTTGGCGGGCCATTCCTCTACTCACCCACACCTCCTGTTATTTTATGGCGGCCAGCGGCGGACTAGTAAACCCTCGTACTCCCCACGCGTGGGCAACCATTGCCAAGTCTTCCCGGCTCTGTGTCGTTCCTTCCTAGGCCTCGCCGTAAATCCACCGCCATGGTGCTCTCGACGGCCTGGTCAACGTGGTCAACGAACGACATCCATCGGCCGTGGGTGTCTGCAGCAAAATAATGATTCCTCCATCTGATAGCTGGGACCCACCGGAAGGGCCTCTGTATTTCGCAAAAAAAATGTTCCCCCCGCTGACATGTCGGACCCACCAACTATATCTTCGCACGCAAGGAAGTGCCTCCTTATTACGCACAAAAAAATGAATACCCACCCTGCTAGCTGGGACCCACCATAGTGGGAGGATGACTTGTGGGCCAACTAAGTTGATGGGGACATAGGGCTTTGTCAACTTAGTCAATATGAACGATTCTAGCTCCAGTGACCGTACGATGTCCATCCAACGGCCGTAGCACTTCTTCAACCTCTGGTCTTCTTGCTCTAGCCGCCCAAAGCAGCGCCGGTTGTGCCGCATGCTCTTGCCTCCGTGGCATTTGTCTTTGCTGGAGGCCTCACCGCCCTACTATTCCCACCGCTGGCAGGGCCTGCGTGACGGCAGCCTCACACGCATGACCGAACGGTGAACCCTCGTACTCCTCTCTGTGCGGGCTTCCACTGCCACGTCTTTACCGGCTCTGCGTCGTCCGCTTCCTAGGCCTCGCCGTCGTCCACCGCCGTGGTGCTCTCGGCGCGACCTGGTCAACGTGGTCAAGGAACGACTTCCATCGGACGTGGACTATACGTGGAGAGGTCGACAAGCGGGTCCACGGCGCGAGAAGCAAGTGCCTCCTTAATACGTGGAAAATAATGATTCCTCCACCGACAATTTGGGACCCACCGGACAGGCCCTTTGTATTCGCGGAAAAATTGTTTCCCCATTGCTGGGACCCACTGACTTCATCTTCGCACGCAAGGAAGTGCGTCCGGGCAAAAAGCGATTCACCCTCGATCGCTAGGACCCACCAGCTACACCTTCGCACGCAAGGAAGTGCGTCCGGGAAAAAAAAACAAACGATTCGCCCCCCTGACTGCTAGGACCCACCAGCTACATCTTCGCAGGCAAGGAAGTGCCTGACAGTCGGGACCCACCTGGTCAAAGCGTACATAGTGTTGTCATCCTGGTCGCGAACGTGTAAGTACATACTGGTCGATGTAGAGGCACGCACGTGTCGTAGTAGAGGCGCGCACATGTCGTAGTAGAGGCGCGCACGTAGCATGTACACGCACGCATTACAGCGGCGTGGTGCAAGAAAGAAAATACAGCCACATATGTGTACATACGGGCGGGGTCTCGAACGCCTACTCGCGCATACGTACGGCCAGGGCTCGTGTACATGGCTGGGACGGAACGGAGAAACAACATCGTCATCGTGTTCATGGGGAGGCAACGGAATGCATCGTGTTCATGGGGAGGCAACGGAAAGCGTCGTGTTCATCGGGAGGCAACTGAACGCGTGGGAGCCAACCGGCTTGGACAGAACATGCGATGGAAACGAGGCCTGGCGTACCGCAGAACAGAGGAAACGGCCTTGTGTTCGACCAGCCACGTTCAGAATGGGGTCCTGTTGATCGGGACGGGTGTGGTGTACCGCAAAACGAACGAAATGGACCTCCTACGGTCGAACGGGGTCCTGTTGATCGAGAGGGGTGTGGTGTACCACAAAACGGACGAAACAGACCTCCTACGGTCGAAACGGGGGTCCTGTTGATGGGGAGGGGTGTGGCATACCGCAAAACGGACGAAACGGACTTGTGTTGGAGCGCTACGGTCAAAACGGGGGACCTGTTCATCGGGAGGGGTGTGGCGTACCGCAAAACGGGACTCCATGGGATACTGTTCATCTCCACCGTCGACCTCCTCCAGCCTCCACGGGCTACCGTCGACCTCCTCCAGCCTCCACGGCCTCCTGTTCATCCAGCCTCCACCGCGTGCTACTCCACCGGCTACTGTTCAACCACCCCTCCACGGGCATCCGTCCACCGTCTACTGTTCATCCAGCCCTCCACACCACGGGGGTCCTGTTCAACCACCCCTCCACGGGCACCCCTCCACCGTCTACTGTTCATCCAGCCCTCCACACCACGGGGTCCTGTTCATCCAGAGGCAACGCCACCGCTCCTTTATTCATCCAAACAGCCCCCTGGCGCTCACTTGTTCATCTAATCGATCGGCTTCAGTTAGTAGCAGTAGCGAAGGAATCACTCGATCGGGTTCAGTTAACAGCCATCGATCGATCGCTCGGGTTCAGTAACGCGTAGCTTGCAGTGCAATTGCTCGGGTTCAGTTAGAGGCCAACGCCTCGCTCGGGTTCAGTTAGAGCCAACGCCTCACACGTGTACTAGAGAAACGCGCATCGCTCGACCCCCGACCTCCCACCGTAACCGGCAACTCCCTGAAATTTTCCACGCCCTCGCTTCTACCATGGTTTATTCCGTCATGGATGGCACAACGAATGTCATGCAGCTGCGTCTCCAGCCCGCCCAGGATGAAAAGCCCATTTTCTGTCATGATTTTTTGTCATAGAAGTAGGAGCCCACCACATCTATGATGATACTGGGTTTTGTCATAGAAGTGTCATATGTATGACAGAAAAAAAAATTGTTCGGCCCAAAATGTCACGGATGTGTCTTTTTTTGTAGTGTAGGAACATGAGTGGTACTGTATAGCGGAAATAGGTCTCCCGTGCTAGCATGCCTTTGGGTTCACTTCATCCTCCAGGTATCATCCATATTGCGAGCAGAACCAAATTCTGGTGCATGCGGAAGCGCAAAGAAGGCCTTTTCTTTTTTGAGGATAACCGCATATTCCTTAACCAAAGAATGTTGTGTCTCCCACACACGCGCCAATATCCATCCAAACCAGCTACGACACATTTTTTAATATCCATTTGCATAGGTCCCACCTGCCAGGAGGGGTGCAGAAATAAAAAGGAATCATAAAATGTCTCGCCACGGTGATTCGAAAGAGTGACCTCAACTAGCCAGTGGCACATGTAGCGCTAGAAGGATGTGAAGGTACATGGACAGGTACCACTCCTCAGTTTACCCACATAGCCTTTTTGTTTAGTCTACCTAGTCGTCTAATCAACTACCTGCAGGCCACTTCTCCCATTTACTTCTCCATCAGGAACCGATTTTCCTCGGCTTCTTCACCTCTCCTTCATCTTCATTTGCATCCAAACCACACTGCATTCACATTGTTTTAACCTCTTCAGATACTACTGGAGTATTTCTGAAGCCCCTTTAAATAATCATCTTCTTCAGTTAGACTAGCCATCTAATCCTAATTCTCCAAACCATAGCCCTCCGGTCCTGCGGTTCCAAATGGCGAAAGAGATCGAGATGTAGGTTTTTAGCGTCCGACATGTCCTCGTCGAAGGCTCTTGAGCATAGTTGCCACCGTCACCGACCACCCAAGGGTTGTTCGGAAGTGGATCAACAATGTATCCAACTCCCTCCAAAAGGTGGAGATGAAGGTCATCGGTATCGACGCAGAGTACACAGAGCGTGCCACAGGGAAGATCCAACGCGCCGCCGTCCTTCAACTGTGCCTCGAAGATGATGTTTTGGTGTACCACATCATACACGTGCCCTCCATACCAGGTGAGCTCCATGATTTCTTGACTCGGGAGGACATATACTTTTGTGGGGCAGTCATCGTAGGGGACAAACAGAAGTTGGAGCCGTACAATCTTGATTTGACAAGCATCGCTAACGTACAAACCAAAAAAAATCCTGTAGAAGATTGTGATAAACCGACACCATCCCTATTCGATGTAGAAAATTTTGTGCTTGGAACAAATCTTCATAGGGGTGATGAGACACTGGCATTAAGGTCGTCTGGATGTGAGAATTATCCCTTGACGTACGAGCGGATAGAATATGCTGCCCTCGATGCCTGTGTGAGTTTCGAGATAGCTGCATGGTCTAGAGAGCTTGTTGCGAAGCTGTTTCCCATAGAAAATGACAAGAAGAATTAGAAGAAGAAGAAGCTGCACCAGCAGCAGGGCATTATGGATCGATGAACTATTTCCTCACTTGTGAAAAAAACATTTTCTCTCTGTGTATATTGATATAGATGGACTATTTCGATGGTGTGCATGTCTTTCGAACAAGTAGTAGCGTGGGCCTGCTTGACTATAAGGAACTATTTATCCACCTAGCTTTCTCTACTACTCCTTCAAGTGATCGGTATGCAATGCATGTGTCCGTAGACATGACAGCTTGTCCATGGAAGCTCAACTACAGCGACCATCACATTTCATCCACTGCCACTCACGATTCCCACAACGCCGCTCCAACCCATGACACCACGTCCCCCGATGTGCGCCTCACCCCTCTCGACCGCACCGCCCCTCTGCCTTTGTGTGCATGACATGTCGGCCTCCTGAAATTCGGCGAGCATCAGGTTTCTACCGCAGCTACACGCAATTCCCATGATGCCGCTCAAACCCATGACACCACACATCCCCCGACCTGTGGTTCACCCCTCTCAGCCCAACTGCCCCTCTGCCTTCGAGATTATTACATGTGGACCAGCCACCTATCGGATCCACATGTTATTGACTCAAAGGCAGGTGTAGTAAGGCACTGAAGCTTAGTCCCGAGGGCCCCGAGAGGGAAATGTAACTCCTGCACCAGGCCTTGTGGTGCTACCGCCGCATGAACTCGTGCCAAACTCGAGATTTGTTTCTTACTAGTACATGCACGCAACGATTTAATGGACGTTGCAATCTCAACATGTGATGGGGAGCTCTAAATTTGAATTTGAAACTCATAAAACGAAAAAAATTCAAAACAAATAAACTAGAAGAGAGGGAGTATACTGTAGGATGTGTCCCATACGAAACAAGTCCCCTGGTTTGTCACCGCGAAGATGCAACTAGAAAGGAGCACATCGTCTTTGTATTCATACAGCAACAAATCGACCGCAGACAGCATGGTCCACCTTTGACCGCCATGTGCAAGGTTCGTGAAAGAAATCGCGATGTTGAACAGCGCAATCATAGTGTAATTTTGGTTGGTGAACGACCTTATTGGGGCTTCCATGATTGCTATCTTCTTCAATCTTACCGTGGTTCCATCATACCAATTCAGACAGTGGCCCGTTGCATGGCTGATCCCAATGTGGGACAAAGGTTCTACGGGAACAGTGTCACCGTTGTAAATGTTGTGCAAATTAATGTTGGTACCCTCCCGTACATATGCAAGCCAATCTCCCCTCGCACCGAGCCTAACCTGTGAAACAGTGGGCAGTGGGAGAATTAGGAAATGGACACGGAAGTAGTCTTTAGAATGCATTTACTACGTGATCAAACTCATCACTTACCTGCTCATCGAACAAAATTCGAGTGCCCCTCAACGTCAACATCTCAAGGGGCGTCAACTTGCAATTACGGCCACACCGCGCCGGAGAGAACCCTAAGGAAACATCCTTGTGCGTTGCCCCGTAACATGAAGATGCATCTGTATGAGTAGTTTATCTTGTGAGAGAAAAGGATGAACGAGGGAAGGCCTTATTTGCAAATGTGGAGAGGGGTGTGGGCATCGTTTCGCAAAATTGCCATACTTTTTTCCTATCTGTCAGATATAAATCGGACGGCCTATACTGTAGGATGGCAGGCACACCATCATCACCAACTGTGTGTTTTATAAGAGTAGTAGACTAGCTGCATTGCACGGAACATCAAGATGCATTTGTATGAGTAGTTTATCTTGTGGGAGAAAAGTATGAACGAGGGAAGGGCTTATTTGCAAATGTGGAGAGGGGTGTGGGTATCTTTTTGCAAAATTGCCATAGTTTCCTTCCTATCCGTCAGATATAAATCGGACGAGCTATATTGCAGGATGGCAGGCATACCATCATCAACAACTCTGTTTTTTTATAAGAGTAGAGATAGAGACTACTACTACCAATGTTCCGGCCCGTGCGTTGCAATGGATCCAAAGTAGTAGAATAATACTTGTTCACAGGCTTGAAATATAAACACTCTATTTTTGATATACATATATCAGTAAAAATAAATCATGCTTCACTCAAAATATATTCCTCGGGCTGTTTTGATGAGGTGAGGGACGGGTGTGGCTGGTTTGAAGATAACAGGTTTAAAAAAAATTGGAGCTGTTTTTTTACATTTTGTAGCGTGGCACGGCATCCGGTGCACCTAAGCGTTTGAAAAAATGAGTTTGGGTTGGTGGCACACCCTGCGGCAAGATGCCCATGTGGGCTTCTCTATAACTAGCAAGATGCCCGTGCATTGCAAGGAACATCAAGATGCATTTTTTTTACAAAACACCTGTTGTGATTGACCCTTGCAGGATTAATCCCATGTGTAAAAACTAATGCTATCTCTAGAATTTTATCGAAAAAATGGTATCTTTGGAACAACTTTTCTCTACTACTGTTCCTTGTAATGAGCGGTATGCAATGCATGTGTCAGCAGACATAACAGCTTGTCCATGGAAGTTGAACCACGATGACTATCACGTTTCTACCACTGCCACACGCGATTCCCACGATGCTGCTCCAACCCACGACATGACATCCCCCTACATGTGCCTCATCCCTCTTGGCCCCACCTCTCCTCTGCCTTTGTGTGCATGACATGCAGGCCAGCTAAACTGCGGCGACCATCAAGTTTCTACCACAGCCACACCTGATTGGACGCGGTTTGCCTGCTCCGCTCCTGTGCTCCAATCCATACTCTCGCACCATTGAATTTTCATCCAGCGACTGTGACACATTTCGTCCCGGGCATCACTCCTCAGCTGGAGTACTTCTATACTACAGGTAGTACTCGCCGGTGTGGCCATCTACGCCTCGTGATGCCTCGACACCAAGCTGTGGCACCCTCGCCATGGCCATGCCACCACCGACCGGTTCATCTCGGACGAGTGAGTTGTGAACCACGCCACCACCATGAGAATGACATATGGGCCAGCCGCATTTAAGGTCCACATGTCATTGACTCATAGGCCGGTGCACTAACTCCTGCGGCAGGCCTTGTAGTGCTCCCGCAGTACGAACTCGTGCCAAACCCGAAATTTGTTTCTTACTACTACCAATGTGCTGGCCCGTGCGTTGCAATGGATCCAAAGTATATATATTTAGTGGAGTGCACTCTAAACACATTATCTATTTATTTTTCTCTAGCCTTCCCTAGCCATGCAACCAAGCCACATAAGCTTCATTGGTGGCCCCCACATCATTTTTAGTGGCGTACTACGTTGACTGAAAAGATGATAAATCACCCAAAACAAGATCTTCCCGTTTTTTGTTCCTATGACGCTGTGGCGTGCACATACCTAGTAGTTGTACAGTGGTAGTACTATTTGTAGTACAAACTTCGTACTAGTAGGAGTAGTAGTACGGAGTGCTCCTACTCTATCAACGAGTGCCATCTAACACCAAATTTCTTGGCTTCTGTGCTATAGCTAGATTTCCCCCTCCCCTTTTCTGTTTTCCAACGCAGCGGGCGAGGTGTGGTTTGCAAATAGGTGGTTTGCTCAACTGCGGTCCCACATGAAAGTGAAAATGCTAGGCAACACGCCTTCCCTAGCTATGTGGCGTGCCGGGCGGGCCGTGGAGTACTCCTGATTCCCGGGCGTGTGGGGGTGCGACGCGGATGCGCCAGGCCTTGTTTTGATAGTAGAATAGTAGTACTTGTTCACAAACTTGAAAGAAAACACTCTTGTTTTGATATACATATATACCACTAAAAATATATTACTTTTCACGCAAAATATATTTCTCAGGTTGTTTTGATGAGGTGAGGGAGGGATATGGTTGCTTTCAAGATAATAAGGTTTTTTTTTGCAAATTGGAGGAGAGAAGTGGGGTATTTTTGCAAAAATTGCCACAACTTACCTCACAGCCGTTAGATGCAGATCTAATGGTCAGAAACGACGGATGGCAGACACACCACCATCACGAACTGTGTCTTTTAGAGTAGGAGTAGAGAAACATGTATAAATTGTAACATTTGGTTCTGCTCCTTGGCATGATTGATAGATAGAAATAATGATTGGAAACACTAGGCTGGGGCTTTTTTCGCCAGGTAAGCAGGGTAGTAGCTAGGTTGGCGTATCGTCGGTTTGGTCACATGAGGTCCGACATGTTCTAGTGTTTCTAGCAAGATGCCCGTGCGTTGCACGAAGTTGATGGAAAAGGTAAGCACAACTTATAAATTGGCGGATGGAGTACTAGTTACAGGGATGCATATAATTAAGCAAAGGGATCACATATGACTGTATTGACTGGAACGAGATGCAATAGCACAATAAGAATTAAGGCCACGACGATGCGATAAATGTGGTGGTTATAGGAGGCAAGAAGAAAGATGCATCCATCAATGTACGACCTCCTCCTCCTCCTCCTCCTCCTCCTCAACTCAGTGCGCCGGGCGACCGACCGGTGGCTAAGGAGCGGCGGCTTTTGTGGCGAGGTCAAGGTGTTTCTCAGCAAAGGCATCCAAGGCTTCCAGCCGGTTGAGGAAGGCCAACGTCGTAGCATCCTCACTGGCCTCGTAGATACCTATGTACATGATTTGCTCGTACACGTGGATGTGTAGGTCGACGAATTCTTGTAGGGCGAGGCGCCTCGCGACGAGCGCGACCTCCAGGTGGGCAATCTTCATGGCGTCGGCGGGTAGTCGCAGGGCCACCAGTGCTTGAAAGATGTTCTGGTCATGGAGGCCGATTAGGGTGGTAGGCAATGAGGAGCCCGGGCACGCGGGCTGGAGGAGTACGGTAATGTCGTCCGCGAGAGGTTCTTCACGACAGTGAACTTGTTGGTGGTCGCAACGATCATCTGGTCCAACTAAGAGTCATAGCCGGCATCGACGGCGGCCATCCACCAGCCGGTCGCCAACACCGTCTGGAGACGATCCTCGGCGCCATGCCACAGGCCGGCATCGTGGACCATCTGGCACAGCCGCTGGCCGCTCACGCGCATCGCCACCATGGGTCTGGAGTGAGCACTTTTGCGCTTAGTGTAGTTGCTTAGGCAAATTCTTAGGTGCATATGATGTGCTAGATGTATTGGAATGGAGGGGCGCCTTTATATGAGTGCAAACTGCGCTGCATTCACATTGTGCTGCCGCTTTTCCTGGTCCTCGTCCCATTACTTCCCTCGTGCATTCATGATGCTAATTGAAGGAGGATGCATCATTGGCCATTTAACATTTTGGGAAACGCTACCCTCTCCCTCGTCTGCATTAAAGCCGTATCGGGAACTACGCTGCCTACTGTCAAATCAAATAGTACTGCGCGGCCCGCTGCACGCCCGGCTGAACACGCCTCCTCACCTCCATCAAACGCCTCTGTTGAACCCGCATGCACACCGAGAAACCTACTCTGGCCACCTATCTGTTCATGAGCGGGCCGGAATTAAACGCAACACCCGCCGAGCTCCTCTCGTCCGCCCTCAGTTTAAATGAGGCCAGGCGCCGGCCAAGCTCCTACCGTCCGCCCTCTTTTTAAACGAGGCCAGACAGACAGCGGGCAAGAATCGTACCCCTCCGCCGCTCCCCCATCTCCTCATTCACCAGTTTCTCCATTCTTCCGATGGCTTCCGAGGAGCCGTTCTCCGGCATACTACCCGGCTGGGTGGCCCACCGAGCCCTCCTGATACGAGCGAGGCCACTCGGTGCTTCACCAACCTTGCTTAGCCCGATGGAGCCAGTTGCCACCCCAAGCCGGCGCGTGGTTCAGCAACTCGCCGCTCTAGTTCAGCTCGATGAGGAGTGGCGAGTTGCTCCACGCCGGCACAGGCGTCGTTGCTGCCGCATCATTGTTGCAGCGCCATGCAGGCAGAGACAGAAGCCGGGTGCATGGAGAGTGACGAGTCGGTGGCCATGCAGGAGAAGTAGAACACGGGAGTCCGCCACCACTTTGGTCCCATGAAGGCCACCGCCGAGGTGACGACTGCGTATTCATGTGGTTTGTTTGCTGCTTCGTCTCTTCCGAGGACCTTCCTCGACCCGGCAAGTGTGTGCCGGACATGAGGAAGACAAAGGGATCCACAGGCGGCCATTTAGTTTAGGTAGTATTAATTATACCATGAGAGCCAGATTAGCACCGCTTAGTTCATGTAAATGTAATGAAATCCATCATGTTTATATGAAGATCCACCTTTTTATACGAAATCCTTCATGCTTATATGAAATCAGTCCGTGTTTGCACGAATTTCCTCTGGTTGGTTAGAGTTGTGAAAACGTATGCCGCTGGTGTTTGATGTCGTCCTCCGCGGAAGGAAGCGGGAGGAAATTTGCCAGCTACCGTTCAAGATGCTCTTATGCTGGAAATAATAGAGTCACATCCAATCCATTTGAGTTAATTGCGTGTATGATTCTCCCTCTTATAAAAGTTCGAACCCAGGTGGCTACAACTTCGTACAAAAAGTAAAAAAGAAACAAATCCATCCTTAATCTTGTATTCTAAGTACTCTGTGGGTTCCACTAACAGTATAGTAGCGAAAGAAGTCTATATTAAATATAAATAATATACAATATAAAAATCTAAAGTTAAAGATAGAATTCGAACCCAGGTCATCGCGTTGCGAGCATCCGGTGTTAACCAGTTCAACACATTTTCATTGTGGACCATGCTGGAGATATATCTATATGTCTACTCATATACTCCCTCCGTTCCTAAATATTTGTCTTTTTCAAATTTCAAATGGACTACCACATACAGATGTGTATGTAGACATATTTTAGAGTGTAGATTCACCCATTTTGCTCCGTATGTAGTCACTTGTTGAAATCTCTAAAAAGATAAAAATTTAGGAACGGAGGGAGTAGAAAACAGAATTGGTGATGATGGTGTGTGTGCCATCCTGCAATATAGGCCGTCAGATTTATATCTAACGGGTAGGAAGGAAACTATGGCAATTCTGCAAAAAGATACCCACACCCTCTCCACATTTGCAAATAAGACCTTCCCTCGTTCATCCTTTTCTCTCACAAGATAAACTACTCATACAAATTGTCACATCCCTAGTTCTGGTATGACCTAGACTAGCTAGTCATGTGTGCATCATGTTTCAATTCCACTTCAATTTGAAATGAGGATTTGGAAACCCTCATAAATCATTTCTGGAAATGACCCAGATAAAAATTGCTCCAAAAAGGTCAAATAAAATGTTCATGTTACTATCTGAAAATATTGGTCAGAGGTAAAATTCAAACCAATATTTTTAGGAGCTCATAGATATTTATTTTGGGCACTTGGAATTAATGCAGTAGTTATTTGCATTGGATATATATATTTATATATATGTATAAAATATTGTCCAATAATATGTTAGTTGTTGAGGAGCTCTGGAATAATACCACTAGCTCCTACGAACATTGGCATAAGAAAATAAATTAGTTTAGTATTATTCAAAAAGCAGAAACAAATGTCGAAAATAGAAAAGAAACAAAAATGGAAAAAAACTTACCTGTCTCACCTACGGCCTGGTACTGTGCAGCCCAGCCGGCCATTGGCACAGTGCCGGTCATCTTTGTCCTCGCGCCAGTCGGCCGGGCGTGTGGCCGACGCGCGCGCACCGTCGTGCCGCCACGCACCGCCTGCCTGGCGTCCCCCTCGTCGCCTGGATGCCCCGTGCAACGCCACGCACCGCCCCGCACCCCTCTCACTCTTCCCCGTGCCCATTCCCTCCTCTTCCGCTCGCTCTCTCACCCGCCCGAGCGCCACCGTCAACGCCGCTTGCCGTTGCCGCGCCCACCGCCACGGCCTCGCCTCTCCGACAAGCCCAGCTTCGCCGCGTCTTCCTTGTCCTCTCCGTCAAGCCATGTGTCTCGGGAGGCCCTGGAGCGCCACCATCGCCGTCGTCTTCACCTCCGGCCGCCGGAGATCGCCCACGCCATTCTGCTCACGCGACCTCCCCCAAGCTCGCTGACGACTTCGCTGGACTCGTTGTGAGCTTCTGCTCCATTCCCCTCTCTCCATTTCGCCGTTCCCGCGCCGTAGCCCCGATCTCGTCATGGCCGTAGCACCTCGCCGCCATTCATGTCACCTCCGTTTTTCACAGCCACCACAGCAGACCACAAGATGCCAACACGCCAGCCCCCAAGAAGCCCACGCCGCCAACCGCAGCCCTTGTTGCAGGTGCACCGCGTTGCGCACTGCCGAGCTCCAGCCACCGCCTTGAGCTCGCTTCCGGCGAGCTCCGACACCCCCGCGCCCTCCCGCTTGCTTCAACCGACGTGGACGAGGCTCGGCACCTCGCCCATGATCTCCGCCGCCCGAATGGTCGCCGGAGGGTGATTTCCGTGCCCCTCTGCCGTGTTCGGCCTCGCCGGCCGTTAAACGCCGGCGGGTTTGACTGGTTTGACCTCGCCGGCCCATCTGGTGGGCCCCGTGGGTCAGGTGATTAGCTTAGGGCTAATCACTGTTTAACTAACCCCCCCTGACACTAACATGTGGGCCCTGCCATAGCTAATCTTAGTTAGGATTAGAGTTAGTGTTAATTAACCAGTTAATTAACTATGATACTGACGTGTGTACCCCACACGTCATGTTTGACCCAGTCAGCGTTGTTGACTTGCTGACACAGGCATGACGCAATGCTGATGCAATTAGCCTTTTTCTGGTTTTAAAATAAATCAGGAAAACCAAAAAATGATATAAACTTCAAAAATTCACCGAAATTCAACCTTAGCTCAGATTGAAATAATTTATATATGAAAAATTATCAGAAAAATTCAATCTATCCATCTGTACTATTTTCATGCATGACAAACCAACTTATACCTACTGTATAAGTGAAAACATGTAAATGACATTTATAAAGACTTAACTTTGAGATGCACTTGAATTGTTAGTTCGAATGGACTTCATCCAAATAAAAGCTAGTTGCATTAGCTCAAACAACATCACATATTCATGCCATGTTCATGCATCATATTGTTGCATATGATTGTGTTTTGATTGCCGACACCGTTCCTTCTCGATAGGTCCTTCTCCGGAGAGTGTTCCAGAGTACCTGTCTGTGGAGCAGTGCCCTCTGTGATCTACCAAGCAAGCAAACCACCTTGTTCATTCCGATACAACCCTACTCTCAGTTATTGCATTAGGACAACAATGATTCAATTGCTTCTTTGTGCTGCGGTAGTTGAACCCATTCCTATGCATGACCTGTCATTGCCATAGTAAATAGTTGAAACCCACTAGCATGTGTAGGAGTTGATTGAAGCCATTGTTGTGTTCCTACCATGCCATGCCTGCTATTTCTTAGAGTGTGTCAAGTATGATTCATTGAGAATGAATTGGAGTGCAGTGCTCTATGTTCTGATGCTGAGAGTTAAGTGTGTGAACACGATTTGGTAAAGGTAGCTGTGAGAGGCCATGTAGGAGTACATGGTGGGTTGTCTCATTGGAACCGGCCTTAAGCACTGAGTTCTGTGTATGTTGTCCAATGACTAGATACTACCACACATTGGGCTCCAGGCGCTCCAAGCCCTCTCGACTTAATAACCGACTTGATCTCTGTCCAGGAGTCGCAACTAGTTTCTGGTGCTTGTAGGCAGTGTTATTCTTCTACCAAGTGGCACCCGGCAGGGTGGGCTTGGGACATACTAGGCACACATGGCACGGTGTACTAAGTGGCACCCGGTTGGTGGGCTTGGGAACCCTGCTCACATGTTTGGGGCCGTGATGGAAACCTCAGCCGGACTCCTTTGCGGATAGAACCTGAATAGGTGATAAACCTAGACTAGAGTCTTGTGTGGTTAGACAGGTCATGGCCGATACCCTCGCCAGGCTTCCGCTTGAAGGTTGCCGAGGTACATGACGTGTACATGGTGGTAAGTGGCGAGAGCGTGTGTGAAGAAGTACACCCCTGCAGGGTTAACATGATCTATTCGAATAGCCGGGTCCGCGGATATGGACTTCTTGGATGCTTACGTGGTACATAGATAACTTGAAGTGGATACTATAAAATGCTCAAGACAAGCGTGAGTGCTATGGATGGCCTTCTCGTAGGGAGACGGGGATGAATCCATAGTAGACACACATGTGGTGATTAGTGGACTCGTGTGCGCTGCCTCACCTCAATGAAGTTACTGGTAGTCGTAAAATAGGATAGCCACTGAGTCAAAGCTGGCTTGCTGCAGCTAAACCCCACATTGCCTTCTTGATATAAATGCATGTATGATAGGATCAGATGTAGGTCTTGCTGAGTACCTTTGTACTCACATTGCTTTATTTATGTTTTTGCAGTGGAGACTTCGTTCTTACTAGTGTTCTCGTGGACTTCGACAATTAGCTTGTACCTCAGCTACGATCTTGATCAGATGTTTTAGATAATCAGGCTCCTCAGCCTTTTTCATTTGTAGATGTTTGTACTCAGACATGTAATGCTTCCGCTTGTTGCTTGTATGCTCTGAAGGTTGGCTCATGTGACCCCTGTTTGTAATAAATGCTATGATGGCTCTTCTGAGCCCTTATCTATATGGGTTATTGAGTTATGTTGTGATACCGTGTTGTACATCACATACTTGCATGTTATGCATACATGTAATGTGTATTGCTATGTGTGGGATCCGACAGTCTAGTTATTTATTCTTGGTAGCCTCTCTTATGGGAAAATGTCTCCTAGTGCTTGCATTGAGCCATGGTAGCTTGCTACTGCTCCGGAACACTTAGGTTGGCCGGCATGTGTCCTTCTTCGTTCCTGTGTGTGTCCCTTCGGGGAAATGTCACGCGTTGTTCCTTTATGTCCTTGTAGCTTGCTACGACTTGGGTTCATACGTTGTTGATCAACATGTTCGTTGCTGGGTCATGTATGCCTGCTCCTATAGGTTTGTGCCACCTTGGGTTTACGACTAGTGTCGGACTGGGTTCTCTGTCATATGGATGCTAGCGACACAATCATATACGTGAGCCAAAAGGCGCAAACGGTCCCGGGCCAGGTAAGGTGGCACCCATGGGAATACCATGCGTGAGGCTGCAAAGTGATATGATGTGTTACATGCTAGATCGATGTGACTTAGGATCAGGGTCCCGACAGCTTTGGTATCAGAGCCTAACTACCTGTAGGATTACGAAGCCAAACTAGTCGAAGTTGAGTCTAGAAATTCTTTAGTTATATAAGGGACTTGATTGTGGAAGGGAACGTAAGGCTCTTTTTACTCCTTTACCTCATGGCCTTATGATCTGAGTCATCATATCTTTCCTCCGGGGTTAAGGAACTAGGCTTTCTTTTCCGTCTATCAGGATCACGTGTTACTACTCTGTAGTCCCATAGGTTTGGTTGATCAGAGTCATATCCTAGTTTTTGAGTACTTCCGGTGTAGCCTGTTTAGTATTATCTCAGAACCTAGAGTGGTGATGTTGAGTTGTTGTACTATTCCATTTTAGCAGGATGTCTCATTTTGAGCATTCTATTGCCGTCATGCTGCCGGAATTGCCCTAGGAGTCCAAGAGATACTAATTTCCTTGTCTTACATTCTACAGTCTATAGTTGATGCTGATTCCGTCCTTGGTTTCATTTCTCAGGATGTCGTCAGTTAAGCGAAGTTCTATTGCTCGTAGCCAGAACCACGGAGATGGTAGGGATGAGGATCCTCCCGACCGGCCTTCATTGGCAGAGTTGATGTTAAAGATGGAGAGGAACACGCGTGAGTCTAACCACTTGTTGGCACGTATCAAGGAGAACACCGCACATCAGTTCAAAGAGTCTGCGACCATCCATGATTTCATTGGCTTGCACCCACCTACCTTTCATCACTCCATTGAGCCACTCGATGCAGATGACTGGCTCCATAACATCACTCATAAGCTGTGTTCCATGAACGTAGCTGAAGATGACAGGTCACCTATGCCACATACCACCTGGAAGGTCCTGCTAGTCTTTGGTGGCAAAACTATGAGGCTATGCTTCCAGCTGGCCAGATACCTACCTGGAGGGATCTCACTGAGGCTTTTTGCGAGCATCACATTCCTCAGGCCCTCATCGATCGCAAGAGAGAAGAGTTCTGTAGTTTCACCCAGAGTAAGATGGCTGTTGATGCTTACAGTAGAGAGTTTGAGAACCTCGCCCGCTATGCCACAGAAGAGGTGTCTACGGACACCAAGAAGCAGGCCAGGTTCCAGAAGGGTCTCAACCCCAAGTTGCGTCATGATCTCCACCTGCATAGATACATTCCAAGCTCTTGTGAACAAGGCCATTAATGCAGAGACAACTCAGCTCACTTACGAGGAGTCTCGTAAGCACACCCGTGATTTGGAATCCTCCTCCGGTTCCAGTTCTCAGAAGCACCGGATTTGGGTTCCAAACTTCGCTCTTCCTTCCGGTTATTCACCGAGACCATCTTATGTGGTGCCTCACACAGCTTAATCATATGATCCATGCAGGCCTATTGGTAGATCGCTTGTCAGTGCGGGTCCATGTCCAACTTCAGGGACTTGCTTCACATGTGGGAAGCCAGGACACTATGCACGTGACTGCTCCCAGGCTAGTTATGCTCCACCCCAGCCCGAGAAGTATGTTGGCTGTGTTAAACCGTTAAGCTAGATGATCAGTGCCAAGCTAGCTCACACTGAACATGGACGTGTGCATCACGTCTCAGCTGAAGACACTCATGATGATCCGGATGCCGTTCTTGGTACACTCCTTGTCAACTGTCATCCAAAGATCGGTTACATTAAATCTTTGGAGCATCTCATTCCTTCATTTCTGAAAGCTATGCTAACTTGCACAACATGTCATTTTGTGATATGCCCTCTCCACTAGTCATTCAAACTCCTAGATCCAAATGGCAAACTTCTAGCGTAAGCCTTGGTAACGAAATCCTTGTTGACAGACTTGTATCCCTTGCATCACTTATAGCCCTCAAGTCTATAAATATTAACATCATCTTGGGTATGGACTGGATGAAAGCTCATTATGCCAAGATTGATTCTTACACCAGGTCTGTTCATCTTACACACACATCTGGCAAGATAGTCACTATCTCCCCTAGAGTTGCAAAGCGCAACTCTATTCTCTTAAGGCCAACCCTCTTCTAGACCTTGCAGATATACCGGTAGTCCGTGACTTTCCGGATATCTTTCCAGAGGAACTGCTAGATGTTCCACTTGACAGAGATGTAGAGTTTGTTATAGATCTTATCCCAACTCCAATCTCTAGGAGACCTTACAAGATGGCACCCTTAGAACTAGCCGAGCTTAAGAAACAACTTGATGAGTCCTTGCAAAAGGGTGTCATCCGTCCTAGTTCTTCTCCTTGGGCTTGCCCCATCCTCTTTGTCAAGAAGAAGGATGGTACGGACCGGATGGTTGTAGATTATCGTCCCGTTAACCTGGTCACGATAAAGAACAAATATCCGCTCCCCAGGATCAACGATCTGTATGATCAGCTTGCTGGATCCCCAATCTTCTCCAAGATGGATTTGAGCTTAGGCTATCACCAAATCAAAATCAGAAACGGGGACATCCCCAAGACGGCCATTGTCACTCGTTATGGGCAGTACGAGTACACCGTCATGTCCTTTAGTCTAACCAACGCTCCAACTACATTCTCCCGCTTAATGAACTCGATCTTCATGGAGTACTTAGATAAATCCGTCGTGGTTTACCTTGATGATATTCTTATCTACTCGAAGAACGAGGAAGATCATGTCGAACATCTTAGACTTGTGTTAGAAAAACTCAGAGAGCACCGCCTTTATGCCAAGTTCTCCAAGTGTGAATTTTGGTTGCCAGAAGTGACCTACCTAGGCCACGTGATCTCTGGTAAGGGCATTGCTGTCAATCCCGAGAGAGTTTAGGCCGTTCTTGATTGGACTACACCTGAAATAGTTAAACAAGTTAGGAGCTTCCTTGGTCTAGCCAGTTATTGTCACCGCTTTGTTGAAAACTTCTCCAAAGTGGCCAAACCTCTCACGGAGCTTCTCAAGAAAGATAAAAAGTTTGAGTGGTGCCCACAGTGTGAGTACAGTTTTTAGGAACTAAAAAGACACCTGACTTCTGCTCCCATACTTGTGCCACCGGATTTCACGAAGGACTTTGGTATCTATTGTGATGCCTCACGATAGGGACTAGGTTGCATTCTTATGCAGGATCGTCATGTGATTGCGTATGCATCTCGACAGTTGCATCCACATGAGGAGAATTATCCTACACATGATCTAGAGCTTGCAGCCATAGCCTATGCACTCAAGACCTGGCGACATTACCTTCTTGGTAAACGTTGCGAGATCTACACCGATTAACAGAGTCTCAAGTATATCTTCACCCAACCAGATTTGAACTTTAGGCAAAAACCTTGGTTGGAAGTGATCTCACATTATGATCTAGGGATTACCTACACCCCAGGCAAAGCCAATGTCATGGTTGATGCACTAAGTAATAAGTCCTATTGCAACAATCTCATGTTGCAGCAGGGCCAACCACTTCTCCATGAGGAATTCTTTAAGCTTAACCTTCACTTTGCTCCTCACAGATTCCTTTCTACCTTGGTGGCTAAACCTGATCTTGAGGATCGGATTATCGCTGCTCAAAAGCAGGGCACGGGAATTTCCCGGATCAAGAGAAACATTAAGAAGGGAGTTGGTGGATGTTTTTCTATGGATGATCAAGGTGTTGTTCTCTTTGAGAATCGCTTGGTGGTTCCCAAGAATCAACATCTGCGATAATTGATCCTTAAGGAGGCGCATGAATCTCCTCTCACAATGATCCCGGTAGTACTAAGATGTATCAGGACCTACGTCAGAGGTTCTGGTGGACTAGGATGAAGAGAGAAATTGCTCAGTTTGTTGCTAATTGTGACGTTTGTCGTCGCGTTAAGGCAGAGCATCATAGACCTGATGGCACCCTTCAGCCATTAGCTATTCCTGAATGGAAATAGGATAAAGTTGGTATGGACTTCATCACCAGCTTTCCCAGGACCAAGAGAGGGAATAATGCTATCTTTGTAGTGATCGATCGACTTTCCAAAGTGGCTCATTTCCTACCTATTCGAGAGAGTATCACTACTAGTCAGCTCGCTGACTTATATATTTCTCGGATAGTGTCACTTCGTGGTGTTCCACTAGAGATCAATTCAGACCGTGGTAGTCTTTTCACCTGTCATTTCTCGGAGAGTTTCCAAACTGCCATGGGAACCCATCTATCCTTAAGTACCGCTTTCCACCCTCAGTGGAGTGGTCAGGTGGAAAGGGTCAACCAAATTCTCGAAGACATGCTTAAAGCTTGCGTTATCTCATTTGGTATGGATTGGGAGAAATGTCTTCCTTTAGTTGAGTTTGCTTATAACAGTAGCTATCAATCCAGTCTCAAGAAAGCTCCTTTCGAGATTCTCTATGGACGAAGATGTCGAACACCTTTGAACTGGTCAGAAACCAGTGAGAGACAATTCTTTGGACTAGACATGATCTAGGAGGCAGAAGAGCAAGTTCGCATCATTCGTGAGAATTTGAAAACAACCCAGTCTCGTCAAAAGAGTCAGTATGACTGTCGTCATAAGGAAATGACTTATGAAGTTGGTGAGAAAGCTTACCTTCAGTTTACTCCTTTGAAGCGTACCCATCGTTTCGGTATGAAGGGCAAGTTGGCTCCTCATTACATTGGTCCTTTTTGCATTATCGCTAAACGAGGAGAGGTTGCCTACCAGTTGGAACTACCCCCACATCTTTCTCAAGTTCATGATGTCTTCCACATCTCCCAACTCAGGCGTTGCTTCTTGGATCCTATCCGCGGAGTGGACCACGAAACGCTTGATCTCCAAGATAACCTCACATATCGAGAGTACCCAGTTCGCATTCTTGATCAAGCAGAGGATGTCACCTGACGTCAGAACATCAAGTTTCTCAAGGTTCAGTGGTCTCATCATTCTGAGAGAGAAGCTAGTTGGGAGAGAAAAGATCGTCTTCAACTAGAGTACCCCGCTTTCTTTCCGTCGACCCCTGAATCTCGGGATGAGATTCTTTCAAGTGGGGGCGAGTTGTCACATCCCTAGTTTTGGTATGACCTAGACTAGCTAGTCATGTGTCCATCATGTTTCAATTCCATTTAAATTTGAAATGAGGATTTGTGAAACCCTCAGAAATCATTTCTAGAAATGACCCAGATAAAAATTGCTCAAAGGTCCAAGAAAATGTTCATGTTATTCTCTGAAAATATTGGTCAAAGATAAAATTCAAACCAATATTTTTAGGAGCTCATAGATATTTATTTTGGGCATTTGGAATTAATGCAGTACTTATTTGCATTGGATATATATATATATATATATATATAATATTGTCCAATAATTATGTTAGTTGTTGAGGAGCTCTGGAATAATACCACTAGCTCCTAAAAAATTGGCATAAGAAAATAAATTAGTTTAATATTATTTAAAAAGCAGAAACAAATGTCAGAAATTAGAAAGGAAACAAAAATGGAAAAAACTTACCTGTGCTCCCCTGCGGCCTGGCACTGTGCAGCCCAACCGGCCCACTGGCACAGTGCCAGTCGTGTTTGTCCTCGCGCGAGTCAGCTGGGCGTGTGGCCGACGCATGCGCACCGCCGTGCCGCCACGCCACCTGCCTGCCTGGAGTCCCCCTCGTCGCCTGGATGCCCCGCGCGACGCCACGCACTACCCCGCACCCATCCCACTCTCTCCCATTCCCATTCCCTCCTCTGCCGCTCGCTCTCTCACCCGCCTGAGCGCCACCGTCGCCGCCGCTTGCCCTTGCCGCGCCCACCACCACGACCTCGCCTCTCCGACAAACCCAAGAGCTTCGCCGCATCTTCCTCGTCCTCTCCGTCAAGCCACACGCCTCGGGAGGCCTTGGAGCACCACGATCGCTGTCGTCTTCACCTCCGGCCCCTCGAGATCGCCCACGCCGTTTTGCTCGCGTTCGACCTCCCCCGAGCTCGCTGACGACTTCGCCGGACTCGCTGTGAGCTTTTGCTCCGTTCCCCTCTCACTGTTTTGCTCTTCCCGCGCCGTAGCCCCGATCCCCGTAATGGCCGTAGATCCTCGCCGCCGTTCATGTCGCCACCGTCGTCCTGGCCACCGCAGCTCGCGCCCGTCCACATCAACGCGCTTAGCAGCCCCCCAGCAAGCCCACGCCGCCAACCGCAGCCCCTGCCGTGCGACGCAGTGCTGCGTGCGCACCTGGCCGAGCTCCGGCCACCGCCTCGAGCTCGCTTCAGGCCAGCTCCTGCACCCCCGCGCCCTCCCTCTTGCTCCAACCGACCCAGACGAGGCTCAGCACCTCGCCCATGGTCTCTGCCACCCGAATGGTCGCCGGAGGACAATTTTCGTGCCCCTCCGCCATGTTCGGCCTCGCCGGCGATTAAACGCCGACGGGTTTGTCTGGTTTGACCTCGCCGGCCCATCAGGTGGGCTCCATGGGTCAAGTGCTTAGCTTAGGGCTAATCATTGTTTAACTAAACCCCCCTGACACTGACATGTGGGCCCTGCGCCAGCTAATCTTAGTTAGGATTAGAGTTAGTGTTAATTAACATGTTAATTAACTGTGACATTGCTGTGTGGACCCCACACGTCAGGTTTGACCCAGTCAGCGCTGTTGACTTGCTGGTGCAGGCATGACACAATGCTGATGCAATTAACCTTTTTTGGTTTTAAAATAAATCAGGAAAATCCAGAAAATGTTATAAACTTTAAAAACTCATAGAAATTCAACCGCAGCTCAGATTATAATAATTTTATATATGAAAAATTATCAGAAAAATTCAATCTATCCATTTGTGCTAGTTTCATGCATGACAAACCAACTTATACCTAATGTATAAGTGAAAACATGTAAATGGCATTTATAAAGACTTAACTTGGAGTTGCATTTGAATTCATCCAAATAAAAGCTAGTTGCATTAGCTCAAACAACATCACATATTCATGTCATGTTCATGCATCATATTGTTGCATATGCTTGTGTTTTGATTGCCGACACCATTCCTTCTCGATAGGTCCTGCTCCGGAGAGTGTTCCAGAGTACCTATCTGTGGAGGAGTGCCCTCTGTTGATCTACCAAGCAAGCAAACCCCCTTGTTCATTCCGATACAGTCCTACTCTCTCGCTCCTGCTCTCTGTTATTGCATTAGGACAACAACAATTCAATTGCTACTTTGTGCTACGGCAGTTGAACCCATTCCTCTGCATGACCTGTCATTGCCAAAGTAAATAGTTGAAACCCATTAGCATGTGTAGGAGTTGATTGAAGCCATTGTTGTGTTCCTACCATGCCATGCCTGCTATTGCTTAGACTGTGTCAGGTCTGATTCATTGGGAATGAATTGGAGTGCAGTGCTCTATGTTCTGATGCTGAGAGTTCAGTTTGTGAACACGATTTGGTAAAGGTAGCGGTGAGAGGCCATGTAGGAGTACAAGGTGGGTTGTTTCACTAGAACCATCCTTCAGCACTGAGTTCTGTGTATGTTGTCCAATGACTAGATACTACCACACATTGGGCTCCAGGCGCTCCAAGCCCTCTTGACTTATTAACCGACTTGATCTCTGTCCAGGGGTCGCAACTAGCTTCTGGTGCTTGTAGGTAGTGTAATTCTTCTACCAAGTGGCACCGGACAGGGTGGGCTTGGGACAGACTAGGAACACGTGGCACGGTGTACTAAGTGGCACCCAGTTGATGGGCTTGGGAACCTTGCTCACATCGTTTGGGGCTGTGATGGAAACCTCGACCGGACTCCCTTGCAGATAGAACCCGAATAGGCGATAAACCTGGACTAGAGTCTTGTGTTGTTAGTCTGGTCGTGGTCGACACCCTCTCCAGGCTTCCGCTTGAAGGTTGCCGAGATATATGATGTGTACATGGCGATAAGTGGCGAGAGCGTGTGTGAAGAAGTACACCCCTGCAGGGTTAACATGATCTATTCGAATAGCCAGGTCCGCGGATATGGACTTCTTGGATGCTTACGTGGTACATAGACAACTTGAAGTGGATACTCTAAAATGCTCAAGACAAGCGTGAGTGCTATGGATGGCCTTCTCATATGGAGACGGGGATGAATCCATAGTAGAGTATTGTGTGGTGATTAGTGGACTCGTGTGCACTGCCTCACCTCAAAGAAGTTACTTGTAGTCCTAAAATAGGATAGCCACTGAGTCAAAGCTGGCTTGCTGCAGCTAAACCCCACATTGCCTTCTTGATACAAATGCATGTATGATAGGATCTGATGTCAGTCTTGCTGAGTACCTTTGTACTCACGTTGCTTTATTTATGTTTTTGCAGCGGAGACTTTGGTCTTACTAGTGTTCTCGTGGACTTCGACAAGTAGCTTGTACCTCAGCTACGATCTTGATCGGATGTTGTAGATAGTCAGGCTCTTCACTCTTTTCCATTTGTAGATGTCTATACTCAGACATGTAATGCTTATGCTTGTTTCTTGTATGCTCTGAAGGTTGGGTCATGTGACCCCTGTTTGTAATAAATGCTATGATGGCTCTTCTGAGCCCTTATCTATATGAGTTGTTGAGTTATGTTGTGATGTCGTGTTGTACAACACATACTTGCATGTTATGCGTACATGTAATCTGTATTGCTATGTGTGGGATCCGACAATCTAGTTGTTTATTCTTGGTAGCCTCTTTTATGGCAAAATGTCTCCTAGTGTTTCCACTGAGCCATGGTAGCTTGCTACTGCTCCGGAACACTTAGGCTGGCTGGCATGTGTCCTACTTCGTTCCTATGTCTGTCCCTTCGGGGAAATGTCACGCGTTGTTCCTTTAAGTCCTTGTAGCTTGCTACGACTTGGGTTCATACGTTGTTGATCGACACGTTCATTGCTGGGTCATGTATGCCTGTTCCTGTAGGTTTGTGCCACCTTGGGTTTACGACTATCCTTGTCGGCCCGGGTTCTCTGTCATATGGATGCTAGCGACACCAATCATATACGTGAGCCAAAAGGAGCAAACAGTCGCGGGCCAGGTAAGGTGGCACCCATGGGAATACTGTGCGTGAGGCCGCAAAGTGATATGATGCGTTACATGGTAGATCGGTGTGACTTAGGATCGGGGTCCTGACAGCAATGCATCTTGATGTTCCGTGCAACGCATGGCCATCTAGCTAGTTTTTTTTAAAATAGTTATTGCGATAATTGGGTTGAAGTGATATATATTATGTCTGACCTGAATGATTTCAGGTTCACTAGTAGTAATAAAGAAAAGGTTTCCTTGTTAATTAACAGAAAATAGGGTGGAAACTATCACATGAGGCTGGTAAAAACAAGGCACACTGGGTTCAGCGTCATCGTCACTACAGTTGTGCGCACACGAGAAGTCTACATATCGAGGGGGCTACGGAGAGAAAGACGTATCGAGCGTGTTCGAGTGAGGCACAAAGACACAACTAGCGCGTGTGTGTGTGTGAGAGAGAGAGAGAGAGAGAGAGAGAAATCAGTTGATAGATTAAGATCAAGATCGAGGTTGGCATAGAGGCACAACTAGCGAGTGTGTGTGTATGCATGTGTGTTTGAGAGAGAAGCCACTGGATAGATTACTATCAAGATCGAGGTGCCACCCTACTCCTTCGGTGTCGGGTAGTGTACATGTGTGTGTGTTTGAGAGAGAAGACAGTAGATATATTAGTATCAAGATCGAGGTGTCACCCTACTCCTTCGGTGTCGGGAAGTGTGTGTGTGTGGGTGTCGGGGGGGGGGGGCAATGACACTTAGATATAAGGAGAAGGAGTTTGTGTGACATGTATCTATATTAAGGGATAGGTAGATAGCATGTGTGCGAGACATACTTAAAGCATTACGGAGATAAACAAATGGTGTGCATGCAAGTGTGGAAAAAATGAAGAGAGAAACAATGTCTACGCGCGCGTGCGTGTGTATGTGTGTGTGTGCGTGTGTGTGTGTGAGAGAGAGAGAGAGAGAGAGAGAGTGAAATATCAAAACAAAAGGTGCTCTGCTGGAATCCCATTGTATGTATTCGTATGGTTCCGGAACTCGAGTTAACCTTAGGCATATGTGTGAGAGACATAATTATACTTCGAGACATTAGTGGCGGTGGGAGGGTGGAATTAAAGGGGTGGGCATGTTCGACAGAGAGAGCGTGTGTGTTTCTGTGTGAGAGACTTGTAGGATGGGGTAGAAAGACGAATTCTAACCTTGACGGAGGGAGAGAAATACACAAAGTGCTGCGTGTGTAATTCTGATGCCCACGGGAAAATGAGATATGTATGCGTGTGAGAGAGATTGCACAATTCTTTCACGTATCACTATCTAGCGATCGTGGATGTGCATCACTTGAACATAAATCAATATATACTTGTATTGTGGCCAAAGATAAAAATAGATTCAATGCTATAAGGATTGGACACTCACATATCACATTTTTTTCTAAATAATCCTTTTCAATTGTGCATGCCAAAGTTACAGTGATGTTTCTTCAAACAACCAATGTAGCTATCATGTACATGCACCATTATTAGTCTTGCATTCAAATTCATTAGTCTTGGATGATTTAAGGTTCTATTATGAAGTAATATATGTAATATTCATATATGAATTCCACATCCATTTCTTTTTGTGCGCCTCTACAATATCCATTTCTTTTGTGGGACTAGAATATCCATTTCTTTTTGTGCGCCTCTACAATAACACGTCAATGCATTATGTTTAAAGTAAATAACCAATGGCACTAAATTATCTATTTACACGAGAAATACATAGGCTGAGAGTTTGATGACTTTTTTGTGAACGCGCCTCTACACCCATACGATTGGCCGTGCCTGTGTGAACGTCCAAGTTATCAGTGCATCATCCCGAGTTATTGTCTTTTTTTCTGGGGTGGACTTCACACCAGTTATTAATCACGACTTGGCATACTGTACACAGTCTCGCATGACCTTCCCGCTAACACTGTCCAAAATTAGTTGAAACTGGATACGAACGATCCCGCGGGCGGCAAAATCTCCCGCCTCCATCTAAAATTTCTGCCACCTAGTCTTTAGCATCTGAAATTCCACTTTTGTCCTTGGTGCACGGAGAACAACAGTTACAAATACCTCCCTCATTTACATAATTGGTCCAGGCTGCTATGGTAACTCCCGGTTCCCCCACCACACGGCACCCCCATTTCCTCTCCCCCTCCCGCAAAAACGACCAACTCCACAACACCAGAGCATCTTACATCACGTCGTCCGTACTTCATCGGCCTTTCTACCCCTCCCCTCTCAAAACCCTAGACTCCTCATCCACCGGCGTACCAGAGCCCATTAATCGCCGACAACGTCCAAAGACAGTGGATCTGCCTGCTGACCGCATCTACCCCTCCCACCTCCCCTAGAAACAAGTTGACTGCTCATCCACCATTGTACCATAGCCCATTCAGTGCCGGCCTTGTCCACGGCGCCGGATCTGCTTCGCAAGTACTCTCGTCAACCGTAGTGCATCTGCAGCGGCTCCTTTGTACTCCCCACTGGAGATGCTTCATCCACACCCCTAGGAGCCGCCCCACCGACGCCCCCGCCGACAACCTCTAATCCTCTCCGGTGACACCTTCGTCAACCCTACTGGAGCCGCTTCGCCAACACCATCGTCAACCCTATCGGAGTAGCTTTGCCTATACCATTCTCAACCCTACCGAGGCCGCTTTGCCAACTCACAAGTCCACGGCCTCAAATCCGCGTCATTGCACCCTCGTCCAACCTACCGGAGCAGCTTTTGATGCCCCGTCCACGGCCACAGATCCGCATCATTGACACTATCCTGAACCCAACCACCGGAGCAGCTTCACCGACGCCCGCAGCCACGACCTCAGATCTGCTTCGCCCAAACCGAAGTCCCCCCTACCAGAGCCACTCCACAAACACCCTACTCCACAGTTCTAGATCTCCTTATCGGACCCCGACAGCCAGCGCGGCGTCATGACCCTTGACGTTTCTAACCTGATTCCCACCGTTTGGCAAGATGCCAAGCACCCGCCACAGCCTAGGTACTTGTCACCGTTAAACTCGTCCAACATCACCTTCCTGGTGTACTTCAAATATACTAACAGGTCGCTGTTACATGTTATGCAGCTGGCAAAAACTACAAGGATGACATTTCTTCTGGATCTAACAGCTTGGCCAGCCAAGATCCTGGACTGAGGCATTGCTATGATCTTGTAAGTGCGTCTCTCTCTCTCTCTTGTATTGTTCTGTGCCTGCCAGCGTGCTTTTCTAGGATTTTTGACCAGTAATCCCTTTGTGCAGACAATGATTTCAACTACTGGCTGCTAAATTAGATATGTAGATGTCATACATAATAGTACCTCCGTTCCTAAATATAAGTCTTTCTAGAGATTCCACTATAGGCTACATACAGAGCAAAATAAGTGAATCTACACTCGAAGATGCATCTATTTACATCTATATGTGGTCCATACTAGAATCTCTACAAAGATATATATATATTTAGGAATAGAGGTAGTACAATATACAAAATTGTAGGTGGCATGTAGGAATTCCAGTGCACTACATTAGGCTCCCTTAGAGTGCCTGCTAGTCCAGCACACAGAGTCATGCCTAGTTTATGCTACGCACACAATCATTAAGTGGTGGTTGATATATGCACAAGGGATATGCAATGTATTATCATGTAGAGATGTCTGAAATTAGCCATGTCAACTTGCAGAGAGGGTTACACAATGAAGAATTACAAGATGTATGTGGCAATTTCATGGAACATCGCAAAAAAAGGAGAGGCAGCGGTGAGCCTATACAGTGTGCTATGGTAGGTCACTCCGGCCCAATTCTTTTGCGGTATTCTCCTAGAATCTTCCCCTCTCTAGTTTCTCCTAGAATCTTTGACCCCCTTTTGTTTTACAATCCTACCTAATTAGACCCTAACTAGATAGGATTATAAAACAAATGGGGCTCAAAGATTCTGGGAGAATCTGAGTAGGGGTCAGATTCTGGGACAATCTGGCAAAAGAACTGGGCCTCCATTGCAATCATCGTGACATGTTATTTGTATGTAAGTTCTATTGACCAAGTTTCTTAGGGATAGTTATTACGAGTTATCCTAAGAAAATAAGAACCTGTGAATATAAGCTCCAGATAATAAGCCAACTAGTTCTTTTAATCGCCTTCCTTGTCAGCTTATCTTTGGTATGATCAGTGAAAAGTCTAGATTGCATTATATTTTTTCATTTTGGTGCCCGTATGAAAATTAATTTGACTTGCAAACATCACAAATTGAACCCAGTTACGTAATTAATTTGATAGGAAAACAGACCATCAATATTTGTTCAAAATGCAAATACAAAGATATCATCTACTTGGCACAATCTACTTTGGTCAATGTCTTCCATAGAGATCCCATTGCCTAATTTAAACGCAGAACGCATGACCCAAATTTAAATGAAGAACAATTATTTATCAAAATTTGATGGTCCAAGTGGCTGGTTATTATCATCTAGCAGCACCACCTTAAAGCATCATATAGCAGGAGCAGCTCATAGCAACTCATCATACAGCAGCAAATGTGTGCAATTCATGATATACCAGCAGCAGCTCATAGCAATTCATCATATAGCAGCAGCAGGAGCAACTCATCACAATTCGTCATATAGCAGCAACAGGAGCAGCTCATAGCAATTCATCATATAGCAGCAGCAGGAGCAGCTTATAGCAACTCATCATATAGCAGCAGCAGCTCATAGCAATTCATCATATAGCAGCAGCAACTCATAGCAATTCATCATATAGCAGCAGCAGGAGCAGCTCATAACAATTCATCATATAGCAGCAACAGGAGCAGCTCATAGCAATGCATCATATAGCAGCATCAGAAGCAACTCATAGCAATTCATCGTATAGCGGATCCGAATGAAAATTTGGCAAAAAATGAGAGGAGATCCTCACCTTGTTGGATGAGCTCATCCCTCAATAGCACCTCAAGGCTGCGGGGGAATGAGGTGCCTTCTGCCACAGTGTGGCATTAGCCATAGTTGTGCAGCACCCGCCGGAGTAGTGCGTTGGACGGGCCACAGTGGAGCAGCTGCTCGAGAACATGAGAATGAGGGTCAGCGCCAGAGGGTGGAGCTGTCGTGGTACTAAGTCTGATGGTAAGAATAGGGGGTACGTATGAAGAGGCGAGGCCCTAGCTACGGCGAGGTTGTACACATGAGTTGACGAGTTCAGGCCCCTCTCGGAAGAGGTAAAAGCCCTACGTCTCGGTGCCCTGAGGCGGTCGACTGGAATATGGGTGTGTGTGTTACAAGGGGTGCGAACCCTTGTCCCAGAGGACAGGGGTGGCTTATATAGAGTGCGCCAGGACCCCATCCACCCCCCGTTATAAGGGGTTCAATGTACATCAAGACAGGGCGTTACTGGTAACACCAGCTATAAAGGGCTATTAATGATCTTTAAGACTACAGAATGAACGCCTAACCATTGTCATTCTGAGTGACTTTAGGTCTTCCGTACTCCGAGTGGTTTCCTGTATGGTCGAATGACTCCATCCAGGTCGAGTGAAATTGGGGGGGGGGGGGGGCTATCCGAGTGAGGTGACTGGTCGAGTGGATTGCACTTGATGGCTTCACTTGATACTTCTTGCTGTGCTTTCAATGTCTTCGCTTCTAGGGTAGTGACCTTGGGTGGGGTGTATAGGTCAGGCCTATGACCCTACCCTTGGTCTATGGCATCGTCATTAGCCCCCGAATGGATTGAGGTCCGAGTGGAAAGAAGGTTGAAGTTGGTCCTGCCTTGACTCTTGTGCTTCACAAGCATGCATACTGGATTCGAGGTCCGTGGTGAAACTTCGGCTTCATTTCAGTCGCCTTGATCGATTCAGAGGTTGTCGAGTGAACTTACGCTGGTACTCTTCGAGTGTTGATATGATGCGAAATCTTCGGTGCGATTGGTTACTGCGGATCCCGGATCTCACGGGATTCGAAAATTTGGGGAAGCGCGCGAGGTGGAGCGCACCGCAGTAAACGGGACGGATAGACAGGGGTGCCTCAATTTCCATGCCACATTTTTTGCCATGTATCCGATGCGCGACTGTTGCGGGATTTGGAAGGATCGCTCGGGCCCAAGCATCAACCACTCGGAAGTAGTCCCTTAAAAGGCGTCGAGGCCGCGGCATCTGCACTGTGCGCTCCCATTCCCCTTCTTCGTCCTCTGTTTCTCCACCGTATCCTCTCTCGCCCTCGACGCCGCTGTTCTGCCAGTGTGCAACCCGTCACCATGGTGAAGGACAAGACGGTGGTGCTGGAGCGCGTGAAAAAGGCGAGGGCAACGGTGAAGGGCAAGAAGTTGAATCGGGGGTCATCGTCGAGGTCCGGGCTGCCGCCTGGTTGGATTCAGGGAGACTGGATCCGATCTATGCTCCGCCCAGAGGATCTGGAAGATCTAGCCGCCGCTGGTTTGATAGTCGCCGGGGCTGCGAGGTTGCCTGAGGGTGAGACAGAACCTCAGCCGCGGTCGGGTCAGTGTGTCCTTCTTGCTACCCATGTCGACCGTGGCTTCTCCCTTCCTCCGCATCCTTTCTTCTCGATTTTTTTGAACTTTTTTGGTGCTCAGCTTCACCACTTCTCTCCCAATACCATCACGTATCTCGCTGCGTTTGTGTCTATGTGTGAAAACATCTTGGGTTGTCGACCGCACTGGGGTCTCATCAAACACATTTTCACAATTCGCTCCCAGACCATAAAGAAGGCAAATTCGAGTCTGTCAGGGGCTGGCAGTCGACCTGGTTCTACTACGAGGATATTGCGACCCCCGGTCAGTCGACCGGTCTTCCTCCTTTTTCCCTAGATCATGCCCAGCAACCTTCTTCACTGACCGTGATAGTAGCAGAGAAAGTAGAGACGGACATGTTGCTCGAGAGGGTAGTCCAGTTGGTCTGTCAGGGTGTAACTAGCATGGACTTGTTGGAAGTGTTCCTCAGTCGACGCATCCAGCCTCTCCAAGCCCGTGACCACTCAATGTGGATGTACTCGGGCGCCAATGAGACCGCTTGGGTCCATCCAGAGGAGGTTCCCAATGCGACTGTGGCCCTGTGGCTGAGGAGCATTACCGGAAACAAAGATAACCCCAGGGGAGCCAGGATAGTCGATCCGTTCGACGCTGACAATCAGCCGGACAAGGTCTGACCCTTGTTACCTAGTGTACTTTAATCCGTCTTGCGACTGTCTCCGAATCCGACTGATGTTTGATTAACTTCTTGTCTTGCAGTTTTATACTAAGATGTACTCGATGCCAAACGGGGAACAAGCTCAGGAGCAAGTACAGGAGGGAGTGGACACACAGAGGAGTGCAGCGACTGGCAATTCTCCGATGACGATGATGAAGAAGAGAGTGATGAGTCGGACGATGAAGAAGAGGAGGTCGACTCACCACCTCGCACAGAGCATCGATCCAAATAGTTCCATGATCCAGCAGGTGGGCATGGCAAGACTGCGGCTCCGAGTAGACAAGCGCATAAGAGCACTCGGACTTCGACTCCGGAGCCGTCAAAGAAGGTCGCCAAGAAGCCCAAGGTTGTCCCTTCAATGTCTCGGAAGACCTTGCCAAGATCAAGATGGACGTTCCTGTTGCTTCTGCGTGAGTGTTCTGCCTTTCTGTGTTTTCCTACGGACTCACATTTCTGCTCTTGACCGAGTGGATTATGAAGTTTCCAATGCTGTAACTTCTGGGACCTCCATGGATATCGACAAGGCCCAAGGTGATGAAGATACTGACGACGCAACTACTTCGAAAGCCGGTACGAATTTGCAATATTGAACTTGTTTTGCCGACTGGATTATTGGTTGATTTAGCCCTTATGGTTGCTTTTTGTGTAGCTCCGCGGGGCGTCATTGAGCTTCCAGACGATGAAGAAGAAGCGCCTCTGAAAGACATGGGAAGGAGGGACAAGGCTTCAAGCAGGAGGACGGCCGCAGACCAGGGGTCTCAGTCGACACCGACACCGGAGATGGTGGTCCAGTGATCCGGAGATCCAGCTCGGGCCAATGTTACTTTTGCCAATCCACTGTCGACTGCTCAAGTCACTGTCGCACCCGCACAACTCCATGCTTCAGATCCTGTGATTGCTCCGACCATACCGCCATCGTCGCACTTTGCTGTGCATCGCACTCCAGATGACCTGGCGGGTGCCGCCAGAGAGGCTCTACTCCAAGAAAACCTTTTGATGGAGCAGATGAAGGTGGTGCATGAGGCCAGTCAGGCTGCCTACAATGCCAGTTCTGCTCTGCACGGTAATGTCAAGGTTAGTTGGATTTCTGACTGATCTCTCCATTAGTGGTAGTTGCGACTGCTGCTTCATTGTCTGTAAGATGTCCTTGGATGAGCATGTTGGAACCTTTATGTGCATCTATCATGGGTCTGCATTTCTGTAATGCCCCGGATTCGATGCGCCAGGTGTCTGCCAGTTATTCGTCGTCGTTGCCATGTCATGTGGTTGCGTGTCTCTCTTTGCCATGTCATCATCTGCATTTTATATCATGTCATCATGTGCATCGCATTGGCATACGTGTTCGTCTCATGCATCCGAGCATTTTCCCCGTTGTCCGTTTTCCAATCCGGCACTCCTATGTCTCCCGGCGCCCCCTTTTACCTCTTTCCGTGTGCGGGTGTTAAACGGCCTCGGAATGGACCGAGGTTTGTTAAGCGGCCTTGGTATAGCACCGGTAGACCGCCTGTCAAGTTTCGTCTCATTCGGAGGTCGTTTGGTACTCCAACGGTTAACCGGGTAACCGCAAAGGCCTCTTTTGTGTGCAGCCCAACACCCCTTCCAAAGTGGCCCAAAACCCATCTAACTCCCCTCCATGCTCTCGGTCGTTCGAACACGATCGCGTGGCCGAAAACCGTGCTCCATTTGGACTCTCCTAGCTCCCTCTACCTATAAATATGCCTTCCCCTTCCAAAATCTCGGATGAAATAGACCCCTAACCCTAGCTTTCGTCCACCTCGCGCCGCCGGACAAAACCCCCCGCCGACGGACACGTCCGCCCCGTCGCCCCCGGCGAATCAGAGAGCGCCATGTGGCCCTCCGCCGCCCGCCGCCGCCCGGCCAGGGCAGGAGGCGAGCGCACCGGCCCGCGTGAGCCGCGTCGCCTCCGCGCTGGCGCCGCCCAGATCCGCGTCCGCCCGACCGCCCAAGCGGTTCCCGCCGCCGTTAAATGCGCCGGCGCTCGCCGTGCCTCCGCCGCCCGCTGCTCCGGCTCGCGGCGCCTCCCGCCCGCGCCGCCCGGCTCGCCTCCTCGCCCGGCCAGCGCCGCCCTCGGCCTCATGGCGCCGCCCAGCTCTGCCCGCCGGCGACCGCCGTCGCCACCCCGACCCCGCCGGCGCCCTCTACGGCATCCTCCCTCGTCGCCGGCGCCGCCCAGCTCCGGCAAGTCCGGCGCCGCCTCGGGAAGCGCGCTCGGATCCAGATCTGGGTAGACCCGAAGGTTGACTTTCCCCTCCCCAAAATTGTTGCATTTTTGTTGCATTTTCATCATGTCATAACTGTGTCGTCGTTGCTCCGATTTGCACGTGTAATATTTCAAATTGTTCGCCTCCATGAGTAGATCATTTCATCTCATTGCATCGTTTTCATTTGAGTTCATCTTGATGCCCGAAATGCTGTTGCAAAAGTGCTATGTGATGTTAGTTTCTGATTCTTATCAGAACATGCACTTTTGTCATTTTTGCCATGATTGATGTGTGCATCCTATGAATTTGAGTCCTACATGTGTTCTGTAATATGCCATGCCATCTTTCCAGGGGTGTATGCCATGTATTTTTGTGATCTATGTGGTGACTAGCACAAGCATGCAAAGTAGGCTTCCTGATGTTGTTGTTTTCAGCCCTGTTTTGCTGATATTTTGATGCCATGTTAACTTGATGCTAAAGAGAGATCCATGCATATTTTGAGATACTTCACTAAGGATATTTTGTTAAACATGTCTTGATCTATACATCCATGCCCTTGTTTCCAATTATGGAGTAGTCTAGCTTGAGTCAATCGAGCTCTACTTTTGCTATAAAATGTTTCCTGGCAGATTGTTTACATGTTATTCAATTTTTCCAAGGTTGTTGTAGTTCATCCGTGTATGCTATTGTGTTGTTCTTTCCATGTATAGCTTCTATGCCATGTCTTCTTACTGTGAGTTAACTTGCCATGCCATTTATTGCTCTGTTGTGAGTGGTTCAAGCTCACCAACATGCCTACTTATTGTTGTTCCTGCCATGTTTGAATCTGTAATATAACTTGCCATGTTTACATGGGTGCCATCATATTTTATGATCCTTTTTGGCTTATGGTCAGTAAGGGACATTTGTTCTATGCAATTAGTAGATTCATGCCATGCCTTTGTTTTCCATGTTAAGTTCCTGTAACATGTTGTTTGATAGTCCTAAACATTGCAACCTGATGTTATTTCCTGATAAGTCTGAAACTGTTATTATTTGCAATCTTGCCATGTGTTTTTGAGCATGTTCTAGTGATTTCTGGAGATAGCTCACTGTTCATGTTTTATAATTCTTTACCTTTAAATCATGCCCATGCCTTTTGTTATTATGTTGAGGTCCTGTAGCATGTTGTTTTGATGCTTGCAATATGCCTACTTGCTGTTATGGACAGATTGTCATATCTTGTAGAGTATGTGTTGAACCGTTGCTCCGTTTTGAGTGTGCTCTATATGAAACTTGCTTAGAATTGCATGTAGTTTCATATTATCATGTTGCATCCTTGTTTTGAGAGTGTTTGCTTTATGTTTGTATGCATTTTGCATCAATGCCATGTTTAACTTGTTTTGCTCATATCTTCTAGGCCGTAGCTCCGAATTAAATGAACTTTATATGTAACTTGACTAGAATTTCGTGTAGATCATCGTGGTGCATCTTAACTTGCTGTTTAACAACTTGAACATAAGGTTTATTCAGATCTGGACCAATTTCGAAATTTGCATATGAGGACTTACCGGAATTGTTATATGTTGTTCCCGGCCTCATTTAAACTTGCCTTGATGTGTTGCTCTTGTTTGCATCATCCCTTGCCATGAGTAGCTTCATGTAGGCTTGTCATGCATCATGTTTGGTTGTGCATCATGTCTTGTCTATGTGTGGTGTGTTTACCATGTTGTGTGCTTCTTCTTGTTAGTTCCTGTTCCGTTGCGATCGTGAGGATTCGTTCGTCTACGCTTGGTTCGGCTTCATCTGTTCATCTTCTTCATGGACTCGTTCTTCTTCCTTGCGGGATTTCAGGCAAGATGACCGCTACCCTGGATCTCACTACTATCATTGCTATGCTAGTTGCTTCGTTCTATCGCTATGCTGCGCTACCTATCACTTGCTGCTCAAGCCATCCCAAATTGCCATGTCAGCCTCTAACCTTTTTTCACCCTTCCTAGCAAACCGTTGTTTGGCTATGTTACCGCTTTGCTCAGCCCCTCTTATAACGTTGTTAGTTGCAGGTGAAGATGAAGTTTGTTCCTTGTTGGAACATGGAGATGTTGTTCCTTGTTGGAACATGTTTACTTGTTGGGATATCACAATATATCTTATTTAATTAATGCATCTATATACTTGGTAAAGGGTGGAAGGCTCGGCCTTATGCCCGGTGTTTTGTTCCACTCTTGCCGCCCTAGTTTCCGTCATATCGGTATTATGTTCCCGGATTTTGCGTCCCTAACGCGGTCGGGTGATTTATGGGACCCCCTTGACAGTTCGCTTTCAATAAGACTTTTCCAGCAAGGCCCAACATTGGCTTTCCATTTGCCTCACCTAGCCTTTTTCCCTCGGGAGTCGCGCATCCCGAGGGTCAGCGTTATTTACCCCGGGCGATTGCTTGTCTAAGCGTTGGTCCAAACTAGAGCACCGTATGGGACCATCCCTTGGCAACTTGGGTTACGTCGGTACAGACGCTTAGCTTATCCGGTCGTGGCACGAGACGAGATACGCCGCGGTTACTATCGAGGATGTCGGCACGCCGGGAGGTCTTCTTGGACTTGTTTTATTGCCGTCGAAATGTCTTGTAGTCGGGATTCCGAGACTGATCGGGTCTTCCCGGGAGAAGGAATATCCTTCGTTGATCGCGAGAGCTTATCATGGGCTAAGTTGGGACACCCTGCAGGTATAAACTTTTCGAAAGCCGTGCAGCGGTTATGTGGCAGATGGGAATTTGTTAATGTCGGTTGTAGAAAACTCGAAGTTGATCTTAATTAAAATACACCAACCGTGTGCGTAATCGTGAGTGTCTCTTTTCGTGGTTGATCGAGAGGAGAACACGGTTTCGGGTTATGTTTGGCGTAAGTAGGAGTTCGGGATCACTTCTTGATCATTACTAGTTGACGACCGTTCCTTTGTTTCTCTTCTCGCTCTCATTTGCGTATGTTAGCCACCATATATGCTTAGTCGCTGCTGCAACCTCACCACTTTACCCCTTCCTTTCCCTTTAAGCTTTGCTAGTCTTGATACCCATGGTAATGGGATTGTTGAGTCCTCGTGGCTCACAGATTACTACACCACCAGTTGCAGGTACAGGTTTGCGATGATCATGACACGAGAGCGATGTTTCCTTGTTTTGGAGTTCTCCTTCTGCTTCTTCTTTGATCAGGGGATAGGTTCCAGGTCGGCAGCCTGGGCTAGCAGGGTGGATGTCGTTTGAGTTTCTGTTTATGTTTCATCCGTAGTCGGATGTTGATCCTGTTTATGATGTTGTTGTATTTTTGTGGCATTTGTGCCTTATGTATGTATCCCCATCTATTATGTAATGTTGATGTAATGATATCCACCTTGCAAAAGCATTTCAATATGCGGGTCTATCCTTGGTGGGACCTTCGAGTTCCTTTTGGATAGGGTCGCATATTGGGCGCGACAATTTCCCATCCAATCACCCACTGGGTGTTTTGACTTAGTGTTGAATAGTTCTTCCGCTTGAGTCGACCAGGTTGTGTCAAGTGGTTTTCTGAACCAGTGGGGGCACGCAAAGTGCACCCACTGGGTGTAGTCCCCGAGACCGCCGTCGGGTGTTTGATGCGGAGGAGTCTTTGTCCAATGTTACTTCATTGCTCTTTTACTTGGTTGAACAGCTGGATACGAGTGGAATCCAGACCAGTGGGGGCACGCTGAGTGCACCCACTGGGTGTAGTCCCCGAGACCACGGTCGACTGCTGGTAGGCGGCTGGGGTCTAAGAAACTCTTTATTTTTTTGCATACTCATGCTGGGCAGACCATGTAGAGTGGAAAACCGGACCAGTGGGGGCACGCCAAGTGCACCCACTGGGTGTAGTCCTCGAGACTACTGTTGAATGTTTGATTTGGCGGTAGTCTTAGAGCAATTTTCACTGTGATCGACCTTTGTTTCTGTTGACTGACATATCTTATTTGCTGACCACAGAAATCTTGTGATCTTGGAGCCCAATTTGCTGAACTGGAGAAGAAGCAGACCAGCCTCAACTTCGACTTGGAGCTGGCCAAGAAGAATCTCCAGAAGGCAAAGGAAGAAGAAGCTACCATGGGAGGTAATAATTCGTCGACTGTCCACCTTATGAATTTTTTTAGTCTCTTGAATCGAGTGACTCCACTCGAACAGATGTGCATAGTGAAAACCGTCAACTCCAAGCTCGTCTGAAGAATGTTATTTATTTAGAGAAAATGAAGCAGGCTCTGGAGAAGAAGGATCAAGACCTCGCTGCAGCACAAAAGGAGGCGCGAGAGAAAACGGCCCTTGCCGATAAGAAGCTGGCCTCATTCAACAAGTTGGAAGAGGAGAACTCCAATCTGAAGTCTGCCGTTACTGAAGTTAACCAGGAGGTTGCGAGGCTGAAGAAGGACAAGGAAACCTTGAATGACAAGGTTGGAAATCTCACGATGAAGAAGGGCGAGCTAGAGGCTTATCTGGGACGGCTTGCTGAGAAACTGGTTCTGAAGCTCGAAGGTACTTCCCCTCATCCAACTGATCTGCCATTGTCGACTCATTACTTAACTGTCGACTCACTATTTTTTCGATTGTGCAGAACTATTTCAAGAGTTTGAAGCGGAGACCGGGCGGACTGAGATAGGTCTTGACCCCATAAACTCTCCTGTGAAAGATGATGTCGCGATGAACATGTTGCGGTTAGAGTCTCGACTGGACAGTGCTGTGGATTATCTTGCTCGTCTGAAGGTGGCGATGTCGCAGATTGATGCTAAACTCTGGCCCCGAGCAGAACTCCAGAACAATCTCAAGTCCCTGATGACTCGACTGAATGAAATCCCCGGTCGAGTGCAAGAGTGGAAGAAGTCGTCTGCACGTTGTGGTGCCGATGTAGCTCTGTCCTTGGTCCAATTCCACTGCAAGGATGTCAGAGAAGACAAGCTGGCGGCCCTGAAGGTTGCCAACACCAAGAAGCTCCACTTCCGGTCCTTCATGGATACCTTCCTCGACACCGCCACTCATATTGCAGACAGCATCGACCTTGACAGCTTCACCGAACCAGCAAGTCCTCCTCCCACCAAGTGAACAAACATTACGCTCCACTTTTATTTGCCTCAGAATGCCGAGTGATTTTGTAACTGTTAAACTCTTTCAGGCCTGATGCCTGAGTACTTCTGTCCGTTGCGGTTCTGAACTTTTGCAGGATTTATCTGAACTTGGTTTTCTTTGAATACGATGGCTTTGCCTTTGTCGCTTTTCGGATGTTTCTCGATTCCGAGTGAAAACTGGCCCTTCCACCCTTCGTCGAGTGGCTCCGATGACGTGGTCGATCGACTCCTTGTCATCCAAGCGGATCGGGATGGAGCGTACGCTGTACTTGTGACGCAGCTCTGACAATGTGTTCAGTCGGCGCCTCGTCGTCCCTGTGGATCGGGACGGAGCGTACGTGGTACTTGTGATGCAGCTCTGACGATGTGTTCAGTCGACACCTTGTCGTCCTTGCCGATCGGGACGGAGCACATGTTGTACTTGTGACGCAGCTCAGAAGTTCTTTGTGTGGGAGGATTGCTCTCCACTCGGAATGTTTTTTAACTTAGGCGAGTACGGGTCGTAGCTAAGCCCCCGAGTGGGAGGATTGCTCTCCACTCGAAATGTTTTTTAACTTAGGCGAGTACAGGGTCGCAGCTAATTCTCCGAGTGGGAGGACTACTCTCCACTCGGAATGTTTTTTAACTTAGGCGAGTACGAGGTCACAGCTAAGCCTCCGAGTGGGAGGATTTCTCTCCACTCATAATGTTTTTTTAACTTAGGCGAGTACGGGGTCGCAGCTAAGCCCCAAAGTGGGAGGATTGCTCTCCAGTCGGAATGTTTTTAACTTAGGCGAGTACAGGGTCGCAGCTAAGCCCCCGAGTGGGAGGATTGCTCTCCACTCGGAATGTTTTTTAACTTAGGCGAATACGGGGTCGCAACTAAGCTCCCGAGTGGGAGGATTGCTCACCACTCAAAATGTTTTTTAACTTAGGCGAGTACGGGGTCGCAGCTAAGCCCCCGAGTAGCAGGATTGCTCTCCACTCGGAATGTTTTTTAACTTAGGCGAGTACGGGGTCGCAGCTAAGCCTCCGAGTGGGAGGATTGCTCTCCACTCGGAACGTTTTTTAACTTAGGCGAGTACGGCGTCGCAGCTAAGCCCCCGAGTAGGAGGATTGCTCTCCACTCGGAATGTTTTTTTTAACTTAGGCGAGTACGGGGTCGCAGCTAAGCCCCCGAGTGGGAGGATTGCTCTCCACTCGGAAATTTTTTCCAACGTATCTATAATTTTTGATTGTTCCATGCTATTATATTACCCGTTTTTGGATGTTTATGGGCTTTACTTTAAACTTCTATATCATTTTTGGGACTAACCTACTAACCGGAGGCCTAGCCCGTATTGCTGTTTTTTTGCCTATTTCAGTGTTTCGAAGAAAAGGAATATCAAACGGAGTCCAAACGCGATGAAACCTTTGGGAACGATCTTTTTGGAACAAATGCACACCTGGAGACTTGGAGTGGAAGTCAAGAAACAAGGGAGGCGGCAATGAGGGTGCCCGGCACGCCCCCTACAGGTGGGTGCGCCCCCCACCCTCGTGGGTCCCTCGGGCGTCCACCGACCTACTTCTTCCTCCTATATATACCCACGTACCCCGAGGACATCAGAACAGACACGAAAACCTAATTCCACTGCCGCAACCTTCTGTATCCGCGAGATCCCATCTTGGAGCCTTCGCGGGCGCTCCGCCGGAGGGGGAATCGATCACGGAGGGATTCTACATCATCTCCAAGGCCTCTCCGATGAGTTGTCAGTAGTTTATCACAAACCTCCGGGTCCATAGTTATTAGCTAGATGGCTTCTTCTCTCTCTTTGAATCTCAATACAAAGTTCTCCTCGATCTTCTTGGAGATCTATTCGATGTAACTCTTTTTGTGGTGTGTTTGTCGAGATCCGATGAATTGTTGGTTTATGATCAAGTTTATCTATGAGAAATATTTCAATCTCCTCTGAATTCTTTTATGTGTGATTAAGTTATCTTTGCAAGTCTCTTCAAATTATCAATTTGGTTTGGCCAACTAGATTGATCTTTCTTGCAATGGGAGAAGTGCCTAGCTTTGGGTTGAATCTTGCGGTGTCCTTTCCCAAAGGATGTTAGGGCAGCAAGGCACGTATTGTATTGTTGCCATCAAGGATAAAAATATGGGGTTTATATCATATTGCATGAGTTTATCCCTCTACATCATTTCATCTTTCTTAATCGTTACTCGCTTCTTCATGAACTTAATACTCTAGATGCATCTTTGGATAGCGGTCGATGTGTGGAGTAATAGTAGTAGATGCAGGCAGGAGTCGGTCTACTTGTCACGGACGTGATGCCTATATACATGATTATGCCTAGATAATCTCATAATTATTCGCTTTTCTATCAATTGCTCGATAGTAATTTGTTCACCCACCGTAACACTTATGCTATCTTGAGTTAAGCCACTAGTGAAACCTATGGCCCACGGGTCTATCCCTTATCATATAAGCTTTCAATCTAATTTTATTTGCATCTTTACTTTTCCAATCTATATTATAAAATACCAAAAATATTTATCTTATCATATTATCTCTATCAGATCTCACTTTCGTAAGTGGCCGTGAAGGGATTAACAACCCCTTTATTGCGTTGGTTGCGAGTTCTTGTTTGTTTGTGTATGTGCGTGGGAGTTTTGAGGAGCCTCCTACTGGATTGATACCTTGGTTCTCAAAAACTGAGGGAAATACTTACGCTACTATTGCTGCATCACCCTTTCCTATTCAAGGAAAACCAACGCAAGCTCAAGATGTAGCAACGAGGTCACAGCTAAGTCGTCGAGTGGGAGGATTGCTCTCCACTCGGAATATTTTTTTAACTTAGGCAAATACGGGGTCGCAGCTAAGCCCTCGAGTGGGAGGATTGCTCTCCACTCGGAATGTTTTTTAACTTAGGCGAGTACAAGGTCGTAGCTAAGCCCCCGAGTGGCAGGATTGCTCTCCACTCGGAATGGTTTTTAACTTAGGTGAATCAGGTTCACGGCTAAGCCACCAACTGGGGGATTCGGACACAAATGATTAGGGAAATCAATCATTAACATAGTGCAAAAATCTTGTGTTTGGTAAGCAAACTAAAGGACTTCTTATTACAACTCGTTGATCCGAGTGATTTCAGGTATAGAAAGGGCGAAGCAGTTCTGCGTTCCACGTGCGAGGCTCGTCCATATTCTTGGCTACGTTGTAGATGTGGTATGCTCTGTTGTGAAGCACCTTGGGGATGATGAAGGGACCTTTGCAGGCCTGAGCAAGCTTGTGAGGCCATTTCTGATGCACTCGGAGCACAAGGTCTCCTTCCTGGAACGCTCGACCTCTGACATTACGGGCATGGAATCGAGGCAGATCTTGCTGATAGATGGTCAACCGAATCAGAGCCATCTGAGGTTCCTCTTCCAGGAGATCAACTGCGTCTTCGCGTGCCTTCTCTGCTTCAGCTTCTAAGAAGAGTTCCACCCGGGGAGCATTGAGCAGCAAATCACTCGGAAGGACAACCTCGGCGCCGTACACCAGGAAGAATGGGGTTCGGTCAGTCGACCGGTTTGGCATTGTTCTCAGCCCCCATAGGACGGATGGTAACTCAGTCACCTAAGCTCCGACAGCGTGCTTGAGGTCACGCATCAGTCAGGGCTTTAACCCTTGAAGGATCAAACCATTCACCCTTTCTTCTTGCCCATTCGACTACGGGTGTGCAACAGACGCGTAGTCAACCCGAGTGCCTTGGGAAGCACAAAACACCTTAAACTCATCAGAATCAAAATTGGAGCCGCTATCTGTGATAATGCTGTGAGGAACTCCATATATAAATATCAACTCCTTGATGAAACTGATGGCAGTGCTTGAGTCAAGGTTTTTGATGGGCTTGGCTTCGATCCACTTAGTGAACTTGTCGACTCCCACAAGCAAGTGAGTGAAACCACTTCTGCCGGTCTTGAAGGGTCCAACCATATCTAACCCCCAGACTGCAAACGACCAGACGAGTGATAGTCTTTAAGGCAGACGCAGGCTTGTGAGACATGTTGTAGTAGAACTGGCAACCTGCGCACTTGTCGACTATATCTTTTTCCATCTCATTTGCACGCGGCCAATAGAATCCCGCTCGGTATGCTTTGGCTAGGATGGTCTGAGAGGACGCATGGTGACCACAGGTCCCCGAGTGGATATCGTTTAGGATCATTCGACCTTCTTCTGGGGTGATGCGGTGTTGAGCCACTCATGTGACACTTTCTCTGTAAAGCTGTCCTTTTATCATGGTGAAAGCTTTCGACCGACGGACTATCTGGCGGGCCTCATCCTAATCCTCTGAGAGTTCTTGCCTGAGCAGGTACGCGATGTATGGCACCGTCCAATCGGGCGTGATCACTGGGACTTCCATGATCAGGTCGACCATAGCTGGGACTTCGATCTCAGTCGGATTGGTTGAACTTATCGGTTGCGGGGGCTCTTCCTTGAAGGGATCTGCTTGTACTGACGGGGTGTGGAGATGCTCCAAGAAGACGTTGCTGGGAATAGGCTTCTGAGTGGAACCTATCTTCGCCAGGTCGTCGGCAGCTTGATTCTTTATTCGGGGAATGTGGTGGAGCTCTAACCCCTCAAACTTCTTCTCTAGCTTTCTCATTGCATTGCAATAACCGGTCTTTGCTAGACTCCTGATGTCCCATTCCTTCATTAATTGATTAACCACTAAGTCTGAGTCGCCGTAGACCATCAAGCGTCGGACGCCGAGTGAAATGGCCATACGCAACCCATACAATAGTGCCTCATACTCAGCTTCATTATTTGAAGAATCAAAGTGGATCTGGAGGACATAACTGAGCTTGTCTCCTCTTGGGGACACAAAAACCACCCCTGCGCCAGAGCCATTCAACATCTTGGACCCATCGAAGAACATAGTCCAATGCTCCGACTGGATCTGAGTCGGTTGCTATAGTTCAGACCACTCTGCGAGGAAGTCTGCTATAGCTTGGGACTTGATGGCTTTCTTTGCCTCGAACTTGATATCTAAAGGAAGGAGTTCAATCGCCCATTTTTCCACTCGACCAGTTGCATCTCTGTTATTCAAAATTTCTGACAATGGGGCGTCGCTGATGACTAAAACTGAGTGGTCTAAAAATTAATGTGCAACTTTATTTGTGGTCAGGTAAATCCCATAAACAAGCTTCTGACAATGAGGATATCTCTGCTTGGATGGGGTCAAGACTTCTGAAAAGTAGTACACAGGGCGCTGAACTTTGAAGGCTTTGCTTTCTTCTTCCCGCTCGACCGTGAGCACTGTGCTGACAACTGTAGGACCTTGAGAAGAGGTGTCTAGAGGGGGGGGGGTGATTAGACAATAAGTACCAAAGTTGCAGTTTTTAAGTTTCCTTAAGTTTAAGTGGATATTAGACACAAGTTTAACATTCACAATACATATCAAGCAAGCATGCAAAGAGTATATGAGCAGCGGAAAGTAAAGCATGCAATTTGCAAGAAAGTAAAGGGAAGGGTTTGGAGGATTCAGACGCAATTGGAGACACGGATGTTTTTGGCGTGGTTCCGATAGGTGGTGCTATCGTACATCCACGTTGATGGAGACTTCACGAAGGGTAACGGTTGCGCGAGTCCACGGAGGGCTCCACCCACGAAGGTTCCACGAAGAAGCAACCTTGTCTATCCCACCATGGCCGTCGCCCATGAAGGACTTGCCTCACTAGCGGTAGATCTTCACGAAGTAGGCGATCTCCTTGCCCTTACAAACTCCTTGGTTCAACTCCATAATCTTGTCGGAGGCTCCCAAGTGACACCTAGCCAATCTAGGAGACACCACTCTCCAAGAAGTAACAAATGGTGCATTGATGATGAACTCCTTGCTCTTGTGCTTCAAATGATAGTAACCCCAACACTCAGCTCTCTCTCATAGGTTTTGGATATGGTGGAAAGAACATTTGAGTGGAAAGCGACTTGGGGAAGGCTAGAGATCAAGATTCATATGGTAGGAATGGAATATCTTGGCCTCAACACATGAGTAGGTAGTTCTCTCTCAGAAAATTTATGCTGGAAGTGTAGGTTCAGTCTGATGGCTCTCTCCACGAATGAAGAGGAGGTGGATGGGTATATATAGACTACACACAAAATCTAACTATTACACACAATCTACCAAACTCGGTGGGACGGAATCATTAAACTCGGTCAGACCGATTTAGCAAATAATGTGACCGTTAGGATTTTCGGTGGGACCGAAATGCAACTCGGTGAGACCGATTCGGTTAGGGTTAGGGAATAACGTAATCTCGGTAAGACCGATTACACAAAATCGGTGAGACCGATTTTGGTAATAAGCTTTCCAGAGAGTTGGTCAGGCAAACTCGGTTTGACCGATTACACAAACTCGGTAGGACCGGTTTTGGTAATGAGTTAACCAGGAAGTTTGCATTGTAATCTCGGTAGTGCCGATTGCTCAAACTCGGTGTAATCGATTTTGGTAATGGACATACACAGAGAGATTACAATCCCATCTCGGTGAGACCGGGATCCCTATCGGTAGAACCGATTTGCTTAGGTTTTGTGGCAGTGGCTAAGACATCTGAAATCGGTGGCGCCGGATAGGAAGAATTGGTTTGACCGATTTTGGCTTTAGGTTTAGGTCATTTGTGCAAGTGGGAAAGTAGCTGAGGGTTTTGGAGCATATCACTAAGCACATGAAGCAAGAGGCTCATTAAGGAACACCTCATCCCTCCTTGATAGTATTGGCTTTTCCTAGAGACTAAATGTGATCTTGGATCACTAAAATGAAAAATAAAGAGTCTTGAACTTGAAGCTTGGTCCAATCCTTTGTCCTTAGCATCTTGAAGGAGTTCCCACATCCTTTAGTCCATGCCACTCCATTGTTGAACTTATCTGAAACATACTAGATAAAGGTGTTAGTCCAACAAGAGATATGTTGACATTAATTACCAAAACCACCTAGGGAGCACTTGTGCTTTCAATCTCCCCTTTTGGTAATTGATGACAACATACATCAAAGCTTTAGATAAAGATATAAAGAGTAGTAAGTAAAGCTTTGGAAAGACATGTAACAAACATAGGCTCCCCCTACATGTATGCAATCATGTGAATATGGAATATAGAAGCATGTGAGAGCATAGCCATGATAGAGCAGGCAATGTGTTACATGTATCTTGGCCACATGCATCAGAGCAAAGAATATTAAAGAAAATACCTTCATGCTCATGAGTCCTTCTTGCAAACAATATGTACATCAGCAAGAATTCCTCATACACATGATTGTGATGCATATACTTACCTTGTAGTCTTGAGTTGGCTTAGGAAGGAATGAACCTGCGTAAACAAGGTTAGATACCACAGATGCATTTACTAGCCAGAGCAAACAGAAGAAACTACAAGAATACCAAGACTAGGATGACATGTAGAGAGTGAGTACTAAGTACCACATTGGATTAGAAATGTCCCCAAGAGTAAAGTTATGCAATGAATTTAAATGATTTAAATGATTTCTTTCCCTTAGATGTCTTGCTCCCCCTGAATCTGACATGTGATACTGGGAGAAGATAGGGAATAGAGAATCAGAGCTGAAAAATCAGAGCTGAAAGATATGAATGATGATCAGAGCTGATGTATGCTAATGCAAATAAGCACATCAGATCATATGAACATGTCTCTCCCCTCAAGAAGACATGTGGGCATCTCTCCTCTTGAAAACCAAGCATCTGGGATCCTTGAGAAATACTTTCTACTTAAGTATTCTCCCCCCTAGAGATCTCTCTCTCCCCTTTGAGGGTCTCTCCCCCTAGAAGATCTCTCTCCCCCTTAAGGATCTCTTTATAAATGATAGGCTTTGATGTTCTCTCTCTCCCCCTTTGACATCAATTTCCAAGAAGGGTTTTCTGGAATCCGTCGAATGTGTTTGGTCCTTGAGACACAACTTAAAGCATGAAAAAATGTGATGCTTGTAGAGGACAAGATTCATTGAGTGGAGCTGGATCAGAAGAAACATAGAATATGTGGCAAACTGTTTTTCCTGTTGTGAAATCGGTGGCACCGAGTGGTATGTTTCGGTTGTACCGAAAGGATTCGGTTGGGCCGAAAATAACAGATCGGTGAAACCGAGTTCATCTCAGAGAAAACACTTGTCACCTCAGCTCACTTAGACTAGTAAGATCTCACAAAGATTTGCAAGGAATTTACTGAAAGATGTGCAAGGAATTGGATGCAGAAAACGCAGAGCAAACAGAAAGAAATCTAGATGAAGTTTTTTTAAAGGGGAAACAGATATGCATGACAAATGCAAAAACACAGAAAAGAACATAAGAGAACTTCATCTAGAGGTGGTCGGCGACAAAGTCACCTATGTTAGAGTATATTGACTTAGGAGTCAAGTGAGATCACTTGATCATAGGTCGTACTCATCGTTTAAGCTCAAAATGGGGTTGCCATTTTTCGTTTAAGCATCTTGATGTATTCACATCTCGTCGAGTTGCTTTAGCTCATGACTTGGAGTAAATCTTCTCTAAGATGGAATGACATACCTTGGTTGGTGGTGTTGAACATGTAGTTGAACTTGTGTGGGTTTCTCAAGGTTGATGTAGCTCATCAAGAATTTGGAGCACCACTTGGAATTTGAGTCCATCTACCTACATGGGTTAGTTCTTGCAAGGAAGAGCACTTGTGTATCCAAAAATGACAATCATGAAGCTCAGTATAGAATTTGTCAAAGGATATGTTTGAGTGGTTCCGTGCATCCTTGTCTTCATCCACCATAGTGTAGAGACTTGGTGATGTAGAGATTGCTCAAGATGTGAGTAGATTTCAATCTCATGGAGTTTTATTCCACCAAGTACCTACATGGGTTAGATAACATGCAAGATACAAATGTATCCAAGACATAAGATTTTCATCATAAGAGAAATATCAAGGATTAGTCATAAGCTCATGTCTTGCATGTATCCAATGGAGTTTCTACTCCAAGTTTGAAGCATCAATGATGTTCAATTCTCCTCTTAACCTCGCAAAACACTTTCTCATCAAGAGGTTTAGTGAATATATCCGCTAATTGCTTTTTGGTGCGAACATGCTTAAGATCAATGTCACCCTTAGCAACATGATCTCGAATGAAATGATGACGAACTTCAATATGCTTAGTTTGAGAATGTTGCACAAGATTATGACCAGTTTTGATAGAACTTTCATTGTCGCAAAGCAATGGAACATGTCTCACATATATCCCATAATCTTTAAGAGTTTGGGTCATCCAAAGTAATTGAGCACAACATGAACCAAATGACAATATATTCAGCTTGGCGGTGGATAAGGATACCGAGTTTTGTTTCTTGGAGGACCAAGACACAAGAGATCTACCAAGAAATTGACAAGTACCAAGTGGACTTTCTATCAACCTTGTCTCCGGCATAGTCCGAGTCGGAATAGCCAACAAGATCGAAAGAGGCCCTCTTAGGATACCAAATGCCAAAATTTGGTGTATGGATTAAGTATCTCACTATCCTTTTCACGACCTTAAGATGACATTCTTTAGGAGCAGCTTGATATCGTGCACACATGCACACACTTAGCATGATATCGGGACGTGAAGCACATAGATATAACAATGAACCAATCATAGAGCGATAAACCTTTTGATCAACCGGTTCACTATCTTTGGTCAAGTCAATATGTCCACTAGTAGGCATGGGTGTAGACATACCTTTGCATTCTTGCATATTGAACTTCTTGAATAAGTCCTTGGTGTAATTTGTTTGAGAAACAAAGGTACCTTCCTTAGTTTGCTTGATTTTCAACCCAAGAAAGAATTTGAGTTCACTCATCATAGACATCTCAAACTTCTCCGACATTAGCTTTCCAAACTTTTCACTAAAATGAGGGTTAGTTGAACCAAATATAATATCATCAATATAGATTTGTCACACAAATAGTTCTCCATTAACCCTTTTAGTAAAAAGAGTAGAATCAATTTTACCAATTTAAAAGCCTTTTTCAATAAGGAACTTGGTCAAGCATTTATACCATGCTCTAGGAGCTTGTTTAAGACCATAAAGAGCTTTGTGAAGTTTGTAAACATGATTGGGTTTCTTAGGATTGACAAAGCCGGGAGGTTGTTTAACATAAACTTCCTCCTCTATTTCACCATTTAGAAAAGCACTTTTAATGTCCATTTGGTACAAGGTGATATCATGATGATTAGCATAGGCAAGTAAGATGCTGAATGGACTCAAGTCTAGCAACGGCGTAAGTCTCACCATAGTCCATACCTTCGACTTGTGTGTAGCCTTGGGCGACAAGACGTGCTTTGTTGCGAACTACTTGTCCATCTTCATCTTGCTTGTTGAGAAACACCCATTTGGTACCGATGATGTTGTGGTTGTTGTCGGGCTTCTCAATCAATGTCCAAACTTGGTTCCTCTCAAAGTTGTGTAGCTCTTCATGCATAGCATTTATCCAATCCGGATCTTCCAATGCTTCTTCAACCTTCATAGGTTCAATGCTAGAGATGAAAGAATAGTTTTCACAAAAGTTAGCTAAACGAGTTTTAGAGCGAGTGATTCTCCCGGTTTGAATGTCATTGTAGATTTGCTCGACGGGATGATCTTCAGCAATTTCTTGCTCGAACTCGTGAAAGCTTTTGCTTGGGTCTTCGTTGAACATCTTCTTCATCTTGTTCTTCTTCTTGGCATTCTTCATTGTTGGCGTTGTCGTTCTCTTGTCGTGGTGGAGAAAGAGGTCGTTGACGTTCATCTTGATGCACTTCCTCGTTTTCTTCATCTTGGTGCGTCCCACTTGTGGATGCTTCCGTATCAACTCTTGGTTCACCTTGTCGTGAAGTAGAAGCTTCCGCTTGGATGGACGAGGTGCTCTCCTTCACCTCCGTTGGACGAACCTTGCCAATAGACAAGTCTTGGATTGCTTCCGAAGGATCTTTGTCTCCTACATCAATTTGCAATTGCTCTACTTGCGAGCCGTTAGATTCATCAAACTTCACATCTACCGTCTCTTCAACCTTTCGGGTGAATTTGTTGTAGACACGGTAAGTGTGAGAGTTTGAGCCATAACCTAGTAGGAAACCTTCATGAGATTTAGGAGCAAATTTAGAGCTACGATGCTTATCAAGAATGTAGCACTTTGAGCCGAATACTCGAAAGTATCAACCTTGGGGTTTGTTACCGGTGAGGAGCTCGTATGCCGTCTTGCCGAGTAGCTTGTGAAGATACAAGCGATTTGTTGCATGACAAGCTGTCTCAACCGCTTCTGCCCAAAAGTGCTTTGGCGTCTTGTACTCATCAAGCATCGTTCTCGACATTTCGAAGAGCGTCCGGTTCTTCTGTCCAACAACTCCGCTTTTGTTGAGGTGTGTACGTAGTCGAGAACTCGTGTGAAATCCCTTCTTCGTCAAGAAAGGTGTCCACATTTGCGTTCTTGAACTCCGTTCCGTTGTCGCTGCGAACCTTCTTGATCTTCACTTCAAATTGATTTTGGGCCTTCCTAGCGAAGTTTTTGAAGATCTTTTGGACCTGCAATTTATCATCGAGAAAGAACACCCACGTAAATCATGAAAAATCATCAACTATAACTAGACCAAAAGAATTTCCACCGAGACTCTTGTAGGAGTTGGGACCAAAAAGATCCATATGAAGTAGCTCGAGTGGCCTCCTTGTGGTCATGATGTTCCTTCACGGGATGCCTTCCTCCAACCTGTTTACCTGCTTGACAAGCACTGCAAAGTCTATCCTTATCAAATATGACATCGTTAACTCCAAGGATATGATTTCCTTTAACAAGCTTGTCAAGGTTTCGCATACCAACATGACCTAGTCTTCTATGCCATAACCAACCTTTTGAGGATTTAGCAATGAAGCAAGTTTTAGGTTGAGCCTTTTTAGTGAAATCAACAATGTATAGATCACCTCTACGCACACCGGTAAAGACCATTTTATGATTGTCTCGACGAAATACTTGGCAATCTACTTCAGTAAATAGGACATTGAAACCGAAATCAGCAAGTCTAGATACTGAAAGTAAGTTGTATCCAAGAGATTCAATGAGCATAACATTTTGTATGGAGCTATCATGTGATATGGCCACCTTACCGAGGCCAACTACCTTACCCTTTGAGTTTGTCACCAAAAGTGACATACTTTCGAGGACTATCATTATCAGCAAGCTCACGAAACATGTCTTTATCTCCGGTCATGTGATCGGTACATCCACTATCAACAACCCATTCCTTTCCTCCTGACATGTATCCTCAAGATTTGCCATAAGACCAAAGTGTCTCATTGCATCATCAAGATCGAAGTCACTATCATCATCCTCATCATAGTATCCATGTTCAACATCGTCATGTGGTGGATCAAGTCCTAGAGAGGGTGATTCATTAGAGTGAGTTTGACAATGATCTTGCTTATGAATTTTTATAGCTTCAGAAATAATATCACTAATAATGCCAACATTTCCTTTGGCACGCATAAGGTTTGTAAGCTCAAATAGACGATCACCAAACATAGGATCACTAGTATTCATCTTACTCAAGGCAATAGACTTATGGAGAATTTCATCAAGAAATTTCAAGGAATAATTTGGAAATCGTTCCTCAAGAAATTTCCATATAGTGTAGGCACACTTGAAAGTAGGCAAGCATCCAATCAAGTTTCTAGGCAATCCTCTATTGATAAGTTCGGCAGTTCTAAGATTCCTAATCATGTCAATTGACTCATCATGGGTAGGATGCATAGGATCAACATAAGGTGCACAAGGGCTAGCAATGTACTTGTTCAAATGATATTGATTGAAAATAACAAGCATCTCATTTTTCCACTCATGAAAATACTCTCCATCAAGAATAGGCACTCTATGTCTAAGACTCCCAATAGTAGACTCATCCATCTTCCTCCAATGGTGATTAAACCAAAGCAATGGAGACCAATGCTCTGATACCACTTGTAGGACCTTGAGAAGAGGTGTCTAGGGGGGGGGGGTGATTAGACACTAAGTACCAAAGTTGCAGTTTTTAAGTTTCCTTAAGTTTAAGTGGAGATTAGACACAAGTTTAACATTCACGATACATATCAAGCAAGCATGCAAAGAGTATATGAGCAGCTGAAAGTAAAGCATGCAATTTGCAAGAAAGTAAAGGGAAGGGTTTGGAGGATTCAAACGCAATTGGAGACACAGATGTTTTTGGCGTGGTTCCGATAGGTGGTGCTATCGTACATCCATGTTGATGGAGACTTCAACCCACGAAGGGTAACAGTTGCGCGAGTCCACGGAGGGCTCCACCCACGAAGAAGCAACCTTGTCTATCCCACCATGGCCGTCGCCCACGAAGGACTTGCCTCACTAGCGGTAGATCTTCACGAAGTAGGCGATCTCCTTGCCCTTACAAACTCCTTGGTTCAACTCCACAATCTTGTCGGAGGCTCCCAAGTGACACCTAGCCAATTTAGGAGACACCACTCTCCAAGAAGTAACAAATGGTGCGTTGATGATGAACTCCTTGCTCTTGTGCTTCAAATGATAGTCTCCCCAACACTCAACTCTCTCTCATAGGTTTTGGATCTGGTGGGAAGAAGATTTGAGTGGAAAGCAACTTGGGGAAGGCTAGAGATCAAGATTCATATGGTAGGAATGGAATATCTTGGCCTCAACACATGAGTAGGTAGTTCTCTCTCAGAAAATGTATGTTGGAAGTGTAGGTTCAGTCTGATGGCTCTCTCCACGAATGAAGAGGAGGTGGAGGGGTATATATAGCCTCCACACAAAATCTAACCATTACACACAATGTACCAAACTCGGTGGGACCGAATCATTAAACTCGGTCAGACCGATTTAGCAAATAATGTGACCGTTAGGATTTTCGGTGGGACCGAAATGCAACTTGGTGAGACCGATTCGGTTAGGGTTAGGGCATAACGTAATCTCGGTAAGACCGATTACACAAAATCGGTGAGACCGATTTTGGTAATAAGCTTTCCAAAGAGTTGGTCAGGCAAACTCGGTTTGACCGATTACACAAACTCGGTAGGACTGATTTTGCTAATGAGTTAAACAGGAAGTTTGCATTGTAATCTCGGTAGTGCCGATTGCTCAAACTCGGTGATACCGATTTTGGTAATGGACATACACAGAGAGATTACAATCCCATCTCGGTGAGACCGGGATCCCTATCGGTAGAACCGATTTGCTTAGGTTTTGTGGCAGTGGCTAAGACATCTGAAATCGCTGGCACCGGATAGGAAGAATCGGTGTAACCGATTTTGGCTTTAGGTTTAGGTCATTTGTGCAAGTGGGAAAGTAGCTGAGGGTTTTGGAGCATATCACTAAGCACATGAAGCAAGAGGCTCATTAAGCAACACCTCATCCCTCCTTGATAGTATTGGCTTTTCCTATAGACTCAATGTGATCTTGGATCACTAAAATGAAAAATGAAGAGTCTTGAACTTGAACTTGAGCCAATCCTTTGTCCTTAGCATCTTGAAGGAGTTCCCACATCCTTTAGTCCATGCCACTCCATTGTTGAACTTATCTGAAACATACGAGGTAAAGGTGTTAGTCCAACAAGAGATATGTTGACATTAATTACCAAAACCACCTAGGGAGCACTTGTGCTTTCAACAACCTGTCCAGTGGCTGAGATGTAAAGCAGTAGAGGCTCCTTGCTGACTGGGGCGGCAAGCACCGGCTGGGCGGAAAGCAGGGCTTTGAGCTCTTCAAATGCTGCTTCAGCTTCATCATTCCACTCGAACTTGTCAGACTTCTTCATCAGTCGGTAGAGAGGAAGTGCCTTTTCACCGAGCCATGAGATGAATCGACTCAATGCAACCAAAGAACCAGTAAGCTTCTGAACATCGTGCACGCGCACAGGGCGCTTCATTCGGAGGATTGTGACAATCTTCTCTTGGTTAGCGTCAATTCCCCTTTCAGAAACGAGAAAACCGAGTAACTTTCCACCTGGGACCCCGAATGTGCACTTTGATGGATTGAGCTTGATATCATATCTTCTTAAATTGGCAAAGGTTTCAGCGAGGTCAGTCTGCAGGTTGGAACCTTTGCCTGACTTAAACACTATGTCATCCATGTATGCTTTCGGATTATGACTGATTTGAGTGAGCAGGAACTTCTGAATCATGCGCATGAATGTGGCACCAGCATTCTTGAGGCCAAAGGGCATAGTAACATAGAAAAAACGCCCGAACGGGGTGATGAAAGCTGTGTTTATCTCGTCGGGTCCATACAGTCGGATCTGATGGTACCCGGAATAAGCGTCCAAAGAGGACAATCGCTCACATCTTGTAGTTGAGTCGACTATCTGGTCGATGCGGGGCAGAGGAAAATGATCTTTCGGGCAGGCCCGATTGATGTGCTTGAAATTGATACACATTTGAAGTGACTTATCTTTCTTAGGGATCATAACGACATTGGCGAGCCACTCGGAGTGGTATATCTCGCGGATGAACTCGGCAGCCAGAAGCCGAGCCACCTCCTCGCCAATGGCCTTTCTCTTCTACACGGCGTACTGACGGAGATGCTCTTTAACGGGTTTTGCCTTTGAGTCGACTCACAAACGGTGCTCAGCCAGTCCCCTGGGTACACCTGGCATGTTAGATGGCTTCCATGCAAAGATGTCCCAGTTCTCATGGAGGAACTGGATGAGCGCTTCTTCCTATTTGGTGTTGAATGTCGTTGAGATATGGGTCGGAGCAGCATTGGGGTCGGTCGGGTGAATGTGGACCGACTTGGTCTTGCCGGCTGACTGAAACACGGACTCTGAGGCAGGCCACTTGGCACGCAGCAAATCACTCGGATCTGTAGTCTTCTGATATTCTTGAAACTCTACTGCTGCCATCTGCTCATCAGCGATTTTCGAACTATTCTGGAAACAATCCTCTGCTCTCTTTCGGTTTCCCGTGACCGTGATTACACCTTTGGGGCCAGGCATCTTCAACTTGAGGTACACATAGCACGGTCGAGCCATGAAACTAGCATAAGCAGGTCTGCCTAGAATGGCATGATAGGCACTTTCAAAATCCACTACCTCAAACGTCAATTTCTCCTTGCGCTAATTCAAAGAATCACCATAAACCACATCAAGAGTGATCTGACCGAGTGAATCGGCTTTCTTTCCCGGGATGATACAATGGAATCTCATGTTTCTCTCACTGAGTTTGGACATTGGAATGCCCATCCCCCGGAGGGCCTCAGCATACAATATATTCAGAGCACTGCCACCATCCATCAAAACCTTGGTCAGTCGGGTGCCCCCAACGACTGGGTCGACCACCAACGCTTGCCGCCCAGGGGTAGCAACGTGCGGTGGGTGGTCGGACTGGTCGAATGTAATAGGGGTTTTTGACCACTTCAAATATCTTGGTGTTGCCGGAGCAACCATGTTCACCTCTGTGTTAATAACTTTCAGTCGACTTTTGCTTTCTAGATCAGCAAAAATCACCAAGGTGGCATTAACATTGGGGTAACCACCATCATCCTCTTTGTCTTCCTCCTTATCAGACTGCATGTCCTTTTCATTGGGTTGGCTTTCTCAGAAGTTCTGGATCAGGAGTCGACACTGTCGAGTGGTATGCTTGGGGAGAATCAGATTCCTCTCTTCATCTTTTTTAGTGTGTATATGACATGGCAAATCCATCACATCATTTCCTGGTTGACCCTTCACTTTTTGAGGGATCCATGGCCCTTTAGGCTTCCCCTTGAACTTTCCTTGGTACAAAACTGCTACCTCGATAGGGCCTGCTGCCTCAGCCTTTCGCTTCTGCTTCCGACTGGAATTTCCTCCCCCGGTGTCCTGGGCGACTGGTTTGTTCTTGCCACTCCGGAGTTGGTCCTCTTCTTCACTGTTAGCGTAATTAGTGGCAATCTCCATCATTCGAGTCAGAGACATGTCTCCGGTCTGACCGAACTTCAGATTGAGCTCTCTGTAGCGAACGCCTTCTTTAAAGGCACATACTGCTTGGTGACCTGATACATTCTCCACTGTGTGATGTAGAGTGATCCATCTCTGGATATAATCTCCCAAGGTCTCATTCTGTTTCTGCACGCAATGCTGCAATTCCAACCAACCAGCAGGTCTCTTGCAGGTACCCTCAAATGTTTTGGTAAACACTTGGGCCAACTCATCCCAACTGAAAATGCTTCCAGGGGCCAACTGATTCAGCCAAGCTCTGGCGGAACCTTCAAGCATCAAAGGGAGGTGCTTCATGGCGACCTCATCACTGCCGCCACCGATGTGCACAGCCACTCAGTAGTCTTCTAACCAAGTGTCGAGCTTCGATTCTCCTGTGAATTTACTGACGCCAGTCACCAATCTGAAGTTGTGAGGAATCTCAGCAGCTCGGATGGCTCTTCCGAAACACTCGGGGCCCGAAACGTGGACCCTGCTTTCACTGGGCCTGTCTCTATCCAACCCCTCTCTGTTTGCTCTGTTCCGGTCAACAAAACCTGGACAAGGACTGACCTTGCGTCGAACCCAGGCTCTCTTGGGTCGACTGGAACTCTACGGTCATTACCATACGGGCGCCTGTCGTCATACCGCCGGGGCGCGTATGACTCGTCCCTCGGAAGGGGCGAAGGCACTCGACGGTGGTTGTCGCGGGCGTACTCACAATCAAACTCTCCATGAGCTCTTCCCAGGTGCTGATCTCGGTGGTTATCACGATCTTCATGTCGCAAAGGCGACCAAGGACTGTGTGCCGACTAAATAGTATCTGCCCTTACCGATCTATTGTGGATCCTGTTCCATGACTGAGAAACGGCGGAGTTCAGCTCTCCTGCTGCTCGGAGCAGCGTTCTGATCTGCTCCAAGCCCCTCCCATCCTCTGAACGGGACGGCTGAATAGACTCTGCGATGCACGTTGCTGCTGCAAGATTCTGAATCGGAGTGCAGAATACCCGAGGTTCAGACAGAAACAACTTTCGCAGACGTCGACTGGACTCGGGGTTCAGTCGACGGGCACGCTCGTCAAGAGAATGTTGGAGATTCTCCAAACGAGTGCGATAAGCCAGTGTGGCCAGGCGCACTGCCTCCAAGGCACGGGCCTCGGTGTTACCCCTATGATGGGGCTCGGGAAGGCCTCCACTTTGTGTCAGTGCAGCTCCTCCCTCTGCTGCGAGTTGAGAGGTTGGGGCTCATACTCCTCGTGGTCGAACGACGGGCCATCGCCGCCACCGTTGTCGCCGCTGCGACGGAAACCGGGTGGGCTGCGACGGGAGTCGATCATAAGAACTTCTGCCGCGGGGTCATAGCTCCCGCTCTCGGTAAACGTGTCTACAAAGTCAGCCGATAGGTCGACTGGACCGCAGTGAAATTCGTTGGGCTCGATTGCCGCGACTTGGGGGGTGGCCTCTGGCGATCCACCGCATGCTTCACCCACCGCTGGAGCCTCGATCGACCAGATCCTCTTGTGGCGGTGTCCAGCGGAGTGAGAGAACGACGCGAGGACCGACCGATATGGGGTCGATGGCTGCCGGAGGAGGATGCCGCAGTCACTCGCGCGGAAGTGCGACGACCTAGGGATCGACAGAGCCATAACATCGAGGGGGGCTTCCTGGAGCCAGGCGGAGTCGTCGGCGTCGAAAGTGATCGCACCGAGTCGGAACTTGCAGCCCATGACCAAACCGCCGCCAGAAACCATGTTGATGAAGATCGGAGAGAACGCAACCTCGCCGGAAGTTGCTAAGACGCTTTGCCCCACGATGGGCGCCAACTGTCATGTTACTAAGTCTGACAGTAAGAATAGGGGGTACGTATGAGGAGGCGAGGCCCTAGCTACGGCGAGGTTGTACACACGAGTTTACGAATTCAGGCCCCTCTCGGAGGAGGTAAAAGCCCTACGTCTCGGTGCCCTGAGGCGGTCGACTGGAATATGGGTGTGTGTGTTACAGGGGGTGCGAACCCTTGTCCCAGAGGAGGGGGGTGGCTTATATAGAGTGTGCCAGGACCCCATCCATCCCCCGTTACAAGGGGTTCAATGTACATCAAGACAGGGCGTTACTGGTAACGCCAGCTATAAAGGGCCATTAATGATCTTTAAGACTACAGAGTGAACGCCTGACCGTTGTCATTTTGAGTGACTTTAGGTCTTCTATACTCCAGGTGGTTTCCTATGGTCGAATGACTCCATACAGGTCGAGTGAAATTGGGGGGGGGGGTATCCGAGTGAGGTGACTGGTCGAGTGGATTGCACTCGATGGCTTTAGTTGATACTTCCTGCTGTGCTTTGGATGTCTTTGCTTCTAGGGTAGTGACCTTGGGTGGGGTGTATAGGTCAGGCCTATGACCCTACCCTAGGTCTATGGCATCGTCAGGAGGAGCCGGGGAGATTTGGCCCTACCCGCCGGCCATGTAGCCTAGCTAGACAGAGCATCGCCGAGGACCCGGCCAGATGGGACCAGTGGCGATGGCTCGCTAGAGGAACCCTAGCGCTGTAGGCAGCGGATCGAGGTAGAGGGAAAGGGGAGAGGATATGTAAGCAGGCAGGGCAATGAACGCCTGCGTGTTTGTTTTTACTTGAGGGTCAGGTGTGACGCGGGCGTGAGTAGTGGCATTTTGAGTGTAATATAGGCAGACAACAGATTCATTTCACTATTCCCCTTCCCTTCAATTTTTAGTGAGCTTCTACCCGAAACACCCCCCTCCAAAGCGAAATAAGTTAAGCCCAGGCCCATAACTCAAAATGATTTCTTTACGTCTTTTATGGCTTATTTTGACAATAAGCTCTAAAAAGGCAGAATAGAACTGGCCCTTAACCTCCATTTCAATTGTGCGTGCAATGATGAATCACTCCTGCCTGCCATAGTGTACATTTAGGCATCATCATACATGGCATAAGCTAATACATGTGCATTCCATTGTAGAATCTGAAATATGCAATGTTTATGTTAGTTCATATGTTGCACATGATGTTTAAATGCCCGTTAAATCTTGCCAGTCAAGTGATGGTCTTTAAGCCTCGTTCTTTGCTTCTTTTCTTGATATGTAAGATTTGCTCACACATCTGTTCAATTGCTTGTTTGTATCGACCCGACCATACTAGGACTGTTTGCTTTGATTACTTGCTATTCTTGACCTAACACTCTAATAGATCTTGTCAAAGATTTAAACACTAAGGGTTGCTGTAGTGGGGGCTTGTCTAACTCATAGGTAACATAAAGGTTTGGTTGTACACTAAAGTAGGCTCTCCAAGAGTATTCGGAGATCCAGTTCAAAGGCATGCCTAGTTTTTACATAGTGCACACATAGTAAATGCTCATTTAATTGTGTGCAAGTGCAAGAGATGTGGCATGTTTCATTATGTGGTGTTGTTTTGTTATAATCTCATCCTTTTGTGTTGTTCACAGACTGGAAAGTATGCATATTTATCTTCCAAGGAGACGATTAACTAGTTTGTGTCACCTTGCAGAGGGGGTACAATGAAGATAAGATTGAGGATTTCCATGTATAAGATGTTTGGAAGGAGCCTTGCAAGAGAAGGAGGAGCAGCGCTAAGCCTATTCAACCAGTTAAGGTAAGTCACTATATCCAACACAACAGTTCAATTGCTTGTTTGTTTCAGGCATAGCTAATTTGCTCTTTTCAATTGCTTTATTAGTTGACATAATTAAAGGCCTTACCATTTAATTACTCTGGCGAAGTGTGCCTGAAGCTTTGAAGTCTATTAACCAACTATTACTGCCTGAGGCGCACAATCTAATTTATACTAGGCTAATGATTGCATAGTTTTGCTTGCTGCAGTAGTTTTGTATGTATCCCATTGCTGTTCATTATGCTCCCTAAGACTTTAATTGAGATCCAGAATGGCCAACTGCTTGCTTAGTTATACGCAACGTGGTGTCTAAATTTGTAACTTGTCTGTGTTTTGGATTTGGCCCCAACATCATGCTCCTCTAGTGAGCTAAGAGAGATTTCTGTATGCAGGCTGCACAAACTACCATTTTTGTAAATTTTAAAATATTACCTGCTCCTCTAGTTTGTCTTGCTCGCTTCACTGTTGTAACTATATTTTTGCCCTAGTCATGTGTACTTACAGAAACATTTCAGGATGAAGTGACATCAACACAAAGATCTGCGAGTAGTGCGGCATGGCCGTTACCAAATGGTTATGGATTGGAATTGGAATGTGCTGATGTTCTCGAGCATCAACTAGAGGTGGCAAGACAACGTGTACATGATTCTTAACGTACAATCAACAAAAGTTGAGACTAGACTTGGAGGTATTAGACGAAGGGGTCAAAAAAATGGAACGAGACACTGAGGTAACCACAAAGGAATTGGAGATTTTGCAGACTAAAATTTGTGCTATATGAATCCAGCCAATCCTATTTCCTGAAGAGATTATAGTTCAAATGGTAAGTTCTGTTGATGCATGTCCATGATGTATGAGCTTTATTTTTCCAGTGTATGTAATTTGCTGTTTGTGTATGCTTTATTATCACTGGTGCCGAACTATAATGCCCAGTGGGTATATTCGGCTGTAATTTATTTATTGTATAGTGTAGGATTATTCTATGTTTCTATGCCTTAGTCTTTTTATTGTATAGTGTATGTTTTTTTAGAGGCGATAGTATAGAGTAGGATAATTCTTGAATATACTATATCATTGAAACGGGGCCCAACACGCCCAAACATTTCCTGGACGCCATACAGACGAAAAAACATATGTCGTCAAAGCGGGCCTTAATTGAGCTGGTCAAAATAATATATAGTGGATCCCGAATGATGTGGCCCACCGCAACAACGGCTTTTAGCAGGCCGTTAACAGGCCAAAAGCTTGATATGGCCGTAGAAATGGAAATGACCCACGGGCCTCTAACAGGCCGAAATAAATGCCAATTTTCTCTTGGCCCTTTTACTTTACGGGCCAGTAAGAGGCCGGAAGTGTTATGGGCCAGAGGAGGCCCAATTTGCAAACTAGGCTTTTAACAGGCCGAAAGTCGTGTCGGGCTGAAATTTTGCCCTAGAGAACGTGGGCCCCTAATGGACCTAAAGTCAAAGGCCCAACTGTTGTGCGGACTGTTAACAGGCCGAAAGACAAAATGGTATAGGAATTGGGCCATTTACTGAATGGGCCGAGGACAGGCCTAAAGTCACAACGGGCTAGAATTGGCCCAACTATAGAATGTGCCGAGAAAAGGCTGAAAGACGTTCTGGGCCGTTAACAGGCTGTAACTGACGATGGGCTGCTAACAGGCCAAAAGAAGCTCAGGCTGTAATTGGGCCCAAAGACGTAGCGGGCCGTTAACGGGCTAAAATTGACAATGGGTCAGAAATTGTCAAATCTAGAATGGGCCTTTGATGGGCCGATTCTGTGTAACTTGTATGGGTCGTGCTTGTGAATGGGCCTGACTCAAGTAGGCAGCTAGTGGGTTGACCCGCTAATTTTATAGGTCCGACCTTTTAACCTGAATGAGCCACTGTTGAGCCGACACACGTGTCGATGTATCATAGGCCTGTTCCGTCCATTCGCTGGATAACAACTATCCGAACGCCGGGACGACAAGTGGATCTACCGGCGAATGATAATTTTACACATGTAAAATCCCCATTGGTTAGCACTATTAACGGGTTATCGGATCCAAATCAGAACCCGATAGCTTAACTGCGGCTCGTTATGGTGGATGCCACGTGTCGGTTACCCTTGACGAAATCATTTCTATGACGCGCAATTTATCTTCATGGAAGTGGACACTTCTGCGATGATAATTTTGTAATGTCATGGAACACTTCTAAGCAACATCATAGGTATGACTATCTTGATTATGTCATAAACTCGTCATGGATGTACATGTGTAACGCCCCGGATGTAACTTCCCATAATTGTAACTCCAACTCTTGCCATTTCCGGCTATGTGATATGTTATTTCCTTCGTGGTTGGGGTTTTGTCTTTTGTTTTGCATTTTGTTCATGTCATGCATCTCATCTCTTTGCATCATTTGCATTGCATCTTGTCATCATGCAACCCATTTAAAACTCATGTAAATAAAATCGTATGGATCTTCGGTCCATTTAAATCGAGGGATATTCACAATGGTGATTGCTCTTTATAACATATCCTCCTAATATTAGGGAGCTATAATAAAATATTCCTTTTATTTGGAAGCCACCGCAACAAACTTGCATTGTAAATCCCTCTTGTTTCTAAACTATTTTGCATCCATGATCTTTTCTCCGCATGGCCCATTTGAATTTGTGGCACTTTAGCATTATGCCGCCAAGTGGCTACTTGTTAATTTTCAGCTCAACTAGAAAATATTTGGACCCTCAAATATTTTCTTTTCTCTTCCTCTTCCTCGGCATCTTTTTCTTTTCTGAACAGTGGAGATAAGTTCAACAATGTCCAACTGGGCCGGCCTCCCTGGCCCAACCCTCCTAAGGCCCAGCCGCTAGCCTCCTCTTAACCTAGCCCGATCCCACTTCTCTCCCTCGATCCCTCCTCCAGCGCCGCCACCCCGTTCCCGATCCCCACTCGCTCGCCACATCTCTATCAATCCCCCTCGTCCTCCTCCCGATCACGCCGCCAGGGGGAGCCTTGGCTCGATCCCCATCCTCCTCCACCCCGCGCCCGATCCCGCTCATCCTTGCGCCCTCCGGCGAGCTCGACCGCCCGAGCCTTCTTCCCTTGCCGCAGCTGCCGGGACCCCGCCGTCTTCGCACCCTTCTGCCGCTGCTCTGCTGTCGTCCCTCCATGTCGCCCGCTTTTCTGCTCGAGGGCCTCCCCGTTCGCTGTGTCATCGCGAGCACCTCTGCTCCCGCCGTTCCCTTTCTCCATCGCCTGCATTGCTTCCACAGCTCCTCCGCACCACCAGACCTCCGCTCAAGGCCTCCAACGCCGGGAACGGGTTCCCCTCGCCCGGATACACCGCCTCCCGACCTCCTTCCACTCCTATCGACGCGACCCCTTCCTCGCCTGACTCCATCATCGGCGGCCGCCAAGGGCGCGATGGTGCTGCTGCCCGATGCCTTGTCCAACGAGTTGCCGCGTCCCTGGTCCTCTTCTTGCCTCTGTTCGCGTGGGGACCCACTTGCATAGCTGTCGCTACTCATCCTGTTGCCCCGAGTCATCCACTTCAACCACACCAAGCCGGCTATGCCACTATTGTCTCCTGGCATGGCCATGACCGAGACCCTAGCGTTGTTGTTGTTGTTGCCTGAGTGCACCTACGCTCCTGCAGTTTCGGGACGCCAAGACCTGTTGCCGAGACCGTGACCGCCCCGAATTGCTTCCGCTGGATCGACAAGTACATCAGAGTCCGCGCTGAACACAAGTACCCCTTCGGATATGCCGAGGTCAACTACGCTCGGCGATGCGACAAGTACCTCTACCGACGACCCCGAACATCTACGAAAACGTATACCACTACCGTCGCCGTGTACCACTATGCCCAAGTTCCACTATAAGATGTACCACTACCGTCGCCTAAGACCGTCAAGTGTACAACTACCGCTGCTGTTGATTCGACAAGACAACGTGTACCACTACTTCCACTACGTCCCGTGAATGCCTACTTCCACTATGAAACGCATTTCCCCCCGAATGCATGCTTCGAATGTATAACCAACGAGATGATCACCTGTGGACCGAATGCATGTGTGTTGTATGAGATGCTTGTGTTTGCATCATGTCCGAGTAGTCATTGCACGTTCCTTCTCGTTTGCCATGTCGCGGACATGTGGGACACCCGGTTACCGGGATCATCCCGCCATCTTTTGCATGTTCTCCATCCACACTTTCTTTTGCGCCGACACCTTGACGAGTTGTCGGAACGGATATGCTGCTGTGACATCATTTTCGGATACGTCGCCGTGGCACCCTTTCGTTCCACCACGGTGACCAAATGTTTCATAACTTGCTCATGTCAACATTTTCATAAAATTTCACAAAACTTGCATATGTCATCCGCATCATGATAACAACATTTTAAAATGTTTAAAATTGTTGTTTCAATGAAATTGCTAAATATGCACAGGGGGATTTATGTGACACCCCAAAATTTTAACCTTGTTTTATTAATGAAATTTTTGCCAGGAAACTTAAACTTTTATTTTCTGGATTTATTCTTGATCTCAGAACCTCTCTTTTCTTCTAAGTCGTGGAGTTTTTACCCCAAGTGAAAACTTTTCAATCATTATTGGACTTATTTCCCCTCTCTAATAAAACAATTCTTTTATCAGTGGGATTATTTATATAATTATTTTCCCCTGAGTTTTATTTCTCTAAAATGGTTTTCATAAGTTTTAGGGTTCCAATTGCACTGCAACCCTTTGATAAATTCATTTAAAATTCCCACCAAAATTTGGGGATGACATATGATGTCCCTAAATCACTTTTATGCAAAAATATTCCTTAGTCATTTGGAGATTTTGAGTTTTACCACAACTTTTTAAATCTAGTCAAAATTCAATTTTACACTACAACCTATTTAAATATTTCTTTAAAACTTCCACAAAAATTAGGGGATGTCAGTAGGAGTATATTATTCATCTTTATGCAAAAACCCATTGATGTTCTTTGAAAAATTTGAGTAAATCATCCTCATCTTCATTCTGGTTCAACTTGATGATTTGTACTGCAACCATATTTTTGCTTGCCCTTTTCCCCTGGATTCTTTCTCCTGCTTGTAGACCACCCTACCAAACCCTTAAGTCCAGGAGAATAGACCCATTGGAGGATTTTTAGTGCAAGCAATGATGCCATTTACCTTCTGTCCAGAACTGAGGGTTTGAAAAACTTGCACTAGCAAGTTTCTGGTTTTGCCCAAATGACCTTACCACCCTCTTTTGCATCTAAAGAGACACTAGCCTGGAGAGTTTGGCCACCCCAAGAAATGCCTTAGTGCCCTTGGCATTTTGTCAAACACTTTATGGGCATGATCAGTTTTGACATGAGTTTTAGTTTGCACAATGGACCTACTTGTTTTGCACAACCACCATGTCCACTAATCTTCTTTCAAACCCTAACCTAGGCCTGTTAGTCCCCAGCCTCATCCAAACCTTCTAGCACACGCTGGCATTCTGCCGAGCAGTTGGCGTGCATGCTTTCTGGGCGGCGCCAGAGCGCGTTCTGCGTCGTCGCGTCACGAGTCGCCAGCGTCCATTGCCGCTTCCACCGCGCCTGCTCTGGCCCCTCCCTCTCCTAGTTGACGACCCGGCTCCTCCTCGGCTGCAGGGCCGCTGGCCCCTCTGGCGCCCTGGCGCCGCCATCGCAAGCCGCCACCACCGCCCCCGACAACCTCTGCACTGGTCGGCGCCACCCGAGCCACCCCAATGCGCCAGCTCGCCCGTGGAGCAGTCCGAGCTCATCCACAGCTTGTCCACAAGCGCCCGTCGCCGCCACGATGCCCTGCAAGCTACAAAATGGCAGACGCCGACATCCTTATCCACCGCCGCGGAACCAACCTCGTTGCGCTATAAAAGGAGGCCCCCAGGCTCGTCCAGCCACTCAGGCAGCCTCAGGCCACCCCCATAGCAGCCCCACAGCCAGCAATCGTCGGGGGAAAGCCGTCTTCCCCGACTCCGGCCGGCTCGGCCGCCGCCACGTCCCAGTCCATTTCTTCGCGAATCGAGCCCCTCCCGTCCATCCAGTGCCACCACCCGACTCCCCTTCGTCTTGCAGAGCCGCCCAAACCCCCAGCTGCGACGGAGAGCCACCGTAGCCCAATCCCCCATTTGCTCCCGAAGCCACCGGCCGCCGCGAAGCTCGGCGCCGGCGACTCCCTCCACCCCCGTCGACCCAACAACCCCCGGGAGGACCACCCCGGTCTGGCGGATCCATCCCCACCCTCAGAACCCCACGAGGAGCCGCCAATCGCCGGCGGCGATCGCCGGAGTCCCGCCTCCGCTCGGGCAGTGGAAGAGGAGGGAGAGACGACTGGTCGAGCTCGACCATGGGCCCCGGACCCTTGTCAATGACCAGCGCCACCCACGCTGGATAAGTGGGCGTATTCGTGAGTACGTCTTCGACGTGTATATATTCGAATCATTTTTCTTTTCTGTATTTATTTTCTTAAATAACAGAGTTTGACCAAAACTTTGACCGACCATAACTTTTTAAATATGACTCCAAATGAGTTGATTCGTTTTCCTACCTCTCTCAAATTTAGTCTAGTTTATTTTAAGATTTATTTGAAAATTTTCCAAGCAACTTTTTTGTACTGTTTTTCTAAAGTATGTGTTATTTGAATATATTTTTGAAAATAGGAATTTGGAGAGGAGATTATAACTTTCAAAATTTTTGGAGTGCACCTCACCCCTCCACAACTTGAAGGCAAGCATTCTGAACCCTGGCATAATATTTTTGGGTGTTGGTTGACACGATTATAACACCGCCCTAATACGGAGAACTCGTTATTTTATGTGGTGACGCGATCATTTGCATGAATGCATATTGGAGATTTCCTTGCTGTTGAAAATAGATATTGTTGTGATGGTAATCATCCTCGTATGCCTTGCATGCATGCCGGAAAGAAATCCGAGAAAGCCTCTACCTTGGGTAGGCATGAGCTTGTCTCCGGTCTCCGTTGGTACGGTTATGTCCGGTATGGCATAGTAAGGTATAACGAGTGGTGATTCTGTTGGTTGAAATATATTGGTTATTCATATCATGCAGGGATTTTTTTTTTAAAACCTCCTGAGTCGACCGTAGATCGAGTCTTGTTCCATTAACCCCCATGCTTGTTTCGTACTGCCACTGGTCCCTGCAGCATGTAGGGTACGGTTCAGTAAGTTGTCAACCCCTTTCTAGCACACACCGTACAGAGAGGCCACGGTGGAAGATACCGACTGCAGCTGGTAGGCGGGCCACCTGGTCCCGGGGGCATGGGTGTTTCCGGTTGGGACCGAGAGGGGGGCACCCCTTAGAGCGCGCGACATAAATTTGATCCCATGCTACACGAGGGTGTAGCCTCCCCACTTAGAGTTTTACTTGACAGGTGTCGTGGGTGATTCCAGACACCGGTAAGTTGAGCTGGTGTGTGCAAGTCAGGTGTGTTTTCAACTAAAAGACCGTAGACGGAATTAGTCCCGATGGACTACAGGAATCCGTTACTCGTGGGTAAAGAGTACACCCTCTACAGAGATAATATCTATTCGAATAGCCGTGTCCATGGATAAGGACTATAGTCTGGGTTGGGTCAACTGTCGGTCTTAGTGTCGGTCTTCGGAGGAGAAACTGCTAAACCAGAAAGTGGATCATGACTTGTGACTTGTGATGATTATGATGATTATTATTATGGACTAACCCCTTATATTATTTGAATTATTGATTATCCCTGGGACGGTTCTACCCCCTGGATATTCACTATGATTGTTTTCCTTATAAGCCCTTTATGTTGTGCCGCTGAGACGCCCAACTGTGGCATGCTTGTTATTTATTTACATCATAAGCCCTTTATGTGGTGTCGCACAGACGCCCGACTGTGGCATGTTTGATATTTATTTACCTTATAAGCCCTTTATGTGGTGTCGCACAGACGCCCAACTGTGGCATGTTTGATATTTATTTACCTTATAAGCCCTTTATGTGGGGTCGCTCAGACGCCTGACTGTGGCATGCTTGTTATTTACTTTATAAGCCCTTTATGTGGTGCCACTCAGACTCCCGACTGAGGCATGCTCGTTATTTACTATCCTTTTGACACGTCGCTTCAGACATCCGATCGGTGCATTTTATTACTACTCTGTTAATACATATTCATGTTGCCTATAAATAACCTACTTGCATGCATCAGGGAGTTTATTTTATGACTGACATTGTGGTCATAGAGTATTTCAGAGCATGATTATCGTTTGTTATATTATACCCGTGTTCATGATGTTTGCGAGTACATTCAAAGTACTCACTGGCTTGTCCCTGGCTATTGTCTTGGCCAGATTTCTTGCATGGAGAGGAGCGTTGCGGTGATAGCCCCGGAAATTAAGCAACGGTGATAGCAGCCTCGCGAAGATAGGAGTTAACCTGCTCAGCTGCTCCTGTGGGAAATGGAGTCCCATAGACGCCGATGATCCACAAACCGCTTCCGCCATCAACCACTAGAGACCATTTGTTGTACTCACAGGCCAAAATGGTCGTGTACTACATATCTTGCATTTTGCTTGGAATTCCTGTATCAAGTTGGTGCCTCATCAGCTAATAGTAATCCTGGGGCTGGTGAGCACAAGGGCCATTTTCTGGGAAATAAATACCCGGAAAACCGGTCGTGACGAACTTGGTATCAGAGCCAGGCTGACCATGGGCTAATCCTATCTCAGCCAGGTCAATAAACCTAGGTTAACCAACCCACCAGACCTTAACCTAACCCCAGCCAAGCTTCTCGTGCAAGATAGCCACACAGTGACCCCGACACTTTTGGCAGTCGGTGCCCAACCTATCAGCCTAGCCTGGCAAGCACGCGCCAGTGACCGACCCTAAATTGTCCCATTCGCAAGCGTGCGAAGGAAGACTCCGTCCCCTTTTTCTATAAAAAGGGGACGCTAGCCTCGACACAGCACAGCCCAGCCTCTTCCTCAAACCGAGCTATAATGCCTGGCCCTGTCGTACACAACGAGACCACAACAAACAACCTTGGAGGTTTTGTGACCGTGCTCGCGAACCTCACCCGCCGTGCCTTTGCATTAGAAGAGCCTCCAGAATATGTGGTGTACCAAGGACCCATGAGCGGTGAAAGCCGTCAATTCTGGGCCACCGTGCACATCTATGGTAGGGGTCTATCTCCAGAACGCCCCTACAGGTTCACCGGAAGGACAACTTCCTTTGAGCCACAAGCCATCCAACTAGCTGCTCGAGAGGCTGTAGTTTAACTCCGGCATTTGTCGCCCAGAGTTAACTGCCGCTCGTTCTACTACTACCCCAACCGTGACGGGTATGGTAGGCCACCCCAGGTCGCCAATGGAGATCACGAGATGGATCCTGCATTGTTGCATCTAGTGCACTATGTAAGTGCACTAGAGGATCTATTCGATCAAATCACTCTCGATCTGATCGCAGCTCGTGGAGAAGCGTCGTCGAACCCGGCGGAGGAGAAGATGAGCCCAACACCGACAACCCAGTCGTGCTGTTCGGACAACCGATCGAGTCTTTGAGGTCTGCCCCAGTCATCGACCAAAATACCTTGATGACCCCAGAAGTGCTTCGTCGCCTTTTGGGAACACGTTCCAACGTGATTATGGCCAACAATCCCCGAGCTGGTCATCATCGCTACCCCGACCCTGCAGTCCCTCAACCCCCTCCAGCTAATCACGACGGTGAAAACCGTGGAGAAACCTCGACGTCCACGAGGCAAGCCCGATTAGATATTAACGAGGTAGACTAGAGTCACTCGAGTAGTACCAAATCTTAGTATGTCCACGCCCTGTAATTATGTGATCCTGTATCACCATAATTAAATGATGTTTGCTTATGCGCCCTATTTTAAATAGTATCCATGCATGAGTATGTTGATGTGCGATTGCATTTTTAATTCCGGGCCTAGCCACCAAAAACCAACCTCGACGCCACAAAAATTTGTGTTGTGAGTAAACTTTTGGTTCAACTAACAGGAAGGATATTTTCGAAAACAACTCTTGACAAATCTCCAGGACGAGATTTTTCTTAAGGGGGCTAGTGTCGTGACACCCCAAGATTTTAACCTTGTTTTATTAATGAAATTTTTGCCAGGAAACTTAAACTTTTATTTTCTGGATTTATTCTTGATCTCAGAACCTCTCTTTTCTTCTAAGTCGTGGAGTTTTTACCCCAAGTGAAAACTTTTCAATCATTATTGGACTTATTTCCCCTCCCTAATTTTTTTTATCAGTGGGATTATTTATATAATTATTTTTCCCTGAGTTTTATTTCTCTAAAATGGTTTTTCATAAGTTTTAGGGTTCCATTTGCACTTCAACCCTTTAATAACTTCATTTAAAAATCCCACCAAAATTTGAGGATGACATATGATGTCCCTAAATCACTTTTATGCAAAAATATTCCGTAGTCATTTGGAGATTTTGAGTTTTACCACAAGTTTTTAAATCTGGTCAAAATTCAATTTTGCACTACAACCTATTTAAATATTTCTTTAAAACTTCCACCAAAATTAGGGGATGTCAGTAGGAGTATATTATTCATCTTTATGCAAAAACCCATTGATGTTCTTTGAAAAATTTGAGTAAATCATCCTCATCTTCATTCTGGTTCAACTTGATGATTTGTACTGCAACCATATTTTTGCTTGCCCTTTTCCCCTGGATTCTTTCTCCTGCTTGTAGACCACCCTACCAAACCCTTAAGTCCAGGAGAGTGGACCCATTGGAGGATTTTTAGTGCAAGCAATGATGCCATTTACCTTCTGTCCAAAACTGAGGTTTTGAAAAACTTGCACTAGCAAGTTTCTGGTTTTGCCCAAATGACCTTACCACCCTCTTTTGCATCTAAAGAGACACTAGCTTGGAGAGTTTGGCCACCCCAAGAAATGCCTTAGTGCCCTTGGCATTTTGTCAAACACTTTATGGGCATGATCAGTTTTGACATGAGTTTTAGTTTGCACAATGGACCTACTTGTTTTGCCCAACCACCATGTCCACTAATCTTCTTTCAAACCCTAACCTAGGCCTGTTAGTCCCTAGCCTCATCCAAACCCTCTAGCACATCTTTGGCATTCCGAAAGCGGTTGGCGTCTGCCTGGGCGCTGCCAGGCAGCTGCTTTTGCGTCGCGCCTTGCAGTCGCCGCGTCCATTGCCGCCTCCGCGCCCGTTCTGGCCCCTCCCTCTCCCGGTCGATGCACCGGCTCCTCCCTCGCCAGGGCCGCTGGCGCCCTCTGGCCGCCGCCATCGCAAGCCACCACCACCACCCCGACAACCTTCTGCCTGGGCGGCGCCGCCCGAAAACCCTGTAACGCCCGGCTACGCCCGTGGAGCAGTCCGAGCTCATCCACAGCTTGTCCGCAAGCGCCCGTCGCCGCCACGATGCCCTGCAAGCTACAGAACGGCGGTCGCCGGCATCCTTATCCACCGTCGCGGAACCGACCTCGTTGCGCTATAAAAGGAGGCCCCCGGGCTCGTCCAACCACTCAGGCAGCCTCAGGCCACCCCCATAGCACCCCCACAGCCAGCTATCGTTGGGGGAAAGCCGTCTTCCCTGACTCCGGCCGGCTCGGTCGCCGCCACGTCCCAGTCCATTTCGTCGCGAACAGAGCCCCTCCCGTCCATCCAGCGCCACCACCCGACTCCCCTTCGTCTTGCGGAGCCGCCCAAACCCCCAGCTGCAACGGAGAGCCACCGTAGCCCAAACCCCCATTTGCTCCCGAAGCCACCGGCCGCCGCGAAGCTCGTCGCCGGCGAATCCATCCACCCCCGTCGACCCAACAACCCCCGGGAGGACCGCCCAGGTCTGGCGGATCCATCCCCGCCCTCGGAACCCCGCGAGGAGCCGCCAATCGCCGGCGGCGATCATGAAATCCGCCTCCCGCCGGGCGGGGAAGAGGAGGGAGAGACGACTGGTCAAACCTGACCAGTGGGCCCCTTGGACCCACTGTCAGTGACCCCGCGCCAGTCCACGCTGGTGTAACGCCCCGGACACACTCGCCGGTGGTCGTTACTCCTGGCGGGATCTAGACTGGCCCCACAGATCAATACTAGTCTTTTCTGCGCATTTTGTCCTCACTCATGCGCACCCGGGAGCAACTTCCCGGTCGGTCACCCATCCTGAAATTACTCCAAGCTGAGCACGCTTAACTTTGGAGTTCTTTTCGAATGGGCTCCCGGAAAAGAAGGAATTACTTATTGATATGAGTAGTCTATCATCCCTATTAAGCCAGGCTATCACATACACCCACACTCAGAGGAACCGATGTCCTCGTCGGGCCACAGGAACATTCCCTCTTGGCACATACGTCGGTGCATCCAGTCCGGTACATGTGCCATACCGTGTGCCACGACGGGTCACAAACGTCATGAACAACATGACCGCGTACCTGTTAGCAAACATCCGTGTAACCGCGAGGGTCGGCTCTGATACCAACTTGTAACGCCTCGGACACACCCGCCGGTGGTCGTTACTCCTGGCGGGATCTAGACTGGCCCCACAGATCAATACTAGTCTTCTCTGCGCATTTTGTCCTCACTCGTGCGCACCCGGGAGCAACTTCCCGGTTGGTCACCCATCCTGAAATTACTCCAAGCTGAGCACACTTAACTTTGGAGTTCTTTTCGAATGGGCTCCCGGAAAAGAAGGAATTCCTTATTGATATGAGTAGTCTATCATCCCTATTAAGCCAGGCTATCACAGCTGGATAAGTGGAGGCGTATTCCCAGAGTACGTCTTCGACGTGTATATATTCGAATCGTTTTTCTTTTCTGTTTTTATTTTTTTTAAATAACAGAGTTTGACCAAAACTTTGACCGACCATAACTTTTTAAATATGACTCCAAATGAGTTGATTCTTTTTCCTACCTCTCTCAAATTTAGTCTAGTTTATTGTAAGATTTACTTGAAAATTTTCCAAGCAATTTTTTTGTACTATTTTTTAAAAGTATGTGTTATTTGAATATATTTTTGAAAATAGGAATTTGGAGAGGAGATTATAACTTTCAAAAAATTTGGAGTGCACCTCACCCCTCCACAACTTGAAGGCAAGCATTCTGAACCCTGGCATAATATTTTTGGGTGTTGGTTGACACGATTATAACACCGCCCTAATACGGAGAACTCGTTATTTTATGTGGTGACGCGATAATTTGCATGAATGCATATTGGAGATTTCCTTGTTGTTGAAAATAGATATTCTTATGATGGTAATCGTCCTCGTATGCCTTGCATGCATGCCGGAAAGAAATCCGTGAAAGCCTCTGCCTTGGGTAGGCGTGAGCTTGTCTCCGGTCTCCGTCGGGACGGTTATGTACGGTATGGCATAGTAAGGTATAACGAGTGGTGATTCTGTTGGTTGAAATATATTGGTTATTCATATCATGCAGGGAATTTTTTTTAAAAACCTCCTGAGTCGACCGTAGATCGAGTCTTGTTCCAGTAACCCCCATGCTTGTTTCGTACTGCCACTGGTCCCTGCAGCGGGTAGGGTACGGTTCAGTAATTTGTCAACCCCTTTCTAGCACACACCGTACAGAGAGGCCACGGTGGAAGATAAAGACTGCAGCCGGTAGGCAGGCCACCTGGTCCGGGGTCATGGGTGTTTCCGGTTGGGACCGAGAGGGGGGCAGCCCTTAGAGCCGGCGACATAAATTTGATCCCATGCTACGCGGGTTGTAGCCTCCCCACTTAGAATTTTACTTGACAGGTGTCGTGGGTGATTCCAGACACCAGTAAGTTAAGCTGGTGTGTGCAAGTCAGGTGTGTTTTCAACTAAAAGACCGTAGACGGAATTAGTCCCGATGTACTACAGGAATCCGTTACTCGTGGGTAAAGAGTACACCCTCTACAAAGATAATATCTATTCGTATAGCCGTGTCAATGGTTAAGGACCACAGTCTGGGTTGGGTCAAGTGTCGGTCTTAGTGTCGGTCTTCGGAGGAGAAATTGCTAAACCAGAACGTGGATCATGACTTGTGACTTCTGATGATTATGATGATGATTATTATGGTGTAACCCCTTATATTATTTGAATTATTGATTATCCCTGGGACGGTTCTACCCCCTGGATATTCACTATGATTGTTTTCCTTATAATCCCTTTATGTGGTGTCGCTGACACGCCCAACTGTGGCATGCTTGTTATTTACTTACTTCATAAGCCCTTTATGTGGTGTCGCACAGACGCCCGACTGTGGCATGTTTGATATTTATTTACCTTATAAGCCCTTTATGTGGTGTCGCACAGACGCCCGACTGTGGCATGTTTGATATTTATTTACCTTATAAGCCCTTTATGTGGTGTCGCTCAGACGCCCGACTGTGGCATGCTTGTTATTTACTTTATAAGCCCTTTATGTGGTGTCGCTCAGACGCCCGACTGAGGCATGCTCGTTATTTACTATCCTTTCGAGACGTCGCTTCAGACATCCGATTGGTGCATTTTATTACTACTCTGTTAATACATATTCATGTTGCCTATAAATAACCTACTTGCATGCATCAGGGAGTTTATTTTATGACTGACATTGTGATCATAGAGTATTTCAGAGCATGATTGTCGTTTGTTATATTATACCCGTGTTCATGATGTTTGCGAGTACATTCAAAGTACTCACTGGCTTGTCCCTGGCTATTGTCTTGGCCAGATTTCTTGCATGGAGAGGAGCGTTGCGGTGACAGCCCCGGAAACTAAGCAACGGTGATAGCAGCCTCGCAAAGATAGGAGTTAACCTGGTCAGCTGTTCTTGTGGGAATGGAGTCCCATAGACGCCGATGACCCACAAACCGCTTCCGCCATCAACCATTAGAGACCATTTGTTGTACTCATAGGTCAAAATGGTCTTGTACTACATATCTTGCATTTTGCTTGGAATTCCTGTATCAAGTTGGTGCCTCATCATTCTTGATAATCACAGGGGCTGGTGAGCACAAGGGCCATTTTCTGGGAAATCAATACCCGGAAAACCGGTCGTGACAATTTATCGGAATTGTTGTTTGTTGTTCCGGCCTCATTTAAACTTGCCTAAATAGTTAGTTTACTTATGTTTCACCTCTTGCCATGTTTAACAACATTTAATATTGTTGTGTACCTAAACAAGAGCGAATTAAATAACTTGAATGTGGTGTTTCGTCAATATGCAACACGTTGCATATTGAGCTCCACTTAACTTGTAGTATTGTTTGTTGCACTTTGCCATGCCATGCCTCTTTAAACCGGACATGCATCAGGTCTTGTTTATGTGATGGTTGTTTACTATGTTGTTTGCTTCTTTCCGGTTGTGCTTTTTCTCGATAGTTCCCGTTTCGTTGCGATCGTGAGGATTCGTTCGACTACGTTGGTTTTGACCACTTCATGGACTCGTTCTTCTTTCTATCAGGATTTCAGGCAAGATGACCACTACCCTCGATATCACTTATATCTTTGCTTGCTAATTGCTTCGTTCTATCGCTAAGCTGCGCTACCTATCACTTGTTTTTCAAGCCTCCACTAGTAGAAAAAGGGCCTATAGTCCCGGTTGGTGAGGGCCTTTAGTCCCGGTTCATGAACCGGGACTAAAGGGTCGGTACTAATGCCCTGACCCTTTAGTCCCGGTTCAATCCAGAACCGGGACAGATGGGCCTCCACGTGGCCTGTCCATTGAGCCCAGCAGAGGCCTTTGGTCGGTTGGTGGCACCAACCGGGACCAATAGGCATCCACGCGTCAACATTTACGTGGCTGGGGTTTTTGTTTTTTAAAGGGGGGTTGGGGGTTTTGGGGGTTAATTTAGGTGTTTCATATATTGTGCTATAGCTAGCTAATTAATAGAGAGAAGTGTCCTCTCTTTTGTCCGTGCTTGGTCGACGCTACGTACCATACATACGTATAGAGAGGACTATCTAGACACGCTTAGCTAGCTAGTAAGCAAGCAGGAAGATCGTCATGAACATATATGCATACGAGAGAGAAGTGATATCGACCACCTCTCCTTCTCCGAGAGATTGGTCGAACAACAAGTTCTCGTATATCTATCCGACACTACCGGCTACATATATACAATAATTATCTTTTAAAAATATATAATCTCCTAACATACGGACGCGTGGTCCACATAGTATTCTCCGTCTTCAGCGATCACGTGGTCAAGAAAGAATGCCGTAATTCCTCTTGAATTGCTCGCATGCGATCTGGTGCTAGGAGTTCATCCCGCATCCAAACATCTAATTTTAAGAAGGGGGTCAATACATATATACATACATATATATATATATATATATATATATATATATATGAATGAATGAATGAAACTCAACACAAATGATGGTAATAAAATAAAATTGTGAATATTGTTATTTACGCACTTCATATTGTTTGTCTGAGTAGCCCGCTCACTAGTCGTGGTGGTGGATGGACTCGCAAATGTAGTATCCATGAAATCATTCCCTTGTTCCTGCCACAACCACTTTACAAGAAACAGAGGTCAATCAAACTGATAATTAGCAAGCATGCTAAATGGTATTGATGAAACTAGCGCTTGAATCACTAGGAGATGCGTGGAATATTTTACTATATAGTACTTACTTTCGGGTGCCTAAATTGCAGCTTCTTGATGAGTCCGGAGCTTTTTGGTGAATTTTCTCCAAGCCCTGCCATACAAAGAAAACAATTACTTGATATCAGAAATGAACAAAGTTGCTGATATGGTGGATAATGATCGATTTAACTTCTCGAGCATTTCAGTCATGTCCGCATACTCCTTGGGATCTTTTCGCTTGGAGTCTAAGACAGTTACTACTCCCTTCTCAAGCTTAATCTCTAGGAGAATATAGTGGTAGCTGCTTTTACATGCATAACTCATCAATATTACATTACTATAACTCGGACTAATAAGGAAACCGAATATGCCACAAGACATTAACACTCACTTGAAGTTGTAAGGAAAGAGTATTATATCTTTGTGTTCATTTATTTCCAACGATCGTAGCAAGTTGGCCTCGGTTTCTTGGGCACGATATTGAACCTCAGTTGCATCTATGAGATACGTGTTAATATACCCAATATCTCCCACTTGTCTTTTCTTCAATTTGGCGATCTTCAATCTGCATAATATAGTGAGGATAATTATAAATACATGCAATGAAAGGGCTGAGTTATATAATGAGACTTAATGATAGAAGTAGTACTACTTACAGACAGTAGCAGGTGACCGTTGCTTTAACGATGGCCAATTGATTGAAAAACTGATAGAACTCCTCAAATGGAATAGGCAACAGTTCAATTCCAAGGAGGTCATGCTCCTTTTTAACTCTCACATACAAAGTACTCCTCCTCGAGACTCTTTGCAGGTTTTCATGTACCAATCATGCAATCTTCGCATCATCGTTGATAGAGAACTTTCATCTTTGACGAGAGGCTTCCGTATCGTATCTTTGTATCTGCACCTCCAAGAAATCATAATGTACATCGTCAGGCGGTAATCTGCAGGATTGCCATAACCGGGCACCATCCTCGGATCGACGATGTCGCTAGCAGGCACCTTGAGCGGGGGGCATGATTGCTTCGCTTGTTCGCCGAGCTGGGCAATTTGTTTCCCAGCTCGTCGTTCTTTCATCCTTTGATCACTTTCCGACCTCTCCGCTTCAGCAAATGCCTTTCCAATAATGCGCTCATAGTTGCCTTTCGGCGGAGACTTGGGTGGTTTTGTCAGGGCAGCCAGAGTGCGCTTCGGTTTCACCGGATCTACCTTCTCCTCCGGAGGTGGATGTCTCTTTGATTTCAACCCTTGAAACCAGTCATCCACTTCGGGCTGCGCGATCTTCGCGTTTTCCTCCTCGCTCCTCTCATACGGTAACTTCTCTAGAGTCTTCAGAGAAGGACCGAATCTGTATCTCCTCCCGCCTTTGGCTGTCTTGCTAGACGCCGGAAGCAGACGGAGCGGATGTGTTCTTTCCTTGGTTACGAGGCGGAGGAGAAGGACTACGACGCCACGGAGCAGCCGGGAGCGGGCGGCGGGTCTCTTCCGCCCTTGCCGACGAGGCAGAAGGAGGAGGCTGGCTCCTCGGCGCTTGGCGCAGCGGAGAAGGAGGCGGAGTGCCGCAACGCCGGAGAAGGAGCCGGCCGAGTGCCTGATCGTCACTCACGGGAGGAGGAGGCGGTGGAGGAGGCGGAGTGCCGACTTCGGCTGGAGGAGGAGGAGGAGGCGGAGGCGCCCAGTTCGGAAGGTTGATGAGATCCTTCCGCCATAGGCATGGAGTCTTGAGCGAGAACCCAGCCGATACTCCCTTCACCGGTAGGGTGGTCAAGCGGAGGTCCCCAAATCCCTCCGTTATTTCATCGACCATCACCTTAGCATATCCTTATGGAATCGGCCGGCGGTGAAAAGTTGAGTCGGGTTTAGTAGGATAAACAGCCAACAGCCGCCTTGACCTTCAAATTGCTCCATTGCGCCATAAGGTGGCAATTTTCAGCATCCGTGATAGCATCCACGGGATAGCTGGCAGGAGCCGTCAAGGCATGCTACGCTGAAGCAGCTCGGTGGCAGCCACACCGCTTCTCGGCCGAGATGGCGGGTAGTCGGGGAAGCTTCGCAGGTCGCTTGCTGCGATCGCTTCTCGTTCCTCTAGCCCCATTACCCTTTCGTGCGGCGCTGCGATTGGCTCTGCTCGCTTTCTTCCTCCTCTCCGGTTTTGTAACCTCGCGTCAAAATCCAGCCTTCCCGAAACGAAGCTTTGGCGTGCCTCGTGTCCGTCCAGTGGTGCTCGTGGATTGCCGAGGGCCATTGTGAGCTCGTCCTTCTCCTGTCTCGAACGAACGTCCCTTGCCGCTGCTTCGATATATTGCTTTGAAGCCTCTTGACTGGTATGTCCAATTGCTCGTCCGTCCAAATGCACTTCCCTGTTATAGGGTCCAAGGATCCACCGCCCCAAAGAACCAAGTCCGCAACGGTGCGGCGAGTTCATTGTCTCCGGTTCGATCCCTTTATCAAGCAGATCATTCTCAGCCTTGGCCCACTTAGGCCGGGCTACGAGGTAGCCACCGACCCCGTGCGATGGTGAAGCTTCTTCTTCGCAGCATTTCTCTTGTTTGTCGCCGACATCTTTTTACTCTTTTCCGATGTCTTGTGGGCCACAAATGCGGGCGATCATCTCTCGATCTTCTCATATTTGCCCTTGAATTCTGGTGTCTCATTTTTTCGACATACCTATTGAGGTCTTTCTTCCAATTCCTGAATAGGTCTGCCATCTTCTTCGTGGCAAAAGACTTGATTAATGGCTCTATAACTGGTTTCTCCGGATCATCCTCCGGCGGTAGGGTGAAATTTGACTTCAGCTCGGTCAAAGATCATTTTACGCATATCATTGACATAAGACACCTCGGGGTCTTCGTTCTTAGGCTTATACCATTGGTGGATGCTGATCGGGATCTTGTCCCTAACCGTAACCCCGTGACCGAGGAACAAATGCCTTCTTTGTCGGTAGGGTTCAATCGGTTGGCCGTCAGCGCGATTTGTATGATCTCAAACTTTTCATCCGAGCTCAACTTTTCTTCGGCCTCGTATCTTTACGGTTGTGCTCGATCCGGAGGGCTAGAAAAAAGAACAAAGACGAGAGTTAATTAATATGTGTACATACCAAAACAATGAATGCATCAATTAGCTAGTCAACACAGCTTAACTAATATATATACCTGGCGGACTCGGTTTGGTGATCACCGGAGCCGTCCTCACGGTCTACTTCTTCACCCTCTCCTTCTTGCACCGGCATTGGGTCATCGGAGCCATGTAAATCATAGCCAGCTGCTTCTTCACCCTCTCCTTCCAGACCATCTTTGTCGGTGAGAAACATCAACGAGCAAACAGCATCACTTCCTTGTGCGGTTATGTCCCTCAACAACGCTTCTTGTGCTTCGTCTCGGGGGGTGTCCATAGTTTCTACAAATATTTACAACATGGCAATTATTATTCAAACATGACAGATATGGATATATTAGTGGCAAACGTAGAACTAGCTAGCTAATCACAATAAGGAATCATATTAGTGGCCTCGACGCTGCTTCTCTACGGTTTGGGGTGGCCTCGACAACGCTTCAAGGGTTAGGGGGTGCCCTCGAGAACGCTTCAAGGAGGGGGTAATATCGACCCCCCCCCCCACGTGTTGAAGCTATCGGGAGGGGTCGGCGTTGAACACTACATCTATGTCCCACAAGTGACGTGGGCATTGACGCCCGCGGTAGGGTAGAGGGTCGTGGATTCTTTGGCGGTCGAGGTCGAGGGTCGAGGATCGCCGAGGGTCGGGAGGTTGCCTAGTGTCAAAGGATTCAACAAGACCATGTCTTCATCATTAAGCGAAAATGTGGTGCATGATGGTATGAAGCTCTCCAAAGTTATTTTGGAGCGGAGTCGAGATAGGATAATTCACTTTCTGGTACAAAGTTCAGCAAGAACCTTCCGAATATCGTTATTTGAAAGGCCTTTGCTGAAATTCGTACAAAAAAGCAAATTATCCTATCCGGACTCCATTCCGTAATAACTTTGGAGGACTTCGCACCATCATGCCATGGTTACTTCGGCTAATGATGAAGCCATGGATTTCTTCAATACTTTGACACTAGGAACCCTTCTCGACCCTCGGCGATCCTCGACCCCTTGAACCTCGACGACCTGAACCCTTGACCCCTAGGCGACCTCGAACCCTCGATCCCTCGACCCTAGAACCCTCGATCCCTCGACAACGCTTCAAGGGGGTAATATCGACAACGACGAGGTACATACACGGGCAATTAATGTTATCGGGGAGGGGGTATATCGACCCCCACCCCCACGTATTGAAGTTATCGGGAGGGGGTATATGGACCCCCCCCCCCTCGTGTTGAAGTTATCGGGAGGGGTATATCGACGATGACAGAGGAGAAGATCAAAGAAAAAAAAAGAAAAAAAAAGAGGAGAAGAAGAAAGGAATAGAGGAGAAGAAGAAAAAAATAGAAAATATTCTATTTTTCTTCTTCTCCTCTATTCCTTTCTTCTTCTCCTCTCTTTTCTTCTTTTTCCTCTTCTTATTTATTTCTCCTCTTCTTCCTCTCCTCTTCTTCTCCTTTCTTCCTCTTCTTATTTTCCTTTTTCCTCTCCTTCTTTTTCTTCTTCTTCCTTCTTTCTAGCTAGATATATAAAACTTTTCAAAAATTGTTACTTTTGCATATATAAAATTTTTTCTTCTTCTTCCTTCTTCCTTCTCTTCCTTATCCTAAATATACAAAACTTTTCTAAAAATGAAACTAACCTAAAATTAATGTACTAAATCAGAGAACATTAATATACTAAAGTTAATGTTTTTTTAAACACCATGCATATTACAATTGAAAAAATACATACATTCATAAAAAAACAAGCATATATATATGAAAAAATGAAAAAGGAGGCCGGACCAAGCTGGGCGAGGATGGCGAGTCAGGCGAGGCGGATGAGGCGGGCAGGGGGGTGGCGTCGAGGCAGCAGGCGGCAGCGTCGGTGGTGGGCAGGGCGCAGTAGCGTCGAGGCAAGGCGGCGCGGCGGCAGGCGTGGCGGCGGCGGCAGCGGCAGACGCAGGCGGCGGCAGCGACGGCGGGGGCGGCAGGCGCCGTCGAGGCAACTGGCGGCGTCGATGTGCTCGGCGTCGTCGGGGGGAAACTGGCAAGGGAAATCTAAATTTTCCTAAGTGTTTTCTTATATAGCAATTGCATTAGTCCCGGTTCGTGGCACAAACCGGGACTAATGCCTCTTTAGTCGGTTGGTGCCACCAATCGGGACCAAAGGCCAATTTTCAAGAAGGGCGGGAAGCGGAGGCCTTTGGTCGGTTGGTGGCACCAACCGACTAAAGGGGGGGCATTGGTCCCGGTTGGTGTCGCGAACCGACCAATGCCTTTAGTCCCGGTTGGTGCCACCAACCGGGACCAAAGGCCTGTGCCGCCTGGCGCCCAAAGTTTAGTCCCACCTCGCTAGTTGAGAGGGAGCCGCACTGCTTATAAGGTGCGGTGCGGCTTCCCACTCGAGCTCCTCTCTAAAGCAGGCTTTCGGGCCTAACCTTGCAATCTGTGTTGTGGGCCTACTGGGCCTCCCGCGGGCCTGAATCCTGGCCCATGGTAGGGTTTCTAGTCGTATTCAGGCCGTGGGGGCCGATGGGTGGCACTTTTTTTTTGTTTTTTGTTTTTGTTTTCTTTGTTTCTTTATTTATTTTATTTTGTTTCTACTTACAACAAAATACTTATTGTTGCTATTTTTAGTTTTTTCCAGTTTTTTGGTTTTGCTTTATGCATTATTTATTTTTTGTTGTTTTTTGGTTTATTTTTTAATTCTTTTTTGCTTTTAGTTTTAGAAAAATTATAAACTTTCTGTTAGTGCCATTAGTTTTCAAATTTGAAAACACTTTTTGTTTTCTTTGTTGCTTTATATATTTTATTTTGTTTGTACTTACAACAAAATACTTATTGTTGCTATTTTTATTATTTTTCAGTTTTTGTTTTGTTTTCTACATTATTTATTTTTGTTGTTTTTGCTTTATTTTTTAATTCTTTTTGCTTTTAGTTTTAGAAAAATTATAAACTTTCTGTTAGTGCCATTAGTTTTCAAATTTGAAAATACTTTTTTGCTTTATTTATTTATTTTATTTTGTTTCTACTTAGAACAAAATACTTATTGTTGCTATTTTTATTTTTTTCAAGTTTTTTTGTTTTGTTTTCTGCATTATTTATTTTCTTTTGGTTTTTTGCTTTATTTTTTAATTCTTTTTGCTTTTAGGTCAGAATAATTATAAACTTTCTGTTTGTGCCATTTGTTTTCTTTTAAATTTGTGTGAATCACAAGTTTGTGAGCTCAACAAGGCGTGTAGAGGGACGGGCTTATAAACCGGTGTGAGCGCCCTTAGGTTACGAGGTTTTCAAATTCATAGTTTTCAAATGAACTCGAAAAAGTTGGCATAGCATGTGCATGTACAAAAGCGGACAATGGTATCATACTAAATGCATTACAAAGTTGGCATGGTATCATCATAATAGTTGCGGAGAAAGTCTTCACTTTTCTTCGCTTGTGTCGCTTTGCTTATTGCAGCGTAACCATGGATAATCTTCATCGTTTATCGGGATGCTTGGGTCAGCCTTGACTTTGAAGGGGAATTTCATGAAACTTTTCATACTCTTGAGACATGTCTATCTTGCCCTCCACTCCCGTGGATGTCCCTTTTTTCACGAAAGAACTATGTGGCGCTTTGGCTCATTGTATGATGTATTCGCTTCCTTATCTTTTCTTTTCCTTGGTCTGGTGGACATGTCCTTCACATAGATAACCCGTGCCACATCATTGGCTAGGACGAACGGTTCGTCAGTGTACCCAAGATTTTTCAGATCCACTGTTGTCATTCCGTACTGTGGGTCTACCTGCACCCATACTCTGACAGATTGACCCACTTGCACTTAAACAAAGGGACCTTAAAATATACTCCGTAGTCAAGTTCCCATATGTCTACAATGTAACCATAATATGTGTCATTTCCTTGTCGGTTCTTGCATCAAAGCGGACGCCGCTGTTTTGGTTGGTGCTCTTTTCATCTTGGTCAATCGTGTAAAATGTATTCCCATTTATCTCGTATCCTTTCAAAATCATTAGAGTCGAAGATGGTCCCTGGACAACAAGTACAGCTCATCACAAACAGTGCTGTCACCTCCGAGACGTGTTTCCAACCAAGCTGCTGAAAATCTTGATGTGTTCACATGTAATCCGATCGTCGACCGCCTCCGGGTGTTTGGAGCGTAGACTGTTCTTGTGTTCATCGACATACGGGTCACCAAGGTAGAGTTCAGTAGAACTATGTAGTGTGCTTGAGACCAAGAATATCCGTCCTGCATATTATTGAGTCCCTTCCAAGCGTGCCTTTTCGGTCAGTCTCCCCTCATACCGCGATTTAGGGAGACCTATCTTCTTAAGGCCAGGAATGAAGTCAACACAAAACCCGATGACATCCTCTGTTTGATGGCCCATGGAGATGCTTCCTTCCGCCTAGCGTGATTCTGAACATATTTCTTTAGGACTCCCATGAACCTCTCAAAGGGGTACATATTGTGTAGAAATACGGGCCCCAGAATGACAATCTCGTCGACTTGATGAACTAGGGCGTGCGTCATGATATTGAAGAAGGATGGTGGGAACACCATTTCGGCCCGACAAGACATTGCGCCACATCACTCCTTAGAGTTGTACGATTTCTGGATCGATCACCTTCGAGATATTGCATTGAGGAATGCACATAGCTTCACAATGGCTAATCGGACGTTTTCGGTAGAAGCCCCTCAATGCAACCGGAAGCGGTTGCGTCATAATCACGTGGCAGTCATGAGACTTTAGGTTACGGAACTTTTTCTCCGGCATATTTATTATTCCCTTTATATTCGACGAGAAGCGGTCGGGACCTTCATCTTGAGCAGGCATTGAAAGAATATTTCTTTCTCCTCTTTCGTAAGAGCATAGCTGGCGGGACCTTCATATCGCTTGGAGGCATGCCCTCTTTTCGTGCAAGCGTTGCAGGTCCTCTCGTGCCTCGGGTGTATCTTTTGTCTTCCCATACACGCCCCAGAAGCCTAGCAGGTTCACGCAAAGGTTCTTCGTCACGTGCATCACGTCGATCGAAGAGCGGACCTCTAGGTCTTTCCAAAGAGGGTAGGTCCCAAAATATAGATTTCTTCTTCCACATGGGTGCGTGATTCTCAGCGTCATTCGGAACAGCTAGTCCGCCGGGACCCTTCCCAAAGATTACGTGTAAATCATTGACCATAGCAAGTACGTGATCACCGGTAAATTTAACCTCTCGACAATAGGGTCGGTTGGAATTTCCGGTTCAACAACCTCCTAGATAAATAAAATCTATGTCACGTTGGTCGGCATAATTTTCTTAAACAATAAATGAACCAATAGTTATGAAAAGATAATATATACCACATCCGAATCATAGACAGGACGAGGGCCGACGGGGGCGGATACCAAAACCATCGCACTATGTAAGATGCAATAATAAAAGTAAGAAAATAATACAAGTATCTATCTAAACATACAAGTAAGAATGTTTTTCCTTTCAGAAAGAAGATAAGAACAAGAGGCTCACCACGGTGGTGCCGGTGATGAGATCGGCGCGGGTGATCGACGGCGGTGAAGACGGGGACGGGGCGTGACGGACCGCTAAACCTAGATAAATCTTGAGGAAAACGGAGCTTGGCGGTCGAGCTTGGAGAGGAGAAACCTTAAGTGGTGTGGCTCAGGCATTCCATCGAACACCTTGTGTGCATAGGAGGTGAGCTAGAGCACCACCAAGCCCTCTCCCCCTCGGCCAAAAAAAACAGAGCAATCGTGCTCGCTCTTGCGGAGGGGGGTATATATCGGCACCACTATTGGTCCCGGTTGGTGGCATGAATCGGGACTATAGGGAAACCTTTGGTCCCGGTTCATGCCACCAACCGGGACCAATAGTGGTGGGCCAGGAGCCAGGCCCATTGGTCCCGGTTCGTCCCACCAACCGGGACCAAAAGGTCCGGACGAACCGGGACCAATGGCCCACGTGGCCCGGCCGGCCCCCAGGGCTCACGAACCGGGGCAAATAGCTCCATTGGTCCCGGTTCTGGATTGAACCGGGACTAATGGGCTGAACTGGCCTGGGCCATTGCCCCCTTTTCTACTAGTGCTCCCAAATTGCCATGTCAGCCTCTAACCTTTGCACCCTTCCTAGCAAACCGTTGTTTGGCTATTTTACCGCTTTTGCTCAGCCCCTCTTATAGCATTGTTAGTTGCAGGTGAAGTTGAAGATTGCTCAATGTTGGAACAGGATTATTTTGGGATATCACAATATGTCTTATTTAATTAATGCATCTATATACCTGGTAAAGAGTGGAAGGCTCGGCCTTATGCCTGGTGTTTTGTTCCACTCTTGCCGCCTTAGTTTCTGTCATACCGGTGTTATGTTCCTTGATTTTGTGTCCTTACGTGGTCGGGTTTATGGGAACCCCTTGATAGTTTGCTTTGAATAAAACTCCTCCAACAAGGCCCAACCTTGGTTTTACATTTGCCTAACAACCTACTAACTTTCCCTCGGGAGTTATAAACCCGAGCGTCTTCTTTATTTTAACCCCCCCAGGCCAGTGCTTCTCTAAGTGTTGGTCCGGACTAGAGCCACTTGCAGCGCCACCTTGGGGAAACTTGAGGGCTGGTTTTAGCTGCACATAGTGTTCATCCGGTGTGCCCCGAGAACGAGATATGTGCAGCTCCTATCGGGATATGTCGGCACATCCGAGCTGTCTTGCTGGTCTTGTTTTACCATTGTCGAAATGTCTTGTAACCGCGATTCCAAGGCTGATCGGGTCTTTCCGGGAGAAGGAATATCCTTCGTTGATCATGAGAGCTTGTGATGGGCTAAGTTGGGACACCCCTGCAGGGTTTAAACTTTCGAGAGCCGTGCCCGCGGTTATGTGGCAGATGGGAATTTGTTAATATCCGGTTGTAGAGAACTTGACACTTGACTTAATTAAAATGCATCAACCGTGTTTTTAGCCGTGATGGTCTCTTTTCGGCGGAGTCCGAGAAGTGAACACGGTTTGGGTTATGATTGAACGTAAGAAGTTTCAGGATCACTTCTTGATCACTTCTAGTTTCACGACCATTGCGTACTTTCCCATCTTACTCTTGTATTCGTACCTTAGCCACCATATTTGCTTAGCGCTTGCTGCAACTCCACCTCATTACCACATCCTACCCATAAGCTTAAATAGTCTTGATCTCCCGGGTTTTGAGACTGTTGAGTCCTTGTGACTGACAGATACTTCCAAAACAGTTGCAGGTGCCGATGATACCAGTGCAGGGGATGCTACCGAACTCAAGTGGTAGTTCGACGAGGACCTTGCTCGTTACTATGTTTCGTTTCCTAATGATCAGTAGCGGAGCCCAGTTGGGATGATCGGGGATCTAGCATTTGGGGTTATCTTCTTTTCATTTGGATTTGTCTGTAGCCGGACTATGTGTGTACTCTGATTGATGTATGATTTATTTAAGTACTTGTGTGAAGTGGCGATTGTAAGCCAACTCTTTATCCCTTTCTTGTTCATTACATGGGATTGTGTGAAGATGACCCTTCTTGTGAAACAACCACAATGCGGTTATGCCTCGAAGTCGTGGCTCGACACGTGGGAGATATAGCCGCATCGTGGGCATTACAGCATGCATGACAAAAACATGACCTACTGTGACAAACACGTATCATCAAAGAAGTGTATTTTTTTGTAGTGAACCCAAGCTTATGAAAATGCCAAGTTATTTAAAGAAAAAGTTAAAAGATGCCACGATAAAAGAATCCAAAAGTGTGAGTTCAATGTTGGACAATATGTTCTTTTGTACAACTCTCATTTCAGATTCTTTGCAGGAAAACTCCTCTCCAAATGGGAAGGACCCTATGTTATCGAGGAGGTTTATCCGTCTGGAGCCATCAAAATAAATAATGTCGAAGGTACTAACCCGAAGGTTGTTAATGGGCAACGAATAAAACATCATATCTCAGGTACGCACATTAATGTTGAAAGCAATGTTATCCAAACTATGACACCAGAAGAACACATAAAAGAAACATTCCAGAACACTCTACAATCGTGAAAAAGAGAAGGTACGTGATACGGTAATTAAACAGACTCCTAAAATTCTGCAAAAATATTTTTTGTCAGTTTTGGAATATTTAAAAAATTAGGAAAATAAGAAACTACCAGGAAGGTGACCCTGGTGGGCACAAGACAGGCGGGTTGTGCCCACCTCGGGTACCTTCTAGACTCCGTTTTTCTTCCATTTGCTTGTTTCCCAAGATAAAAAATCTTTATATACCCCCCGAACCTATTGACCACCGCATCATGGATAAATCTCCTATTTTCTTTTCTTGCTGTTTTCGGTCAGATCTGTCAACCCAAGCATCATGTCTTCTTCTTCCTCGAACAATATGGAAGAGGATGCTTGGTTGATGAAGATCGAGCTGAAGAGAGAAAATCCCATAGAAGCCGTCAAAGGGGACAAGAACAAGGATGCTACCGGATATCAAATGTTGGTGGTTGAGCAGCCATGGCATGTCGAAGAAGATATCCTTAAACCTTACTATGATCATCTCATCCTCACCGAGATCGGAGCTTTTTGGGTCATCGAAACGGTTCGTGCACAAAATAAATATCTCACCAGTGAAAATATTCTGTTGCAAGAGCACATCATCATCTTCCGGAGCGTTACCCGTAGATTGGAGAATCTCTTGATCATGAAGGACAAGAATGCTACCAGTTCTTCACCACCACCTACTTCTTCATCACCAAAAGAAAATTGAGTATCGGGTATGGGCACTCCCCTTGGCTTCCTCCAAGCTTGGGGGAGGTGCCCCGGTATCGTATCACCTCAACTATCTTTTGCCTTTATTTATCTTACTTCGATCCATAGTTATCTTTTGCTTTAGATGAATAGAAGTTTAGTTTGATCCTTTCTCTTCGAGAGTTTGCTTAGTGATCTATCTTTGTAATCGTGTGCGAGATATATGATAAAGTTTAGTTTGAGTTCTGCTTTCTTTACTTTCATGTTTCAATAAAATGAAAGGAAATAAATAAAAAGATCATATGCTAATCTTATGGTAAGTAATGACACCACATAAGGAAAAGTATAAGTAGAAAATTTTATTGGAGATTGACAAACATAACATTGGTCAATGATGCAATTCATGAAATAATTAATAAGGCAAGAGAAGATTCACATGCAAATACACTCTCTTGTAATCTTTTGTGATTGTGAGCCCCATCAAAATATATATTCCAAAATTGTTGACGTTGGACAAGGAAGACAACGTAATGATCTATGTCACAGAGAAGTTATATTGTCATAGGTCCTTCAACATGTGGTGCTTGCCCCCAATCTTTGCTAGCCAAAAATTTCGCACTAAGTAGAGATACTACTTGTGCATCCAAAACCCTAAAACCCAAATCTTATTTTCTAGCGTCCAGCATACCTACCTATGGATTGAGTAAGAACCTTCAAGTAAGTTGTCATCAGTGCAATAAGGCAATAAAAATTGCTTCTAAAAGTGTTAGATCATTTACTATAAGAGTGACAGACTACATAATAAAGGTTGCAATCACAAGGGGCAATATAACGTGACGTTCTTTTGCACTAAGGGATTGAGCATACAAACAAAAAGCGCATGGCAACCACTGCTTCCCTCTGCGAAGGGCCTATCTTTTACTCTTATGAATTTACTTTTATGCAAGAGTCAAAGTTCTTCCTTCTATTACTTTTTATTTTGTCTTTTGGCAAGCATCATGTGGTGAGGAAAGATCTAGGCACATATATCCAATTGGATATGGGTAGCATGAGTTACTATTGTTGACATCACCCTTCAGGTGAATACGTTGGGAGGCGAAACAATAAGCCCCTATCTTTCTATGTGTCCGGTTGAAACGTTTTGCTCATGTGTATGCGGTGGGTAGTGTTAGCAATCATAGAAGAATATATGATGGTTGAGTATGTGGACTTGCCTAAAGGCTCCGATACGTGACCCTTCCTGAAAAGGTGATAAATTGTAGTTGCAAAGTTGACTGAGAACATAGTTTGGTGGTTTCTAATAGAGTTTATGCTTTATAGTTCGATGTTGTGATGAATTGTTACTTATTCATGAGAAGTCTATGATAAAAGTTCTATGATAAAACTATTGTGTTAAAGTTTGTTGTTGTTATAATAATATACATGAAGCTTCTATGTCCTTATTTTGTTTTTATCGACACCTCTCTCTCTAAGCATGTGGGCATGTTTTTCGATTTCGGTTTTCTCTTGAGGACAAGCAGGGTCTAAGCTTTGGGGAGTTGATACGTCCATTTTGCATCATGTTTACCTACTATTATTTATAATGGTTTTATGCATAATAACACTTTTTGGAGTAATTCTAATGCCTTTTCTCTCATAATATGCAAGGTTCACACAAAGAGGGAGAATTCCAACATCAAGAAATCTAGACTTGAAAAAGCTACGTCAGGCTACCTATTCTGCACAACTCCAAATGAGCTGAAACTTCACGAGGAATTTTTATGGAATAAATAAGAAATACTGGAGCAAATAACCACTGGAGGGGGGCCACCTGGTGAGGACAAGACACCAGGGCGCGCCTGGCCCCCCAGGCGCGCCCTGGTGGGTTATGCAAAGCCCAGCCCACCTCCGTTGCCCATCTTCTGGTATATAATCCATTTTGACCTAGAAAAATAAATAAGGGGATGAATTTCGGGATGAAGCGCCACCGTCTTGAGGCGGAACTTGGGCAGGAGCTCTTTCGCCCTTCGGCGGAGCGATTCTGCCGGGGGAACTTCCCTCCCGGAGGGGGGAATCATCATCATCATCATCACCAACAACTCTCCCATCTCGGGGAGGGCAATATCCATCAACATATTCAATAGCACCATCCCCTCTCAAACCCTAGTTCGTCTCTTGTGTTCATTCTTTGTACCGGAACTATAGATTGGTACTTGTGGGTGACTAATTGTGTTGATTACATCTTGTAGTTTATTACTATATGGTTTATTTGGTGGAACATTATATGTTCAGATCCAATATGCTATTTAATACCCCTCTGATCTTGAGCATGATTATCATTTGTGAGTAGTTACTTTTGTTCTTGAGGTCACGGGAGAAATCTTGGTGCAAGTAATCATGTGAATTTATATGTGTTTGATATTTTGATGGTATGTATGTTGTGATTCCCTTATTTTTGTCATGTGAATGTCGACTACATGACACTTCACCATATTTAGGCCTAAGGGAATGCATTGTGGAGTACTTATTAGATGATGGGTTGCGAGAGTGACAGAATCTTAAACCCTAGTTTATGCGCTATTCCATAAGGGACCGATTGGATCCAAAAGTTTAATGCTATGGTTAGAATTTATTTGTAATACTTTTCTCGTAGTTGCAGATGCTTGCGAGAGGGTTAATCATAAGTAGGAGGTTTGTTCAAGTAAGAACAACACATAAGCATTAAGTTTCACTCTTGGGAAAATTACATCAGACAGTAGACATGTTTCTTTTATCACCACATATTTTCACATATGTTGGGTATTGAATTTTGTTTGACTAATCTTCAGATATAAAATATACCATCCAGCTGATTACTGATCACTACCCAATTTAACCACATATGTTACAGTCTGCTATAGCTAAAATCAGGCACCAAGCATTAGGAGTAAAATCCATGTTGTACTTTTAGATATTTGCAATCCAAATTACTCAATTAGCAAACAATCATATATAAAATATATACATGTATCAGTACTCATATATGTAGTAGTAGGAAGTGCACTTAGATGAAAACAAATCCATTTAATCCTTAAAAGCTACGTCATTTAATTTAGTAAGATGTGCCACAATTGTTTCAGTTTCATAACCATGGAAAGGATCATATTTTACCAAAGTAACAATTTTAGGAACAACCGAGAATTCATAATCCTTATCAGTAGCAAAGATAGGAGAAGTAGCAAATTTTAGATCATATTTCATTCTCTATCATAGCCTTTTCTTTCAACTTACTCAGTAATTTCTTAAGATCTTCTCTATCATTAAAAGCAAGAAATTGTCTAGCAATCTTCCTATCCATAACATAACCCTCAGCTACCTTAGGCATTTCAAATATAGTAGGAGAGCTACGCATAATATGTGAATCATAATTTTTATCAGTTTCAGCATTCTCAAATTCTTTAGCTTTAGCAATTCTTTCATCAAGAAATTCACTTAGTGGCATAGTTTCATTAAGTAGAGTACTAGCATCATCACGAGTATCATTTATAACAGAAGTAGTATCATCAGTTACTTGCAACATATTAGATTGAATAGCAGGTGGCGGTGTCGCAAGCCTACTTAAACAGAAGGTGAATCAAGTGCAGAGCTACATGGCAATTCCTTACCTCCCCTCGTATTAGAGGATACGATATTCGTCATAGAGTATTTCAGATTCTTTATAGTGATAAATAGATTTATAATTCCCAAGTGAACTCAATAAATAGAGCTATGCTCCCCGGCAATGGCACCAGAAAAAGGTCTTGATAACCCACAAGTATAGGGATCGCGATAGTCTTTGAGGGTAGTATTTCACCCAAATTTATTGATTTGACCCAAGGGGAGCCAAACAATATTTATGAGCCTTAGCAGTTTAGTTGTCAATTCAACCACACCTGCAGAATAATATTTCTACAAAGAAGTGTTTAATAGCACAGTAGTATGATGGTTTGATAGTAGCGGTAACAACAACAACAACAACAACAACAACAGTAACACTGACAGTAATAGTAGCAGTTTTGTAGTGATTGTAACAGCATCAGCAACAATAGTAGTAACTGATATGTCTCCAACGTATCTATAATTTTTTTTGTTCCATGTTGTTATATTATTATGCCTGGATGTTTTACAATCATTTTATAGCAATTTTATATCATTTTTTGGGACTAACCTATTGACGTAATGACTTTTTGCGGTGTGATATAAAATTACGTCAATAGGTTTCTTCTCTGTAGAAAGCATAATAATATAACAAGAGACAAAGTGTGATTGTAATAGTGTCATTACGTCAATAGGTTAACAGGTTTCTTCTCTGTGGACTAACCTATTGACGTAATAGCGTCATTACGTAAATAGGTTTCTTCTCTGCGGACTAACCTATTGACGTAATAGCCATCTAGCTACTGCCTACGGACCCATAGGTCTATTTGATGTAATGACTTTTTGCGGTGCGTTTCTTGGGATCCGACGAATTGTGACTTTATGATCAGATCTATATCCATGAATATTATTTGAGTCTTCTTTGATCTCTTATATGCATGATTATTTATAGCCTCGTATTTCTTCCCTGAATCTTTGGTTTAGTTTGGCCAACTAGAGTGATTTTTCTTGCAATGGGAAGAGGTACTTTGTGATGGGTTCAATCTTGCGGTGTCCTCACCCAGTGACAGAAGGGGTAGCGAGGCGCGTATTGATCGTTGCTATTAAGTATAAAAAGATGGGGTCTATTCCTACATGAATAGATCTTGTCTAAATCATGTCATCGTTCTTATTGCATTACTCCATTTCTTCATGAACTTAATACACTAGATGCATGCTGGATAGCGGTCGATGTGTCGAGTAATAGTAGTAGATGCAAGCATGAGTCGGTCTACTAATCTTGGACATGATGCCTATATACATGATCATTGCCTTGGATATCATCATAATTATTTGCTTTTCTATCAATTGCCCAACAATAGTTTGTTTACCCACCGTATGCTATTTTCTCGAGAGAAGCCACTAGTGAAATCTACGGGCCCCTGGTCTATCTTTTATCATATTGTTTTCATATCTACTATTCCAAAAAACCAAAAATACCTTTTTTCACTTTTTCTTTACTTATTTTATTTTGTGTTTTTGTAAGATCTATTAACCCAATCTCATACAACTTAATCTATCTTTTTACCGTGGAGGGATTTGACAACCCCTCTTACGCATCGGGTTGCAAGTATTTGTTATTTGTGTGCAGGTGCTGTTTACATAGTGTTGCTTGGTTCTCCTACTAGATTAGTAACCTTGGTTTAATAACTGAGGGAAATACCTACCATAGTTGTACTGCATGACACCTTCCTCTTTGGGGAAATACTGATGCAGTTTCAAGCCGCACCAGTAACTTAGCAAAGATCAATATGAGAAAATCAGCATAGGCATTGGATCAGCGATGGATATTTGTGTGGATGACATTCATCATGTAACAGTCACAACCTAGAGCAATAGACAATAGCTCCAATTCATCAATTTAGTGTAGGCATGTATTGAGTATATAGTCATACGTGCTTATAGTAAAAGTTTGCATGCCATATTTTGTCCTACCCTCCCGGAGCAGCAGGGTCCATAAGGAAATCTAAGGGATATTAAGGCCTCCTTTTAACAGAGAACCAGAATAAAGCATTAACACATAGTGAATACATGAACTCCTCCAATTAGAGTCATCCCCGAAGAGTATCCCAATTATTGTCACCTCGGGGTCTACTGTTAAGAACAATAACATGTGCATACAACTAGCAGATGGGATCAAGAACTCAAATATATTGATGATAACATAGAGGGTTCAGATTAGAAATCATGGCACTCGGTCCCTAGTGACAAGCAATAAACATGGCAAAATCATGGCAACATCAATCTCATAACATAGTGGATACGAGGGATGAAGCCCTAATAAAATTGACCAATTATATGATAAATCTCATCCAACTCCATCACTGTCTAGCAAGAGTACGAAGGTATTACTCACTCCAGGTGGTGAGCATCATGGAATTGTTGATAAAGGAGGGTTGTTGATGATGACGACGATGAACCCCCCCTCTCTAGAGCCTCGAACAAACTCCATAACAGCCCTCCAGTTAAAGAATAGGAGGTGGCGATGGCTCCGTATCACAAAACACAATGAAAGTACTTCTCTTTTTCGCAGGAAAACAAAATTTATAGGCTTGGAATTAGGTTAGACATCCGCTTGTGGGACCCACAAGGCATCGGGGCTTGGCCTAGGGGTAGGCACGCCCTATTGCCTTGTTAGCGACTGGTGGCCCTTCTCCGGTGGATCTTTGTTCCAATATTTTTTTATTTATTCAATAAAAATCTCCGTAAAGTTTCATCCGATTCCGAGAACTTCTATTTCTGCACAAAAACAATCACTACAAGAAATATGTCAACTAGTGACCTTTTGTCAGTGACCCTGGAAGAATTGGTCATAGATCTATGACCATTTTAGACCAATTGGTCAAAAGCTGTTCGAGGGCTCCAAATCCTAAACCATTGCGACCATTTTGGTCGAAGGTCGTAATTTCCTTACGAAAAGGTCACAAAGCAAGCGATGCTAGTCCATTGCCTTATTTCCAGTTGTTAATGACCAATATAGATGGTCATAGCCTTATAGATTGTGGTGGGTTGTGATGACTAGGCACCATCTCATCAGTTTTGCCTATGTGTCATGTCCATGTGGCGGTTTTGCCCTAGGTTGTGAAGCAACCTATATTTCTATTATTCCCAAAATTCCCAAAAAAATCTCATAAATTCTTTGGGTCATATCTTCGTCAAATATGTAAAAACCTTCCTTGCCTAGTTCAAAAATAATTCAAAAATATTCATTTTCCTATTCTGATCAGAGCAGCACTTTGTGAAAGAAGTACCACTTTGGCATGTCCAAATGGTATCCATTTTCTACAGTGCTTTCCTATGCCCAAATAACCATTCTCCACCAAATGCTAACTCAATCCATTCATTATTTTGAGCCCAGCTTCAACATTCGTATTTATGTCCAGTGTGGTACTTTGTAAAGCAAGTACCACCTAGGCTCCTCCTTTTGAGGTGAAAATTTGTGAAGACGGTCTTCTTAGTAACTGATCATCCTCAGCCAAAACTCACGCCCATTAGCCATGTGCATTTCCCGTCTGCATAAATCAAACTCTTGGCTGCTTATTCATGTTTGAGCATCGATCGGTCTCCTCGTGAGAATCTTATGTTGTGATTTTCTTCCTAGCACCTACCTGGGGAGTGCCCAACCCACTAGACATGCCTAGGCCTCCCAGAACACATGGCAATGCCACGGTCACGCGGTGACCACGCGGCGGGCATGCGAGTTTATGCGCTCTAGTGTTGGAGCCCTCGGCCACCATCCAAACCTCGATGTCTCGCCATCAAACCATGTATTTCTGATTAAGTAGATACTTATTTACCTAGAAATGATTTTTGTAAAAAATAAAGAGCAAACTATGAGGCAGCTGCAGTTAAAATTTGACCCGCTTCTAAATTTGAATCGACGGAATTTGTCTTTTTCACCAGAGGTGGATCAAAATTTTGACACCCAACCATTTTGTCAATTGTGCATTATATATGGCCTAGTATTTTATAAAATTGATTTGGTCCATTTTTGCAACAATTATTTGGTAGTTCCTTCACAAAAAAACCTCCTTTTGGGCACTCGGAAAATGAAAAATGAAATTTCCGTGCAAAGAAATATAAAACTTCCTTAGGCAACATTGTTTTCCATTCCAATATGCACCCTCGTGCACAATATGAGATCATTTGAACAAACTATGCCATGAATGTGGCCATAAGATTGATCATTTGGCTTGAAAGCCATTGATCTCCACACGTGATAGCTCGTTTCTGAGAACACTTTTTTTAAAATAATTACCGTATTACAAGTTTATTATTTTTCCTGGGAACTTGGCCACATATAATGACACAATGCGAATGTTTTCCAATTTTTTGAATTTTTTTGAATTTTTTATGCCCGTTTCAAAATGCGGTCAAAACGGCGGGCTTGACCGTTCCTAGCTAGTGGTTGAATCTTGGAATTTTTTTGGTGTCTCTCTGATAAAATAGATACTTATGTACCTATAAATGATTTTTGGAAAAAATAAAGAGCAAACTACAAGGCAGCTGTAGTTCAAATTTGACCCGCTTCCACCTGAATCGGCGAGAATTTATCTTTTTCACCAGAGGTGGATCAAAACTTTTTACACCCAACCACTTGGTCAATTGTGCATTAAATATGGCCTAGTATTTTATAAAAATGATTTGGTCCAATTTTGCAACAATTATTTGGGAGGCCCTTCACAATAAAACCTCCTTTTGGGCACTCGAAAAATGGAAAATGTTTTTTTCATCCAAAGAAAATGAAAACTTCCTTAGGCAACATTGTTTGCCATTCCAATATGCACCCTTGTGCACAATATGAGATCATTTAAGCAAACTATGCCATGAATGTGGCCATAAGATTGATCATTTGGCTTGAAAGCCATTGATCTCCACACGTGATAACTCGTTCTGAGAACACCTTTTTAAAATAATTGCCGTATTACAAGTTTATTATTTTTCCTGGGAACTTGGCCACATATAATGACACAATGCGAAGGTTTTCCAATTTTTTGAATTTTTTTGAATTTTTTATGCCCGTTTGAAAATGCGGTCAAAACGGCGGGCTTGACCGTTCCTAGCTAGTGGTTCAATCTTGGAATTTTTTGGTGTTTCTATGATTAAATAGATCCTTATGTACCTAGAAATGATTTTTGGAAAAAATAAAGAGCAAACTATGAGGCAGCTACAGTTCAAATTTGACCCGTTTCCAACTGAATCGACGGCAATTTGTCTTTTTCACGAGAGGTGGATCAAAACTTTTTTCACCCAACCATTCGGTCAATTGTGCATTATATATGGCCTAGTATTTTAGTAAAATGATTTGGTCCAATTTTGCAACAACTATTTGGGAGGCCCTTCACAAAAAAACCTCCTTTTGGGCACTCGAAAAATGGAAAATGGTTTTTTCGTCCAAAGAAAATGAAAACTTCCTTAGGCAACATTGTTTGCCATTCCAATATGCACCCTTGTGCACAATATGAGATCATTTAAGAAAACTATGCCATGAATCTGGCCATAAGATTGATCATTTGGCTTGAAAGCCATTGATCTCCACACGTGATAGCTCGTTTTTGAGAACACCTTTTTAAAATAATTGCCGTATTACAAGTTTATTATTTTCACGGAACTTGGCCACATATAATGACACAATGGGAAGGTTTTCTAATTTTTGATTTTTTGAATTTGTTATGCCCGTTTCAAAATGCGGTCAAAACGACGGGCTTGACCGTTCCTAGCTAGTGGTTGAATCTTGGAAAACTTTTGATGTTTCTCTGATTAAATAGGTACTTATTTACCTAGAAATGATTTTTGGCAAAAATAAATAGCAAACTATGAGGCAGCTGCAGTTCAAATTTGACTCGCTTCCTGCTGGATCGGTAAAATTTGTCTTTTCACCGAGAGATGGACCAAAGCTTTTGACACCCAACCATTTGGTCATTTATGCATTAAATATGGCCTGGTATTTTAAAAATTGATTTGGTCCAATTTTGCAATAAATATATTGTAGACCCTTCACAAAAAAACTCATTTTGTGCGCTTGAAAAATTAAAAATGAATTTTTAGCCAACTACGACCAATTTTTTAGTCAACTACGACCTATTTAGAAGGTCATAACATCGTTCGTGTGTACTGCATTTTGATTGGTCCGTTGGAGCTTCACGCGGATCATGCATGGAACTCCGTCGGATGACCGCGGATCGAACGGTAGTCCTCAGCCCAAGCCCACATAAGCCGAAACCCTAGCTCTCAGGATGCTCGTGGACTTTTTCCATCCACCCCCCCGCCTCCTTTCTTTCTCCCCTCCCTCTCTTCTCCTTCCTCTTTCCCCTCCGCCAAGACGCCCCATCGCCGCCACAAGACGCCCTCACCTCCTCCGAGACCGCCGGAGACCCCACCCTCTCCTCTACCCCACCACCGCCGGTGCCCCCAAGCCTCTACCACCACCGCCGCCGGCGCGCCGGAGACCGCGCGCGCCTTCTCCTTCTTTCCCAAGCGCCTGAAACCCTAGCCCGCGGCGCAACCATGTCGACCGAGCTCTGGATCCGCGGGCTGGAGGTGCAGCACCGGATCCTCCCTCCCCTCCCCTGCACCGTCCGCCTCCTCCTTCCCTTCCCCTACGCCGTCTCCATCGCGCTCGACGACTTCCTCCATCGTCTTGGGCTGGCGCCCGCCCCGCCGCTCCCGACGGGGAGCGCTGCTCCGAGTGGCTGGAGCTGGCGCTGGCGGTCAGCGCTGCTGTGCAGTCGCAGGTCGCGCTCGGCCACGACCTCTCGGCGCGCATCCGCCAGATCAAGAAGCGGCTCGACGAGATCTCCGCCAACCGCGCCGCCTACCACATCGAGCACGCGCCCTCGCCCGCCTAGGCCGCCTCCTCCGCCACCACCCTCGCCGCCTGGTACGCACGCACCCACACTCCCAAAATTACTTGTTTTCTTCTACTCTGGTTCTTTCTTTCAGATAAAATCAACACCCAAAAGCAGAGACAAAATTAAGAACGAGAAAGAAGTGCTTGGTCAGGATCTATGACTAGCCTAGTATGTGATGCTTTGCATACTTTCGTCTCAGAATCATGAAGTTAATCGCGAGTTTGCTCCTGGATTCGTGGTTAATCGCGAGTTTGCGACCCAGATCCTGTTACTATTTTCGTAATTAAGTAGCAATCGATTCCTGCAATTTGTTAGGGTTGATAAGAATATTTCTGTTGAACGATGTCGCTAGATTCTTGGACACAAGGTTGTGGCTGGCTAACCATGACCTTTCCTCTTGTGCTTAGTTTGTGCCTCAACTACTGCTTTCTACGCCATTTGCGATTTGTTCTTTGTGCCACTCCCCCACCACCGGCCAAAGATGCGTAACGAGGTGGGTGACATGGTGGACCTCTACGTCCCAGGAAGTGGTATGCACACCCTCTTTAGTCCGATGGTGTGTGTTTTGCCTTTGGTGGATGTGTGCTAATCATTTTCTTCTGCTTCTTGCAGCTCGGCCACCAATAGGATCATCATGGCCAAGGACCACGCCTCTGTCCAGATCATCATTGGTCACGTTGATGAGAATGGCCTCTATGATGGCCGCTTCACCACCTTTGCTCTTTACGGGTTCGTCAGGTGCTCGGGTAAGCATCTTTCTTGGGTAGTGATTGAACTATGTGTGTGGTCACAAGTTTACTCTCATCAAATTTCTATTTTCAAGGATCATGTTACTCTAAGCTCAGTCGTATCTTAAAAGGAAATGGAACACTTGTTTGTTCTGAGATTTCTTCCTTGATTATTGTGCTGTATTTTATCTTCGCTTTTTGGTGTGTTACCTTGCAGGTCATTGTTGTGAAGGCCCCACAGAAGGCGTGGGGGATTTGGCACAAGGCCGGTGATCGAGTCTATGCTCTCTCCTCCATGGAAAGACCTATGTTCAACTTGCTTGAATGAACAGTGTGTGTGGAACAGATTCTTGTCTGAATTCTCTTCTTGTGGGATGAACTTGCTTGTAGTATCTTGGAGTATCAACTTGGAGCATCTGGTTAGAGTAGCATCTTAAAACACATTCGATTACTCCAAGATCGATAGAGTGCAGTAGCATCTTGCAAAATGGAGTAGTTAGAGTAGCATCTTCGATTAACTAAATTGATGATTACTGCTGTTAAATTGGGACTTGCAAGCTGTTAAATTACTGATGAGTATTTCTTGAACTGTGTTGTATTTCCTGTGACTAAATAGTGAATCTAGTTACAACAAAGCATGCCAGTACTTGTATTTGGTGGAGTAGTTTGACAGTGAGGATCAGTGATGTTCCCAATTAATTTGGTGTAGTTTTGATAGTTAGAGTAGCATGTTGGAGTAGGGTAGTCCACATTTGTCTACATTAGACATGATTATTCCGATTAGTCCACATTTCATATTATTCTTGGAGCCTTTGTACTATAGCAAAGAAGATTGTCTTGTAGCTGACAACATGAGTAAACTGAATACTCCTTCATATGCTTGGTTCCTTCTTATTCTTCCTCAGATTGTGAAAATGGATTCATTCCTTCTTATGGACTGCCTTTGTCTTTGTAGTATAGGTCATCTTCAATTAATACTCCAAAATTTATCAAGATTGGAGTATTGATTGTTTCCAAATCAATACTCTGGGCATCATTCATGGCTGTCTAGTAGTCGACATACTTACGGTTCCATTTAGTGTATGCAGTAGCAGCTGACTTAAGTGTAATGGAGTTGTTTTGTTACTCTATGCCTACTTCGTTAGAGTTGGCATCATCTAGATTGTCGTTTATAGCGTAAACGCCTTCACTATTATTGCTCTGAACCTCTGATCCACGATCTTTGATTGTATTTGTCTTGATGGAATTACATGCAACATGGTGACTCTAGTGCAGTAGCGTTGGCCATCCTCTTCGAGGCTGTGTTTAGGTGATAACTCGGGTAGCCATGACACTACTACGGCTGATTAGTGCCCGATGGCATGTTTGTAATATTTATATGCATTTTACTTGTAGAAATAATGCTCATGGTATATTTATATGTCTGCGATTGCATGTTCTTTTTGGTCTGTACAGAATCTTGATATGGTGTTTTGGCAGCTGTGATATTAGATTGCACTTCTTTATGTGATTTACTCATGTTGGTACTACTTGTTAAGTGATTGCTCTGTAACTTGTCTTTTTCGGAACAGTTTGCTTGGTCTTTCATATCTGACTATGTAATGTAGAAGCTCTACTTCATCCTAATAGTTGCATGTAGCGTTGTGCTACTATCTGTGTGATGCTAAACAATATGCTCTTAATCTGTTGATATATTCTCAAGTGTTGTTCACCATTTACATTGTTTTTACATTTGCTATATTCACAAATAGTAGTAGTGTCTGGTCTAGATAAGCAAACAAGGTATGACCTATGTAGTTGTTCATCTGAATTGTTTGTTTCTATGCGGTGTAGGACGAGCTGAAGCAGGACAACCTGGAGCGGAAGAACTTTGAGGGCAAGATCAAGGAGAACCAGGAGACGATCACCGGTTACCTCATCCTCGTCGGCATGCTTGGCTTCTTTGGCAGTCCCCTCTTTGGCTCCGACCAACTTACTTCTGTCGCTGGCTAGCAGCATTTCCAGGTAGAGTTGCGTCCTGCTCTCTTGCCCTCCGTTTAGTTTGCATGGTGGCATCCTGAGCTCGCACTGTAAAATATGCTTTGCCTTCTTCCTGGGCTGGCACTCTAAATTTTGTTGTCTTGTTGATAATGCCATATGTCCTAAGCAATCATATTACATTTCTGTTTGTATGGCAATATAAAAAATATTGATGTTGTCGTAATTTTCATTATGTGTGCCTTTCATTTCTTTATTTTGATTGTTTCCCTTGTATTCTATATGCTTCTAATGGTCGATCCTTACAAAGATAGGTGTTGTGTTCTGGAAGATGAAAGAGGAAGAAAATCTATTTTTGTTGAACTAAATTTTTTGTATTCTGTTTTGTTCTATGTATGATTGATAGTTTTGTATAGGAACATGTGATACTATTTTTCAGGGCTTCATGGCCTGTGATATAAACATATTTAGTGATGAATTATGAAATTATTTGCAAAATTTATTCAAAAGGAGAATCATTTGTATGAATATGGGCTGCATATATGTGAATGGGCTGAAAAGTATACTGGACCAACTCCAAGATAGAATTATTATTTGACTGTATAAAAAGGCTGAATGTAAACAAGAAAATGGGCTGCACAAAATAGTACCTATATTATTGAAAGGCCAAACGTGCATAGAAGTTGATGGGCTGAATAGTAGGGCTTGGCCCATGAAGCTAACAAAAATTGATGAAAAAATACACTAAATTGGCTGAATTAATGGGCTCGGCCCATATAAACACCCAACTGGACCGGGCCGATTCTAATTTTTGACCTTTTGAATTGGTCGTAATTTTGCCACGTCAGATTGCCACGTCGGATCCGACGTGGCCTAGGCAGACAGCTAGTGACCAAAACAAAAGGTCATGTGTTCAACGACCTTCTGTTTTGGTCGTAAACGTCTACGACCTTCTCACATAGAAGGTCCCTATAGTCAATTAACGACCCCCAGCTTTTGACCTTATGTTTTTGGTCACAAAAAGGTCACAAATTGAAAACTATGACCTTTTAGTGACCAATAGTGGAGGTCACTAGTTGACATATTTCTTGTAGTGAATGCCATGTCTGTTCTGCTGAAAACAACATCAGTCTTTGTTAGTTTCGTTCAAATCATGTAAATTAGAGTCCAAAACATGATCAAAAGTGTTTGGAAAAAGTAGATATGACGGAGAAGTATCCGACACACCTAAAGAAAATATGCTCAGAGTCCTCAAAGTCTAGGCACATGCAGCAGCGATTAGAGCCCGGCCCGTTGCGCTTGCAAATTTGGTCTGGGGCAGGCAGCCTGCCCCTAATAGCCTGTCACATGAAGATTTTAATCTTAGGGGGAACCTTGGCCTTCCAGATTGATAACCCACAAGTATTAGGGATCAGAATAGTTTTCGAGGGTAGAGTATTCAACCCAAATTTATAGATTCAACACAAGGGGAGCCAAAGAATATTTGCAAGTATTAGCAGCTGAGTTGTAAATTCAACCACACCTGGAGATTAATTATCTGCAGAAACATGATCAGTAGCAAAGTAGCATGATAGTTTTGGTAATAGTAGCAGCAGCAATAGTAACAGTAACAGTGATAGCAATGATTTTGTAGCAAGTGCAACAATAATGATAGCAGTAGTAACTTAGAAGAACAATATAAGAGAAATTCGTATGCATTGGATCGATGATTTGTTAGATGATATTCATCATGTGACAGTCATAACCTAGGGCGATACGATACTAGCTCTAGTTCATAAATATAATGTAGGCATGTATTCCGTAAATAGGCATACATGCTTATGGAAAGAACTTGCATGGCATCTTTTGTCCTACCCTCCCGTGGCAGCGGGGTCGTACTGGAAACTAAGCGATTTTAAGGCCTCCTTTTAATAGAGAACCGAAACAAAGCATTAACACATGGTGAATACGTTAACTCCTCAAACTAAGGTCATCACCGGGAGTGGTCCCGACTATTGTCATTCCGGGGTTGCCGGATCATAACACGTAGTAGGTGACTATAACTTGCAAGATCGGATCTAGAACATAGATATAATGATGATAACATAAACGGCTCAGATCTGAATCATGGCACCCGGGTCTAAAGTGACAAGCGTTAACATCACAAAGTCATAGCAACATCAATTTCAGAACATAATGGATACTAGGGATCAAGCCCTCACAAAACAAACTAGATTACATGATGAATCTCATCCAACTCCTCACCGACCTACGAGCCTACCAAGGAATTACTCACTCCTGGTGGGGAGCATCATGTAATTGGTGATGGGAAGGGTTGGTGATGATGAAGAGCTAAGACCCCCCTCTCCGGAGCCCCAAACAGACTCTAGATCTGGCCTCCCGATGAAGAATAGGAGGTGAGGGCGGCTCCGTCTCATGGAACTCAATAATTCTTTATCCCCCATTTTTTCTGGAAAAATAGGATTTCATAGCATCGGTTCCAGGGTCTGCGGGGCCACCAGGTGGGGACAACCCACCTGGGGGCGCTTAGAGGGAGGGCGCGCCCTGGTGGGTTGTGCCCACCCAGGTGCCGCCCGTCCGGTGGTTCTTGGCTCCAGACATTCTCTTTTATTGTATGAAATATCCTTGCAAAGTTTCGTTCCATTCCTAGAACTTTTATTTCTACACAAAAAACAACACCATGGTAGTTCTGCTGTAAACAGCATCAGTCCGGGTTAGTTTCATTCAAATCATGCAAATTAGAGTACAAAACAAGAGGAAAAGCGTTAGGAAAAGTAGATACGACGGAGACGTATCACAGATAGGTTTCAATTTGGATGTATTAGAGCCCGAGATCAACCTAGATTAGAGAGACTTAACCGAAAACTGGGCCGAACATGAATGTGGCCACGTCACTGAGTCCGTCTCCTTCGAGAGCATATGGAACATAGAAGTGAGGCAATGCCAGTCACCTAACTCTATAATAGAGAGGGAACGCCGGAATTCGAGGTCCCAATTATTCCGAAAAAGTTCTAAGATAGAAGCATCACAAGAGGCACAATATGAAAATAGAATTGAAAATGAAGGAAATATGCCCTAGAGCCAATAATAAAGTTGTTATTTATATTTCCTTATATCACTATAAATTTTTATTATTCATGCTAGAATTGTATTAACCGGAAACTTGATACATGTGTGGATACATAGACAAAACACAGTGTCCCTAATAAGCCTCTACTAGACTTGCTCATTGATAAAAGATGGTTAAGTTTCCTAACCATATACATGTGTTGTCATTTGATTAACGAGATCACATTATTAGGAGAATGATGTGATGGACAAGACCCACTCGTTAGCTTAACATAATGATTGTTAAGTTTTATTGCTATTGCTTTCTTCATGACTTATACATATTCCTTTGACTGTGAGATTATGCAACTCTCGAATACCCGGGGAAAAACTAGTGTGCTATCAAACGTCACAACGTAACTAGATGATTATAAAGATGCTCTACATGTGTCTCCGAAGGTGTTTGTTGGGTTGGCATAGATCGAGATTGAGATTTGTCACTCCGAGTATCGGAGAGGTATCTCTGGGCCCTCTCGGCAATGCGCATCATGATAAGCCTTGCAAGCAATGTAACTAATGAGTTAGTCACTACTAGGAAAAGGCCTACTAATGGCGCACCAGTTTTGCCTACTAATGGCGCATCACTGGTGCGCCATTACTAGAACGCCATTAGTAATTTTTACTAATGGCGCACTAATCGCCATTAGTATACGGTATACTAATGGCGCACCACCTTGCGCCATTAGTATAGGCCACAATGCGCCATTAGTATAGGCCACCGTGCGCCATTAGTATAGGCCACGGTGCGCCATTAGTATTTTTGAATTTTGAAGGCGGGAAAATAGTAGTGGTGCACCGTCTAACCCCACCGTCTGCGCCATTGCTATTTTTGAATTTTGAATTTGGATCTGGATCGTGATTTTTTGCCCATTTTTGGCTAGTTTTTTTGCTCGTTTTTGGCACGATATTATTTCAAATTTTGTTCCTGTTTTTGGATCTTGTACGTTCTTTTGCCGTGTTCTTTTGCGGAGAGGAGTTCACGGAGAGGAGGAGGAGGAGGTCACGGGAGAGGCGCCGCCTACATCACCGGAGAGGAGGAGGAGGTCGCGAGAGGAGTTCACCAAGCATCGGAGAGGAGGAAGGAGAAACCATGAGGGAATGGGAGGAGAGGAGGGTGGAGGAGCTCACCGGAGAGTTGGGAGGAGAAACCGTGAGGGGCGGGGAGGGGAGGAGTGGAGGGAGGAGGAGGTTCCCGGAGAGAAGGAGGTCGCCGGAGAGGAGGAGGAGGTCGCCGGAGAGGAGGAGGAGGTCGCCGGAGAGGAGAAGGAGGTCGCCGGAGAGGAGGAGGAGAAGGAGTGGAGGAGAGGAGAGGAGATGGAGTGGAGGAGAGGAGAGGAGGAGATGGAGTGGAGGAGAGGTGGAGTGGAGGAGGTGCGCCCAGCCATATATACGACCTAGTAATGGCGCACCGTGGGCAGGTGCGCCATTACTAACTTTTTTTTATTTTTTGACTTATTTTGAATTTTGAAGGCGGGAAGATACTAATGGCGCACCATGGGCGGTGCGCCATTAGTAACTTTTTTATTTTTGACTTATTTTGAATTTTGAAGGCGGGAAGATACTAATGGCGCACCATGGGCAGGTGCGCCATTAGTGAGTTTGAATTTTTTTGCCTCTCCAGATCTTAAAAGCCCCGTATCTTTTTTCTGTTATGTTTTTGAGGATTTTGAAAATGTTTAACGGGGTTCCCATTTTGAAAATTCGGGTGTAACTTTTCGAGTAGATGATTTTTCATATAAAAAACTTTTTCATCCGAGTTAGTATGCGCAAAAGTTATGCCCATTTTTACAAATTCTCGAGAGATTTTGCAAATGAAGTCGAAATTCATATTTGCAAATTTTCCCAATAAACTAGACCACATATCACATGGGAAACTTATTTTATTTTATTTTTTGACATTTTCATCATTTTCTTTTATTTTTTTTAAACTGAAAAGGCGATCCACCAGGGGGGGGGGGTGCATTCGGTGGAAGTGGTGGTTGTTACTAATGGCGCACCGTGGCATGGTGCGCCATTACTAGTTCAACTAGTAATGGCACACCACTCCCACGGTGCGCCATTAGTAGTTTTGACAAAAAATTTAAAAAAAAATTTAGTAATGGCGCACCCGCGATGTGGTGCGCCATTAGTATTTGGACACTAATGGCGTACCAACACATGGTGCGCCATTAGTATATAGTAATGGCACACCACATGTCTGGTGCGCCATTAGTGTCAATTCCACTATAGCCCTTTTCCTAGTAGTGAGTTGCGGGATGATGCATTACGAAACGAGTAAAGAGACTTTTCGGTAACAAGATTGAACTAGCTATAAAGATACCGACGACGAATCTCGGGAAAGTAACATACGGATTACAAAGGGAATAACATATGTTGTCACTACAGTCCGACTGATAAAGATCTTCGTAGAATATGTGGGTGCCAATATGAGCATCCAGGTTCCGCTATTGCTTATTGACCGGAGAGTTGTCTTGGTCATGTCTACATAGTTCTCGAACCAGTAGGGTCCGCACACTTAACGCTCGATGATGATTTGTATTATGAGTTATGTGTTTTGGTGACCGAAGGCTGTTCGGAGTCCTGGATGAGATCATGTACATGACGAGGAGTCTCAAAATGGTCGAGAGGTAAAGATTGATATATTGGAAGGTAGTATTCAGACATCGGAAGGGTTCCAGAGTGTATCGGGTACATACTGGAGTACCGGAGGGGTTGCCGGAACCCCCCGAGGAAAGATATGGGCCATATGGGCCATAGGAGGGAGGCTAACCAGCCCACAAGGGGCTGGTGCGCCCCCACAAGGGAGGAGGCCGAATTGGACTAGCGAAGGGGGCGCCACCCCCCTTTCCTTCTCCCTCTCCCTCTCCTCTCCCCCTTTCCCCCTCCATGAGAAGGAAAAAAGGGGAGGCCGAATTCTACTAGGACTGGAGTCCTAGTAGGACTCCCTTCTTGTTGGCGCGCCCCTTCTGGCCGGCCTCCTCCTCTCCTCCTTTGTATACGGGGGTAGGAGGGCACCCCAAAGCACATCAATTGTTCTCATAACCGTGTGTGGTGCCCCCCTCCACAGTTTACTCGTCCGGTCAAATTGTCGTAGTGCTGAGGCGAAGCCCAGTGCGGATCGTATCACCATCACCATCACCATGCCGTCGTGCTGATGAAACTCTCCCTCGACACTTTGCTGGATCAAGATTTCAAGGGACGTCATCGAGATGAACGTGTGCAGAACTCGAAGGCGCCGTACGTTCGGTGCTTGATCGGTTGGATCGCGAAGATGTTCGACTACATCAACCGTGTTAAGCTAATGCTTCCTCTTCGGTCTACGAGGGTACGTGGACACACTCTCCCCCCACTCATTGCTATGCATCTCCTATATATATCTTGCGTGAGCGTAGGATTTTTTTTTGAAATTGCGTGCTACGTTCCCCAACAGTGGCATCCGAGCCAGGTCTATGCGTACATGATATGCACGAGTAGAACACAAAGAGTTGTGGGCGGTGATCATCATACTTCTTACCACCGACATCTTATTTTGATTTGGCGGTATTGTTGGATAGAGCGGCTCGGACCAACCTTACATGACCATGTTCATGAGACCGGTTCCACCGACAGACATGCAACTAGTTTTGCATAAAGGTGGCTGGCGGGTGTCTGTTTCTCCAACTTTAGTTGAATCTAATTTGACTGCGGCCGGTCCTTGTGAAGGTTAAAATAGGAAACTCCATAAATCACCATTGTGGTTTTGTATGCGTAGGTAAGAACGGTTCTTACTAGAAGCCTGTAGCAGCCACGTAAAACTTGCAACAACAAAGTAGAGGGCGTCTAACTTGTTTTTGCAAGGCATGTTGTGATGTGATATGGTCAAGATATAATGTGATATACATTATTGTATGAGATGATCATGTTTTGTAGAAGTTATTCGCAACTAGCATGAGCCTTATGGTTGTCACTTTATCGTATGAAATGCAATCGTCATGTAGTTTTCTGTCACTTGTTACTATGGAAAGTAATTGTTTGAGGGGCTTGTTCGGGGTATCTTCACCCCGTCCAGTTGAGCCAAGAGTTGCTCCTCAACCTACTGAACCTACTGCATCTATTGAAAATGAAACTGCTTTTCAGATTCCTTCGGGTATGATGGAAAAACTGCTAGCTAATACTTTCGCAGGAGATGGAACAAAGCGTCCTGATGAACATCTACGCTTTGTGGATGATATTTGTGGACTATTTAAGCTTGCAGGTATACCCGATGATGTTGTTAAGAATAAGGCTTTCCCTTTATCTTTGGAGGGAGATGCATTGACATGGTATAGGCTATGTGATGATACGAGATCATGGAACTATAAAAGAGTGAAATTGGAATTTCAGCAACAGTATTACCCTATGCATCTTGTTCATCGTGATCGCAATTATATATATAATTTTTGGCCTCATGAAGGAGAAAGCATCGCTCAAGCTTGGGGGAGGCTTAAATCAATGTTATATTCATGCCCCAATCATGAGCTCTCAAAATTGACAATTCTCCAGAATTTTTATGCTCGGCTTTCTGATAATAATCGCACCATGCTCGATACTTCTTGTGCTGGCTCTTTTATGATGAACTCTATTGAATTTGGATGGAATTTATTGGATAGAATTAAACACAACTCTGAAGATTGGGACCTGGACGAGGGTAAGGAGTCAGGTATGACACCTAAGTTTGACTGTGTTAAATCTTTTATGGATACCGATATTTTCTGTAAGTCTAGCACTAAATATGGACTTGACTCTGAGATAGTAGCTTCTTTCTGTGAATCTTTTGCTACTTATGTTGATCTCCCCAAGGATAAGTGGTTTAAATATCATCCTCCCATACAAGTAAAAGTAGCTGCACCTATTAAAGTTGAAGAAAAGATTTTCACTTATAATGATCCTATTGTTCCTACTTCTTATGTTGAGAAACCCCCTTTCCCTGTTAGAATGAAGGATTATGCTAAAGCTTCAACTGTTGTTCCTAAAAGCAATACTAGGACTTATACACCTCCTAAGAAAGTCAAAGTAGAACCCAATATTGATATTGTTAAAGATCTCTTGTCTGATAATATTGATGGGCATGTTATTCAATTCACTGGTGAAACTGCTAGAATTGCTAAACCCTGTGATAGAGATAAACATAGACCTGTGGTAGGCGTGCCTGTTATTTATGTTAAAATAGGAGATCATTTTTATCATGGCTTATGTGATATGGGTGCTAGTGCTAGTGTTATACCCATTGGCTTATACAAAGAAATTATGCATGAGATTGCACCTGCTGAGTTAGAGGAAATTGATGTTACAACTAAACTTGCCAATAGAGATACTATATCTCCAATGGGAATTGTTAGAGATGTTGAAGTCTTGTGTGGGAAAACCAAATATCCCGCTGATTTTCTTGTTCTTGGTTCTCCACAAGATAGCTTTTGTCCCATTATATTTGGTAGACCCTTCTCGCGTACTGTTAATGCTACGATAGATTACGAAAAGAATGTTGTTACTGTTGGCTTGGATGATATGGTTCATGAGTTTAATTTCTCTAAATTTAGTAAACAACATCGTGCGGAAGAATTGCCTAGTAAGGATGAAATTATTGGTCTTGCTTCTATTGTTGTACCTCCTAGTGATCCTTTAGAACACTATTTGCTAGATCATGAAAATGATATGTTCATGAATGAAAGAAGGGAAATAGATGAAGTATTCTTTAAACAGAACCTATTACGCAACACAATTTGCCTGTTGAAATCCTAGGGGATCCTCCTCCACCCAAGGGTGATCCCGTGTTTGAGCTTAAACCGTTGCCTGATAATCTTAAATATGCTTATCTTGATGAAAAGAAAATATATCCTGTCATTATTAGCGCTAACCTTTCATAGCATGAAGAAGAAAGATTATTGAAACTCTGAAGAAGCATCGTGCCGCTATTGGATATACTCTGGATAATTTTAAGGGCATCAGTCCCACTCTATGTCAACATAAAATAAATTTGGAAGCGGGTGCCAAAACGGTTCGTGATCCTCAACGACGTTTGAATTCTAAAATGAAAGAAGTGGTAATAAAAGAAATACTCAAGCTTCTGGAGGCAGGCATAAATTATCCCGTTGCTGATAGTCAGTGGGTAAGTCCTGTCCATTGTGTCCCTAAGAAGGGAGGTATTACTGTTGTCCCTAATGATAAAGATGAATTGATTCATAAAGAATTATCACAGGTTATAGGATGGTAATTGATTTCCACAAATTAAATAAGGCTACTAAGAAAGATCATTACCCCTTACCTTTTATTGATCAAATGCTAGAAAGATTATGCAAACATACACATTATTGCTTTCTAGATGGTTATTCTGGTTTTTCTCAAACACCTGTGTCGGCTAAAGATCAACCAAAGACTACTTTTACATGCCCTTTTGGAACTTTTGCTTATAGACGTATGCCTTTTGGTTTATGTAATGCACCTACTACCTTTCAAAAATGCATGATGGCTATATTCTCTGACTTTTGTGAGAAAAATTGTGAGGTTTTCATGGACGACTTTTCCGTCCATGGTTCCTCTTTTGATGATTGCTTGAGCAATCTTGCTCGAGTTTTGCAGAGATGTGAAGAAACTAATCTTGTCTTGAATTGGGAAAAGTGCCACTTTATGGTGAATGAAGGTATTGTCTTGGGGCACAAAGTTTACGAAAGAGGTATTGAAGTTGATAAAGCCAAGGTTGATGCTATTGAAAAGATGCCATGTCCCAAGGACATCAAAGGTATAAGAAGTTTCCTTGGTCACGCCGGATTTTATAGGAGGTTCATTAAGGACTTCTCAAAAATCTCTCGGCCTCTGACTAATTTATTACAAAAAGATATACCATTTGTCTTTGATGATGATTGTGTAGAAGCATTTGAAATACTTAAGAAAGCATTAGTCTCTGCACCTGTTGTTCAGCCACCTGATTGGAATTTACCTTTTGAAATTATGTGTGATGCTAGTGATTATGCTGTAGGTGCTGTTCTAGGGCAAAGAGTTGATAAGAAATTGAATGTTATCCATTATTCTAGTAAGACTCTAGACAATGCTCAAAGAAATTATGCTACTACTGAAAAGGAACTTTTAGCGGTTGTATATGCTTGTGATAAATTCAGACCCTATATTGTTGATTCTAGAGCAACTATTCACACAGATCATGCTGCTATTAAATATCTTATGGAAAAGAAAGATGCAAAACCTAGACTTATTAGATGGGTTCTCTTGCTCCAAGAGTTTGATTTGCATATTGTTGATAGAAAAGGAGCTGAGAACCCCGTTGCAGACAATTTATCTAGGTTAGAGAATGTTCTTGATGACCCACTGCCTATTGATGATAGCTTTCCTGATGAGCAATTAATGTCATAAGTACTTCTCGTAGCACTCCTTGGTATGCTGATTATGCTAATTATATTGTTGCTAAATTTATACCACCTAGCTTCACATACCAACAAAAGAAAAAGTTTTTCTATGACTTGCGACATTACTTTTGGGATGACCCACATCTTTATAAAGAAGGAGTAGATGGTGTTATTAGGCGTTGTGTACTGAGCATGAACATGAACAGATCCTACGCAAGTGTCACTCCGAGGCTTATGGAGGACACCACGCTGGAGATAGAACTGCACATAAGGTATTGCAATCCGGCTTTTATTGGCCTACTCTCTTCAAGGATGCCCGTAAGTTTGTTTTATCTTGCGATGAATGTCAAAGAATTGGTAATATCAGTAGACGTCAAGAAATGCCTATGAATTATTCATTTGCTATTGAGACATTTGATGTTTGGGGCTTTGATTATATGGGACCTTTTCCTGCCTCTAATGGTTACACTCATATTTTAGTTGCTGTTGATTACGTTCCTAAGTGGGTAGAAGCTATTCCAACTAGTAGTGCTGATCATAACACTTCTATTAAAATGCTTAAGGAAGTTATTTTTCCGAGGTTTGGAGTCCCTAGATACTTAATGACTAATGGTGGTTCACACTTTATTCATGGTGCTTTCCGTAAGATGCTTGCTAAATACGACGTTAATCATAGAATTGCATCTCCATATGACCCTCAGTCTAGTGGTCAGGTAGAATTGAGCAATAGAGAGCTCAAATTAATTTTGCAAAAGACTGTCAATAGGTCTAGAAAGAATTGGTCCAAGAAAGTGAATGATGCATTATGGGCCTATAGAACTGCGTACAAAAATCCTATGGGTATGTCTCCGTGTAAAATGGTTTATGGAAAAGCATGTCACTTACCCCTTGAACTAGAACATAAGGCATATTGGGCTATTAAAGAGCTCAACTATGACTTCAAACTTGCCGGTGAGAAGAGGTTATTTGATATTAGCTCACTTGATGAATGGAGAACCCAAGCTTATGAAAATGCCAAGTTGTTTAAAGAAAAAGTTAAAAGGTGGCATGACAAAAGGATACAAAAGCGTGAGTTTAATGTAGGTGATTATGTATTACAATACAACTCTCGTTTAAGATTTTTTGCAGGAAAACTTCTCTCCAAATGGGAAGGTCCCTACGTTATCGAGGAGGTCTATCGCTCGGTGCCATAAAAATCAACAACCGCATGAGCACAAATCCGAAGGTGGTAAACGGTCAAAGGATCAAACACTATATCTCAGGTAATCCTATAAATGTTGAAACTAATATTATTGAAACCGTAACCCCGGAGGAATACATAAGGGACACTTTCCAGAACGTTCCAGACTCCGAAAAGGAATAGGTATGTGATACGGTAAGTAAACCGACTCCAAAACAATTTTAAAGGCAATATTTCTCCATTTTGGAATATTTAGAAAAATAGAAAAATAAGTAGCAGTCCGGGGAGGACACGAGGCCTCCACGAGGGTGGAGGGCACGCTCTACCCCCCTGGGCGCGCCCCCTACCTCGTGAGCACATCGTGTGCCCTCCAGACTCCGTTTCCTTGCATGATACGTATTTTGGTCGGTAAAAAATCATTATATATACTCCCGAAGGTTTTGACTCTCGTATCACGCAAATATCCTCTATTTTTGTTTCGAGCTGTTGCTGCTGTAGATTAGAGCAAGATGTCTTCCCAAGATTCGGAGGGAGATAGCTACATGGCTGATTATATTGCAAATCCCAAGGTATATGGGGATGTGGAGCATTATGGCTGGACCACGGAGGAAGAAGAAGACTACGATCCAAAGAGGAAGGAGGAAACGAGTTCCGACGAAGAGGACTATCCCCTACCTCAACCTGGTGATATGCATGTGGAGTTCAAGAAGTCAAGCCTCCATAAGGTCCAATCTATCCCACCTCTTTTTTGCAGGACAGCAAGGCAGCACTATGCAAAAAGATAATGAAACTTGAGCTCGAGAATGAGGATTTGAGGGATGAAAATTTTAGCCTCAGACGCAAGCTAGAGAAGAAAAATGCAACAACTCCATCATCAACAACACCTCCACCGCCAACAACAAAGAAGGAGACATAATCACACGGGTATGGGCACTCCCCTTGGCAACTACCAAGCTTTGGGGAGGTGCCCTAGTATCGTATCACCATCACAACTCCTATCTTTACCGTTTTTCTTAGTTCGATCCTATTAGTAGTATCTTGATTTAGTAGAATAAAGTCATGGCATGATCTAGTTTTTAGTTTTGCTTTATGATCCTTCTTTGTAATCGAGTCCGTGAGCTATATAATAAAGATTAGTGTTGAGTCAAGGGCTTGAGTATTTTGCCATGATCTTGGGTGATTAGTATAAAAAGAATAAAAACAGGGGAATCAAAGAGTTCATATTGATCTTATTGAAAGTAATGACTTCACATAGAAAGAGTATGATGATTTAAAGTTGTTGGGAGTTGGCAAATATAGCTTTGGTCATCTCTACAATTAATAGGAAGTAATAAGGAAAGAGAGGTTTCACATATAGATATATTATCATTGACATCTTTTATGATTGGGTGCACTCATTAAAATATGAAATGCTGAAGAGTTGATGTTGGACAAGGAAGACAACATAATGAGTTATGTTTTCTTACATCTGAGATAAAGTATGTTGTCATGGTTCCTCTACCATGTTGAGATTGCCTTTCCCCATCATGCTAGCCAATTTCTCAGCACCAAGTAGAAATACTACTTGTGCTTCCAATACCCTTAAAACTAGTTTTGCCATGAGAGTCCACCATATCTACCTATGGATTGAGTAAGATCCTTCAAGTAAGTTGTCATCGGTGCAAGCAATAAAAGTTGCTCTCTAAATATGCATGACTTATTAGTGCGGAGAAAATAAACTTTGTACGAACTTGTTGTGGGCCTTAATAAAAGCGACGGACTGCATAATAAAGGTTCACATACAAGGGGCAATATAAAGTGACGTTCTTTTGCATTAAGATTTTGTGCATCAACCCTAAACGCGCATGACAACCTCTGCTTCCCTCTGTGAAGGGCCTATCTTTTATTATTATCCTCTACCTTATGCAAGAGTCACGGTGATCTTCACCTTTCCTTTTTCATTTTATCCTTTGGCAAGCTCAGCATGTTGGAAAGAACATGATATATATATATATATATATCTAATTGGATGTGGGGGAGCGTGAATTACTATTGTTGACATTACCCTTGAGGTAAAAGGTTGTGGGGCAAAAACTATAAGCCCCTATCTTTCTCTGTGTCCGATTAAAACTCCGTAACCACAAGTATCGCGTGAGTGTTAGCAATTATGAGGGACTAAGTGATAGTTGAGTATGTGGACTTGCTTTTAAGTTCTGACATAGACTCTTTCCGATGTTATGATAAATCGCAATTGCTTCAATGACTGAGATTATAATTGTTGGTGCCCAATAAGGTTTCTGATTCATATTTTGGCTTTGTGAAAAGATCATCACTTGACCATAAGTAATCGTATGACATAATCTGTATATGTTGCTGTTATGAAATAATCATGATGCCTTCATGTTCGTATTTTATTTTTATCGACGCATCTACCTCTAAACATGAGGACATATTTATTGTTATCGGCTTTTCGCTTGAGGAAAAGCGAGGTCTAAGCTTGGGGGAGTTGATACGTCCATTTTGCATCATGCTTTTATATCGATATTTATTGCATTATGGGATGTTATTTCACGTTATGTCACAATACTTATGGCTATTCTCTCTTATTTTACAAGGTTTACATGAAGAGGGAGAATCTTGCGTAATTTGGAATACAAATTTGGAAAAGGACCAAATATTAAAGGCCTATTCTCCGCAACTCCAAAAGTCCTGAAACTCCACGGAACACCTTAAAATAAATAAAGAAAAATCTTCGCCAAAGATGAAGGCCAGGGGGCCCACACCCTGCTCACGAGGGTGGGGGGCGTGCCCCCCTGGGAGCACCCCCCTACCTCGTGGGCCCCCTGGTGGATCTCCGCCATCCATCTTCTCCCATATGAAGTCTTTCGATGAGAAAAAATTAGAGGAGAACCTTTCGGGACGAGACTCCGCCGCCACGAGGCGGAACCTTGGCGGAACCAATCTAGGGCTCCGGCAAAGCTGTTCTGCCGGGGACACTTCCCTCTGGAAGGGGGAAATCATCACCATCGTCATCACCAACGCTCCTCTCATTGGGAGAGGGCAATCTCCATCAACATCTTCACCAGCACCATCTCATCTCCAAATCCAAGTTCATCTCTTGTATCCAATTCTTGTCTCCAAGTCCGGGATTGGTGCTAGTAGGTTGCTAGTAGTGTTGATTACTCCTTGTAGTTGATGCTAGTTGGTTTATTTGGTGGAAGATCATATGTTCAGATCCTATATGCACATTATCACCCCTCTGATTATGAACATGAATATGCTTTGTGAGTAGTTACGTTTGTTCCTGAGGACAAGGGAGAAGTCTTGCTATTAGTAGTCATGTGAATTTGGTATTTGTTTGATATTTTGATAAGATGTATGCTGTCTAACCTCTAGTGGTGTTATGTGAATGTCGACAACATAACACGTCACCATTATTTGGGCCTAGAGGAAGGCATTGGGAAGTAATAAGTAGATGATGGGTTGCTAGAGTGACAGAAGCTTAAACCCTAGTTTATGCGTTGCTTCGTAAGGGGCTGATTTGGATCCATATGTTTCATGCTATGGTTAGGTTTACCTTAATACTTTTGTTTTAGTTGCGGATGCTTGCAATAGAGGTTAATCATAAGTGTGATTCTTGTCCAAGTAAGGGCAGTACCCAAGCACCGGTCCACCCACATGTCAAATTATCAAAGTACCAAACGCGAATCATATGAGCGTGATGAAAATCAGCTTGACGATATTCCCATGTGTCCTCGGGAGCGCTTTTCCTATTATGAGAGTTTGTCCAGGCTTGTCCTTTGCTACACAAAGGATTGGGCCACCTTGCAGCACTTTATTTACTTTTGTTACTTGTTACTTGTTACAATTTATCCTATCACAAAACTATCTGTTACCACTTATTTCAGTACTTGCAGAGAATACCTTGCTGAAAACCGCTTATCATTTCCTTCTGCTCCTCGTTGGGTTCGACACTCTTACTTATCGAAAGGACTACGATAGATCCCCTATACTTGTGGGTCATCAGTAGCAATATTAGATGATCCGTTACTAACATTTGAAGGTATAAGTGTTCTCCCTGAGTATGCACCGTTGCGAAAGTTCTTCGTGCTCAATCACCACGTGATGATCGGGTGTGATAGGCTCTACATTCACATACAACAGGTGCAAGATAGTTTTGCACATGCGTAATACTCGGGTTGAACTTGACGAGCCTAGAATGTACAAACATGGCCTTGGAACACTAGAGACCGAAAGGTCAAACGTGAATCAATTAGTAGATATGATCAACACATAGATGTTCACCATTGAAGACTACTCCATCTCTCGTGATGATCGGACATGGTTTAGTTGGTATGGATCACATGATCATTTAGATGACTCGAGGGATGTCTATCTATGTGGGAGTTCTTAAGTAATATGATTAATTGAACTTTAATTTATCATGAACTGAGTCCTGATAGTACTTGCAAATTATGTTGTAGATCAATAGCTCGCGTTGTAGCTCCGATATTTTTTTTGATATGTTCCTAGAGAAAACTAAAGTTGAAAGATGATAGTTGCAATGATGCGGACTAGATCCGTGATCTGAGGTTTATCCTCATTGCTGCACAGAAGAATTATGTCCTTGATGCACCGCTAGGTGACAGACCTATTGCAGGAGCAGATGCAGATGTTATGAACGTTTGTCTAGCTCTGTATGATGACTACTTGATAGTTTAGTGCACCATGCTTTACGGCTTAGAACCGGGACTTCAAAAACATTTTGAATGCCATAGAGCATATGACATGTTCCAAGAGTTGAAATTGGTATTTTAGACTCATGCCCGTGTCGAGAGGTATGAGACCTTTGACAAGTACTTCGCTTAAAAGATGGAGGAGAATAGCTCAACTAGTGAGCATGTGCTCAGAATGTCTTGGAAAGTAGTACATCACAGAAATCAGTTCCAGTGATTCCTACACCAATTAGTGAGGAAGCTAATGATGATGATCATGAAACTTCAAATCAAGTTACTACCGAACCTCATACGTCAACCAGAGCACGTTCCACAGCAGAGTGGTATGGTAATCCTATTCTGGAAGTCTTGTTACTAGACCATGACGAACCTACGAACTATGAGGAAGCGATGATGAGCCCAGATTCCGATAAATGGCTTGAGGCCATGAAATCTGAGATAGGATCCATGTATGAGAACAAAGTATGGACTTTGATTGACTTGCCCAATGATCGGCAAGCCATTGACAATTAATGGATCTTCAAGAGAAGACGGACGCTAATAGTAGTGTTACTATCTACAAAGCTCGAATTGTTGCAAAAGGTTTTTTACAAGTTCAAGGTTTTGACTACGATGAGATTTTCTCACTCGTATCGATGCTTAAAGTCTGTCCGAATCATGTTAGCAATTGACGCATTTTATGAAATCTAGCAAATGGATGTCAAAACAACATTCCTTAATGGGTTTATTAAAGAAGAGTTGTATATGATGCAACAAGAAGGTTTTTTCAATCCTAAAGATGCTAAAAAATGTGCAAAGCTCCAGAGATCCATCTATGGACTGGTGCAAGCATCTCAGAGTTGGAATATATGCTTTGGTAAGTTGATCAAAGCATATAGTTTTATACAGACTTGCAGTGAGGCCTGTATTTACAAGAAAGTGAGTGGGAGCACTACAGTCTTTCTGATAAGTATATGTGAATGACATATTGTTGATGAGAAATGATGTAGAATTTTCTGGAAAGCGTAAAGGAGTGTTTAAAAGGAGTTTTTCAAAGAACGACCTCGGTTAAGATATTTACATATTGGGCATCAAGATCTATAAAGATAGATCAAGACGCTTGATAAGACTTTCGATGAGTACATACCTTGATAAGATTTTGGAGGGGTTCAAAATGGATCAGTCAAAGAAGGAGTTCTTGCCTGAGTTGTAAGGTATGAAGTTGACCCGACCACAACAGAAGATAGAGAGAGAATGAAAGTCATTCCCTATGCCTCAACCATAGGTTCTATAAAGTATGCCATGCTATATACCAGACCTATTGTGTACCTTGCCATGAGTTTTGCAAAGGGGTACAATAGTGATCTAGGAGTAGATCACTGAACAACAGTCAAAATTATCCTTAGAGGAGTAAGGAAATATTTCTCAATTATGGAGGTGATAAAAAGTTCATCGTAAAGAGTTACATCGATGCAAGCTTTATCACCGATCTGGATGACGCTGAGTCTCAATCTGGATACATATTGAAAGTGGGAGAAATTAGCTAGAGTAGCTCCATGCAAGGCATTGTAGACATATAATTTTGCAAAATACATACGGATCTGAATGTGGCAGACCCTTAGACTAAGCTTCTCTCAAAAGCAAAACATGATCACACCTTAGTGCTAATCACATGGTGATGTGAACTAGATTATTGACTCTAGTAAACCCTTTGGGTGTTGGTCACATGGCAATGTGAACTATGGGTGCTAATCACATGGTGATGTGAACTATTGGTGTTAAATCACATGGTGATGTGAACTAAATTATTGACTCTAGTGCAAGTGGGAGACTGGAGGAAATATGCCCTAGAGGCAATAATAAAGTTGTTATTTATATTTCCTTATATCATGATAAATGTTTATTATTCATGCTAGAATTGTATTAACCGGAAACTTGATACATGTGTGGATACATAGACAAAACACTATGTCCCTAGTAAGCCTCTACTAGACTAGCTCGTTGATCAAAGATGGTTAAGTTTCCTAACCATAGACATGTGTTGTCATTTGAGTAACAAGATCATATTATTAGGAGAATGATCTGATGGACAAGACCCACCCGTTACCTTAGCATAATGATCGATAAGTTTTATTGCTATTGCTTTCTTCATGACTTATACATATTCCTTTCACTTTGAGATTATGCAACTCCCGAATACCAGAGGAACACCTTGTGTGCTATCAAACGTCACAACATAATGGGTGATTATAAAGATGCTCTACAGGTGTCTCCTAAGGTGTTTGTTGGGTTGGCATAGATCGAGATTGGGATTTTTCACTCCGAGTATCGGAGATGTATCTCTGGTCCCTCTCGGTAATGCACATCATGATAAGCCTTGCAAGCAATGTAACTAATGAGTTAGTTGTGGGATGATGCATTACAGAACGAGTGAAGAGACTTTCCGGTAACGAGATTGAACTAGGTATGAAGATACCGACGATCGAATTTCGGGCAAGTAACATACCGATGACAAAGGGAATAACGTATGTTGTCATTACGGTTTGACCGCTAAAGATCTATGTAGATTATGTGGGAGCCAATATGAGCATCCAGGTTCCTCTATTGGTTATTGACCGGAGAGGTGTCTCGGTCATGTCTACATAGTTCTTGAATCCATAGGATCCGCACACTTAACGTTCGATGATGATTTGTATTATGAGTTATGTGTTTTGTGACCGAAGGTTGTTCGGAGTCCCGGATGAGATCACGACATGACGAGGTGTCTCGAAATGGTCGAGAGGAAAAGATTGATATATTGGAAGGTAGTATTTGGACACCGGAAGGGTTCCGGAGTGTATCGGGTACATACCGGAGTACCGGAGGGGTTACCAGAACCCCCCGGGGAAAGATATGGGCCATATGGGCCATAGGAGGGAGGCTAACCAGCCCACAAGGGGCTGGTGCGCTTCTAAGGGAGGGCATTTCCTAGCAGGTTTAAGCGCCCGTTTCTTCTGGTGCCATAAGCGGCAAGACACCCAGCGCTATTTGGGCAGCCAGTTTCCTTCTTTTCCTTTATGTGAAAAAACTGCAGCAAAATCTGATTTCGGATGTGATGGCTCGAACTCGCGATCTCTCTATTCAAACAGCGGCGCACTAACCAACAGACCACCATACCGATTGTGTCCATTTACCTATTTTCGTTCTTGTATTTACGTAGGCCGCGAGAGCCCACCAAACCAGCTTTCACTGCTCGCTGATTTTTGGGCGTTTTTTTCTTTTATTTCTGTTTCCTTTTTCCTTTTTTTCTTTTTCTTTACTCATTTTCCTTTTTTATTTTCTTAAAAATGCGAACTTTTTTAAATTCGTGAAATTTTTAAATTGAATGAACTTTTATCAAATCGATGAACCTTTTCAAAATTCGATGAAAATTTTAAAATTCCATAATTTTGTAAAACATGAACAATTATTGAGAACATGAACAAAAATTTATATACGACGAGCGATTTTCAAATATACACTGAACATTTTTTCGGTGTACGATGAACAATTTTTAACTACACAGCGAACATTTTTGTGATATACATTGAAATAATGTAAAACGTATTTATACAATTTTTTGATTAAGATGAACAAGTTTGATACATTGACATTTCTGTAATATAATCTGAACAATTTTTAACTACACATTGAACAATTTTGTGATATGCGCTGAAAAACCATTTAAATACCCATTGGACATTTTTTGATATACACTGAACAATTTAAAATTGTGAACAAAATTTGAAAAAGTGAATAAATTTAAAATATGAACACATTTCACGAACAAAAAAAGAAAAATAGATTTTTGTTAATTCCAGGAACTTTTTTCAAATTTGATGAACTTTTTCTAGATTGCGATGAACTTTTTCTAGATTTCGACGAACTTTTTTCAAATTCGATGAACTTTTTTCAAATTTGATGAACTGGACACTCGTTATTATACTGTTTAAGCTGTTCTAGTGGTTAGGCATACTCGTACAGAAAGACATGGTCTCTACTTTGAATCCAGAGAGGCGCACCTTTTTTCTATTTTTTCGTTAATTTTCACTGCGCAGCATTCGAATCCTGCGAGCGGTTAACCAGGTGCATCGGCCTTCTTGGTCCAGGCCCAGGTAGGGAGCGCGTGGGCGCCAGTACGCGTTACAGGCGCTAAAGGCGCGTCTTAGGAGCTCCCCAAGGGAGGAGGCCGAATTGGACTAGGGAAGGGGCGCCACCCCCCTTTCCTTCTCCCTCTCCCTCTTCTTTCCCCCTTCCCCCCTCCATGAGAAGGAAAAAAGGGGAGGCAGAATCCTACTAGGACTGGAGTCCTAGTAGGACTCCCCTCTCCTTGGCGCGCCCCTTGTGGCCGGCCTCCTCCTCTCCTCCTTTATATACGGGGCAGGGGGACCCCAAAGCACATCAATTGTTCTCTTAACCATGTGCGGTGACCCTCTCCACAGTTTACTCCTCCGGTCATATTGTCGTAGTGCTTAGGTGAAGCCCTGCGCGGTTCATATCACCATCACCGTCACCATGCCGCCATGCTGATGAAACTCTCCCCCGACACTTTGCTGGATCAAGAGTTCAAGGGACGTCATCGAGCTGAACGTGTGCAGAACTCGGAGGCGCCGTACGTTCGGTGCTTGATCGGTTGGATCGCGAAGACGTTCTACTACATCAACCGTGTTAAGCTAATGCTTCCGCTTTCAGTCTACGAGGGTACGTGGACACACTCTTCCCCTCTCATTGCTATGCATCTCCTAGATAGATCTTGTGTGAGCGTATGATTTTTTTTTGAAATTGCATGCTAAGTTCCACAACAGAAAATTGGGAGGTGAATCCCCACACCACCTGTCCAACCAAATCCTAGTAGATTCATCCTTACCGACCAAGAACTTAACATGGGATCTGAAGTCATCGTGAACTTGAATCAACGGTCACCAAAGTTGCGAACCACTTGTAAGGTTAGCGAAGATGGGGCTGGAATGAGGTAAATATTTGTCTTTGAGAATCTAGAACAAGAGAGTGTCACGCCATGAGGTGTTAAGGATGTTGGGAATCGTTGCATGGAAGACAAAAAAGTTCTACGCACATGCAATGATCTATCCATGGAGATGCATAGCAATGAGGGGGAAAGTGTGTCTATGTACCCTCGTAGACTGTAAGCGGAAGCGTTTCACAACGCGGTTGATGTAGTTGAACTTCTTCATGTTTCAATCGATCAAGTACCGAACGCATGGTACCTCCGCGTTCTGCACACGTTCAACTCGGTGGCGTCCCTCTCCTTCTTGATCCAGCAAGATGTCGAGGTAGTAGATGAGTTCTGTCAACACGACGACGTGGTGACGGTGATGGTGAAGCGATCTCCGTAGGGCTTTGTCTAAGCACTAGGAAAATATGACTAGGGGTGTAAACGGCGGAGGGGGGGGGGGGCGCCGCACACGGCTAACAATTGTCTAGTGTGTGCTAGGGCACCCCCACATATATATAGGTGGGAGAGAGAGGGGAGGCTGCCAGGAGGCGCCCCAAGTAGGCCAAATCCTACTTGGGGTCCTCCCCAAGTGGCACCCCCTGCCATATTTAACCGAGGGAGAAGGAAAGAGGGGGGAGAGGGAAGAAGTGGGAATCCTAATCCACACTTTACTTTCCCTTCCCCCTTTCCTTCTCCTCCTAGGCCGGCCTGCTATGGGGGGTGCACCAGCCCCCTGTGGTTGGTGTGTTCCCTCTTGTGGCCCATAAGGCCCATATCTTTGTCGGGGGTGCCGAAACTCCTTTCCGGTGACCCGATAGGTACCCGGTACCCTCCGAAACACTTCCGGTGTCCGAATACCATCGTCCTATATATCAATCTTTACCTCTTGAACATTTTGAGACAACTCTTCATGTCCGTGATCTCATCCGGGACTCCGAACAACATTCAGTCACCAAATCACATAACTCATATAATGTTATATCGTCAACGAACGTTAAGCGTGTGGACCCTACGGGTTCGAGAACTATGTAGACATGAACGAGACACCTCTCCATCAAATAACCAATAGCGGAACCTGGATGCCCATATTGGCTCCTACATATAATATGAAGATATTTATCGGTAGAACCACTATGACAACATACGTAATTCCCTTTATCCATCGGTATGTTATTTGCCCGAGATTCAATCGTCGGTATCTCATATCTAGTTTAATCTCATTACTGACAAGTCTCTTTACTCGTTCCATAATGCATCACCTCATGACTAACTCCTTAGTCGTTTGCTTGCAAGCTTATGATGTTTATTACCGAGAGGGCCCAGAGATACCTCTCCGATACTCGGAGTGACCAATCCTAATCTAGATCTATGCCAACTCAACAAACACCTTCGGAGATACCTGTAGAGCATCTTTATGATCACCCAGTTTTGTTGTGGCGTTTGATAGCACACAAGGTATTCCTCCAGTATCCGGGAGTTGCATAATATCATAGTCAAAGGAATATGTATTTGACATGAAGAAAGCAATATCAATAAACTGAACGATCAATATGCTAAGGTAACAGATGGTTCTTTTCCATCACATCATTCTCCTAATGATGCAAACCCTTTATGAAATGACAACACATTTCTATGGTTAGGAAACCTTAACCATCTTTGATCAACGAGCTAGTCTAGTAGAGGCTTACTAGGGACACGGTATTTGTTTATGTATTCACACATGTAGTTAAGTTTCCAATCAATACAATTCTAGCATGAATAATAAGAAACCTTTATCATGAATTAGGAAATATAATAATAACCATTTAATTATTGCCTCTAGGGCATATTTCCATCAGTTTCCAACTTGCACTAGAGTCAATAACCTAGTTCACATCACCATGTGATTTAACACCCATAGTTCACATCACCATGTGACAAACACCCAAAGAGTTTACTAGAGTCAATAATCTAGTTCACATCTCCATGTTTTTTTGAATATTTACTGTGGAGCAAAGCTCCACAACACTTTATTATAAAGTACAAAGTATCAACTGTACAAGCAGGGGGGAATTACAAGGCTAAAAGGAGGAAAAGAAGAACCTACCTACCTACCTGTACTTAAGTCAGAGAGCTAATCCAAGCAGACAACTTGGCCCTAATATCTACTATCATTCTATGAGCTAAAAGAGTAATGTCATGTACAAAATTACATCTCCAAGCAGCAAAGGTTGCATTTTCCCCTCTGAAGGTCCTTCCATTCCTTAGTATCCATATATTCCAAGCTGCAGTTAGCATAACTTCAAAGAAGAAAGGATGCTTAAATCCTGATCTTGCATGCTGGATACATTGTTGAATCTCCGAGCCCCTGGTCCAATAAATGGAAAGATAATTCCACACACGGTGACTAAAGTTACAATTGAAGAACAGGTGCAACCGACAAATTCATTACAGATGACATAGAGATTGTCATCCAAAGGTGATCTCCAATGCCAGCGAATTAACAAGTCCTTGGTGTTGAGTCTGTCAAAGAACAACAACCAACCAAAGACTTTGATCTTCATAGTGCACTTACTATCCCACAACCACTTGCAAGGGAAGATAGTTGGCAAATGAGAATGCATGAGGGTGTAAAAGCTCTTAGCAGAATAGCCACCAGATTTTCCAGGCCATATCCAAACATCTGGCAGAGAGATGTTCCTGTGTAAGTCCAGGATCCAAGCTTCCAGAACTTGCAATTCCAAAGCAGCCTCATGTGACAGTGGAAAAAAGAACATTGAATATAAATCCTGAGTGATAAGGAATTCATGCACAGAGAGTTTGTCATTGATAACAAAGGAGAAAAGCCTAGGTAATCTCCAACACAAAGGTCTAGAAGAGCCACCAATGAACCAAGCATCGGACCAAAAAAGGGCCGAGTCTCCCATATTGATGTGTACTGAAGAAATAGCAGTGTATGCATCAGAAAGATTGAGGATATCTCTCTAGCAAAATGAACCAGCTGGTGCTGTAGCATGTGTGACCCACGGTATATATGCTTTATTGAAGAAGTTGTGGAGATGCTTGAGAAGGAGACCCTTATTTTGAATATGCAAATTAATCACTCCAAGCCCTCCTTTTTTCCTTTGGCCTGCAAACCAGGTCCCAGGCAGCCAAAGATTGCTTTGGTGCATCACTATTTCCTCTCCACAAACACTGTCTAAAAATCCTGTCCAGTTGCTTAATAATGCCTGGTGGTAGCTGTAAACTGCAGAGGAAATATATGGGCATAGAAGTCAAGACAGAAGTTAGCAACTACAACCCGGAGCCCTGATTTAACATGGAGGAACTGGTTGTTAATCTCCTTTCAAAAGCATCAACTAAGGGCATAAAATCCACAATTCTGGGCCTGGTAGTGCCAAGTGGCAAACCCAGATAAGTAAAAGGAAGCTGACCAATTTTGCATCCTAGCAGAGCAGCTAACCTGGCAGCTTCCACCTCATCAATGTTCAAAGGAATCATGGAAGACTTTGCAAAATTGACTTTTAGCCCAGTGGATTGTTGAAAGGTGAGCAACATATTTTTAAGAGCAACCAACTCCTCATCTCTAGCAGACAAGAAAATGACAGTGTCATCAGCATACTGAATTTTAGGGAAATCCTGATCATGTGAGGGAATTGGGAGGGTTAAGGTTCCATGGGAGAACATCTGGTTAACCACTGACTGCAACAGTTCAGCAACAATTACAAACAGCAAAGGTGAGAGAGGGTCACCCTGTCTGACACCACACTTGCACTTAAACTATTTACCAGGTATGCCATTGAGCAAAACAGAAGAAGATCCGGAAGGGAGGATGTCTTTAACCCAGCTAATCCATTTCTCATCAAACCCCTTGTGCTTGAGCATTTGCAAAATAACCTCATGTTCCATAGTGTCAAATGCCTTTGCAAAATCCAGCTTCAAAATTAGGATGGGTCTCTTTGACTGTTTCCATTAGTGTATATACTCAAAGGCCCAGGCTAAACAATCCTGAATTGATCTACTCTTCAAGAACCCATATTGATTTTTATGGATACAACTAAGAATCAACTTTTGCAACCTATTGGCTAACCGTTTGGTAAGGAATTTAAAACAAGTGTTAGTCAAAGAAATAGGCCGAAAATCATCTGGACCCTCAGGAGAGAGCATCTTGGGTATGAGAGTAATAAGAGAACCATTGATATTCTCAAGAGATAATTTCCCTTCATAAAAATCCTGGATAAGACGCCAAAAATCCTGCTCAATTATCGGCCAGCAACGCTTAACAAACAAGCCATTGAATCCATCTGGACCAGGTGCTCTATCAGGTGGCATCTCTTTCAGAACCTTCATAATTTCCACATCAGAGAAAGGCTGGGACAATTCTTCTAGACCCGGGATGGGCTGAATGAGGTTTGGTAGGTCGAAGCACATTGAGATGCCCTGGGCCTGGCCCATTATGTTTTTAAAAGAGGCCCACAGAATAACCACCATTTGATCATGGTCCGAGACCGGATCAGCCATTCCTGCGGTTTTCAAACTAGCTATGGAGTTCCTCCGCATGCGTTCAGACGCCATTGCGTGGAAGAACTTGGAGTTCTCCTCACCCACCTTAATGTATCTGATCGTGCACCTCTGCTTCCAATATATATAATGTAACTTGAGCAGACGCTCATAGTGCAGCCTAACAATTTTCTTGAAGTTAAACTCCATCCTTACTAGTGGTCTGACCTCCTTCAGTTGATCAAAAAAGATAATAACCTTACTGCAGTCCAGCGTTGCTTGCTTGAGGTAAGAGAGCTTCTTACTCCAAGCTCTCAAGTCATATCGGAGCCATTTGAATTTCGGGTTAGCACGGCCGAAGCAGAAAGATCAGCAAAAACCGAAGCCTCCCAAGAGCTACGAACATAATCCATAAAGCCTGGCATATCCCCCCAGAAGTTTTCAAATAGAAAAACTTTAGATTTAGGAATCCTAGTGTCAATGGACACCACACAGGGCACATGATCCGAAGAAGTTTTGGCTAGAGGAAAAACCACGGTGTTAGGATAATGATAAATCCAATCCGAGGTGGTAATGAACCAATCTAGCTGCTCAAGAAGGGGTATTTGCGGCATATTGGACTAGGTGAAACTCGTCTCCTTGATCGGCAATTCCAGAAGACCAAGATGTCCGATGACCTCATTAAAAAGGAAGATAACATTGATGTCCCCTCCTGGTTGATTTCTATTGTCCAAGGAGCGAATAAAATTGAAATCACCTAGGAGCATCTAGTTCTTGTCAAAAGGGATAGATAGATGGTACAACCAGCTAACAAAATCATCTCTAGGTTGTCCCTCACATGGCCCATAGACTGAAACCATCATCCATTTTTCTGAATTGTGAACCGATTTGAAAGAAACAACCACACTGAAACGCTTAATTTCCACTAGCTGACCATCAAAAACAGAGGAGTTCCAAATGATCAGAATGCCACCTGAAGCACCCACCGAGGGAGAAAAAGCAAGCTGGTCAAAGCGTCTAGGGCAGAAAGATCTAATCATTCGGATGTCAAAGTTTTCACATTTTTTCTCCTGCAGACAGATTATGGAGCAGTGACTCTCTTTAATCTTAGCTCTAACATCACGCTGTCTAGCTGGTGAATTCAAACCATGCACATTGCAACACAGAACATTCCAATTGTGAAACATTGTAGTCCCCATAGATAACCAAAATAAGAGGATAGTAACCAACTGGCCTGCTTAACAGCACAGTACAAGTCTCGGCATAGCCACGCACAACACAATCATAACAGTTCGGAGGTTCAGGCCTACAGAGCGATAAAAAACAAAATGACAAAAGACCCAGCAGAACCAATGCCCCAAATTTGCATGGAAAAGTTCACTCATCATTGGAGCCGTTTTCTTTTGGATCAGATTTAGGAGAAGTTGTAAGCTTCTCCACCGTTAATTCTTCCGGAGCGATGCCAAGAGCCGCCCCAACTACTTGCAGGGTAGAGATAGGTGTTGGTGGCGGCAAAGGGATGTCCTAACGTGGGGCAGAATCAAACTTGAGCTTCTTGGCCTTGGGGCATCGAATAGGTGTCGGCTTGATGGAGATTGCAGAAGTTAGTTTCATACCAGCTCTCTTCACGCAGCTGCGAGTCATCCGCCTAACCGAAAAATCCAGGTTCTCCTCCACCAAGGTGGCCGTGCGCTTGGAACGAGGCTGTCGCGACCTCTTCCCCAAGGGAGATGGTGTGACAGAAGTGAACTGGAAATCGTCATGCACTTGCAGTTCAGAACTCTGCACTGGCATATCTTGCGAGCGCCCTGTAGGTTGTGATTCCAAGCAGATCGTGTCCTCAGGAAGCTCCTGGATCAGCACAGAAGAGCGCTTCTTTCTATGAACCACAAACAACCATTGTTGCTTCAAGACAGCATCCAAATTGACCGGCACTGGCGGCAGAGAAAGCCCTCGCAGAAAGCATGGAACATTCAGAACAGCAAACTCAGGTAGCAGTGAGTTGAAGGATCATTCCCGGATCATGGACAGTGGAAGAACGGGTCCAAATAAGACACGAGCAATCCCCAAGTTAATGGGATCCAAGGGGCCAACTGGGTGAAGATTTATCATAGGCTGCTGCACCTCTGCCATGTCCGCATCCTCATCCGAGTCCAACGAAGGATTCAAAATCATGGAGTTCTGATCCTGAGCGATTGGGTCTTGCACATGAGCAGGATCCGGCTATTCAGCAGGTTTTTCCCATGGCCCCCAACCAGCAGCGTTGTTCATGTTCTGGGCCCAACCATTATCAGCCACATTGTGCCCTTGATCATGTCCAGGGGGCACCGTGTTCCAACCCAAAGCAGGGTAGGGAGGCATTGCCCAAAAAGGCTGGGGTGGAGGATTTGCCCCTGGCATCGCGTGTGGATTGCCATCCAAGGGCATGGGATCCTCATATGCAGGGATCATAGCTTCTGCAAAGTCTCCATCAAGAATATAGCAATCTGCGGTCCAAGAAACGATTGTCCCTCCCCAATTGGCAAACTCACGAAACACAACAAAGTGTGGAACCAGAGCGTTATCAGGAAAAGACGCACGAACGAGGGATCTGACCTTGCGCCTATCCGTACTATTCCAATAGTTGAACTGGCCAAAAGTACCAACCATGTCAGCAATGCACTGTGTGTTGCAATAATCCAGGGGGATTCCAATGAACATTAACCATCCTTGTCTATGACCATGCAAAGCTCTGAAACCCTCCCCCTGGTTGTGCGGTATGAATCTAACAAAAAACTCATTACCATCCTCATCCATACCCAGAGGAAATGGTGGGTGCATGGTAAAAGAGCCACGAACGACATGATCTTCCATCTCAAATAAACCAACTCCTTGAAACCATGTTTGAGCAGATAAGACAGGGATGTGCAGGGTCTGTACCAGAAAATTCAGCACCTGCTACCGACGGACACCGATGAGATGAGCTGGTGGAACGGGCTCGACGATGGCCACTGAGGGAGTCCCGGATTAGGGGTCGTCCGGATAGCCGAACTATCACCGTCGGCCGGACTCCTGGACTATGAAGATACAAGATTGAAGACTCCGTCCCGTGTCCGGATGGGACTTTCCTTGGCGTGGAAGGCAAGCTTGGCAATACGGATATGTAGATCTCCTACCATTGTAACCGACTCTGTGTAACCCTAGCCCTCTCCGGTGTCTATATAAACCGGAGGGGTTTAGTCCATAGGACGAACAACAATCATACCATAGGCTAGCTTCTAGGGTTTAGCCTCTTTGATCTCGTGGTAGATCTACTCTTGTACTATCCATATCATCAATATCAATCAAGCAGGAGTAGGGTTTTACCTCCACCGAGAGGGACCGAACCTGGGTAAAAACATCGTGTCCCTTGTCTCCTGTTACCATCTGCCTAGACGCACAGTTCGGGAGCCCCTACCCGAGATCCGCCGGTTTTGACACTGACAGCCACCATAAACTGCTCGTGCGCCCGGGGCGGAGGGTTCGCCGGAGTGTAGAAGGTACGGGGCAGATGATCTGCTCCACCATCCACAATGTCGAAGCCAGCCGGAATGAACCAAAACGGATCGATCTCGTACGCCGCCATTGGGAGCGACGAGTGGAGAACAAAGCTTGAAGGAGCTTGGGGTGGCATCGGCTGCGGCAATGGCGAGGGCGGCGACGGAGTAGCAGGGTCTGGGGTTTTCAGCTCGGGAGTTGTTTGGTCTTGGGAAATCGAAGAGGCAAGGGAAGTAGAGTTATTTTCCTTGTGTGCTCGATTTCCAAAACCCGGCGATGGGACTTTAGGTACCCAGAGGGATGTGTAAGGAGGGACCAGACCGAAAACAATTCCTACAGCGGACAGGGTTGATGCAGGTCTCTGACTTGTGGCGCATACCCAAACAGTTCTGACAATCCCAGTAGGTTGCGGCAAGATCCTCAATCATCTCTTCAAAACTTTGCAAATCACTAACAATTTCTTTTGGAGAGGGAAACCGAATCGCCGGCGAGGTTGGGCTGCCCTCCTCATCATCCGAGAGACAAATGGGATGAGAGATGGAGCCCATGGCCGTGTCAGGGTCCAAAGCCACAGAAGAGCCGAGGGCCACATCAGAGCCCAAAGCAACAGAGGAGGTCGAGGCAGGTGAATCTAAACTTTCCGTTGCGGGGAAACACAGTCTTCCAGGAAATCTGGAGTTGTGCATGGAAGAGATACACTCTGCGGAGAAGGCGGCAACGAACCAAACTGAATCGAAAGTGTCGCCGCAGGCGAAGATGCCGACACCGGAGATGAGACAACCTCATGTTCAGAGACCTCATGCCCTGCTTCCCGGACAGTGACGACCTCCATGGCCGTTGGCCCGTAATTCTAACCTTTCCGGGCAGGGTATTGCATGAACGTAGCAAACTTGACATGATTATGGGGGTGAGGTCCAGATGATCGGGAACGTAGGTAGGACTTAGTCGGAGCATTTTTCATCGCATCCAAACCAAGGCGAGCTCTCCTCTTGGAAGGGCTAACTAACGTCCACTCTTGGTTGCAGTCCGATTGCCAAAGCCTAAACTCCTTCTCCCAATCCGGGCCACCATGGCCCCAAAGATGAAAGAACCATTTGAATTGAGGGCAAACAAAGCTCCGTTGATGCAAGATAAAAAAAACCCCACTTCTTTGTATGACACGTTGAATGAAAAAACTCCAACATTAAGATAAGATACCTTAAGCTGAGAACAATATCCTCCAATAGCAGATTCAAGCGCAAGACCAACGTTCTCCACGTCCAAACGGAAGGAGTGCCTTGCAAACGAGACCACCATGGTGAAGTGGCCTGAATCCTTCGTGGGGTGCACCGATCTGTTGAAGGTGCGATGGATCTCTTGAGACAGCTTCATCCCCGGGGGGAAATCAAGCCCCATGGAGATGGCAGCATGGACTTCCATAATGGAGAAAACAACCAGGAGGCTCGGTGGAGGACGCCGGAGAAGATGAGCCGATCAGATGGAAATTCCCACAATGGGTTGTGGAGATCACCGGAGGTGGCTGGTGGCTAGGGTTAGGGGGGCGGCGGGGAGGTTGGAGCCATCCTTTTCGGTTAGCATGGTTGACCAAACGTTTCTTCAATTCCTGAAAACTGGCCTCACCTTCACATCTCCATGTGATTTACACTTAAAGAGTATGAAGGTGTGATCATGTTTTGCTTGTGAGAGAGGTATAGTCAATGGGTCTGTCACATTCAGATCCGTATGTATTTTTTGCAAATTTCTATGTCTACCATGCTTTGCATGGATTTACTCTAGCTAATTGCTCCCACTTTCAATATGTATCTAGATCAAGACTAAGTGTCATCCAGATAGGTGTCAAAGCTTGCATCGACGTAACTCTTTACGACGACCTCTTTATCACCTCCATAACCGAGAAACATTTCCTTAGTCCTCTTTATGTACCTAAGGATAATTTTGACAGCTGTCCAGTGATCTACTCCTAGATCACTATTGTACCCCCTTTCCAAACTCATGGCAAGGCACACAACAGGTCTGGATCACAACATGGCATACTTTATAGAACCTATGACTGAGGCATAGGGAATGAATTTCATTCTCTCTATATTTTTTGTTGTGGTCGGGTTTTGAGTGTTACCCAACTTCACACCTTGTAACACATGCAAGAACCCTTTCTTTGACTGATCCATTTTGAACTTCTTCAAAACTTTATCAAGGTATATGCTTTTTGAAAGTCCTATCAAGCGTCTTGATCTATATCTATATATCTAGATGCCCAATATATAAGGAGCTTCACCGAGGTCTTTCATTGAAAAATTCTTATTCAAGTATCCTATTATGCCATCTAGAAATTCTATGTCATTTCCGATCAACAATATGTCATCCACATATAATATCAGAAATGTTACAGAGCTCCCACTCACTTTCTTATTAATATAGGCTTCACCATAAGTTTGTATAAAACCATATGCTTTGATCACCTCATCAAAGTGTATATTCCAACTCCGAGATGCTTGCACTAGTCCATAAATGGATCACTGGAGTTTGCACACTTTGTTAGCACCTTTAGGATTGACAAAACCTTCTGGTTGCATCATATACAACTCCTCTTTAAGAAATCCATTAAGGAATGCAGTTTTGACGTCCATTTGTAAGATTTCATAAGTATAAAATGCGGCAATTGCTAAGATGATTCGGACTGACTTAACCATCGCTATGGGTGAGAAGGTCTCATCGTAGTCAACTCCTTAAACTTGTCGAAAACCTTTCGCAACAAGTCGAGCTTTCACTACAAAAAAATACACTTCCGTGATGATACGTGTTTGTCACAGTAGGTCACATTTTCTGTCATGCATGTACATCCATGACAATTTTATGACAGAATCAAGATAGTCATACATGTGCTGTCGTAGAAGAGTTCCATACCAAAATTATCACCACAGAAGTGTCCACTTCCATGACGATAAATCGTGCGTCATAGAAGTGCGTTCGTCAAGGGTAACCGACATGTGGCATCCACCGTAACGGGTCTATGTTAAGCTATCGGGTTCTGGTTTGGATTTGATAATTCGTTAGCAGCCCGGACCAATGACGATTTTCCACATGTAAAATTCTCACTTGCCAATGATCCATATGTCGGCTTGCGCTGGGACAGATGTCAACCGTTCATTTGACAAGAATAGCCAATGAAACTTTGACATGTGGGACGACCCAATAGAGGCCCATATAGGTTTAAAGCCAGCCTAGGAAAAGGCCCACAAGATCTTGTCAGATCTAATGGGCCGACCCGTTAACAACCTAACATTTTCTGGACCAAATTGTAGCCCACATCGGATACGTGCTATTAAATGACTGCAATATTCTGGGCCAGATTATGGCCCATATCAGATCCAGCCCGTTAACAGCCTGCAATAGTTTGGGCCAAATTATGGTCCATACCTGATCCGGCCCGTTAACTGACTTCAATTTACTGGGCCAAATTACAGCCCATAGCAGATATGACCCTTTTAACAGCTATTGTGCCATTGGGGCCTGATTTGCTCTTTGGCCTCTTAATGGCCCGTTTAACAGTGGCCCGGTATTAGTTTTGGCCTGTCGGCGACCCTTTCTACCTATGGGCCTCTTTCAGCCCGATTTCACTTTCGGCATTTAAAGGCCCGAGTTGCACCTGGGCCTAATCATGTTCCGTAGTTACTTCGGCCTCTTAACGGCCCGTAGTCTTCATGGATACATTCTAGCCCAAACTGCCTATCGGCCTGTTAAAGGCCCTTGAGAGTGTTGGGCCTAATTTTGGCCCATTATACATCTGGCGTGCTTCCCGCTCGTCATGTAATTGGGCTAGCCAAGGCCCAAAAACAATTCACCCTGTTAATGGCCCATCACCTGAATGGGCCAATAATGGGTCGATTTATATTACAGCACACTGTCGCCCCGTGTTTTTTCGCCACAATTAAGGTTGAATCTAGTTTTCAACCTGTTAAAAGCCTATTTAATTTTCCGGCCCAATTAAGCCAAGCGGTTTACTTGGCCTTTTAAAGGCCCGAAACTAATAGTGGGCCAGATTAAGGCTAGACCTAACTAATGGCCCAAGATGATTGTAGGCCCACGGTTCGGCCCGTACTAGCGATCGGCGACCAACCAATTTTAGTACTGAAATAATTATTTTATAAACATAACCTATTGGCTCATTGCGCACTGATCGAAGATTACGAGCTTTTCTCAGAGCGACGACGGCAGAAACAGCAAATAAATTACAGCATCGTGACGAAGAATAAACCTAGACTATACAACAAAGAAATTACAGCAGATAACATCCCCTGGGCATCAAAGTTCGCCGCCAGTGATAATAAAGGGCAACCAGACAGCAGATTCCATAAACTAGCCAGGTGACCACCAGTGGAAGTTAACAGGCCGACAAAATAATAGACAAAACCGACAGCACTTCAACACAGTTCAAGAAAGGTTAGCCCGGCCCAGGAGCTGCAGCGCAAATAGCTTAGCAACCTGATGAGACTGTGCTTCTTTGACGATTATATCTACCAACTTAAGTTGCATAGCATCAATAGCCGTCCTGTACTTATGGTTAATCTTGCATAGAGATTGGAGTTCCAGTCGTATTTGAGCGGAAGCATGTCTTTCTGCTTGAATTTCAGACCGAAGAAGTCGGACAGATTTAGGCAGCAACTTCATCGAGCTTGTGTCACTGAGTAAGTTCCACACTACATCAAGTTATGGCTTTGTGGTTGTATCCCTACCCTCAAAATGTGTTGCCTTATTCTCTGGAATATATGACAATTGGTTCGTCTCACTATCATTGTGGCAGTTCTTCCTAGCAGCAGTATTGTCACCCTGAAACATAAACAAGTAGGTAGATAACAGGTTTTGCACGTATAAGCATCAACGCTGTCAACTCATCTCATTTCTTTGTCAGAAATAAAGAGACATGGTTTAAAATAGCATTAACATAATAGGCATTGTTCATAGTTAAGACGGCAGGAAATGGCATTGTGCAGGAGCGGCCAGCTTCACCAGACCACTGGATTACAGATCAAGAACACAAGCATAGATGTAGTTCTAAACAACGTATAAGCATGAATGGTGAGTGTACTGTCAATTTATACCATTTCAGATTGGTAAATAAAGAGACACGATTTAAAACATTAGTATAACTAGTACAAATGCCCGTGCGTTGCACCGGGCTGAAAAATAGGCATAACCTGCTTCATTTGCCATTGTGCATCATTTTTATATCTATTTTTAATAAACGTTGATAATATGGTTAAAAACATGGGAATTTCCTTATTTTTATAAAAGTTAATATTTTAGCAAAAGAACCCGTGCGTCGCAACGGTATGAAATAAATTCCAAGGTTTGTGTGGTATTCGAGAGTTTATCTATCATGGTGAAATACTGAGCTCTATCTCTCAATATGTTAGATTCTTCCTCGAACTTTCAGTATTAAAAAACTAAAGCAGAATATGAGAGCTAGTGAATCTCAGACCGCCCGGAAATACAAAGCGGGGGATAACCCTTTTTCGGTAATCAGGTCAAGGGTCCACTTGGTCACTGTATTTTCCGGAGACACAATCCCATTTGAGGGTGGAATATAATTTTAAATTCTTCTTGGTCCACTCATCACCACCACGCACATGTTTTTCCGGGCGGAAGGAATACTTAGAAAGTCAGACACCTAGTGACCGTGATAACTTTTGCAATGGAGTGGTGTCGTCGGCAACACATAGCCACAAATATCCTGATATCCAGCGTAATTAGTTTAGCTTTCCCGGCTCCGGCAGTGATCTCTAGCGTTCCACTGAGTGACAGCCTAAGCTGCAGCACTCCCGGTTGGTCTGTCCAAGTACACCTTGTCCTACATGCAATCAAAAGATGCCTTACTATCACATTGCCACCTCATTTGCACACGAAGTATTCCTTGTTTTTAATTGCACCGATTCTCTCCCTGGTGATACATGCAGAGTGGCCGGCTGTTGTCTGATTTGTCATGGGATGATCGGATAGACCACCAGGACAGATCTTAACCTGACCCGAGCCCCCAGAGCATCATGCCTTTTTGTGCCTCTCCGCACTGGACGCGACCGCCTGGGTCGCTGCTATCGCCACTGCCTTCTCGCCATCATTGCAGATCATCTCGTTGATCTTGCATTGCAGTGCGTCGGCTCCCTGTGTCAGGCGCTGCACGGCCGCGCGTTGGGAAGCCGCTGCCTCCTCCGGCACCAGCAGGTACTCCCCTGGCGCTGCCTCGTCCGACTTGTTTGCATCGACATCAGGACGGCGATTTTAAATCTGGATCGGACCAGGCCATGTACAGCCCACACAGAGACGTATGAAAATTGTTATAGACATATAGATAGATTAGTACCACCTTGAATATAGAAAATAAATATAGACGTGTTGCATAAAAAAAACTGAAAGCGTAAATTCATGGGAAGAAGCGTATTTTGACGGTGAACCCACGGAGTCGATCCGTGCTTTATTATTACTAGCAAAAGTGCCCGTGCGTTGCAACGGTAGAAATAAATTATCACCCCTAGCGCCCCCATCCCTGTTACCACTTCTTTTCTTCGTCATCATTGTCGGTAACGATGCCCACTACACGGTGAACATTCCACCTAAGCTTGGAACCAATAAAAAATTGCATCACCTGCATGGACAGACCAGCGAACGGTCGCGTTTGAGATCCCGGCCACATGACCAAGATCTGCACAATCAAATACTTATCCATTGTGTTTATGTTATCTGGGATTTACATCATAATAGTTTAATACCAATCCGTGAAGGATACAAACAAAAACTAAATTCAATTTTATTTTAAAATGATCAACACTTTTTGTAGGGTAACACGATCAACGCCAAAAACACTTGAGGTTGTGAGTTTGATTCCAGTAACTGTCAACTTTTTTTGCCTCATCTTCTAAAAGGGGTGGTGGGTTTGATTTGTTGGGCCAGGTCGCACGGACATGTTAGGAGGGCCCTTTTTTTACTGGTCGAACGTTACGCGGGCGAACGTGGCAGAGGCCAAGTGGCCCAAGACAGACGATTGGTAGAATAGCCTAGCTCAGTATGAGGAAACACCATGGACATACGAAATGGGAGGACCAATAATATTATACCTCCATTTATATATTAAAAATAGTATATATGCCTGTGGGTTAGAACGGTAGAAACAATTGACATAAATTTAGTGAGGATTGTATGTGCAAACATCATGTTCAATGTGCTACAAATTTGGCGCAAATTCAGTAAAGATTATAAGAGCAAGGAAAACATAATGGAAGAAAAAAAATGACATGAATTTAGTGAGGATTAAAAAATGCCACATCAGTTTTACTCATAAGATGGCATGGCAACCTACCATTGATTCCCGCACGTCCTGTTAATTAATTTTTCTTTCTCTTTCTTTCCTTATATCATGATGCCCACATAATTACCGTCCATTTCCTTCCTCTCTCTTTCTCCTTCCTTCTTTATTTCTCATGCAATTATTTTTTTTCCTTTTTTGCTAGGCCTGCTAATTACTCCTGCGATTAATATGGCGCCCAGACAATTACCATTAATTTTCTTCCTTCTTTATTTCTTAGGGTTAATTTGATAAATGCCACTCCAAATTTCGCGATTCCGAGAAATGCCACTGCAATTTCCAAACTTTGAAAAATGCCATTTCATGCCATTTCCAGTGGAATTTTTCGAAGTCTGCAATGGCGTTTTTCAAAGTTTGTAAAAACTGCAGTGGCATTTTTCAAAGTTTGGAAATTGCAGTGGCATTTTTGTGAATTGCCATATTTGAAGTGGCATTTATCTAATTAACCCTATTTCTTATTCAATACATATTACCTTTCTTACCAGCTCTACATAATTACCATCTTCCTTCTTTATTTCTCATGCAAAGAATGTCTATTTCCTTTCTTTATTTCTTTGATTAATTTCCCGAGCACCTTCTTGATGCCTGACAACCTAAAAACATATATAAACTGGTAAAAATTAATGTAAAATAGCAAGGTGGGACTATTTGATAAGTAAAAAAAATATGAAAAACAACTTCCAGCCTGGTCCTTTGTCCGTCCAGTGGGCCGTAGCACTCGCACATGCCCATCACGACCGTGCCCATTTATCTCGGCCCGAGTACGCCTGTCTTTATTCTTAAGGATCCAGACGCCCTAATTAGCAAGCTTAGGAGCCTATCCCTGAGTGGTCTGCTGCGCTGCAACCAACATCGGAGACCAGGGATCAAATCCCAGCGGCACCACCATTTTTTCGGACACAATTGAGCATGCATGCAGGCCCAGCCGACGCCCAGTTTAGCGAATCAGCCGAGGCCCAGTACGGGAAAACAAAAACCAGACGCAGCTAAACAGATAGAACGAAAAATTAGTACCACCTCGAATATGTTTTAAATTCAAACTGAAAGCGTAAAATCACGGAAGAAGGACAGACGGTGAACCCGACAAAGTCAATCCCTGCTTTATATTATTATTACTAGCAAAAGAGCCCGTGCATTGCAACGGGAGAGAAAACATAACACACACTCTTAACTCAACAACCATCACTCAAGACCACAATAGGTCCATCTATTTTATTTTCTCTAATTTCTTTTAATTCAAACACACGCACATACAGCCCGATATATGGAAAACGACGGTGAACCAGCCTACGACGGACACAATTGAGCATGCATGCAGGCCCAGCCGACGCCCAGTTTAGCGAATCAGCCGAGGCCCAGTACGGGAAAACAAAAACCAGACGCAGCTAAACAGATAGAACGAAAAATTAGTACCACCTCGAATATGTTTTAAATTCAAACTGAAAGCGTAAAATCACGGGAAGAAGCGTATTGTGACGGTGAACCCGACAAAGTCAATCCCTGCTTTATATTATTATTACTAGCAAAAGAGCCCGTGCATTGCAACGGGAGAGAAAACATAACACACACACTTAACTCAACAACCATCACTCAAGACCACAATAGGTCCATCTATTTTATTTTTGCGAGGCATCATATTTGTGTTGCCGCTTATCCTCCTTCTCACGCTCGCCGGCGATGACCTCGGTGTTCACAGAAAACAACAAAAAACGTGTGTTGAATATGGTTAATCCTAAGGCGTCTCTCTCCTCCCTATCCCTCTCTCTCTCTCCCCCCTCTCTCTCTCTCTCGCTCGCTTTCTCTCACTCTCGCGATGAGAAATCTGTTTTTTTCCTGCGATATTTTTCAGAGGTATGCACGGATCTTACGCTATAAATTATAAGTTTGCTTCAATAACAATATTTTAAAAATATTTAACAGGTAAAATTTACATCATATTTAGATTCCACACATTTTTCTAATAAAATTTCATATATAATATGTTAAAATCGAAGTTTTGGTTTAAAATATACATATAATTTAGAAAATCATTTGGTTTGACTCAAATATATTCCGAAATAATATTTAAAAATACTTAACAGGTAAAACTAATCTCATATTCATATTCTACATATTTTTCTAATCAAATTTCATATATAACATGTTCAAATCGGAGTTACGGTTTAAAAGATATGGATGATTTTAAAAAGCATTTGTTTGACTTAAATATGATCCACGGATGAATTACCTAAATCATCAGGGGGGTTTTCGAAAAATATAAAATAACGGTTCGGGTGTGACTTGAATCCGGACAGCGGGTTGATTTCAAAAAGACAGGGACTTTTGTGTAAAATACAAAAATAACGCTTCGTTTTAACTTAAAACAGGATCATGGGTTGAATTCTACGAAATAGAGGGACTTTTCTAAAAAATGCCATGACGGATTTAAAGAAACCCAATTTGCTTTATTATTAGGTAAAGATATATATATATATATATATATATATATATATATATATATATATATATATATATATATATATATATATATATATATATATAGGGATAGACTAGGACATATGCCCGTGCGTTGCAACGGGAGAAGAAAATTTCACATCCCTTTAATTGCTCTAGTCCATCAACCTTCATCCGAATCATATTTCCACAGCCTAAGAAGAGGTTGCATTATTTAGACCTGTATGGAGAAAACATATGTTGCAATAAATAAGGATTAACCGGGTCACCGATCTATGCCCAGCTCATAACAACTAAGGAATGAGGAAGACAACATGTCTCTGTCTAAAGAGCATAATTAGTACAATAAACAAACCAGCACGAGCATCCTAAATTGTACCTTCAAATTAAGACCTAGTTTAATCTGATGGGGCAAAAATAACCAGTCAATTCATCAAACATATAGTTAATTTTCTATAAGAAAACATACAATCGTCCACTCAAGATTGAAAAATGCAGTTTGAAGGGACTGCCCCATCTACATAAATCACGACCATGTTTTCTACATTGCCTAACTAAAACAACATTCTCTGACCATTGGCTTAGGCATAGTCTAATAAATATTGCAAACTGCTGATAAGTTTTGACCTGTCGTTGGTTTCTGGTGAGCATATAAATTTACTTGACTGAAAAGAAATTTTCAGTCATAGTGATAGCTCCAGCCAACAACCAGAAAAGTAGTCCCATTGGATATACGCGTCCAACAGTCCAAAGAGGGACTCCATAGGAGCAGTATGGAACATCATCATAATGAAATACCTGTTACCTTTTTTTTTCTTTGTCATCAATGTCGATCACGATGTCCACTACACGGCGAACCTTCCACCTAAACTTGGATCCAATAAAGAATTGCATCCCCGCATGGACAGATAAGCGAACGGTCGCGTTTGAGATTCCGGTCAAATCTGCATAATCTAATGCTTGCGCCTTGTGTTTGTGTGATCTGGATTTTACATCATAGTAGTTTAGTACCAGTCCGTGAAGGACACAAACAACCACCAAATTAAACTTTAGTTGAAAACAATCAACACCTTTTTTGCGGGATAACATGATCAACACCAAAAACAGTGGAGGTTGCGCGCTTGATTCCAGTCACCGTCAACTATTTTTGAATCATCTCCTAAACGGGATGGTTGGGCCGGGTCGCACGGACCTGTTGGGAGGGCACTGCTTTTTTTATTGGTGAAATGTTACGCGGGCGAACGGGTTAGAGGCCTAGTGGCCCAGCATAGACGATCGGTAGAATAGCCTAGCTCAGTATGAAGAAACGCCATGGACATATGAAATGGGAGGACCAATAATATTATACCTCCATTTATATAAAAAATAGTATACATGCCGGTGGGTTACAACGGCAGAAACAATTGACATAAATTTAGCGAGGACTGTATGCGCAAACATAATGTTGAATGTGTTATATTTGGTGCAAGCTTAGTAAGGATTATAAGTGTAAGGAAAAAATGTCATGTTGTCTATTGCAACGAAAGAAAAAAAAATGGAGTGAATTTAAGGAGGATCATGTAGGAAAAGAATGTCACTTCATTTTTATTCGTAAGATGAGGGCCGCCTGCCATCGATTCCCGCACGTTCTTAATTACCATCTATTTTACTTCCCCTCTCTTTCCTTCTTTATTTCTCATAAGAAATCTATTTTATTTCTTTTTCTTTCTCTTTCTTTTCTCCTTCCTTTTTTATTTCTCATGCAATGTCTATCTCCTTTCTCTCTCTCCTATTGCTCTGCCCCTCATTTGTTCCATTAAGGACAAATCTTATTCACGTCATATTCTTTGCTTCATTTCCAAAGCAGCACCTTGATGCTAGACAACCTAAGAACGTATATAAACTGATAAAAAAATTATGTAAAATAGCAAGGTGGGACTATTTAATAAGTAAACAAATATGAAAAACTGCCTCCTCGGTCCAAGGCTTCCCTTGTCCGCCCGTGGTCAGAAGAATGTCGGCCCAAAGATGCCCGTGCTCATTGCCTCAGGCCGTATACGCCTCATATTCTATTCTTAAAATGCCAATATTGAAATTTAGTCTATTGTCATTTAATTAGTGTGGAATATAAAAGGGGAAAACCATAAGCATTGCGAGTATAGTATTGAGAGTGCCATGGCAGATCTAAAGGTGCAAATCGGACAAAGGCAACTTCGTAACCAATGTTTGCTTTCAACTAACAAGTAAGTGATGGACAAGAAATCACAGTAAAGCAGTGGTGATCTATTTTCTTGCCGCGATAAATAAGTTGAGCAGATATGAAAGAGTATCGCCTCTAGTGCGGCGCCGCGTATGCATCTACTTAGAATTTGACGGTGCTGCGGTAGCGATGGCTGTCGGTGGCGTGGAAGCAGATCTAGGAGGGTAGACGGTGGCGACAGGGGAAATATCCCGCGCAGGAAAAGCCCGTGCAGTATACTCCCTCTGTCGAGGTGACCAAGATGGAGAGGAAAATGCGAGAACTTAATGTTTAGTATTTGCTAAGGCTGGTTGTAATGGTACTAGCCTTAGCAATTTTGATGAGGTGTCATTGAATTAAATGAAGAAAGAGAGAGAGTTGAGTACTATGTGTCATACATGGCAATAAATAAAGTACTACATGATACTAATATATTATACGTGGCGCAGGAGTACTAAGTATTATTAATACAGTTTTGCTAGAACTCATCTAGATGAGATATAATTTGGTCTCATTCATCTTTTATAGCCATTGGATGTGATGCTATAAGATGCGTGTGTGTGCTGACGTGGGTTGTATTTGTTCTTGTGCAACGAACTGACACTGCATGTCATGTTTGATAGTCTCAAGTGATTAAAAGCATACAAGCCCCACATCTCTTATTGGTTGATTCCTCTATTTATGTCAAAAAATAAGAAACAACGTGAGAGTTAATGCACCACGCCTATGTGTTTACTATTTGGTTTTCGTAAGACGACTTAATACTCACCTAGGCGGAGGGAGTATTCGATTTGACAGCGGGCGGCGCAGACGAGGGAGGGAGTAGCGGTTCCCGATATGTTGAAAGGCCAATGCATCCTCCTTCAATTAATGCATGAGGGAAGTAATGGGAGGAGGTCCGGGAAAAGAGGCTGCACGATGTGAATGCAACGCAGTTTGCCCTCATTGCCCTCATATAAAGGCGCCCCTCCATTCCAATGCATCTACCACATCGTACGCACCTAAGAATTTGCCTAAGAACCTACACTAAGCGCAAAAGAGCTCGGTGGCGATGCGCGTGAGCGGCCAGCGGCCGCGCCAGATGGTCCACGATGCCGGCCTGCGGCATGGCACCGAGGATCGTCTCCAGACGGTGTCGGAGACCAACTGGTGGATGGCCGCCGTCGACGCCAAATACGACTCTCAGTTGGACCAGGTGATCATTGCCACCAGCAACACACTACTACAAAAAGGGCTATAGATGAAATGGCCACTAATGGCGCACCTGTGATGTGGTGCGCCATTACTATATTCTAATGGCGCACCATGTCTCGGTGCGCCGTTAGTAATATATTACTAATGGCGCACCTGGTGTGTGGTGCGCCATTAGTAGTTTTGAAAAAAAACATAAAAAAAAATTTTGTTACTAATGGCGCCCCGTTGTATACTGTGCCATTACTAATTGACATAGTAATGGCGCACCACATCCGTCGTGCGCCATTAGTAGTTTTGAAAAAAAAGTAAAAAAAAAATAAAAAAAATTTGTTACTAATGGCGCACCATGTCTCGGTGCCCCATTACTAGTTTTAACTAGTAATGGCGCACTGTCCAGTGATGCGCCATTGCTAAGTTTTTTTTAGAAAGAAAAATCAAAAAAAATATGAATTTTTTTTATTTTTTTTTCAAAATTAGTATTGGCGCACCGTGAGGTGGTGCGCCATTACTGGGTGTGGTGCGCCATTACTAGTTAAACTAGTAATGGCGCACCACCCCACGGTGCGCCATTACTAACTTGCCCCAACACCGAATGCACCCCCCCTGGATCGCCTTTTCAGTTTAAAAAAAAAAAGAAAATGATGGAAATGTCAAAAAAATAAAAGAAAATATGTTTCCCATGTGATATCTGCTCTAGTTGTTGGGAAAATTTACAAATATGAATTTCGACTTTATTTGCAAAATCTCTCTGGAAATTTGTAAAATGGGCATAACTTTTGCATACGAACTCGGATGAAAAAGTTTTTTATATGAAAAATCATCTACTCGAAAAGTTACATTCAAATTTAACTGGGGGAACTCTGTTAAACATTTTCAAAATCCCCAAAAACCTAACAGAAAAAAGTTCCGGGCCTTTCAAGATCTAGCGGCAAATAAATTCAAAAAATTTCAAACTTACTAGTGGCGCACCGTGGATGTGGTGCGCCACTAGTAACAGAAAAAAAATTGGTTTTGAAAATTTTTTTTGAATTTTTTTTCAAAAATGATACATAATATGACCGGGAAGTTTGAAATATTTTTCAAAAATAAATCATAGTCATGAACAAGAACAAAGTCCTAGACATCAACAAGGTATAACAGAGTTGATATGCTAGATATATCAACAAGTGCACGTGAAGTGAAATTTATTCTTTGGGGTTGGATAGAACTCTGAAGTTAAGCGTGCTTGGGCTGGAGTAGTGTGAGGATGGGTGTGTTGGAAATATGCCCTAGAGGCAATAATAAATTAGTTATTATTATTATATTTCCTTGTTCATGATAATCGTTTATTACCCATGCTATAATTGTATTGATAGGAAACTTAGATACATGTGTGGGTACATAGACAACACCATGTCCCTAGTAAGCCTCTAGTTGACTAGCTCGTTGATCAATAGATGCTTACAGTTTCCTGACCATGGACATTGGATGTCGTTGATAACGGGATCACATCATTAGGAGAATGATGTGATGGACAAGACCCAATCCTAAGCCTAGCACAAAGATCGTAGTTCGTATCTTTGAAGCTTTTCTAATGTCAAGTATCTTTTCCTTAGACCATGAGATTGTGCAACTCCCGGATACCGTAGGAATGCTTTGGGTGTACCAAGCGTCCACAACGTGAAGCTGGGTGGCTATAAAGGTGCACTACAGGTATCTCCGAAAGTGTGCATTGGGTTGGCACGAATCGAGACTGGGATTTGTCACTCCGTGTGACGGAGAGGTATCTCTGGGCCCACTCGGTAGGACATCATCATAATGTCCACAATGTGATCAAAGAGTTGATCGCGGGATGATGTGTTACGGAACGAGTAGAGAGACTTGCCGGTAACGAGATTGAACAAGGTATCGGTATACCGACGATCGAATCTCGGGCAAGTATAATACCGCTAGACAAAGGGAATTGTATACGGGATTGATTGAGTCCTTGACATCGTGGTTCATCCGATGAGATCATCGTGGAACATGTGGGAGCCAACATGGGTATCTAGATCCCGCTGTTGATTATTGACCAGAGAACGTCTCGGTCATGTCTGCATGGTTCCCGAACCCGTAGGGTCTACACACTTAAGGTTCGATGACGCTAGGGTTATAAAGGAAGTTTGTATGTGGTTACCAAATGTTGTTAGGAGTCCCGGATGAGATCCCGGATGTCACAAGGAGTTCCGGAATGGTCCGGAGGTAAAGATTTATATACGGGAAGTCCTGTTTTGGTCACCGGAAAAGTTCTGGGTTTTATCGGTAACGTACCGGGACCACCGGGAGGGTCCCGGGGGTCCACCAAGTGGGGCCACCGGCCCTGGAGGGCTGCATGGGCCAAGTGTGGGAGGGGACCAGCCCCAGGTGGGCTGGTGCGCCCACCCACAAGGGCCCAAGGCGCCTAGGGTTTGGGGAGGGGGTGCTTCCACCTAACTTGGGGGGCAAGTTTCCCCCCTCTCCCCCCTTGGCCGCCACCCTTAGATGGGATTGGGGCTGCCGCACCCCTTGGGGTGGAAACCCTAGAGGGGGTGCACCCCCTTCCCTCTCCCCTATATATACTTGAGGGTTTTGGGGCTGCCAACACATGAGTTTTGACCTCTCCCTGGCGCAGCCCTACCTCTCTCCCTTCTCCTCTCCTGCGGTGCTTGGCGAAGCCCTGCTGGATCACCACGCTCCTCCATCACCACCACGCCGTTGTGCTGCTGCTGGATGGAGTCTTCCTGAACCTCTCCCTCTCTCCTTGCTGGATCAAGACGTGGGAGACGTCACTGGGCTGTACGTGTGTTGAACGCGGAGGTGCCGTCTGTTCGGCACTAGGATCTCCGGTGATTTGGATCACGACGAGTACGACTCCTTCAACCCCGTTCTCTTGAACGCTTCCACTTGGCGATCTACAAGGGTATGTAGATGCATTCTCCTTCCCCTCGTTGTTGGTTTCTCCATGGATAGATCTTGGTGACACGTAGGAAAATTTTGAATTTCTGCTACGTTCCCCATCAGTGGCATCATGATCTAGGTCTATTGCGTAGATTCTTTGCACGAGTAGAAACAAAGTAGTTTTGGGCGTTGATTTTGTTCAATATGCTTACCGTTACTAGTCCAATCTTGTTTCGACGGTATTGTGGGATGAAGCGGCCCGGACCGACCTTACACATACACTTACGTGAGACAGGTTCCACCGACTGACATGCACTTGTTGCATCGGTGGCTAGCGGGTGCCGATCTCCCACTTTAGTCGGATCAGATTCGATGAAAAGGGTCCTTATGAAGGGTAAATAGCAATTGACATATCACGTTGTGGTATTTGCGTAGGTAAGAAACGTTCTTGCTCGAAACCCATAGCAGCCACGTAAAACATGCAAACAACAATTAGAGGACGTCTAACTTGTTTTTGCAGGGTATGCTATGTGATGTGATATGGCCAAGAAGAATGTGATGAATGATATGTGATGTATGAGATTGATCATGTTCTTGTAATAGGAATCACGACTTGCATGTCGATGAGTATGACAACCGGCAGGAGCCATAGGAGTTGTCTTTATTTATTGTATGACCTGCGTGTCATTGAACAACGCCATGTAATTACTTTACTTTATTGCTAACGGTAGCCATAGTAGTAGAAGTAATAAGTTGGCGAGACAACTTCATGGAGACACGATGATGGAGATCATGATGATGGAGATCATGGTGTCATGCCGGTGATGATGATGATCATGGAGCCCCGAAGATGGAGATCAAAAGGAGCAATGTGATATTGGCCATATCATGTCACTATTTGATTGCGTGTGATGTTTATCATGTTTATACATCTTATTTGCTTAGAACGACGGTAGTAAATAAGATGATCCCTCATTGAAATTTCAAGAAAGTGTTCCCCCTAACTGTGCACCATTGCGAAAGTTCGTCGTTTCGAAGCACCACGTGATGATCGGGTGTGATTGATTCTTACGTTCACATACAACGGGTGTAAGCACGATTTACACACGCAAAACACTTAGGTTAACTTGACGAGCCTAGCATGTACATACATGGCCTCGGAACACAAGAGACCGAAAGGTCGAGCATGAGTCGTATGGTAGATACGTTCAACATGAAGATGTTCACCGATGATGACTAGTCCGTCTCACGTGATGATCGGACACGGCCTAGTTGACTCGGATCATGTAATCACTTAGATGACTAGAGGGTTGTCTATCTGAGTGGGAGTTCACAAGATGAACTTAATTATCCTGAACATAGTCAAAAGATCTTTGCAAATTATGTCATAAGCTCGTGCTTTAGTTCCACTGTTTAGATATGTTCCTAGAGAAAATATAGTTGAAAGTTGATGATGGCGATTATGCGGACAGTAGAAAGCTTATGTCCTTAATGCACCGCTTCGGTGTCTTTGAACCCCAAACGTCGTTTGTGGATGTTGCGAACATCGGACATACACGTTTTGATAACTACGTGATAGTTCAGTTAAACGGTTTAGAGTTGAGGCACCAAAGATGATTTCGAAACGTCACGAAACATATGAGATGTTTCGAGGGCTGAAATTGGTATTTCAGGCCCGTGCCCACGCAAGAGGTATAAGACCTCCGACGATTTTCTTAGCCTGCAAACTAAGGGAGAAAATCTCAATCGGTGAGCTTGTGCTCAGATTGTCTGAGTGCAACAATCACTTGAATCAAGTGGGAGTTGATCTTCCAGATAAGATAGTGATGTTTCTCCAAAGTCATTGCCACCAAGCCGCTAGAGCTTCGTGATGAACTATAACATATCAGGGATAGATATGATGATCCTTGAAATATTCGCGATGTTTGACACCACGAAAGTAGAAATCAAGAAGGAGCATCAATTGTTGATGGTTAGTGAAACCACTAGTTTCAAGAAGGGCAAGGGAAAGAAGGGATACTTCATGAAAAGGCAAATCAGCTGCTGCTCTAGTGAAGAAACCCAAGGTTGAACCCAAACCCGAGACTAAGTGCTTCTGTAAGAAGGGGAACAACCACTGGAGCAGAATTACCCTAGTTACTTGGTAGATGAGAATGTTGGCAAGGTCGATAGAAGTATATTGGATATACATTATGTTAATGTGTACTTTACTAGTACTCCTAGTAGCACCAGGGTATTAGATACCGGTTCGGTTGCTAAGTGTTAGTAACTCGAAATAAAAGGCTACGGAATAAACGGAGACTAGCTAAAGGTGAGCTGACGATATGTGTTGGAAGTGTTTCCAAGTTTGATGTGATCAAACATCGCACGCTCCCTCTACCATCAAGATTAGTATTAAACCTGAATAATTGTCATTTGGTGTTTGCGTTGAGCATAGACATGATTGGATTATGTATATCGCAATAAGGTTATTCATTTAAGGAGAATAATGGTTACTCTATTTATTTGAATAATACCTTTAATGGTCTTGCACCTAAAGGAATGGTTTATTGAATCTCGAATCGTAGTGATACACATTTTCATGCCAAAAGATATAAGATAGTAATGATAGTACCACTTACTTGTGGCACTGCCATGTAAGTCATATTGGTATAAAACGCATGAAGAAGCTCCATGTTGATGGATCTTTGGACTCACTCGTTTTTGAAAAGTTTGAGACATGCGAACCATGTCTATTGGTGTATACGCATGAACAAACTCCATGCAGATGGATCGCTTGGACTCACTTGATTTTGAATCACTTGAGATATGCAAATCTTACCACATGGGCAAGATGACTGAAAAGCCTCGTTTTCAGTAAAATGGAACAAGATAGCAACTTGTTGGAAGTAACACATTTTGATGTGTGCAGTCCAATGAGTGCTGAGGCATGCAGTGAATATTGTTATGTTCTTACTTCACAGATGATTCGAGTAGATGTTGAGTATATTTACTTGATGAAATACAAGTCTGAATTATTGAATGGTTCAAGTAATTTCAGAGTGAAGTTGAAGATCATTGTGACAAGAGGATAAAATGTCTATGATATGATCATAGAGATGAGCATCTGAGTTACGAGCTTTGGCACGCAATTAAGACATTGTGGAAATTGTTTCACAACTAATAACGCCCGGAACTCCATAGTGTGATGGTGTGTCCGAACATCTTAGTTGCACCCTATTGGATATGGTGCGTACCATGATGTCTCTTATCAAATTACCACTATCGTTCATGGGTTAGGCATTAGACACAACCTCATTCAGTTTAAATAGGGCACCACGTAATTCTGTTGAGATGACACCGTATGAACTATGGTTTAGAGAAACCTAAGCTGTCATTCCTTAAAAGTTTGGGGAAGCGACGCTTATGTGAAAAAGTTTCAGGTTGATAAGCTCGAACCCAAAGCGGATAAAATGCAACTTCATAGGACACCCAAAACAGTTGGGTATACCTCCTAATTCAGATCCGAAAGCAATAGGGATTGTTTCTTAAGTCGGGTCCTTTCTCGAGGAAAGGTTTGTCTCGAGAATTGAGTGGGAGAATGGTGGAGACTTGATGAGGTTATTGAACCGTCACTTCAACTAGTATGTAGCAGGGCACAGGAAGTTGTTCCTGTGGCACCTACACCAATTGAAGTAGAAGCTTATGATAGTGATCATGAAACTTCAGATCAAGTCACTACCGCACCTCGTAGGGTGACAAGGAAGCGTACTACTTCAGAGTGGTACAATAATCCTGTCTTGAAGGTCATGTTGATAGACAACAATGAACCTACGAGCTATGGAGAAGCAATGGTGGGCCCAAAATTCCGACAGATGGTTAGAAGCCATGAAATCCGAGATAGGATCCATGTATCAGAACAAAGCATGGACTTTGGTGGACTTGCCCAATGATCGGCAAGCCATTGAGATAAATGGATCTTTAAGAAGAAGACGGACGTGGATGGTAATGTCACCATCTATGAAGCTCGACTTGTGGCGAAGAGTTTTTCTCAAGTTCAAGGAGTTGACTACGATGAGATTTCCTCATTCGTAGCGATGCTTAAAGTCCGTCGGAATCATGTTAGCATTAGCTGCATTTATGAAATTTGGCAGATGGATGTCAAAACGAGTTTCCTTACCAGTTTTCGTAAGGAAAGGTTGTATGTGATACAATCTGAAAGGTTGTGTCGATCCTAAGGATGTTAAAAGGTATGCTAGCTCCAGCGATCCTTCCATGGACTGGAGTAAGCATCTCGGAGTTGGAATATGCACTTTGATAAGATGATCAAAGATTTTGGTTTATACAAAGTTTATGAGAAACTTGTATTTCCAAAGAAGTGAGTGGGAGCACTATAGAATTTCTCGGCAGTATATGTTGTTGACATATTGATGATCAGAAATGATGTAGAATTTCTGGAAAGCATATAGGGTTATTTGAAAAGTGTTTTTCAATAGAAAACCTGGATTAAGCTACTTGAACATTGAGCATCAAGACCTATGAGGATAGATCAAAAACCGCTTAATGGTACTTTCAAATGAGCATATACCTTGACATGATCTTGAAGGTGTTCAAGATGGATTAGTCAAAGAAGGAGTTCTTGCCTGATATGTAAGGTATGAAGTTAAGACTTAAAGCTCGACCACAGCAGAAAAGAGAGAAAGGACGAAGGTCGTCCCCTATGCTTTAGACGTAGGCTCTACAGTATGCTATGCTGTGTACCGCACCCGATGTGTGCCTTGCCACATGTCTGGCAAGAGGGTACAAAGGTGATCAAGGAGTGGATCACTAGATAGCGGTCAAAATTATCCTTAGAGGAATAAGGATACGTTTCTCGATTATGGAGGTGATAAAGAGTTCGGCGTAAAGGGTTATGACGATGCAAGCTTTAACACCTATCCGAATGACTCTGAGTAGCAAACCGGATACGTATAGTGGAGCAACCATTTGGAATAGCTCCAAGTGGAGCGTGGAAGCAGCATTTACATCATGACCAAGATTTTTGCGATGTACATACGGATCTGAATGTTGCAGACCCGTTCACTAAAACCTCTCTCATGTAAAACATGATCAAACCCCAGAACTCATTGAGTCTTAATCACATGATGATGTGAACTAGTTTAGTGACACTAGTAAACTCTTTGGATGTTGGTCACATGGCGATGTGACCTGTGAGTGTTAATCACATGGCGATGTGAACTAGATTATTGACTCTAGTGCAAGTGGGAGACTGTTGGAAATATGACCTAGAGGCAATAATAAATTAGTTATTATTATTATATTTCCTTGTTCAAGATAATCGTTTACTACCCATGCTATAATTGTATTGATAGGAAACTCAGATACATGTGTGGGTACATAGACAACACCATGTCCCTAGTAAGCATCTAGTTGACTAGCTCATTGATCAATAGATGGTTACAGTTTCCTGACCATGGACATTGGATGTCGTTGATAACGGGATCACATCATTAGCAGAATGATGTGATGGACAAGACCCAATCCTAAGCCTAGCACAAAGATCGTAGTTCGTATCTTTGAAGCTTTTCTAATGTCAAGTATCTTTTCCTAAGACCAGGAGATTGTGCAACAACTGGATACCGTAGGAATGATTTGGGTGTACCAAACGTCACAACGAATCGGGTGGCTATAAAGGTGCACTACAGGTATCTCCGAAAGTGTGCATTGGGTTGGCACGAATCGAGACTGGGATTTGTCACTCCGTGTGACGGAGAGGTATCTCTAGGCCCACTCGGTAGGACATCATCATAATGTGCACAATGTGATCAAAGAGTTGATCACGGGATGATGTGTCACGGAACGAGTAAAGAGACTTGTCGGTAACAAGATTGAACAAGGTATTGGTATACCAACGATCGAATCTCGGGCAAGTATAATACCGCTAGACAAAGGGAATTGTATACGAGATTGATTGAGTCCTTGACATCGTGGTTCATCCGATGAGATCATCGTGGAACATGTTGGAGCCAACATGGGTATCCAGATGCCGCTGTTGATTATTGACCAGAGAACGTCTCGGTCATGTCTGCATGGTTCCCGAACCCGTAGGGTCTACACACTTAAGGTTCGATGACGCTAGGGTTATAAAGGAAGTTTGTATGTGGTTACCGAATGTTGTTCGGAGTCCCGGATGAGATCCCAGACGCCACGAGGAGTTCCAGAATGGTCCGGAGGTAAAGATTTATATATAGGAAGTCTGTTTTGGTCACCGAAAAAGTTTCGGGTTTTATCGATAACGTCTGGGACCACCGGGAGGGTCCCGGGGGTCCACCAAGTGGGGCCACCGGCCCCGAAGGGCTGCATGGGCCAAGTGTTGGAGGGGACCAGCCCCAGGTAGGCTGGTGCGCCCCCCCACAAGGACCCAAGGTGCCTAGGGTTTGGGGAGGGGGTGCTTCCACCTAACTTGGGGGGCAAGTTTCCCCCCTCTCCCCCCTTGGCCGCCACCCTTAGATGGGATTGGGGCTGCCGCACCCCTTGGGGTGGAAACCCTAGAGGGGGTGCACCCCCTTCCCTCTCCCCTATATATACTTGATTTTTTTGACCTCTCCCTGGCGCAGCCCTAGCTCTCTCCCTTCTCCTTTCCCGCGGTGCTTGGCGAAGCCCTGCTGGATCACCACGCTCCTCCATCACCACCACGACGTTGTTCTGCTGCTGGATGGAGTCTTCCTCAACCTCTCCCTCTCTCCTTGCTGGATCAAGGCGTGGGAGACATCACCGGGCTGTACGTGTGTTGAACGCGGAGGTGCCGTCCGTTCGGCACTAGGATCTCCGGTGATTTGGATCACGACGAGTACGACTCCTTCAACCCCGTTCTCTTGAACGCTTCCGCTTAGCGATTTACAAGGGTATGTAGATGCACTCTCCTTCCCGTCGTTGCTGGTTTCTCCATGGATAGATCTTGGTGACACGTAGGAAAATTTTGAATTTCTGCTACGCTCCCCAACAGGGTGACCTTTCGGGAAGTTTGACCACGGAGTGCGATTTGACCTGAGATTAAGCATATTGACCCGAGATTAAGCCATAGTGAACTGATATTAAGAAAAAAACGAAAAAAAATTTGACCATTAGTGCGCCATTAGTAAAAAATACTAGTGGCGTGCTAGTAATGGCGCACCAGTAGTGCGCCATTAGTAGGCAAAACCGGTGCGCCATTAGTAGGCCTTTTTCTAGTAGTGACAATTTCATCATCCTCAAGAAGCTCGCGGACGACATCGCCATACTCCTCCAGCCCGCGCGCCCAGGCTCCTCATGGCCTGCCACCCTAATCGGCCTCCATGGCTGGAACCTCTTTCAAGCATTGGTGGCCCTGAGACTGCCTGCCGACGCCACGAAGAATGTCCACCTGGAGGTCGCGCTCGTCGCGAGGCGCCTCGCCCTGCAAGGATTCGTCGACCTACACATCCACGTGTACGAGCAAATCGTGTACATAGGTATCTACAAGGCCAGTGAGGACGCTACGACGTTGGCCTTCCTCAACCGGCTAGGAGCCTTGGATGCCTTTGCTTAGAAGCACCTCGACCTCGCCACAAAAGGCGCCGCTCCTTAGCCGCTGGTCGGTGGCCCGGCGCACTAAGTTGTGGAGGAGGAGGAGGTCGTACGTTCATGGATCCATCTTTCTTCTTGCCTTCTGTAACCACCACTGCGATCGCATCATTGTGGCCTTAATTCTTATTGTGCTGTTGTATTCTCGTTCGATCCAATCTTGACATGTGCGATCCCTTTGCTTAATTATATGCATCACTGTAACTAGTACTCCATCCGTCAATTTATTAGTTGTGCTTACCTTTTCCATCAACTTCGTGCAACGCGCGGGCATCTTGCTAGAAACACTAGAATATTTCCATATAATCCGTATGTGATCGTCCATTTGAAATCTCAAAAAAGACAAATATTTAGGTACGGAGGGAGTAAAATATTAGGAGTATATCAAAACAATAGTGATTTCTTTCAAGTTTGTGAACAAATACTACTATTCTACCACTTTGGATCCGTCGCAACGCACGGGCACATTGCTAGTAAAAGGAAAAGGCATGCCGCGTTCACGTCGCACCCCCACACGCCCGGGAATCGGGAGTACTCCATGGCCCATCCGGCACGACACATAGCTTAGGGAAGGCGTGTTGCCTAGCATTTTCACTTTCATGTGGGACCGCCGTTGAGCAAACCGACACCCCACCTGCCGCTGAGTTGGAAAACAGAAATGAGGGGAAGATCTAGCTGTAGCACGGAAGCCAAGAAATTTTGTTGATAGAGTAGGAGCATTCCGTACTATTACTACTCCTACTAGTACCAAGTTTGTACTCCTAATACTATATTACTAGTACAACCACTATACAACTAGTAGGTACATGCACGACACAACATTATAGGAAAAAAAAACGAGAAGATCTTGTTTTGGGTGATTTATCTTTTTTTAATCAACGAAGTATGAATAATATGATGTGGGGGGCACCCATGAAGCTTATGTGGCTTGGTTGCATGTCTACGGAAAGTTAGAGAAAAATAAATAGATAATGTGTTTAGAGTGCACTCCACTAAATAGATATACTTTGGATCCATTGCAACGGACCGGCACATCTATATCTATACCCCCTATATAGTGTGTAAAAAACTTTGAAAGTTGGTCGTTGGATGAAGCCAATCCGACGGTACAAAGATGGCAAATCCGAGCACCATCGGCGTTGGATATCATCCACCAGATTCTACCACATGTATAATCTAGAAGACTCCATGGTTGAACTTAATTCATGATTAACTTTGCCACAACTAAGCTTAGGCAAAGTTATTAGTTTTTCAAAATGAGAGCCACAAGTTGGCAAGCCGAAGGGAATCTTGCCACATTTTTGTGTGTATGTCATGTGGGGCCTTAGCGTGGCTTGCCTAAGGTGTGGCTTGAACCAAACACTCACCTAAGTTAATCAAACTTCCCTAACCTTACATTCTACCAGATTTTGCCACATGTTAGAATCCAGAAAACTCCACATGTGGAAGCATAATGCAGAAACCACCAGAATCTCATGCGTGCAATGCACATGTACCTTACTAGTACTAGTTGGTATTAGTAAGAGACAAATTCCAGTTTTGGCACGAGCTCGTACTGCGGGAGCACAACAAGGCCTGCCGCAGGAGTTACATTTCCCTCTCGGCCCCCACGGGACCGAACTTCTGTGGCTTAGTGCCCGGCCTATGAGTCAATGTCATGCGGACCTTAAATGTGGCTGGCCCACATGTCATTCTCATGGTGGTGGCGTGGTTCGCGACTCACGACGTCCATTACAGGAGTCAACGTCAGACTTTCCCCGTGTTGCTCGGAACGATGGATGGCACAGGGCCTACTCCATCGCGCAGAGGAGGCCACTGCTTCTTTGGGAGAAGAGGCATGGCTGGCTGCCTGGATGTGCTCTAATCTGAGGTAACAACTGAATCTTGTCAGATACTAGTTAAATCCGAGCTATTGGTGTGAAGCACTGATATGCCAGTACATTTGGTTGTGACCTGTTCTAATTTTGTACCTGAACTTTTTTTAGAAAGGGTTGTACGTCAACTTAATGTGATAGCAGAAATTATTGTGTTGTCTGTCTATTTTCTTTGCACAACATTCAAGATATTTCCCTGTCATTGATAAATACGATGAACCGTTATGTACGACTTCGTTGGTTTCAACATAGCCCTTCCCATAGCGATCCACTGCTTCCATCCTGATTGTGCCGCCTGCGTGAAATTTTTGTATGCAAGTTCAGTGTGCTATGATGTTCTATATGATTGTGTCAACTATATAATTTTTACTGAGCATCAGCAATGCATATGGCTGAAAGATGTATTTACGAGCATCGACCGATGGGTCTCTCTCTCTATCTCTCTCTCTCTCTCTCACACACACACACACACACACGCACACACACACGCACACGCACAAGTGGGACCCGTTGAATTATTTATTTGCTCGTGACAGCTTTTAATTAGGTTCCACTGTAATCTAACTTTTTTCTGAAGTTATTAGTTGAGCTCAGTGACTTCAAAACGTTGTACAGAAGCCTTGTTTGGGACTTTCCGGCTTCGCTGAATGTGGGCTGGGTAACCATGTTAGGTTGTACTATACTACACACGCCTTTTTTTTCAACATCAACAATGCAATCAAGGGCGGCAGTTGTACACAATATCCGGTCAACTTGTTATTCTCCTCATTGGCTGCAAACTTTCCTAGGTGGTATGCATTAGGCTTAACAAGAAAATGGACTGTAAGAAATAATAAATGGGATGTAATTATAATAACTGGGCAGTAACTATGCACCAAACACGTAATTAGTTCAAAAAATATATTATTTTTGGAATTTGAAAATTTTAATTTCATTACTTGTTGCGCGCACAATATTTCATTGGGTTTTAACGTAATACAACTTTATTTTGAAATTATACTTAACCTGACTACAAATTTCGGATAAAAATATTTCGGATCCCATCAAAATGTGGGATTTTTTTTGAATTCTGTTTTGAGCAGTTGTTTGAAATTATTAATCGTTGTCCTAGCTAGAAGTTGGGTTGTACTTTTAACAAACTATAAATGGGCTGTATTAATTCCATTAGAATTAAAAAATGGGTTGTACATTCTTACAAATCGCAAATGGGCTATATGTTCTCTGCCAAATCCGAGCTGTGGGCCTACTAAGTTGACGCTTACCAAGGGCTTTGTCAACTTAGTCAATATAAACGATTCTAGCTGAAGCAATCGTACGATGTCCATCCAACGGCCGTAGTGCTTCTTCAACCTCTGGTCTTCTTGCTCCAGCAGCCCAAAGCAGCGCCGGTCGTGCCGCCTGCTCCTGCCTCCCATGGCCGGCAGTGATGCCGGCTGTACTATACGTGGAGAGGCTGACAGCTGGGTCCAGGCGGCCGCAAGGAAGTGCCTCCTTAATACACGCAAAATATTTATTCCTCCACCTGACAGCAGGGACCCACCGGACGGGCCACCTTATTTCGCGAAAAAAACGTTTCCCCCCTGACTGCTGGGACCCACCGGACGGGCCACCGTATTTCGTGAAAAAAACGTTCCCCCGCTGTCAGCTCGGACCCACCGAAAGTGCCTCCTTATTACGCATAAGAAATGAATACTCCCCCTGCTAGCTGGGACCCACCATGGTGGGAGGCTGACTTGTGGGCCTACTAAGTTGAGTGGAATGGGGGCCTTTGTTAACTTTAGTCAATATGAACGATTCTAGCTCCAGTGACCGTACGATGTCCATCCAACGGCCGTAGTGCTTCTTCAACCTCTGGTCTTCTTTCTCCAGCCGCCAAAAGCAGCGTCGGTTGTGCCGCATGCTCCTACCTTCCATGGCCGGTGTGCTGCTGTGGAGGCCTCACCGCCCCCTACTATTCCCATCGCTGGCAAGGCCCTGCGGCGACGGCAGCCTCACACCACAGCCGAACCAGTGAACCCTCATACTCCTCTCCGCGCAGGCTTCCACTGCCGCGTCTTCCCCGGCTCCGAGTCATCCCCTTCCTAGGCCTCTTCGTCGTCCACCGCCGTGGTGCTCTCGGCGCGGCGTGGTCAACGTGGTCAAGGAACGACTTCCATCGACGCGTGGATCAGACGTGGAGAGGCCGATACCGGGTCCACGGCCGCAGCAAGGAAGTGCCTCCTTATTATGCGGAAAATAATGATTCCTCCCCCTGACAGCTGGGTCCCATCGGACAGGCCACTGTATTTCGCGAAAAAAACGTTTCCCCCTGACTGCTGGGACCCACCAGCTACATCTTCGCACGCAAGGAAGTGCGTCCGAAAAAAAATGATTCGCCCCCGGACTGCTGGGACCCACCAGCTACATCTTCGCACGCAAGGAAGTGCCTAACTGTCGGGACCCACCTGGTCAAAGCGTTCGTAGCGTTGTCATTCTGGTCGCGAACATGTACGTACATATATACTGGTCGATGTAGAGGCGCGCATGTGTCGTGGTAGAGGCGTGTACGTGTCGTAGTAGAGGCGCGCACGTAGCATGTACACGTACGTACAGCGACCAGTGTGCAAGAAAGAAAATACGGCCTTCTGGAACGCCTACTCGCGCATACGTACGGCTAGGGCTCGTATACATGGATGGGTCAGAACGGAGAAACAGCGTCATCGTCGTGTTCATGGGGAGCCAACCGGCTGGGTCGAAACAGAATGCGTCGTGGTGTTCATCGGGAGGGCTTGGATGGAATAGGCAATGGAAACGAGGTCTGGCGTATCGCAGAATGGAGGAAACGGCCTTGTGTTCGACCGGCCACGTTCGAAATGGGGGTCCTATTTTCCCGTGAGGGGTCTGGCGTACCGCAAAATGGAGGAAATGGACCTCGTACGGTCGAAATGGGGGTCCTGTTGATTGAGAGGGGTGTGGCGTAGCGCAAAACGGACGAAACTGACTTGTGTTGGAGCTCTACAGTCGAAACGGGGGTCATATTGATCGGGAGGGGTGTGGCGTACCGCAAAACGGACGAAACGGACTTGTGTTGGAGCGCTACGGTCAAAATGGGGGTCCTGTTCATCGGGAGGGGTGTGGCATACCGCAAAACGGTACTCCACGGGATACTGTTCATCTCCACCGTCGACCTCCTCCATCCTCCACAGGCTACCGTCGACCTCCTCTAGCCTCCACGGGCTCCTGTTCATCCAGCCTCCACCGCGCGCTACCTCACCGGCTACTGTTCAACCACCCCTCCACGGGCACCCCTCCACTGTCTAGTGTTCATCCAGCCCTCCACACCACGGGGTCCTGCATCCACCCCCACTGCTCACTGTTCATCCAACCCCCCCTGCAACGCTCACTGTTCATCCAATCGATCGGCTTCGCGAAGAGCGGCGAAGGAATCGCCGATTGGATTGATTAACAACCATCGAACGATCGGTCGGGTTCGAACGCTGTAGCCTGCAAAGGCACCGCCGGGTTCGATTAGAGCCCAGCGCCTCGCTTGGTTGATTAGAGCTAACGCCGCTTTTACACGCTGCGTGTCACGAGAAGAAAGCAGCATCGCTCGCCCGACCTCCCACCGTAATCGGAACTCACCGAAATTTTCCTCGCCCTCGCTTCTACCACGGTTTTTTCGTCATGGACAGCCCAAAGAATGTCATGCAGCTGCGTCTCCGCCCGCCTGTGACGAAAATCCCATTTTCTGTCATGATTTTTTGTCATAGAAGTAGGAGCCCACCACATCTATGATGATACCGGGTTTTGTCACAATTATCGTCATAGAAGTGTCATATGTATGACAATTTTTTTTTCGTTCGGCCCAAAATATCACGGATGTGTCTTTTTTTGTAGTGATATTTCCATGCTAGATGTGTTATTCTCAAGATGAGTGTTTATTCACTTGTCATTGCACGAGAGTATGGTGGTAAAAGGGATGCCCAGTCCCGAAATGAAAAAGAAATTTACTTTATGTTGTCAAATAATAAATTCCTTGGAAAGTTTTGGTATGGAAGGCACCCGTGGATACGGATGGCCATGGATTGTGAAAGAATGGTGGAAAAAGGAATAAAATTTATTTTCTGTTTGGGAACCACCTATGATATATCTAGCATGTAAAGTACTGGGAATTACTCGGTGGCTATCGTTGACGCGAAAAAAATTTATTTCTCAATTTAAGCTTTGAGCTCTGGCACCTCTACAAATACCTACTTCCCTCTGCGAAGGGCCTATCTATTTACTCTATGCAATTTTTATTTTTATTCGAGTCTCCATCTTCTCTTTTAAAGCACCAACTAAGGGGAACTATGATCATACTTGAGCATTGGATGTAGCTAATATGCGAGTGTGTTTTATGAATGGATCAATGATTGAGCATAATGGGGTAGGGATAACTTTCTTTATTATTGATATTTTGAAAGACATTTCTTATTGATATGCTTGAGTATTGAAATCTTCATGTCAAAACTAGACTATTGCTTTAAACCATATAAAAGTCCAAATTTCCATGCTACAAAAGAAAAGAATATGTGATGAACATGTTAGGCCACACTGCACATAAAAAATTCTGTTTTTATCATTTACCTACTTGAGAATGAGCATGAATTAAGCTTGGGGATGCTGATACGTCTCCAACGTAACTATAACTTTTGATTGTTCCATGCTATTATATTATCATTCTTGGATGCTTTACAATCATTTTATAGAACCTTTATATCATGTTTTGGGACTAACCTATTGACATAGTGCCCAATGTCAGTTGCTGTTTTTTGCTTGTTTTTTTACTTCGTGGAATATCAGTACCAAACGGAGTCCAAATGCAGTGAACCTTTTTGGAGATTTTTTTCTGGACCAGAAGACAACCAGTGGGCCAAAGAAGTACCACAGGGGAGGTCAAGTGGGTTGTGCACACCTTGGTGACCCCCCTTACCGCCTCTCCGCCCTATAAATTCCCAAATATTCCAGAAACCCTAGGGGAGTCGACGAAATACAATTCCAGTTGCGGCATGTTCCAGAACCACGGGATCCAATCTAGACAGCATCACGGAGAGGTTCATGATCCTCATTGGTGCCTCTTGAAAGATGCGTGAGTAGTTCAAAATAGACCTACAGGTCCGTAGTTAGTAGCTAGATGGCTTCTTCTCTCTTTTTGATTCTCAATACAATGGTCTCTTCGAGATATATTTGATGTAACTCTTTTTGCGGTGTGTTTGTTGGGATCTGATGAAGATTGAGTATATGATTAGTTTCTATCCATGAATATTATTTGAGTCTTCTTTTGATCTCCTATATGCATGATTACTTATAGCCTTATATTTCTTCTTCGAATCTTTGGTTTAGTTAGGCCAACTAGATCAATATTTCTTGCCATGGGAAGAGGTGCTTTGTGATGGGTTCGATCTTGCGGTGTTCTTTCCTAGTGACAAAAGGGGCAGCAAGACATGCATGTATTGTTGCTATTAAGGATAACAAGATGGGGGCTATTCCTACTGAATAGATCTCGTCTACATCATGTCATCATTCTTATTGCATTATTCCGTTTCTCCATGAACTTCATACACTAGATTCTTGCTGGATAGCGGTCGATGTGTGGAGCAATACTAGTAGATGCGGGCAGGAGTCGGTCTACTAATCTTGGACGTGATGCCTATATAATGATCATTGCCTTGGATATCGTCATGATTATTTGATCTTCTATCAATTTCCCAACAGTAATTCGTTACCCACCGTGTGCTATTTATTGAGAGAAGCCACAAGTGAAATCTACGACCCCCGGGTCTATGTTCCCATCATATACTTTCAGATCTACATTGTTATTTGCCTTTTTTATTTATTTGCATCTTTTATTTTCAGATCTATATTATCAAAAACCCAAAAATACCTTGCTGAATTTTACATGCCGTTACTCTATTTGCAGCTATCAAGCTATCACAAAAATTTCCCGTCATCTTGCCAATTTCTGGCACCGCTACCCGATAGGGATTGACAACCCCTTTTATGCGTCAGCTTGCAAGTATTTGTTCTTTGTGTGAAGGTACCGTTTACATAGTGTTGCTTGGTTCTCCTACTGGACTGATACCTTGGTTTCATAAATGAGGGAAATAGCTACCATAGTTGTACTCCATCATCCCTTCCTCTTTGGGGAAATACCGACGTAGTTCAAGTGACATCACCGCCCCAGGGAACCACAAAGACTCGCAGTCATTCAGATCCGGCGGCGGCAGTACCTTCAACCCATGCAACTCTACAATAGCCACCTAAGCGCTGCTTCCGTGGCGAACTTGCGCCCCCGCACCCCTATGTTAGACACCAAGGCACTTCTGCCCCAGCTAACCGGCAGCCTAGGAGCTCCGCCGCCTCGAGGGGTGTTGCTTCCCATTAGGAATCGACTGGCCCAGAATAAAAATTTAGGCAACTGACGCCTAAATAAAGTGCTTTTAAGATGAGTGTACGACCTATCTTGCGGCTCGGTGAAGTAGGCAGCTGGCTTACGGAAGCATTTGGCTGAAATGTGGGGGAAGTTATAGTTCTACCCCTGCATTTTGGCTTCTGGGCTTGGGTCTGTGTCTTGAGAGTTAGGGTTAGTAGGGTAACTTTGCTTCTCCGAAATAGTGGGCGCCAGCGGTTTCAGGCGAGGAGGGCGTGTTTTGAAATATAGGGTGCTACTTCTTGAGCTTTCGTTGATTTTTCCCTTGAATAGGAAAGGGTGATGCAACAAAGTAGAGATGAGTATTTCCCTCAATTAAGAACCAAGGTATCAATCCAGTAGGAGGCACAAGCAAGTCCCCAATATATGCACCTGCACAAACTAACAAACGCTTGCACACAACGCGAAAAAGGTGTTGTCAATCCCTTCACAGTCACGAACAAGAGTGAAATCTAATAGCAATAGGTCTAAAAGATAAATAAAAGTAAATAAAATCAACAAGTTATTTTTGTGTTTTTGGTTTTACAGATCTGAAAATATTTAATGAAAATGGACCCGGGGGCCATAGAGTTCCCTAGAGGCTTCTCTCTTGAAAGAGAACATACGGTGGGTAAACTAATTATTGTCCAGAAATTGATAGAAAAGCACACAGTTATGACGATATCTAAGGCAATGATCATGAATACAGGTATCACGTCCATGACAAGTAGACCGACTCCTGCCTGCATCTACTACTATTACTCCACACATCGACCGACTCCTACTACTATTAAGCTAGATGACATGATGTAGAGGGATAAACTCAAGCAATATGATATAAACCTCATCTTTTTATCCTTAATGGCAACAATACAATACGTGCCTCGCTACCCCTACTATGTCACTAGGTGAGGACAACGCAAGATTGAACCCATCACAAAGCACCTCTCCCATTGCAAGAAAAACTAATCTAGTTCGCTAAACGAAATTGATAGATTGGAGAGAAATACAAAGCTATCAGATCATGCATATAAGAATTCAGAGAAGACTCAAATATTATTCATAGATAATCTAATCATAAATCCACAATTCATCGGATCTCGACAAACACACTGCAAAAGAAGATTATATCGGATAGAACTCCAAGAACATCTAGGAGAACATGGTATTGAAGATCAAAGAGAGAGAAGAAGCCATCTAGCTACTAGCTATGGACCCGTAGGTCCATGGTAAACAACTCACAAATCATCGAAAGGGTAGCAAGGTTGGTGTAGAGGTCCTCCGTGATCGAATCCCCCTCCGGCAGATCGCCGGAAAAGGCCCCAAGATAGGATCTCACGGGAACAGAGGCTTGCAGCGGCAGAAAAGTATTTTTCTGGACGCTTCTAACGTTCGGGCGATATTTGAGAATATATAGAGCTAGAACTAGGGTTAGAGGACCCTCTAGGGGCCCACAAGCCTAGGGTAGTGCCCCTCGGGGCGCGCCCCTAGGGCTTGTGGCCACCTTGTGTGTCTTCTGGCCTCCTCCCGAAGCTTCATAGGTTTCTTATGGTCCACGAAAAATCATCATAAATTTTTATGCTGTTTGGTCTCCGTTTGATATTCCTTTCTGCAAAAGCCAAAAACAAGGGGAAAAAGCAACTGGCATCGGGCACTAGGTTAATAGGTTAGTCCCAAAAATGATATAAAATAGTATATTAATGCATATAAAACATCAAAAACAGATAATATAATAGCGTGAAACAATTAAAAATTATAGATACATTGGAGACGTATCAATGGGCGCGAGCAATTTTGGACAAGGAGAGATTGTTTTGCCGCCCATGGTTTATGAATTATTCGGCACTTGTCATTTGGGCCGAGGAGAGGGCGCGCTTGGATGAAGTTACAAACCTACCCTCGATGTACGACAGGCCAATTGATGTGTGTCCCACATAGGCCGGTAATTTGGCGTCTCCCATTTATTTGCTTGGGTGATTTCCACCGAGCAGAGGGTGTTTAGCGGTTCGTTCAAATTTTGGGAGAACGAGCATCCACGTCTACCTTACCAAGTCAATTCAAATCAAATTTTGAAACATTAGCTTGCCACTTCTTTTTTAGATGGTGAGATTATGCTCATGACTATTGTGTTTTTACATTCTTATTGCTACCGATTTAATATTTGACAAATAGTTGACCCACTCAAAAACGGGAATCAAACCCAAAATGAAATATCTCGATCCAGTGAAATATCTCGTCCACCCGATCAAAATTGTGGACTAAATACAAAATTGAACACCTCCATTGGGTAGCATGTTGTATTATAGTACTCCACGAACATGCTGCTACTTCTTGAGCTTGCATTGGTTTTTCCCTTCTAGAGGAAAGGGTGATGCAGCAAAGTAGATATAAGTATTTCCCTCAGTTTGAGAACCAAGGTATCAATCCAGTAGGAGAAGAACGCGCAAATCACCATTACCTGCACAAACAATCAAACACATGCACCCAACACGATAAAGGGGTTGTCAATTCCTTCACGATCACTTGCAAAAGTGGGATCTGGTAGAGATAGATAAACAAAAGGTAAAATATTTTTTTGGTTTTTTGGTTTATAGAGTTGAAAATAAAAGATTGCAAAATAGTAGATCGGATACAAATATGATGGAAAATAGACCCAGGGACCGTAGGTTTCACTAGAGGCTTCTCTCATGAAGGCAAATAATGCGGTGGGTGAACAAATTACTGTCGAGCAATTGATAGAAAAGTGCAATGTTATGACGATATCCAAGGCAATGATTATGAAATATAGGCATCACGTCCATGTCAAGTAGACCGAAACGATTTTGCATCTACTACTATTACTCCACTCATCGATCGACTCCTTCCTGCGTCTAGAGTATTAAGTTCATAAAGAACAGAGTAACGCATTAAGTAAGATGACATGATGTAGAGGAATAAACTCAAGCAATATGATGAAAACCCCATCTTTTTATCCTCGATGGCAATAATACAAGAAGTGCCTCACTACCCCTACTTTGTCACCGGGTGAGGACACCGCAAGATTGAACCCAAAGCTAAGCACTTCTCCCATTGCAAGAAAAACCAACCTAGTTGGCCAAACCAAACCAATAATTCAAAGAGAAATACAAAGATACCAAATCATGCATATAAGAATTGAAAGAAGATTCAAATAATATTCATAGATAAGCTGATCGTAAATCCACAATTCATCAGATCTCGACAAACACACCGCAAAAGAGTATTACATCGGATAGATCTCCAAGAACGTCGAGGAGAACATGGTATTGAGAATCAAAGAGAGAGAAGAAGCCATCTAGCTACTAGCTATGGACCCATAGGTCTAAGGTGGACTACTCACGCTTCATCGGAAGGGCAATAGAGCTGATGTAGATGCCCTCCGTGATTGAATCCCCCTCCGGCAGGATGCCGGAAAAGGCCCCTAGATGGGATCTCATGGGAATAGTAGGTTGCGGTGGTGGAAAAGTGTTTTTGTGGATGCTTCTGGTGGTTTGGGAATATTTGCAAATATATAGGAGGAAGATCTACGTCAGGGGGTCACCGAGGGGCCCACAAGGTAGAGGGCACGTCCTACCTCCTGGGCGCGCTTTCCACCCTTGTCGCCGCCTCGTGGCTCTTCGGATTTGCACTCCAAGTCTCATGGGTGTCTTCTAGTCCAAGAAAAATCATCGTGAAGTTTTATTCCGTTTGGGCTCCGTTTAGATTTCCTTTTCTGTGAAGCTCAAAAAGAAGGAAAAATAGAACTTGCATTGGGCTCTAGGTTAATAGGTTAGTCCCAAAAATAATATAAAATAACATATTAATGCATATAAAACATCCAAAACAAATAATATAATAGCATGGAACAATAAAAAATTATAGATACATTGGAGACGTATCACATGCTGAAAGTGAAACTAATGAACTTGTTAGATATGCATATCTACGTTCATGTGTGGATTGCAAACACCCTGTTCACCAATTCAAAGTTTTGAATGAAAATTTATACCGAAAACATGGTTTATATCAGTATTCGATGCGTAAACGCGACCTCTCCCCTCTCCCGGACTCCCGTTCTCTCTCTACCCGACAATCTTGGTTTCTATCGCGCACATACAACCACAATCCTTATCGGTCCCTCCCTCTCTCTATGGTTCGCATGCACACTCCATGTATAGATCTCTCTCGCACACAATGTACGACTCTCTAGTCTAAGCTAAATATGTAGGGTACACTCATCATACGCGCACGAATTCCCTATCTCGTCATCCGTAACTCTCTCACGCACCACTCCATTGTCGCAGGGCTCTTCCCTCTCCCTCGAACTCTCTATTTCCCTAGGTCACACAAACACATGCATATCTCACTCGCACTGGATAGACTCATCTAAAACTCTCTCACTCTCTCCCTTATTCTTTCTCCATCTCACACGCGCACATACACAATCTCTTGCCTAGCTAAGTATGCCTATCTCTCACTCCATTGTAGGCACACGCAGCCCCCCTCCATAGGTATATGACTATTTCCCAGTCTGCATCACAAACATGCGCATTGGCTCTTTCCCTCACTTGGTCTATCTCAATATCTCTCGGGGCATCTTTCTAGCGCGCACACACATCGTCTCTCGATCTCCCACCCATATTATCCCATCACAATCTCGAGGGGTCTCTCTATCACAAACACACCCTTTCTCCCTCCATGCCTCCATATTCGTCTCCATACGTCCCTCTCGACCTCTGTCCCTTGTTGGCGAAACCTCTGCCGGATAGGTGTTATGGGGGTCTCTCTCTCTGTTACAAACAATCAACACTAGCTATCTCGGTTTATCTCCTCACCTCGCTTCTCTATCTCGGCAATGCATGTGTGATATTTTTGCATAAGACACACACACTTTCTCTCTATTTTATCGTGTGTTGTCCCTTTCTTTTCCACACGCACACACACACTCTTTTTTGTACACTCACTCTTTCTCCTTTACACAAACTTGATATCTCTCGACTTAGGTACTCTCTTTGGTGCATAGCATATAGATTTTTTGAAAAGTCAAACCTCACAACATTTGACTAGGTATGTGGAGAAAAACATTTACATCTAGAACGACAAACACATATCATTAGATTCATCAGAAGATGTAGTTTCATATGATGTATCTTTGGTATTGTACATATAAATAGTCTTCCCTATAAACTTGGTCAAAGTTTCCAGAGGTTGACTTTCAAACGAATATGTGCACTACATTATCGAACGGAGGGAGTCACACTCTCTCAACTCTCTCATGCACCACTCAGTCGTATCAGCGCTCCTCTATCTCTCTCAAACTATATATCTCCCTAGGTCACACATACACATATCTCACTCGCACTACACAGACCAATCTAACACTCCGCCTCTCGTTCTCTCTCTATCTGACACGCCCCCCTACGTACCATAATCTCTCACTCCATCATAGGAACATGCACTCCCTCCTAGGTATGACCACCTCTCACTATCCATCAACAACACACACATTGTCTCCTACCATCCCTAGGTCAATCACAATCCCTCTCGGGGTATCTTTTATCACGCACACATCTTGTCACTCTCGATGTCCCACCCATGTAGTCCCATCACGGTCTCAAGGGGATCTCTCTATCACAAACACACACTCTCTCCCTCCCAATGCTTGCAATTTCTCCATAAGTCTATCTCCACTTCTCCCTTCTTTGCCAGACTTTCTCTCTCTATTGCAAACAACTAGACACTATCTCTTCACCTCGCTTCCACCGTCAAAGATGCATGCATGATATGTTTACATAAGACTCACGTATTTTTCTCTCTACTTTATCGTGTGTTGTCCATGTCTCTTTCACACACACACACACACACTCTTTCTCTCTCTCTCTCTCTCTCTAGTTAGGTACTCTCTCAGGTCCATAACTCATTGATGTTTTGAAAAGTCAAAACCTCACAAAAGTTTGACCAGGTATATGTGGAGAAAAACATTTACATCCGGAACAATCAATAGCTTCATCACAATATGTTCTAAGTTCACATTATATATCTTTGGTATTGTAGATATAAGTAATTTCTTTATAAACTTGGTCAAAGTTTCAAAAGTTTGACTTTTCAAAAAATTATAGGCATTACATTATCGAACGGAGGGAGTATCTATTTATCTCTGTCTACTAAGTATCTCTCACCGGCCTTCCCTCTCACTCGATATCTCTTTACCGAGTGTTATACGGTCACTGTGTCAGCGTATAGCTCCGTATATTGTTTAGTTGACGGGTCAACCAGTCCACATATTGCCTAGTCAGCTCGTGTTCTCTATCTTGGTGTGCTAGCCCATGTGGCAGTGGGTGAAAATATATAAATTACAGGCCCATCTGACACGGTGAAGTAAAAAAAGTTGAAACAACTCACAGTAGCACCCCGCACGCTAGTAAACTGAGGGAACAATTCTTCCACGTGAAGGACACACTCGCGCACACTACACCACTGCGCGGCGGCATGCACACAAGGACGCACTCACGCACACCCAGCACACAATACACACCAGCACACGTGTAGACAGGAGTTCACACCGGCTGAGATGGACGGTGAGGCAGCCAACAAGCAGAGGCGGCTCTTGCCAAAACCACATCCGGCGAGCTTGGACTTTATCAACAGCCTCCCCGATGATATGTTGCTCGTCATCATCACCCTCCTGCCCACCAAATCTGCCGTGCGGACCACCCTACTCTCCCGGCAGTGGCGCCCCCTCTGGCGCCACGTCCCCCTCAACGTCGCCATCGAAAGGTTCCTCTGCGAAGGTGATTGCAAATGCATGGCCGCAGTGTCCAAGATCCTTGCATCGCACCCTGGACCAGCCAGTCGACTTGACATCCACATGTTCAGTACCAACTACAAGGTCCAAGCCAAGTTCGATGAGTGGTTCTTATCCCCCACCCTAGATCAGCTCAAGGAGCTCAGGTTTGAAGCTGGACGATGTCGCTCTCTGCCGAGGGCCGCGCTCCGCCTCGCGCCAATGCTGCGCCACGCCCTTTCTTCTCCCGCAACTCAAGAATCTCGACCTCTTCGACATTGGCATCTCGAAGAAGGCTATGGAGCACATGCTCCGTAGCTGTATTGCGCTCGAGTACCTTCGTCTTTGATAGATCCACATGTTCATTAGCCTCCACATCGCCTTGACGAATTTCCGATGGATTTATGTGTCTTGCTGACCCCGCAACAAGACATTACTTGGGAAGAGATCACTTGAGCTGTTCCACATTATGGTCATTGAGAATGCGCCTTTCCTTGAGAGATTTCTTGTATCTGATCTAGAATGTCCACCAAAAATTAGGGTCATTGACGCGCCGAAATTGACAACATTGGTCTACTCGTCTGCCAAATTCTCCGAACTCGTTATTGAATCCATAATCGTTTAGGTACAACACTCATCTTCTTCTTTGTCTTCTTGAAATTCACATATTTAAATTTATTCTTGATGCATTTACGACTGTTGTCCAAAAGATGATTCCCACTTGACCCAGTCTGTGCGCACAGTGAAGATCTTGGCAATAAAATCTATCGGCCCCAATCTGGATCAAGTTCTTGGATTCCTTAGATGCTTTCCATGCATGGAGAAGCTACTCATCGAGGTGAAACTTATTTCGTATTTGTAAATAGTAATCACAACGGAGGTCAATGTTTTCATATTTTTCCCAAATTACGATGACAAGTGTAGTGTTCAAAACTGCATCTACGCATAGCAACGAAAGAAATGGTTTTAGTATTGTTTTCTCACGTGATCACCAACATCGTTTTTTTGTTGTACTAAGGAGGCTGGGTTAGTCATAGTGGCAAGTAACTTAGACTAGTAGTAACTCTATGGTTAGCCTAAGAGCAAGTACTACCTCCGTCCTGGTTTAATCTTCGTATTTGGTAGTTTTAAATTTTCACCATAGATTTAACTAACAAAATGTTAATGCATGTCACTAAAAATTATGTCATCGGATTTGTATATGATCATAATTTCAAATGGTATAATTTTTGGTGACATGCATTGGTATTTTCTTAGGTAAATCTATGGTCAAAATTTACACTAAATACGAGGTAGTACAAAAGTGGGCTATAACGGCCCTCCACTATATAGGCCAAAACACATGCCAAATTCACTTTTGATGCTGCTTATTGGGTATTTTGGTTTGACACTTCTTCATGCCCAAGAAGAAGGCAGCTACATCTAAGCTAAACTTGGATATGGAAGTCTTCTTTTGTTTAGGGTGAAGTATAGGGCATCGATACCCTCCATTGCTCACCCGGTGCCCCAATCTGGATCACCTACTTGCTTCGGTGCCAAATTAACTCACGCAATGAAAAAACACTTGTGTGGGAGAGGGAGAGGACTAAGGCAATAAAAAAACACTTGTTTGGGAGAGGGAGAGGCTGGTGTAGTTGGTTTGATTGATTTGTTTATACATGTGGGTCTGTGTGCATAAAGGTGCCAACTCCCTCACATTGCTAGAGCGGTGTCAAAATCTTTTGATTTGACATTGATGAGTATTATGTGGCATACTTTTGAGAAGTATGGCATCAGCCACTTAGTGGAAGGCAACAAATGCCCAAGCTCTTCGCGTGCTCCTTGGTAAATGAGAGGAAAGAGAAAAGAGAGAGTGAAAATTATCAATAGCCTTAGAGCCAACCTTATAGCCAACCCTATTGTATGAGCGAATGATATTGGTAGCTCTTGATGACACGACAATCTTATACAGCCAGCTGCTCTAATATGTTCTTTTCTCTTGCAGACAAAAAAGACCCGAAAGTGAAAAATGTGTTGCAACATAACAATCTCATCGAATGCCTTGATCTCCGTCTCACAGAAATTGATTTGATCGACTACCGAGGCACTACATCTGAGATTAAGTTGACCATGTTCTTTGTTCTGGAGGCAAGTGTGCTCAAGGTAATGAGGGTTGGCATTCTCCTGCGCAACGATAAAGGCGTGCTGATCACTGTAAGCGTCTAAGCCTAAATGACAAAGCCTCTGCAAAGCTGAATTTGTTTTTGAAACATCAAGTCGCTAGAGAATGAAAAAATTATTTTTCCCATTAGTGACATGTCAGGGTGGCGGATTTTAGTTTTTACGATAATGCTGCATGCACCTGAAGTAACGAAAGTTCTTACATTCCTAATAATCCCCTCTTCGTAGGTGCAGCATTACTCCTAGCATTTGTAATATCAGTTTGAAACTTGTAATATTATGACTATCCAGCACGAGTCACTATGTTACGACAAATGTTCACGTGCATATGTGTGGTAACAATATACCCATTACTCCAGTACAATATTTATTATTACTAGTGGCAATGTACTGGAAATTATGTCGAACACGGCTAATTGTAAGTAGGCTAGCTCTACAGCCATGATGATAGTTACTGCACACGGTGAGGCTACTTTGGTATGCCGAACACGTCGCCTACACTCAGGTGTCATCTCCGACACAGGGTCTTGTCACTTCAGTGTGAGGAGCAGCACGTAATAATTTGACCAACGGGTACTACAGTACTACTACATTGGTAGTACTACTAGTACTAGCACCACCTTCTGGATTTTGTAGTACTACGACCTCCGTCTGGATTTTTAGTATTTGACTAGTAATATCTAGTAATGATTGTCACAAAAAATGTACTACTCCCTCTGTAAATAAATACATGGAGTATTGTTTTATTTGGTTTTGAATGTAGTTTCCGATGATATTATACACTCTCCCTTCCGGTAGATGGCTCAAATCTGAAATCTCATCAATCTGAAACTCTACATGCAATGACCTTAGTTACCAAATAAACATCAAGTTCTCTCGTTTTTCCCCAACTTGGTCTCGGTGAGATGACTATATTGCACTGGTATGGAGGGAGTAAGGGCCAAGGAGTAGATGGCCAACACACGCGTGAATGCAACGTAGTCTGTACTTCTCATATAAAGGCTTCCCACCAGTCCAATCCATCTACGAATCCTACGCACCTACGCAGTCCCACCTATGCACCCTGCAAGAGTGATCACTCCAATCGCAAGATCAGTTGAACAGAAACTAGACCCATGGAGGCGATGAGCATGAGCATGAGACAGCTATGCTAGATGATCCAAGACGCCGGCCTGCGGCCCGACACTGAGGAATGTCTCCAAGTCATGCTTGAGGCCGCCGAGGTGAGAGGCCTCTTGGATGACAGCTTCGTCTCCTTGTTCGACAAGGCCTCTTGGTCGTGCTTGAGGCCGCCGGGGCGAGAGGCCGCTGAGGAATACGGCCAAGAGCGACCTGTCAAAAGTTACCCTAGGCGCAAGCTGCTACCTCAGTTCAATGATGAAGTCCTTGAACCAATACCATTGAAATACAATCAGGCAGATCAACCAGACCGACCACCACGTGGGCGGGACAAAACGACATATTAAACCGAATACCAACCCGCATCCCCTCGCCGAAGAGGCAGGGAGACGGCAGCCGCGGGATACACGTACGACTTGCAAGGTGACCTAGCCAATAAAGCTGGTCAGACTAGATCAATCTATGGGTCAAGGGGCCGTGCCCCGGCAAGAGACAGTGGCTATGAAGCCTGGCGTGATGACCGTTACTATGTGATACGTCTCCAACATATCTATAATTTTTTATTGCTCCATGCTACTTTATCTACTGTTTTGGGCAATATTGGGCTTTATTATCCACTTTTATATTATTTTTGGGAATAACCTATTAACCGGAGGCCCAGCCCAGATTTGCTGTTTTATGCCTATTTCAGTGTTTCAAGGAAAAGGAATATCATCCGGAGTCAAAACGGAACGAAATCAACTGGAGAAGTTATTTTTGGAAGGAAAGCAACCCAGAGAACTTGGAGTGCATGTTAGGGGAGATACGGGCTGCCCACGAGGGTGGGGGCACGCCCACCCCCCCGGGCGGGCCCCCTTACCTCGTGGGGCCCCCGTAGCTCCACCGACGTACCCCCTGCACCCATAAATACCTACGTATCGTAAAACTTCCAGAACAGAAGATAGATCGGGAGTTCCACCGCCTCAAGCCTCTATAGCCACCAAAAACCAATCGGGACCCTGTTCCGGCACCCTGCCGGAGGGGGATCCCATCACCGGTGGCCATCTTCATCATCGTGGCGCTATCCATGACGAGGAGGGAGTAGTTCACCCTCGGGGCTGAGGGTATGTACAAGTAGCTATATGTTTGATCTCTCTCTCTCACTCGTGTTCTCTCTCATGTTCCTCTATGGCACGATCTTGATGTATCCCGAGCTTTGCTATTGTAGATGGATCTTATGATGTTTCTCCCCCTCTACTCTCTTGTGATGAATTGAGTTTGAAGTTATCTTATCGGATTGAGTCTTTTATGAGAACACTTGATGTATGTCTTGCCGTCATTATCTGTGGTGACAATGGGATATCAGGTGCCACTTGATGTATGTTTTGGTGATCAACTTGTGGGTTTCGTGACATTGGTAACCTATGCATAGGGATTGGCACACGCTGTTGACTCTCCGATAGAAACTTTGGGGCACTTTTTGAAGTACTTTGTGTTGGTTGGATGAATCTGAGATTGTGTGATGCATATCGTATAATCATGCCCACGGATACTTGAGGTGACAACGGAGTATCCAGGTGACATTAGGGTTTTGGTTGATTTGTGTCTTAAGGTGTTATTCTAGTACGAACTCTTTTATAGATTGATCCGAAAGAATAACTTTGAGGTGTTTTCGTACCCTACCATAATCTCTACGTTTGTTCTCCGCTATTAGTGGCTTCGGAGTGACTCTTTGTTGCATGTTGATGGCTTGTTATATTATCTATCTATGTTATTATTGTTGAGAGAACTTGCACTAGTGAAAGTATGAACCCTAGGCCTTGTTTCCTATCATTGCAATACCGTTTACGCTCACATTTATCACTTGTTACCTTGCTGTTTCTATTATTTCATATTACAAATATCTTTATCTACCATCCATTTTGCACTTGTATCACCATCTCTTCGCCGAACTAGTGCACCTATACAATTTACCATTGTATTGGGTGTCTTGGGGACACAAGAGACTTTTTGTTATTTGGTTGCAGGGTTTTTTGAGAGAGACCATCTTACTTCCTACGCCTCCCACGGATTGATAAACCTTAGGTCATCCACTTGAGGGAAATTTTCTACTGTCCTACAAACCTATGCACTTGCAGGCCCAACAACGTCTACAAGAAGAAGGTTGCGTAGTAGACATCAAGCTCTTTTCTGGCGCCGTTGCCGGGGAGGCTAGGTAAGTGAAGGTATATCTTTAGATCTTCCAATCGAATCTTTTTGTTTCTTGTTTTAGCACTAGTTTAGTTTATAAAAGAAAACTACCAAAAAATGGAATTGAGTATGTCTCATACACTTCACCTTTTTAATATCTTTCGTGAGTATGATGGAAAGGAAAATTGTGCCAAAGTGTTAGAAGAAGAATGCATTAAAATGTTTGGCACTAAATCTTTGAATGATGAGCATGATTGCCATGTTGTTAGTATGAATTCTTTGAATATCCATGATGCTAATGATGATTGCACTAGTTATGATGAAAATGCCTCCTATAAGCATGTCAATTTTTGTGGAGTGCATTGGGCTTGCAAGGACACACCAAATAGGGAAGATAGATATTGCAAGAGGTATAAGTACTTAGAAACTAAATGGTTGCAAGAAAGGCTAGATGCATGTGCTGAAAATTTATTTTTTCTTAGCCATACTTGTGAACTTTGCAATGAACATGATAATTTTAGTAACCAATGCAGATTGTTTCATGATCGTATCGTGTCCAAAAATTCTGATGACACTATTTCCCTTGCAAATCATAATGAGCTTAGTTTTCTCTTGGGTTATGAAGAAATAAAACGTATAAGTAAGATTATTCTAGAATTTACCCTTGATAGAATTCTTCATTTTGATCTAGAAGAAATTTATATGTATTGTGCGGTGAAATGCACTAAAATCCTTATATTGCCAATTACCTAAAGAAAAGAAAGCAAATGGAAGATGATGAGAATACTAATGAAAGGGAAGAGGCTTCCCAATCTCCTCCTATTATTTCTTATGATGAATCAGGTAACGAGGAGAAGCTTTCTATTCAACCAATCTCATCAATAAGGAGCTCAAAGAGGAAGGTTGAACCTACACATAATGTGAAGAAGAAAAGAAAAGAAGGAGCAACAAAGGTAAAAGGTATCCCTCCCAAATGATGTTGCTCCTACTACTACTTGTGATGATGATAATTGCTATACTATTGGTGCTATCCATATTTTTAATGATGAGAGTGATTATGCTTATGATATGAAAGGGCCCAAGCTTGGGGAAGCTATGTTTGATGAGGATGAAATATTTGAGAATATATTGCTGAAATTAATGTTTGTCCCAAGCTTGGGGATGCTATGTTGAAGATGATATTTTTAGCATCCCAAGTTTTGATATGCAAAGTTGTTATGATGATAGCATGCCTCCTACTTATGATGATTATATTGATGAAAGTGGGTTCGGAAGAGTGTCAACTTTAGGAAGTAGTGATCCCACTATTTTGGAGGATGTTGAATTTTATTGTGATGAATATGAAAGTGGATTTGGAAGAGTGTCAACGTTATTTAGTGATTCCACTATCTTGGGAGAGGTTTCAATCGATTATGATGAGAACGAAGTTGCTATTTATGATGATTATTGTGATGAAACTTATGCTATAAAAAGTAGTGATGATTATATTTGCCATGATTATGATTACCCTTTTTCTGAAAATTACTCTTTTAATGTGGAAACAATTTTTAGTGTTCAAGTCTCTTATGATACTCTCACTATTCCGAATGAGAAGAATTTTGCTTATGTGGAGAGTAGTAAATTTTCTATGCTTGTAGATCATGAAAAGAATGCCTTAGGTGCTGGTTATATTTTTGAATTCATTCATGATGCTACTGAACATTATTATGAGGGAGGAACATATGCTTGTAGGAATTGCAAAAATATCAAGTTTCCTCTCTATGTGTTGAAAATCTTGAAGCTATGCTTGTTTTACCTTCCTATGCTTCTTGATTATTGTTCCCTTAAGTTGTTTGATCACAAAATCCCTATGCATAGGAAGAGGGTTAGGCTTAAATGTGCTAGTCATATGCTTCATGATGCTCCTGTTATGTTTCAATTCTTATCTTTTTTGTGAGCATCATTGTCATCATCATGCCTAGCTAAATAGCATTAAAGAAAAGCGCTTGTTGTGAGACAACCCAATATTTACCTTTACTGTTTTTATGTGTCCACATGATTATTCTACTGTAGTAATCATGTTTTATAACTTTTATTTCAATAAAGTGCCAAGTAAGACCTTTAGGATAGCTTACGGTGATAGTTGTGATTGATCCTGCTGAAAATCAGAAACTTTTGCACCCAGTAAATTAGTTTTGCTAATTCACAGAAACGTGCTTCTAATCTGATTCGTTTTGATCTGGATTGGTACACGAATTGCTTAGGACTTCCTAATTTGGTAGAATTTTTATAGTTCCATAAGTATACATTTGATACAGATTACTACAGAATGTTCTGTTTTCGACAGATTCTGTTTTCTATGTGTTGTTTCCTTATTTTGATGAATCTATGAGTAGTATCGGAGGGTATGAATCATAGATAAGTTGAAGTACAGTTGGTATTGCACCAATATGAATTTAGAATGAGTTCATTACAGTACCTAAGTGGTTGTTTTACTTTCTTATACTAACGGAGCTTACGAGTTTTCTGTTGAGTTTTGTGTTGTGGAGTTTTCAAGTTTTGGGTAAAGATTCGATGGACTATGGAATAAGGAGCGGCAAGAGCCTAAGCTTGGGGATGCCCAAGGAACCCCAAGATAATATTCCAAGAATTCTCAAGCATGTAAGCTTGGGGATGCCCCGGTAGGCATCCCACCTTTCTTCTTCAACAACTATCGGTTAGTATCGGTTGAGCCTAAGTTTTTGCTTTTTCACATGAGTTTTGCTATCCTTGCAATATAGTTTTCTTTAGCTTTGCTTTCTGTTTTAATAAAGTATCAATATCTGAAATTATTAAATGAGAGAGAGTCTTCGCATAGTTGCATAATTATTTAGCTACTCATTGACCTTCACTTATATCTTTCGGAGTAGTTTGTCTTTTGCTCTAGTACTTCACTTAGATCTTTTAGAGCACGGTGGTGGATTTGTTTTAAAGAAACTATTGATCTCTCATGCTTCACCTAGATTACTTTGAGAGTCATTAATAGCATGGTAATTTGCTTAATATTAATATACTTGGTATTCAAGATATGTGAAACTTTCTTATGAGTGTATTGAATACTAAGAAAAGTTTGATACTTGATAATTGTTTTGAGATATGGAGGTGATATTATCAAAGTCGTGCTAGTTGGGTGATTATGAATTCAAAGAATGCTTGTGTTGAAGTTAGCAAGTCCCGTAGCATGCACGTATGGTTAAAGTTGTGTAACAAATTTGAAACATGAAGTGTACCTGGCTTGTGCATCCTTATGAGTGGCGGTCGGGGACGAGCGATGGTCTTTTCCTACCAATCTATCCCCCTAGGAGCATGCGCGCAATACTTGATTTTTGATTACTTATAAATTTTTGCAATAATTATATGAGTTCTTTTGACTAATGTTGAGTCCATGGATTATACGCACTCTCACCTTTCCGCCTTTGCTAGCCTCTTCGTTACTGTGCATTGCCCTTTCTCACCTTGAGAGTTGGTGCAAACTTCGCTGGTGCATCCAAACCCCGTGATACCTGAAGGAAATATGCCCTAGAGGCAATAATAAAGTTATTATTTATTTCCTTATTTCATGATAAATGTTTATTATTCATGCTAGAATTGTATTAACCGGAAACATAATAAATGTGTGAATACATAGACAAGCAGAGTGTCACTAGTATGCCTCTACTTGACTAGCTCGTTAATCGAAGATGGTTATGTTTCCTAACCATAGACATGAGTTGTCATTTGATTAACGGGATCACATCATTAGGAGAATGATCTGATTGACATGACCCATTCCGTTAGCCTAGCACTTGATCGTTTAGTATGTTGCTATTGCTTTCTTCATGACTTATACATGTTCCTATAACTATGAGATTATGCAACTCCCGTTACCGGAGGAACACTTTGGTACTACCAAACGTCACAACGTAATCGGGTGATTATAAAGGAGTATTACAGGTGTCTCCAAAGGTACTTGTTGGGTTGGCGTATTTCGAGATTAGGTTTTGTCACTCCGATTGTCGAAGAGGTATCTCTGGGCCTTCTCGGTAATACACATCACATAAGCCTTGCAAGCATTGCAACTAATGAGTTAGTTGTGAGATGATGTATTACGAACGAGTAAAGAGACTTGCCGGTAACGAGATTGAACTAGGTATTGGATACGACGATCGAATCTCGGGCAAGTAACATACCGATGACAAAAGGAACAAAGTATGTTGTTATGCGGTCCGACCGATAAAGATCTTCGTAGAATATGTAGGAACCAATATGGGCATCCAGGTCCGCTATTGGTTATTGACGGAGATGTGTCTCAGTCATGTCTACATTGTTCTCGAACCGTAGGGTCCGCACGCTTAAGGTTTCAATGACGGTTATTATGAGTTTATGTATTTTGATGTACCGAAGGAGTTCGGAGTCCCGGATGAGATCGGGGACATGACGAGGAGTCTCGAAATGGTCGAGACGTAAAGATCGATATATTGGACGACTATATTCGGAGTTCGGAAAGGTTCGAATGATTCGGTATTTTTCGAGTACCGGCTAGTTACGGGAGAAGTAATGGGCCTTGATGGGCTTTAGTGGGAAGAGGAAAAGGCTGCTGCGCCCCTCCCCTCTAGTCCGAATTGGACTAGGGAAAAGGGGCCGCCACCTTTCCTACTCCTCCACTTCCTTCTCCCTTCCTCCCCTACATGGAAGGATTCCTAGTTGGACTAGGAAAGGGGAATCCTACTCCCGGTGGGAGTAGGACTCCCTTGGCGCACCAAACATAGGGCCGGCCTCCTCCCTCCCTTGCTCCTTTATATACGGGGCAGGGGGCACCCCATAGACACACAAGTAGATCCTTGAGAACTATCCTTATCCCTGTGCGGAGCCCCCCTCCACCATATTCCACCTAGGTCAGATTGTAGCGGTGCTTAGGAGAAGACCTGTGACGGTGAAACATCAAGATAGTCACCACGCCGTCGTCGACGGAACTCCCTCCCCGGAGCTTTGCCGGATCGAAGCCCGTGGAGCGTCATCGAGCTGACCGGGTGCCAAGACCGCGGCGGCGCCGGAGTCCCGGTGCTGTGATCGGTCGGAGCGTGAGGACAACGTCCGACTACTTCCTCTACGTCATCATCGACTCGGAGGTGCCGGAGTAACGGCGCTGGGATCGGCAGGATCGCGAGGAGAAAGTACGACTACTTCCTCTACGTTGTGATCGCTTCCGCCACGGTCACGAGGGCACGTAGACAACACTCTCCCCTCTCGTTGCTATGCCATCACCATGGTCCCGTGTGTGCGAGGGAAAATTTTGAAATTACTACGTTCCCCAACGGTGGCATCCGAGCCTGGTTTTATGCGTAGATGTCATATGCACGAGTAGAACACAAGTGAGTTGTGGACGATACAAGTCATACTGCCTACCAAAGCATGTCATACTTTGGTTCAGCGGTATTGTTGGGCGAGACGATCCGGACCAACCTTACGCCAGACGCTTACGCGAGACCGGTTCCCTCGGCGTGCTTTGCACATAGATGGCTTGCGGAAGACTGTCTCTCCAACTTTAGTTGAACTGAAAAGTGGCTACGGCCGGTCCTTGAGAAGGTTAACACGGAGTCTATTTGACAAACTATCGTTGTGGTTTTGATGCGTAGGTAAGAACGGTTCTTGCTCAGCCCGTAGCAGCCACGTAAAACTTGCAACAACAAAGTAGAGGACGTCTAACTTGTTTTTGCAGGGCATGTTGTGATGTGATATGGTCAAGACGTGATGCTATATTTTATTGTATGAGATGATCATGTTTTGTAACCGAGTTATCGGCAATCGGCAGGAGCCATATGGTTGTCGCTTTATTGTATGCAATGCAATCGCGATGTAATGCTTTACTTTATTACTAAGCGGTAGTGATAGTCGTGGAAGCATAAGATTGGCGAGACGACAACGATGCTAAGATGAAGATCAAGGTGTCGCGCCGGTGACGATGGTGATCATGACGGTGCTTTGGCGATGGAGATCACAAGCACAAGATGATGATGACCATATCATATCACTTATATTGATTGCATGTGATGTTTATCCTTTATGCATCTTATCTTGCTTTGATTGACGGTAGCATTATAAGATGATCTCTCACTAAAAATTATCAAGAAGTGTTCTCCTGAGTATGCACCGCTATGAAAGTTCTTCGTCTTTGAGACACCACGTGATGATCGGGTGTGATAGGCTCTACGTTCAAATACAACGGGTGCAAAACAGTTGCGCACGCGGAATACTCAGGTTAAACTTGACGAGCCTAGCATATAACAGATATGGCCTCGGAACACGGAGACCGAAAGGTCGAGCGTGAATCATATAGTAGATATGATCAACATAGTGATGTTCACCATTGAAACTACTCCGTCTCACGTGATGATCGGACACGGTTTAGTTGATTTGGATCACGTAATCACTTAGATGACTAGAGAGATGTCTATCTAAGTGGGAGTTCTTAAGTAATATGATTAATTGAACTTTAACTTATCATGAACTTAGTCCCGGTAGTATTTTGCAAATTATGTTGTAGATCAATAGCTCGCGTTGTTGCTTCCCTATGTTTTTATATGGTTGTTATGATATGTTCCTAGAGAAAATTGTATTGAAAAATGTTAGTAGCAATGATGCGGATTGGATCCGTGATCCGAGGTTTATCCTCATTGCTGTGAGAAGAATTATGTCCTTGATGCACCGCTAGGTGACAGACCTATTGCACGGCAGATGCGACGCGTTATGAACGTTTGACTAGCTCAATATGATGACTACTTAATAGTTTAGTGCACCATGCTTAACAGCTTAGAATCGGGACTTCAAAGACGTTTTGAACGTCATGGACCATATGAGATGTTCCAGGAATTGAAGTTAATATTTCAAGCAAATACCGAGTTGAGAGATATGAAGTCTCCAACAAGTTCTATAGCTAAAAGATGGAGGAGAATCGCTCAACTAGTGAGCATGTGCTCAGATTATGCAGGTACTTCAATTGATTTAATCAAGTGGGAGTTAATCTCCCAGATAAGATAGTGATTGACAGAATTCTCTAGTCACCATCACTAATTTACTAGAACTTCGTGATGAACTATAGTATGCAAGGGATGACGAAAAGGATTCTCGAGCTCTTCGCGATGCAAAAATCGGCGAAGGTAGAAATCAAGAAAAACATCAAGTGTTGATGGTTGACAAGACCACTAGTCTCAAGGAAAAGGGCAAAGGGAAGAAGGGGAACTTCAAAAGGAACGGCAAGCAAGTTGCTGCTCGAGTGAAGAAGCCCAAGTCTGGACCGAAGCACGAGACTAAGTGCTTTCGCTGCAATGGAACCGGTCACTGGAAGCGGAACTACCCCAAGTGATTGGTGGATAAGAAGGATGGCAAAGTGAACATAAGTATATTTGATATACATGTTATTGATGTGTACTTTACTAGTGTTCATAGCAACCCCTCAGTATTTGGTACTAATTCAGTTGCTAAGAGTAGTAACTTGAAACGGGAGTTGCAGAATAAACAGAAACTAGTTGAAGGGGAAGTAACGATGAGTGTTGGAAGTAGTTCCAAGATTGATATGATCATCATCGCACACTCCCTATACTTTCGAGATTAGTGTTGAACCTAAATAAATGTTATTTGGCGTTTGCGTTGAGCATGAATATGATTTGATCATGTTTATTGCAAAACGGTTATTCATTTAAAGTAAGAGAATAAATTGTTGTTCTGTTTACATGAATAAAACCTTATATGGTTACACACCCAATGAAAACGGTTCATTGGATCACGATCATAGTGATACACATATTCATAATATTGAAACCAAAAGATGCAAAGTTAATAATGATAGTGCAACTTATTTGTGGCACTGCCGTTTAGGTCATATTGGTGTAAAGCGCATGAAGAAACTCCATGCTGATGGATTTTGGAATCACTTGATTATGAATCATTTGATGCTTGCGAACCGTGCCTTTTGGGCAAGATGACTAAAACTCCGTTCTCCGGAACAATGGAACAAGCTAATGACTTATTGGAAATAATACATACCGATGTATACAATTCAATGAGTGTTGATGCTCGTGGCAAGTATCGTTATTTTCTGACCTTCACAAAATGATTTGAGCAGATATGGGTATATCTTCTTGATGAAACATAAAGTCTGAAATAGTTGAAAAGTTCAAAGAATTTCAGAGTGAAGTAGAAAATCATCGTAACAAGAAAATAAAGTTTCTACGATCTGATCGTGGAGATGAATATTTGAGTTCTGAGTTTGGTCTTCAATTAAAACAAAGTGGAATAGTTTCACAGCTCACGCCACCGAACACCACAACGTTATGGTGTGTCCGAACGTCAGAATGCATTTACTTTATTTTGATATGGTGCGATCAATGATGTGTCTTACCAATATTGTTTTGGGGTTATGCATTAGAGACAGCTGCATTCACGTTTAATAGGGCACCATCTAAATCCGTTGAGATGACACCGTATGAACTATGGTTTAGCGATGAAACCTAAGCTGTCGCTTTCTTAAAGTTTGGAGTTGTGATGCTTATGTGAAAAAGTATTTCACCTGATAAGCTCGAACCCAAATCGGAGAAATGCGTCTTCATAGAATACCCAAAGGTAACTATTGGGTACACCTTCTATCACAGATCCGAAAGCAAGATATTTGTTGCTAAGATGGATCCTTTCTAGAGAAGAAGTTTCTCTCGAAAGAAGTGAGTGGGAGGAAAGTAGAACTTGATGAGGTAATTGTACCTTCTCACTTATTGGAAAGTAGTTCATCACAGAAATCAGTTCCGGTGATTCCTACACCAATTAGTGAGGAAGTTAATGATGATGATCATGAAACTTCAGATCAAGTTGCTACCAAACCTCGTAGGTCTTCCAGAGTAAGATCCGCACCAGAGTGGTACGGTAATCATGTTCTGGAAGTCATGTTACTAGACCATGATGAACCTACGAACTATGAGGAAGCGATGATGAGCCCAGATTCCGCGAAATGGCTTGAGGCCATGAAATCTGAGATAGGATCCATGTATGAGAACAAAGTATGGACTTTGATTGACTTGCTCGATGATCAGCAAGCCATGTTAAATAAATGGATCTTCAAGAGGAAGACGGGCAGCGATAGTAGTGTTACTATCTACAAAGCTCGACTTGTCACAAAAGGTTTTCGACAAGTTCAAGGTGTTGACTACAATGAGATTTTCTCAACCGTAGCGATGCTTAAGTCTGTCCGAATCATGTTAGCAATTGCCACATTTTATGAAATCTGGCAAATGGATGTCAAAACTACATTCTTTAATGGATTTATTAAAGAAGAGTTGTATATGATGCAACCAGAAGGTTTTTCAATCCTAAAGGAACTAACAAAATATGCAAGCTCCGGTGATCCATCTATGGTGGTGCAAGCATCTCAGAGTTGGAATACATGCTTTGATAAGTTGATCATAGCATATAGTTTTATACAGACTTGTGGAAAAGCCTGTATTTACAAGAAAGTGAGTGGGAGCACTACAGCATTTCGATAAGTATATTGTTGATCGGAAATAATGTAGAATTATTCGCAAAGCATAAAGGAGTATTTGAAAGGAGTTTTTCAAAGAAGGACCTCGGTGAAGCTACATTACAAATTGAGCATCAAGATCTATTGAGATAGATCAAAACGCTTGATGAGTTTTTTCAATAAGAACATACCTTGTCAAGATTTTGAAGTAGTTCAAAATGGAGCAGTCAAAGAAAAATTCTTGCATGTGTTGCAAAGGTGTGAAATTGAGTAAGACTCAAATCCCGACCACAATGCAGAAAAATGGAAAAAAGAATGAAAGTCATTCCCTATGCCTCGATCATAGGATCTATAAAGTATGCTATGCTATGTACCGGACCTATTGTATACCTTGCTCTGAATTTTGCAAGGGAGTACAATAGTGATCTAGGAGTAGATCCTTTGGACATTGGTCAAGAACATCCTTAGTGAGGACTAAGGAAATATTTCTCGATTATGGAGGTGATAAAAGAGCCCGTCGTAAAGAGTTACATCGATGCAGGCTTTTTTACACCGATCCAGATGACTCTAAATCTCAATCTGGATACATATTATAAGTGGGAGCAATTAGCTAGAGTAGCCCGTGCGAGCATTGTAGACATAGAATATTTGCAAAATACATACGGCTCTGAATGTGACAGACCCGTTGACTAAGCTTCTCTCACGAGCAAAACATGATCATCCCTTAGTACTCTTTGGGTGTTAATCACATAACGATGTGAACTAGATTATTGACTCTAGTAAACCTTTTGGGTGTTGGTCACATGACGATGTGAACTATGGGTGTTAATCACATACTGAGATGTGAATATTAGTGTTGAATCACATGATGATGTGAACTAGATTATTGACTCTAGTGCAAGTGGGAGACTCAAGGAAATATGCCCTAGAGGCAATAATAAAGTTATTATTTATTTCCTTATTTCATGATAAATGTTTATTATTCATGCTAGAATTGTATTAACCGGAAACATAATACATGTGTGAATACATAGACAAACAGAGTGTCACTAGTATGCCTCTACTTGACTAGCTCGTTAATCGAAGATGGTTATGTTTCCTAACCATAGACATGAGTTGTCATTTGATTAACGGGATCACATCATTAGGAGAATGATCTGATTGACATGACCCATTCCGTTAGCCTAGCACTTGATCGTTTAGTATGTTGCTATTGCTTTCTTCATGACTTATACATGTTCCTATAACTATGAGATTATGCAACTCCGTTTACGGAGGAACACTTTGGTACTACCAAACGTCACAACGCATCGGGTGATTATAAAGGAGTATTACAGGTGTCTCCAAAGGTACTTGTTGGGTTGGCGTATTTCGAGATTAGGTTTTGTCACTCCGATTGTCGGAGAGGTATCTCTGAGCCTTCTCGGTAATACACATCACATAAGCCTTGCAAGCATTGCAACTAATGAGTTAGTTGTGAGATGATGTATTACGGAACGAGTAAAGAGACTTGCGGTAACGAGATTGAACTAGGTATTGGATACCGACGATCGAATCTCGGGCAAGTAACATACCGATGACAAAAGGAACAAAGTATGTTGTTATGCGCGGTCTGACCGATAAAGATCTTCGTAGAATATGTAGGAACCAATATGGGCATCCAGGTCCCGCTATTGGTTATTGACCGGAGATGTGTCTCGATCATGTCTACATTGTTCTCGAACCGTAGGGTCCCATGACGCTTAAGGTTTCAATGACGGTTATTATGAGTTTATGTATTTTGATGTACCGAAGGAGTTCGGAGTCCGGATGAGATCGGGGACATGACGAGGAGTCTCGAAATGGTCGAGACGTAAAGATCGATATATTGGACGACTATATTCGGAGTTCGGAAAGGTTCGAATGATTCGGGTATTTTTCGGAGTACCGGGTAGTTACGGAGAAGTAATGGGCCTTGATGGGCTTTAGTGGGAAGAGGAAAAAGGCTGCTGCGCCCCCCCTCCCCTCTAGTCCGAATTGGACTAGGGAAAAGGGGGCCGGCCACCTTTCCTACTCCTCCACTTCCTTCTCCCTTCCTCCCCTACATGGAAGGATTCCTAGTTGGACTAGGAAGGGGAATCCTACTCCGGTGGGAGTAGGACTCCCCTTGGCGCACCAAACATAGGGCCGGCCTCCTCCCTCCCTTGCTCCTTTATATACGGGGGCAGGGGGCACCCCATAGACACACAAGTTGATCCTTGAGATCGTTCCTTAGCCGTGTGCGGTGCCCCCCTCCACCATATTCCACCTCGGTCATATTGTAGCGGTGCTTAGGCGAAGCCCTGTGACGGTGAAACATCAAGATCGTCACCACGCCGTCGTGCTGACGGAACTCCCCTCCCCGGAGCTTTGCTGGATCGAAGCCCGTGGAGCGTCATCGAGCTGAACGTGTGCCAAGAACTCGGGCGCCGGAGTAACGGTGCTTTGTGATCGGTCGGATCGTGAGGAGAACGTCGACTACTTCCTCTACGTCATCATCGACTCGGAGGTGCCGGAGTAACGCGCTGGGATCGGCAGGATCGCGAGGAGAAAGTACGACTACTTCCTCTACGTTGTGATCGCTTCCGCTTACGGTCTACGAGGGTACGTAGACAACACTCTCCCCTCTCGTTGCTATGCCATCACCATGGTCCTGTGTGTGCGTAGGAAAATTTTGAAATTACTACGTTCCCCAACAATACCATACGCTCTATCACACATAAACCTCCTTATATCTTGCTCAAAACAGCCACCATACCTACCTATCATTGCATTTCCATAGCCATTCCGAGATATATTGCCATGCAACTTCCATCATCATCATCATGACATACATTACTTTTGTCATATTGCCATTACATGATCATGTAGTTGACATCATACTTGTGGCAAAGCCACCATGCATTATTTTTCATACATGTCACTCTTGATTCATTGCACCATCCCGGTACACCGCCGGAGGCATTCATATAGAGTCATATCTTGTTCTAGTTTCGAGTTGTAATGCTTATGTTGTAATCAATAGAAGTGTGATGATCATCATTATTAGAGCTGCCCAATCAAGAAAAAGGCCAAAAAAGAAAGGCCCAAAAAAAAGAAAAAAAGAAAATAAATAAAAAGGGCAATGCTACTATCTCTTTTTCCACACTTGTGCTTCAAAGTAGCACCTTGTTCTTCATATAGTGAGTCTCATATATTGTGCTTCAAAGTAGCACCTTGTTCTTCATGTAGTGAGTCTCATAAGTTGTCTTTTTATACTAGTGGGGATTTTTCATTATAGAACTTGCCTTGTATATTCGTACAATGGGCTTTCTCAAATGCCCTAGGTCTTCGTGAGCAAGCAAGTTGGATGCACACCCACTAGTTTTCTTTTGTGGAGCATTCATTTATAGCTCTAGTGCATCCGTTGCATGGCAATCCCTACTCCTCATGTTGACATCAATTAATGGGCATCTCCATAGCCCGTTGATTATCCTCGTCATTGTGAGACTTTCTCCTTTTTGTCTTCTCCACACAATCCCCATCATCATATTCTATTCCACCCATAGTGCTATATCCATGGCTCACGCTCATGTATTGCGTGAAGGTTGAAAAAGTTTGAGATTATTTAAGTATGAAACAATTGCTTGGCTTGTCATCGGGGTTATAGAAGTTGGGAACATCCTTGTGTGACGAAAATGAAGCATAGCCTAACTATATGATTTTCTAGGGATGAACTTTCTTTGGCCATGTTATTTTGAGAAGACATGATTACTTTGATTAGTATGCTTGAAGTATTACTATTTCTTTTATCATTATGAACTTTTGTCTTGAATCTTATGGATCTGAATATTCATACCACAATTAAGAAGATTTACATTGAAATTATGCCAAAGTATCACTCCACATCAAAAATTCTTTTTTATCATTTACCTACTCGAGGACGAGCAGGAAATAAGCTTGGGGATGCTTGATACGTCTCCAACGTATCTACAATTTTTGATTGCTCCATTCTACTTTATCTACTGTTTTGGGCAATATTGGGATTTATTATCCACTTTTATATTATTTTTGGGACTAACCTATTAACCGGAGGCCCAGCCCAGATTTGCTGTTTTATGCCTATTTTAGTGTTTCGAGGAAAAGGAATATCAGACGGAGTCAAAAAGGAAAGAAATCAACTGGAAAAGTTATTTTTGGAAGGAAAGCAACCCAGAGAACTTGGAGTGCACATCAGGGGAGATATGGGCTGACCACGAGGGTGGGGCACGCCCACCCCAGGCGCGGCCCCTACCTCATGGGGCCCCCATAGCTCCACCGACGTACCCCCTGCACCCATATATACCTACGTCTCGTAAAACTTCCAGAACAGAAGATAGATCGGGAGTTCCGCCGCCGCAAGCCTCTGTAGCCACCAAAAACCAATCGGGACCCTGTTAGGCACCTGCCGGAGGGATCCCATCACCGTGGCCATCTTCATAATCCCGGCGCTATCCGTGACGAGGAGGGAGTAGTTCACCCTCGTGGCTGAGGGTATGTACCAGATAGCTATGTGTTTGATCTCTCTCTCTCGTGTTCTCTCTCGTGTTCCTCTATGGCACGATCTTGATGTGTAGAGCTTTGCTATTGTAGTTGGATCTTATGATGTTTCTCCCCTCTACTCTCTTGTGATGAATTGAGTTTCCCTTTGAAGTTATCTTATCGGATTGAGTCTTTTATGAGAACACTTGATGTATGTCTTGCCGTGATTATCTGTGGTGACAATGGGATATCATGTGCCACTTGATGTATGTTTTGGTGATCAACTTGCGGGTTTCGTAGCATTGGGATCCTATGCATAGGGGTTGGCACATGTTCTTGACTCTCCGATAGAAACTTTGGGGCACTCTTTGAAGTACTTTGTGTTGGTTGGATCAATCTGAGATTGTGTGATGCATATTGTATAATCATGCCCACGGATACTTGAGGTGACAATGTAGTATCTAGGTGACATTAGGGTTTTGGTTGATTTGTGTCTTAAGGTGTTATTCTAGTACGAACTCTTTTATAGATTGATCCGAAAGAATAACTTTGAGGTGGTTTCGTACTCTACCATAATCTCTACGTTTGTTCTCCGCTATTAGTGGCTTCGGAGTGACTCTTTGTTGCATGTTGAGGGCTTGTTATATTATCTATCTATGTTATTAATGTTGAGAGAACTTGCACTAGTGAAAGTATGAACCCTAGGCCTTGTTTCCTATCATTGCAATACCGTTTACGCTCACGTTTATCACTTGTTACCTTGCTGTTTTTATTATTTCAGATTACAAATACCTTTATCTACCATCCATTTTGCACTTGTATCACCATCTCTTCGCCGAACTAGTGCACCTATACAATTTACCATTGTATTGGGTGTGTTGGGGACACAAGAGACTTTTTGTTATTTGGTTGCAGGTTGTTTGAGAGAGACCATCTTCATCCTACGCCTCCCATGGATTGATAAACCTTAGGTCATCCACTTGAGGGAAATTTGCTACTGTCCTACAAAGATGTGCACTTGCAGGCCTAACAACGTCTATAAGAAGAATGTTGTGTAGTAGACATCACTATGTTCGGGATCAGAATCGAACTCAGATGTCAGCCAATCTCCACCGCGACATTGCCTGATATAGATGGGCCGCACACCCCCTATGCTTCACCAATGAGGTTATGGAACATCAATTTCCGGAAGGGTTTAAATCTGCAAACATCAAACAGTACGACGGAATGACGGATCCGGCCGTTTGGATTGAAGATTTCCTTCTCCATATTGATATGGCTCGAGGAGACGATCTCCATGCGATCAAATATCTTCCTCTAAAGCTGAAAGGACCGGCTTGGCACCGGCTAAACAGCCTCCCAGAAATCTCAATTGGAACCTAGGAAGACTTGGAAGATGCTTTTAGGGCTAACTTTCAAGGCACTTATGTCCGGCCACCGGATGCTGACGACATGAGTCACAGAATTCAGCAGCCAGGCGAATCAGCTCGCAAGCTTTGGAATCAGTTCTTAACTAAAAAGAACCAGATCGTTGACTGTCCGAAGAACCAGATCGTTGACTGTCCGTGACGAATGGCTCAAGCCGAAGACCATGGCAGCCTTAACGGCACTCATGACCTGCTTCTGTGCGGGTGAAGACAGCTGGCTGGCTCATAGAAGCAACAGCTCTGGCGACCCCGGCACCTCCGAAGTGCGGGACGACAATGGTAAACCTCGCCGCAATAAAAACAAACGTCAGAATAACAACAACAACGACACAGACGATACGGCAATCAATGCCGGATTCAGCAGTCCTAAGTCCGGTCAGCAGAAGAAACCTTTCAAAGGCAACAAAGATGGGTCATCCAGCTTAGAAAAAATCCTCGAGAGTCCCTGTCAGATTCACGGCACACCCGATAAGCCTGCAAATCATACCAACAGGAACTGTTGGGTTTTCAAACAGGCCTGTAAGTTAAATACCGAACATAAGGGAAAAGGGCCCCCAAGCGAAGACGATGATGAACCCCGTCATCTAAACACCGGGGGTCAGAAGCAATTCCCCTCGAGGTGAAGACAGTGAACATGATATATGTCACTCATATCCCCAAAAGGGAGCGCAAACGGCATTAGGGCACATCTATGCCGTAGAGCCTGTCACTCCCAAATTTAACCCATGGTCAACCTGTCCAATCACCTTCGATCGCAGGGACCACCCAACCAGTATCCTTCATGGGGGTTCGGCCGCCTTGGTTCTTGATCCAATCATTGACGGATACCACCTCACTAGAGTCCTTATGGTTGGAGGAAGCAGTCTCAACTTGATCTATCAAGATACTGTCTGTAAGATGGGGATCGACCCATCACGAATCAAGCCTAGTAACACTACCATTAAAGGTGTGATACTAGGTGTGGAGGCCCGTTGTACGGGCTCAATCACACTGGAGGTAGTATTTGGCTCCCCAGATAACTTTCATAGCGAATAGTTAATCTTCGACATCGTCACTTTCCACAGCGGCTACCATGCACTGCTCGGACGAACTGCTTTTGCCCGCTTTAATGCAGTCCTGCATTATGCTTACTTAAAGCTCAAAATGCCCGGACCTTGTGGCGTTATTACAGCTAATGGTAATATGGAGCGCTCACTCCGTACTGAAGAGCACACCACAACCCTTGCAGCCGAAGTATACAGCAGCCTTATCAAGCCGAACAGTTCGCCGGCCAATAAATCCAATGACGCATCCAAACGAGTCTGGTCTGCGCATAATAGCAATAACTCAACGGATCCGGACCTTGATTAGCAGTTCGGCCTCCGTCGATTGCCCCACCAGGTCGCGACTTACGTACCACACGTACATAATTACACACTAAAAATACCTTGGGCGGCGCCGGAGGCACACTGCAGAATACGTCCATTACGCGGCTTGACCATAATTGGACCGCATATATCCTCTTCCTTTTAACGCAGGTTCATCGAGAGCCTTACTTGTAGAATGGTTTCCATAGGAGAACCTTTTAAGGCTGGCGCATTTCGAACCATCAAATACTCCTCTCAAAGGACTAGTTACTAAGGAGAAAAGGTGCAAATGTTTGGCAGGCCATCATTGGAGTTTCTTTTCTGAACTATGATTTTTAGGCCCTGTGTTAGACTCTCCCTTATGTAAAATCTTTCCTTTTTTCTTTGGGCATGTAATATGACCCTAATATTGAATGACATTGCCTGTTATCGACATATTAATAAAGATATAAAGGGCACAGATGATTATCACCTTCATGGTTGGGTTGTGGATTTTTTTCCTTGTCATCTGCGCTCTCCCTTACGTTCTACTAGCATACGTGGCTTGACACAGTCTTCACACCAGGGGTTGTCTTCAGCCCCACAAAATTCTTAAGTCCGAACACCTATAGGGAACACTTCGGCGTCCCGGATATGGCATTATATGCATCCGCTCCGAATCATGTCTTTGGTCTATAGTTGGGTTGCCCGGCTCCTGTGATTGCAACCTTACATTCCGCAAGTTCGGCTAAGGTAGTAAAGGGATAACTACTGCAATTGTATTTCCGGTTCGTCCGGTTAAGTACCTCAGTAGAGAAAGCCGAAAATTGACACTCATGATAGGCAAGAGCAGGTCAACAATCCGATGACTTAGTGTTATAATACGAATCGTTGCGATTCACGCTGTGTTATACGAGGGGCTGGGTTTTTTGACTAGCCGCGTTGCAAAGGCGCCGCACTCCGGACTGCCGATCATGCAACGATGGGCTAGTACTTAGCTCCACCAATGGACTCTTATGGCTAAGTGAAAGTACTAAAGTCGCATAGTCTGATTGCCTAGTTCATTCTGGAAGATGCCTCCTACATCGGCCCAAGACATTGGATTAAGTGATGTAATGCGTTCCTGAACACCCCTGTAATATTTACGTGGGGGCCGAAGCCAACAACTGGTAAACTTTTAGACATATAAACGGACAGAAATAGGAGGATAAACTACTGATAAAATGCATAATCATAAATATCATACACCCTGAGTTCATTACATGACTCTTACAAACCGTACTCAACTACTCAAAGTTGACATCGTTCGAACACTAGCCCTCCACAATGCGGGCTCCCTCGAGGACCTCATCAAAGTACTTCTCCGGCCGCCGGTGCTCTTTCCCTCCAGGCGGCCCTGCGGTAGCAATTATTGGCGGCCTTCATCTTTGCCCACTACACCTTGACACGGGCAAAGGCCATCCGGGCACCTTCAATGCAGGATGACCGCTTGAGGGCATCGATCCGAGGAAGCACCTCCACTAGCCTCTTCACGAGTCTGAAGTGACTATTGGGGATGGGGTCGGTCGGCCACAAGCGGATTATAACATCCTTCATGGCCAGTCCGACCACCTTGTGTAGCTCGGACAGCTCCTTTAGCTTGTCGCTTAGGGCCACGGGAAGTTCCAGCGCAAGGTACTGCGACCAGAATAACTTCTCCGTCGAGCTCCCCTCTTCGGCTTGAAAGAATGCGGTGGCATCCGCAATACTCGTCGGCAGATCAGCAAAGGCGCCTGGAGAACTCCAAACTCTGGTCATAAAATATACCTCTTACTACTATATCTACTCTACATGATAAAGGCCTTACCAGCCGCAATCTGCTTCGCCTCTTGTATCTCTTGGCGAGCGCCCTGGGCATCAACCCGGGCCTCATTCAAGTTCTCAAGAGCTTTGGTGAGTTCGGAGGCTTGCTCCGAACTCTTCCACTCCAAGGACTCGCACCTTGTGATGGCGTCCTTGAGCTCCTGCCCTACTTCCCCCATACCACGCCTCATGTTTTCGATGGGTGGTTTGCTCTTCCTCCGGAGCCTTGGACGCCCTGTCCGCAGCCACCTCTCTCGCCTCTTCCTCCTTCTTGGATTTGGCAAGGGCACTCTTGAGGGACTCGACCTCGGCTGCACCAACTACGAGTATATTCATAACATTCTTAGTCAGTTTCAAACCGACCACACATGAATATAATTTCCGAATATACAGAGATACCGCATACCTTGGGTTTGGTCGAACTGCTTGTTGGTACGGTCGTGTTCCTCATTGAATAGCCAGAGCTTCCGATTGAGCTCGGCAATTTCCGCGGCCTAGGCAGTAGCTTCCAGCTTCGAAGCCTGTCAAATATAAAATATAATGCATTATATACTTGTTAATGATCCTCTATTTAGATTGTTCTAATCCGGATAGAGTCTCAGGGGCTACTGTCTACACATGTGCGTTGCCTTACACATATATATACAGAAAACTCATGAAGAATATTAAGCCGCTTACCTTGAAACCTGTGAGTAGACAGTGGAAGGCTTCGGTCAGTCCACTCTTCGTGGACTGGAACTTCTCCATAGCCGCACCCATAAGGGTGCGGTGTTCCTCTATGATGGAGGCACGTTCCAGTGCCTCCCGCATGGTATCAGCGGCCTCCGAATTGACAGAGGCCGCCGACGGAGCTCCTGCTCCTCCCCCCTCTTTCGAAGGAGGATGTTGGTCCGAACCTGGAGCCAAACTAGGCTCCGGGACGGTGTTCGGTGGATGCCCGGACTGTTGAAGCCCCCCACCCTCGGGGGTCATGGGGGTTGCTATGCCCCGCTCTACAACGTCCGAGGTGTTGTCCTTGGGTGCCTTCAAGACGGTCTCGTCCTCCCCTCGCCGTCCAGGAGATAGCCTTTGGGATGACACCTCGGTGTCCTCCATGGTAGGGGGTGAAAGGGCATGAGATGGGCCATCACTCTACGCCTCCCCAGGGGCTAGAGAGTTCCCCGTCGAAGAAGAGGGGATCGGGATCTCGCTCGGAGGGCTAAAAAGCATAAAATAAGTTCAGTATGACAAAGCTAGATCAAAGCGATTATTAATCGAGTAAGTTTCTAATACTTACGTTTCGGCCATGGGCTTCTCCCTTTGGATCCACCCCTGGCTGTGTTCGGACTCCGTGTTCGAACTGTCCGAGAGGATCACTCGCACTTTCTTCGGCGTCGTCCCCTCCAGGTTCTTGGAGGTTTTCCTTTTTCCCCTCCTTGTCTTGAGGGGGAGTCGCTCTCCGCTTCCTCATCATCCTCCCCCCCCTCTTCTTTGTCCTCATCTTCCTCACGAGAGGATACAGGCTCGGCCTCTCCGGGCACAGCTTCTAGAGGACCTTTGCGGCAGGGCCCGTTCTTGGGCCCCTTGTTTTTCTTGTTGTCCTTATTTTCCGGAGGCTGATACGGGCCGGAACCAGCATCTCCTCTAGTTGAGGAGTGACTGGGTTTTCGGGCAGTGGAGCTTGACAGTTGATCCGCTCCGATATCTTGGTCCAGCCCTGTAATGAAAAATGGGTTGATGAGTTCGGCAAAGATCATATATATATATATATATATATATGTATATATATATATATATATAAAAAATATATATATATATTAGGTATGTCTTCGGAAGTATTGTATACTTACTGGAGAGGCCGGATATGCGACGTTGAGGCCGATGTCTTTGGTCTCCATAGGCCAGCTGCTTTTCTGCACCTTGAAGAGCAGTTTCCACATTCCCTCGTGCATGGTGCCGAGGAAGTGTTGTAGCGTCTGCGGATCCTCCGGCTTGAATTCCCACATGGGGGAAGCCCGGCACTGGCAGGGGAGAATGGGGTGGAAGAGCATGACCTGAACCACGTTGGTTAGACCAACGTTCTTTTCCAGCATGTTGGTAATCCACGTCTGCAGTGCCAGCACCTCCGTCTAGGACCCCCAGTCATGGCCCTTCGCATTCCAGGAGGTGAGTCTCATGGGGGGTCCGGATCTGAACTCCGGAATGGCTGCCCAATTAGTGCAGCGCGGCTTGGTGATATAGAACCACTCTTGTTGCCAGATCTTGACGGTCTCTATGAAGGCCCCCTTTGGCCAAGTGGTGTTCGGCAGCTTGCTCATCATAGCTCCACCGCAGTCTGCATGTTGCATGTCGACCACCTTCGGCTTCACATTGAAGACCTTGAGCCAAAGGCCGAAGTGTGGGCGGGCGCGGAGGAGAGCCTCACACACGACTATGAATTCCAATAAGTGGAGGAATGAGTTCGGGCCTAGATCGTAGAAACCTAGCCGGTAGTAGTACATGAGTCCACGGACGAACGGGTGGAGTGGAAAACCTAACCCTCTAAGGAAGTGGGGAAGGAAGACGACCCATTCTCTGGGCTCTGGAGTATGAATAACTTGACCTACAAGGGGAAGCCACTGCTTTATATCGGCGGTGAGGTACTCCCCACTCCGAAGGTCAGTTATCGCCTCCGTTACGGAGGAGGCCTCCCACTTGCCTTTGGAGCCAACTCCGGCTATGGTCAGAGTAGGTGGTAGTGGTGGTGAGAAAGACAGAGACTTTGCGGGAGCAGAGAGCTTGGGAGATTGGAAGGCTGAGGAGATGTGAAGGCGTGGGGAGGAAATTGGGGGTCCCTTTCCCTCTTATAGGCACTAAAATACCAACCGCCCCCCGCTCGAGCCTTGAATCTCGCCTATTCCCAATGAAGGCGTGCACTGCAAATGGTTGGATTACCCAAATATCATTGATATGCAATCCCGTATTAAGTGGACATGATCTTTGTTTTGACAGGACGTGCCAATGAGGCGTGGCCTCGAAACACAGAACGCGGGGCATGAATATGGTTCAAAGTGATGAAGGGTCAAGTCTGACGCTTCGTTGAAAGAGTTGCCAGTAAAAGACACTATTCTTATTATATATATATATATATATATATATATATATATATATATATATCCTGCCTTCGCGGCTAAGGGTTGTGTTTATTGCAAAAAGCCGGATACAATTCTTTTACAGAGGAAAGTCGATGAGTATTCTTTAAGGAACCCGCCTTGCAATGTAGAAGACAATCTGAGCGCCGAATATATCATCATTGAAGACTGGTGCAACCGCTACTGTGGGAGTCCTGGACTAGGGGGTCCTCGGGTGTCCGATCTATTGATGTGGGCCAGACTAATATGCCGTCAAGATACAATACAAAAGATTATCTCTCGTGTCCAGTGGGGACTCTCACATGCGTGGATGGCAAGTATAGGTGTCCAGATATATTGTCCCTTTATGTAAAACCGACTTTATACAGCCCTAAGCCCCTCCGGTGTCTATATAAACCGGAGGGGTAGATTAGAGGCAGGATCACAACATTGCCAGGCTAGCTATCTAGGGTTAGGCGAATCGATCTGAAGGTAGATAAACTCTTGTAACCCCTATACCCTCGAATATAATCAAGCAGGAGTATGGTTTTACGTCCATTAAGAGGGCTTGAACCTGGGTAAACACTGTGTCCCTTCTCCATAGTTACATTTGATCCTCAAACGCACAGCTTGGGCCCCCTACCCAAGATCTGCCGGTTTTGAAACCGACATATATGCCCACGTTTTCAAAGGTAAGGGCCTTGCTAGCTAGTGGATTAATCGATGTCGACTTGGTCCGTTGCTGGGTCACTTGGAGGATCATACCTTTGAGCCGTCGGTCCGGCTTGATGTGTACATATACTGGTGATGTCAAAGACCCACAGCGCCACTGCCAAGTGCGCCTGGATGACAAGGTGATCAATGAAATGACCAAAACACTGCTCGAGGAAAGTTTAGAGAGCAGCAGCAGGGCGGGGTTGAACCCCTTCTGCACTCTTAACCAGGCTCCAGATGTAAGTGTTCAAACCCATTTAGTTTACTCATCATTATGTAAAACTTCATACTCCTTATCTTCATTTGATTTACACAGGCTGACTCTACCTTCTGGAACAAGAAGTATCAAGAGAAACCAACCAAAAAGGTCAGAGCAAAGACTAAAGCCTCCAAGAAGAATAAGAAGAAATCAGGCACCTCATCGCTATTTTCCTTGGAGAATGATTCAGAGGTAGAACTTGATTCTCTTGGTTCCTTTTTTATGGATCTTATTGACGTTGACTCCTCTTAGGATGATGCGGAGACTAGCCAAGCATACATTGAAGAGGTAACTACTGTTTCCTCCAACTCAGAGCCTTTGCCGAGACAGAAGGTTTGACAAGTGACCCGAAAAGTAAGGTTTTCTCATCCTTTAGCTTACTTGGATCCAAACTTTATATTGAAGCAACATCAGCATGAAACCCGACGCATAACCCGGAATAGTGGAGGTGGAGAACTTTCCTCTGGATTACCCAACACACCGTCCCCTCACAAATGTCAGAAAGAGGTGCCCCAGAATTCAATGCCCTCTTATCCAAAGACAGGTCTTATTCGTCAACCACTTAACCCTTCCGACTCAAATTATCAGGGAACTCCTCATTCATCTTCTGGCGACTGATCACAGATCCAAAATGCCTGCCTTCTAGATTGCCCATGGGTAATGAATTTTTGACTTTGTTGCTTTAACAGTTGTACACTGATATACTTACATCCTCATTTCTTATTTTCAGTGGAATAGCAAAAACCAAGCAAGAAACTGAAGATGAATAAGCCGGCCGAAGACCCTAAAGTCCTTGAGCCGGAGAAACAAACACCAGCATCTGAAGCCTCGGCTCAGAACCCTGAGGATATTGCTGATGACCCACCACCAGAAATTCATGACACTCCTGAGGATCGTATGAGTGTTCAGCCATCAGGTGCTAAGCCGCCAAGCCTTGCCAAGCCTGCTGCGGAAGATGCTGAGGATGTTTTGATTACTGGCACTGGCTAGAGCTAGGGAATCCTACCATTCTAGCCAAACACTCTTGTCGGTGTTCTGGATATGGGGGTATCCAGCCCTGCCTGCCTGCGGCCCACCACGTGGCTCCATCGGCGGCCTGGCACGGCCCAGCTTCAACATCAACAGCTCAAGACCCTCGCGAGGCGGATGACACCAAGACCCCCGAGGGGATCGCCCTCCTCAGGCTGGCTCCCTAGGGGCGAGAGTTCTATGCAAGGTTTACCTCACGAGGCTCAGCTGACATGATCCATGATGACCAAGGCCAGGCGGGCACCAGGCGGGCGTAGAGTGCAGGTTTCCTCTTCGGTGCAAAGGAGGCAAGCCACGGGCACGGAGTCCCGAGGAATCAGCCAAAGGTTTCCATGGTGCAACGAGACCAAAACCGCCAGGACGGTAGGACGGAGGTCATCGATGAGCCAACCGCAGCATCACGACCAGAGGCTTTTCGCAGGCGAAGACTACTTTTGTCAGGACAAGTTGTACTACTTGTCCCCTTTCAAATCTGGCCATTGTGGGATCCCATCCCGCCAACATTTGAGAAGAGGAACAACTACACTATAAATAGGACTTAGGCACCACCATAGAGGGGGGATCGATTATCATCCGACCACCTCGCCAGCTCCCTTGAGCTCAAGAACACCTCACCTCCGGAGGCCAGTTCATCCACTGTACTAGTTCATCCTCAGCCCTCCGAGGCAATCCACCAAAACGCTGGAGTAGGGTATTACACCGCAAGGTGGCCCGAACCAGGATAAACTGTTGTGTCTCTTTGTCTCTCCGAGCTTGTCGCGCTAGGCTAAGGAGGATCGCGAGTAGGCAGGCTGGTTGGTTGAGATCTCAGCACACACCCCATAGTTTGAACCTCTCAAGGGTTTGCGGAACACGTAATGCAACATTTGGCGCGCCAGGTACGGGTGCGTCGGATCTTCTCTTTCATCGATCGATCCACCGCCACTCGGACATCTCCATGGCCGATGAATGCCGAGTTCGCACTGAGCGTCGGGCCGCAGTCGCCGCCCGCGTTGCTCAGACGACTCCGGCGGGTGATGGTTGTGCCCACCGCGCTCCGTCTCCGGTGGCCAACATCGCCATGGGCCCTGCCGGTCATGAGCAGCAAGCTTCATTGTTGCACCCGTCGGTGCGTCGCGACGGGCACACCACTACTCCATCACTGACCCCAACAGCTTCGTCCTCCCACGCGCGTCGCGGCCAGGCAGACGCGCAGGCCGCTCTACTAATGGCACGAGAGCTCCTTCACTACCGCCCGGTTGGTGACCTCTATGAGGAGTGGCTCGAGCGGATCGCTGAGCTCGTCAGCATAGCGCACGGGGGCTCCCCCGATCCGGCTTGCTCACTGCCTCAGCAGCCGCCTGCAGCGGGCGACGTGGCGCACAGGGCTCCTCCACCACCTCCGGCCCAGGGCGCCATCGTCGGGCCAAGGCGTAGGGCGCCACGACGCGACCCACCACGCCCTGCACCGACTCAGGAGGATGTGAGCTGCCAGGTGGTGCATGAACCTCAAGGAGAAGCGCGCGTACTTCCAGCACCCCCGCACCAGGCCCGCGTACCTCCGCATGAGGTGGCGGTGCACGTGCACCAGGACCAGGTTCCACCCCCTCGACGGGCTCTGATGGCCACGGAAGGATGCCGCGCGTTCACCCCGGAGCTCCGCAACGTCATCTGGCCAAGAAAATTCAAGCCTAACCTGCCTACGCGCTACGATGGCACCGCCAACCCCACCGAGTTCCTACAGCTATACGAGCCGAGCATTGAGGCGGCCAGCGGCGATGAGAAGATCATGGCAAACTATTTTCCGATGGCCCTCAAGGATGGCGCGCGTTCTTGGCTCCTGAACCTACCCGAGGGGTCGGTTTCTTTCTGGGAGGAGATGCACGACCGCTTCATCGCCAACTTCCAGGGCACTCGCGACCGTCCGCCGGCCGCGGGTGACCTGCGTCGCATCAAACAACAACCTGGAGAGACCCTGCAGAAGTATAACCAGTGCTTCAACAACGTTCGCCTCCAGATCCCCAAGGTGTTGGACGAGGCCATCATTTCAGTATTCACTGAAGGCGTCTGCGATGTCAAGATGAAGGAGGAGCTCATCATCCATGAGGATCTCTTCATGGCTCTGGAGATGTTCAACATGGCGAACAAGTGCGCGAGGGATGAGGAGGGTGCCTCTCCCTCCTCGAGCTCCCCGATGCTGATCCAGAAAACAAGAAGGCCAAGGCCAAGGACGTGATGCGCAAGGGGCTGACAGTGCTTGCGGCCGAACCAGAGACGAAGCGCGGCCACGACCAACCCGAGTCATCCTAGAGCAACCGGCCATTCTGTGTCTTCCACAACATTCACAGCCACAACACCAACGACTGTCAGGAGCTCAGGGCCCTCCGTGATGGGCGCCTCGGTCAACGCCCGGAGCGCAACGATCGATGCTACGACCGTGGAGGAGGCCGAGGCGGAGGACGCTGGGGCGGACACGACCATCGTAGGGAGTGGCGTGACCAGCCTCGTGAGGACCGCTGGCAGGGCCAACCTCGCGAGGGCGCCTGGAGGGAGCAGCCTCGTGAGGAGCGCCCTCTGGGCAACGTAACTCTACCTCCTCTGCCTCCACTGCCAAGAAGGAATGAAGATCACCACCAGGACAAGAGGGCTGGGGGCTTCTAGGAGCCTCGAGCCATCGCCTGCATCTTGGGCGGCTCGCAGGCCCCAGCGTCCCACTGCGTCTTCAAGAAGTTCACACGCGAGGTGAACGCAGCACTCCCCAAGCCTGAAGCAACTCGCCCTCTCAGGTGGTCCAAGTGCGCCATCACCTTCAGCTCCTCAGACCAGCTCAAGTGCGCGGCCACTGCTGGCGTGCTCCCCATGCTCTGCTCCCCCGTCATCAGCAACGTGGTCATCACCAAGACTCTCATTGATGGCGGAGCAGGGCTCAATGTTCTGTCTGTTCAGACGTTCGACAGACTCCAGGTGCCATACTACCAGCTTCACCCAACCAAGCCATTTTCAGGAGTGACTGACGGTTCTACACACCCGATAGGGCAGGTCCACCTCCCTGTCACCTTCGGCGAGCGCAAAAACTACCGCACCGAGCTCATCGACTTTGATGTTGTCGACATCCAACTACCCTGCAACACCATCCTAGGGTACCTAGCACTTGACAAGTTCATGGCAGCTATGCACCACGGCTACAACGTCCTCAAGATACCAGGAAGTGGAGGCGTCATCACGGTCGTGTGCCAAGAGAAGGATGAGGTGTGCTCCCTCGAGCGCGCCTTCCATGCTGTAGCGGTCGAGAACCCTAAGGACGAGGATGGCGCCCTCCCTCTTGAGGTCGGCCCCAAGACGAAGAATCTACAGCTTGGACAGGGGTCTCGTGAAGGAGCATCGCTCAAGGACGCCGCGCTGAGCCTTGCATCCCCGAACGCGGCACCTTCACCCATCGCATAGGAAGGAGTGCCCGGCGCCCCTCTCAGGCTAGGCTCGGGGTGTCTCCTCAGGAGGGCCTCAGACCTAGACAGGGTCACGAGGGAGGCGCTCGTGCACCATGTGGAGGCGCTCTTCAGAGCACTCTTCCCAGGAGAAGGCATCAGGCGGGAGGAACCAGGCGTTCAAGAGTTCATTGGCAAGGCGATCGAGGAGATTCAAGAGGCAAGGGTTCTGCAAGGCCATCATCGCCTGCCGCGAGGCGCAGATCACTGCCCGGGCGAGGTTAAGGAGTTCCACGTCTGCATCGACATCCCCGGGCTTAACAGGGCCGCGTCTCGGCAGCTCATCTGGCCGTCTCGTGTCAGCCGATGCGAGGGTCCACCTCATAGCTATGTCTGCATGCCCTTCGGCCTGCCGGGCGCGGCTGTGGTGTTCTAGCGCTGCATGAGGGATGCCCTGGCGGCTCGCGAGGCCAGGCATCAGGCGATCCTGGCGGAGATGGAGGAGCACCTTCAGGATCCTCCCGGGCCCTCTAAGCCTCCTAAGGCTTGGCACTAGAGCGGCTCGTGACGAACGACTCCAGCAGCGCGCGCCTTTGGCTACTTCAACACTTCTTCAGCGATGGTACCAAGTGACATCTCTCTAGTTCGTTTAGTCCAGGGGCGCCCCTCGGGCTGGATCATCCCCAGGCCTTGTGGTTCCGTCCCTGCGGCATGTATCCCTTTTGCATCTATCAGAGCTAGGTTACAATCCTTCACAGGCTACCTTTAAATTATCGACTGCCTGACCGGCGCGTCGCCGCTAAGAACGTCTCGCGCCCTCGCAAGCCCTCCCACGACTGCCTCATTATTAAGGACTGCCACGGCATCTGATCTCGGGTCTGTCCCTATAGCGTCGCTAAATCCAAGAGGCCGAGCTCTGGCTCATGGGCCAGTCCCCGTGTATGTCACCTCCCATGGCCCTTGGTGCCTTGTTCTCGCATGAGCTAATCGCAGGTGGATGAGTAAGGGCGCGTGACCTGGTGCCCCCGTGGCCACGGGAACCGTGCGCCGGTTGTTTTTCTTCAGGATCTTTGCATGAGAACACTGGGTACGGCGTCTGTGCTCGGGTCCGTCCCTGCAACATCGATAAACCCAACAGATGAGTTCTGTCTGGCAGGCCGGCCCCATTCACGTCACCTCCTGGGATCGTTGGTGTCTGGCCTTCTCATGCAATAACCTCGGGAGACTCATTCGGCACAGGCTACCTAACCATCTCGCAGGACTAATACGAGCACCCCCAATCAAGACCAGGCGCAACCCGCCTTGAGGTAGGGCCTCGTGAGTCCCGCGCTGGCTCACGGGTGCCCATATACACCTCCTCCAGCCCTACTGACGGTGTCCTGGACTAGGGGTACTCATCATGTCGTCTCCCGACCAGCTGGATCGGGCCGAGGACCCCCATGGTGTTTCACTATTGGGCCAGTTCGGACAACCCATGCCGCATACAAGAAGGACTCCACAAGACATGGCACCCAAGACAAGGACTCTCCTAAACCCTAGGCCTCCGGTGTGTTATATAAACCGAGGCCAGGCTAGTCAATACACAATCTCATATTCTTTACTACAATCTAGTGGTAGATACATGTACTCTGTGCTGCACCCCATGTGAATACAATCAAAAGCAACATGTAGGGTATTATCTCATCGAGAGAACCCGAAGCTGGGTAAAAACCCATGTCCATGTTACCATCGCTCCAAGACACCTAGCTTAGGACCCCTACTACCCGGTGCTTTCATTGAGAGCCTGCTAGGTGTCTTCGCGTAGTGATGGATCTTCGACAAACGCCAAATCAGGTGTTCTAGTTTCTGTTTATTCCGTTCTACAAAGATCATTTGTTCTGCAAAAATATCGTTGACGTTTTGTGCTATTTTTTCGCAGATCGGATTTTCCTCCGCATGTAAGAGCTATCTAGGTGAAGGGCATGTGAAGGTATACTTGCGACAGATGAGGATGAGCGTCTGGAGCAGCGACGATGGGAGGCATGGCAGCCGAACACATGCAGCAGCGCAAGGGAAGTCCGGGAGCGCTAGGGATGCATCGCCCCTGGCTACCCGATGTTCCGATCGGGAGCAGGCCCGTACGCTGGCTGGAAAGCAAAATATGGGACCTCCAATAAAAAAGACTACCTACAAGGTAATCCAACCGAGGACCCTGCGCAGAGTACGGCTGACCACCATGCAGAACCGGGCGTAGAGGCCGACAAGAATCCAGATCGGTCGAAACACAGTCCGATCCTTGTTTCTCTTCCCTTCATTATTTACTTACAAGGCAATCTATGCTTTTGACTAACCATCTTTCTAGTATTACTAATCATCCGCACATTTTTCTTGGTATTGCTAGCAATATCGTGGATATGATGACCTCCAACAGGAAGATTTGTTTCTTTTTTTTAATTCAATACGTATGTAGTCGACCGCTGGTTGTCTTCTACTTTTTCTAACAAATATGCAGAATAAAAGTGCCACTACGCGTATCGAGGATTGGCTTTGCAGCATGTTCGGCATGGAACAGTCCATCCGTTTGCTTCGGTCTGCTACAGTCGTCGCTGCTGACATTCAGGTTTTATTTTTCCAAATTATTCAATTAGCATTATTATACACAGAATATTTTCTATTGGCGTGTACTGCATTATTTTGGCAGAGAAATTCTACCGACGTTTGTACCTGGCGTTAGTCTGGCCAGCCTCTCCCTGTCACCTGCGCAGGCCGACCTTTGCCGACATCGCCGTACCACGACGCCATCACGCCATCGAGCTAGTCTCATCACTCAGGCCATATTTAAAACTTTTTTTGCATAAATTAATTATGCATCGTTTTTTTCACTATTATTATTTCTTGGTTGCACTACTTTGTGTGTGCATGCAATCTATTTAGGTTGGGCCATGATAACACCTCGGCAAGGCGATGTCGTCGTCCCGCCGACGTTGACCAAGTCGTGGCATCGCGTCGACACGTGTCTGCTGGGTCTGCTGCTGGGAGCTCGAGAAGGGAGAGGCGTCCCTCCTCAGCCCTTGCGCACTGGGTCGCCAGGTTGAACAGCTCCAGAGACGTACACAGATCTTCGTGGATCACCAGCTCTTCCTTCATCTTGATGTCGCGGACGCCATCAAAGAACGCCGAGATGATGGCCTCCTCGGTCACCCTGGGAATCTTGAGGCAAGCGCTGTTGAAGCGCTGGATGTACTTCTGCAAGGTTTCTCCGTGTTGCTGCTTGATGCGGCGCAGGTCATCCACAGCCGGCGGACGGTCGTCAGTGCCCTGGAAGTTGGCGATGAAGTGAGTGCGCATCTCGTCCCAGGAGGAGATCGTGCCAGGAGGCAGGTTCAGGAGCCAGTGCGGGCGCCGTCCTTGAGTGCCATGGGAAACCAGTTCGCCATGACCTTTTCGTCCCCGTTGGCGGCTTTGTCCTTCAATGCCCAGCTCGTAGAGCTGTAGGAACTCCGTGGGGTCGGCAATGCCGTCGTAGCGAGGAGGCAGGTCAGGTTTGAACTTGCCTAGCCAGGCGACACTGCGTAGCTCGATGGTGAAGGCGCGGCAGCCCGCGGTGGCCACCGGAGCTCTCTGCTGATGCGGGGTTGCTCCTGGGGGTTTCCGCGCGCCGCTACCTGGAGCAGCGCGGGGTCTTGATGTGCTGGCGCAGGGATGCGGTCGTGGCGCACCGGTGCCGGGAGCACACGAGCACCTTCTTGGAGACGAGGTATTTCTTGGCAGTTCCTTTCTTGTCGCGCGGGCGCCGGACACGGTGGATCTCGTCCTGGGGCCGCGTGCCTTGGAGCCAGGGTGCCTTCTTGGGAAGGAGGTGGCGGAGGCACCTCCTGATCTGCGCCTCCTGCGCATGACAAGCTCGGTTATGCGAGAGGGATGGCGCAGGGGAGCCCCCTGTGGCGCTGATGAGCTCGGTTATGCGAGCGAGTCACTCCTCGTAGAGGTCGTCGACGGGATGGTAGTGCAGGAGCTCATGCGCCAGGAGCAACACGGCGTGTGCGTCCGTGGGGGCGCGACGGGCGTGGGACGATGAACCAGCTGGAGTCAGGGATGGGGTGGCGGTGCGGCCTTCCCGCCGCGTCGAAGGATGCGGCGACGATGCCTGCTGCTCGTTCCCCGCCGGGCCGGTGGTGGCGTTGGCGGCAGGCAATGGGGAACGACGGGGACACCCACCGACGGGAGCCGTTTGGGCGACGCAGGCGGGGAGAGCGGCCCGACGCTCGGCTCAAGCCCAGCGAGCGTCTGCCATGGACACGATGGAAGATCGACGCAAAATGGCGGAAGATAGATTCCGGTGCACCCCTACATGGCGCGCCAAATGTCGGATGTTGGGTTCCGGCAGACCCTTAAGGTTCGAACTCTGGGGTGCGCACGAAGATCTTCCCCCCACCGATTCACGTCCGATCGCCTCGCGAGAATCTAAGCTAAAACGATGGACAACACGAGGGACACAACATTTATACTGGTTCGGGCCACCGTTGTGGTGTAATACCCTACTCTAGTGTGTGGTGTGGTGGATTGCCTCAGGGGCTGATGATGAACGGTACAAAGGATGAACAGCCTCGCGAGAGGTGTTTTTGAGCTGGTGCGATGAACTGCTTGGGTGAGTTCGATCGCCTCTCGGTCTAATAAGCGCTCGATGAGTTCCTCTCCCCCACCTTTGTGGTGGCTAGTCCTATTTATAGAGGCCCTGGTTCTCTTCCCAAATATTGAGCGGGAAGGGCGCCAACAATGGCCATTTTGAAGGGGAACATCTAGTACAAGTTATCCTGACTAAAGTTGGTCTTCGGCTGCCAAAGGCACGAGTGATGACGCCGTCTTGGGCTCCATGGTGACCTCCGTCCCGCCCCTCTACTGGTCTTGGTCTCGTTGCACTGAAATGGCAACCTTTGCCTGATGCCTCGGTACTCCACGCCTGTGCTTGCCCCCTTTGCACCAAAGAGGAAACAAGGACACTGCGCAGGCCGGCGCCCGCCTGGTCTCGATCGTCACGGCTTGCGTCACGAGCACCTCGCGAGGTACCCTGCCTTGATCTCTCCGCCTCCTCGTGAGCCTGCCTGGCGAGGCCGCTCCTGAGGAAGTCTTGTGTCGTCCGCCCTGCGAGGCTTGGCCCCTCGCGAGGGTCTTCAGTCTTGCGCTGATGCAGAGGGGCCGTACTGGGCCACCACTCGAGGTACACCGCAGGCCGCAGGCAGGCAAGTCTGGGGACTCCCATTACCAGAACGCCTACAGTAGCCCCCGGGCCTAAGGCGCGCTCGGACTTGGCTTAGCGGTGAAGCGAAGGGGCAAGTGCGGAGCGCCGCGGCCCCCATCAGCTTGCGGCCTTGGGCGCCATGTGGCGGTTGATTGGACGTGGGTGTCTCTGCTTCCCCATGCTGCCTCGGCAACTGCTCGACTGACAAAAGGCTGGCCCGGGGGTTAGCCTTACCTTCATTACTCTTGTTCTCCTCGCTTCAGATCCCCTTTCTGGCTCTTCACCCTCCTGCTACCGAAATCTCTAGATTGGCCGCATCCTTTCTCCTCCGGCGAGCAATGGCACCCCGCAAGATCGGCCTGGTACTCCCCGGCCCTGGTCTCCCCCAACGTGACGGAGAAGAATCTCGCCCTTACGCGCCAGATGGCGGCGATGCAGATCAACGAGATGGGGGAGACTGCGCTCTGACTTGGCTCCGCCTGGGCGGAGGACAAGGGGAGCACCTTCTATCCCCTCTTCATGAGCGCCGTTATCGCTGGTTTGGTTCCTCCTTTCTCTGAGTTCTTCCTCGCCGTCCTTTGCCAGTATCAGTTGCATGCTCTTCACATCCATCCCAACTCCATCCTTCTGCTGTCGATCTTCGCCTACTACTGTGAGGCGCACGTCGGGGTGGTGCCATCCGTGGCCTTGCTGCGCCACTTTTTCTCCATCCGGGTCACCGGCGGCAATATCTCGGCGTGCGTGAGCTTTGTCGCGTACAACAAATCCAACGCCATCTCGAAGGCCGGGAAGAGGGCCGAGGGCTTCCGGAGCAAGTGGATCATGGTGGATGCCAGGTGCCACAACCCCCTGCTGGAGCTGCCCACAAAGCGGCCTGAGGCTATTGAGGCGTGGTCTCGCGCGAAGCTTGATGACCGGCGGGCGAAGCTGGTGCTGGAGAAGATGAATGCCGACCTGAGGCCGGGAAATCTGAGGGAGGCGAAGCTGACCAGGGCCTCGCTCCCGAGGGAGTTCCTGTCGCACCGGGTGGCCCCTCTTCAGGCGCACTCACGCGCGCTATGGAGGCTCGTGGATGCGGACGTCGTCCTCCACCTGAGCTTGGACGCCCTGAATGATGAGGGTCTGACTGCGGCCCTCTGCTTCTTGGTCGGAGAGGACATGGCAGGCCCGGTGGATGCTCCGGTCCCTTTGTTCCTTCATGATGACTGGAAACTAGTGGTGGACACCATGCCCTCCTTCAACGGGGTCGGTCTGGTGCCAGCGGAGGATCATAAGGGCCAGGCAGCGACGGCGACGGTGAACTTGTCCTCTGGTCACTCTAGCCGGGGAGAGGAGGAAGATGACAACGAGGACGAGGAGCGTGACTCGGAGGCGACCTTCGAGGGGACAGGGGAGACTTCTCCCTGGCGCAGGTTGTCGGCGTTCTGGGAACGGGGGTCCCCAGACTTGCCTGCCTGCGGCTTGCAGCATGGCTCAAGTGGGGGCCCAATGCAGCCCAGCTTCATCAGCTCAAGCTCAAGACCCTCGCGAGGGGCCAAGCCTCGCGGGGTGGACGACAGGAAGCTTCCTCAGGAGCAGCCTCCTCAGGCAGGCTCACGAGGAGGCGGAGAGATCAAGGCGGGGTACCTCCCAAGGAGCCAGTGACGCAAGCCATGACGATCGAAGGCCAGGCAACCTCCTGCGCAGTGTCCTTGTTTACCTTTCGGTGCAAAGGGGGCAAGCACAGGCCAAGGCATCAGGCAAAGGTTACCGTTTCGGTGCAACAAGACCAAGACCAGCAGAACGGCAGGACGGAGGTCATCGTGGAGCCCAGGGCGGCGTCATCGTCAGGGCCTTTGGCAGCCGAAGACCAACTTCAGTCAGGATAAGTGTACCAGATGTTCCCCTTCAAAATGGCCAATTGTTGGCGCCCTTCCCGCTCATTATTTGGGGAGAGGCCCAGGGCCTCGCTCTATAAAGAGGACTAGCCACCACAGGATAGGAGTGAGAGAAACAGTTCGCCAGAGAGAGATAGAGAGAAGCGACTGAACTCACCCAAGTAGTTCATCGCGCCAGCTCAAGAACAGCCCCACGCGAGGCTGTTCTCCCTTTGTACTGTTTACCATCACCCCCTGAGGCAATCCACCACACCACACACTGGAGTAGGGTATTACACCACAACGGTGGCCTGAACCAGTATAAATCTCGTGTCCCATGTGCGTTCATTTTTCTTGCTTAGATCCTTGCGGGACTTCGAGACGTGAGCTGGTAGGGGAGAGATCTTCGTGCGCACCCCAGTGTTCGAACCTCAAGTGTCTGACGGAACCCGAAATCCGACATTTGGCGCGCCAGTTAGGGGTGCACCAAAATCTTTCTTCCGCTAGTCGTGTTTGATCTTCCGCCGTGTCCATGGCTGACGCTCGCCGAGCTCGCGCCGAGCGTCGGGCTGCTCTCGCCACCCGCGTCGCCTAGACGGCGCCCGTCGGGCGACGCTTCGTCGTTTCGTCGCCGCCGCCAACGCCGCCACCGCCCAACGGGAACGAGTAGCAGGCCTCGCCCTGCCCACCGGGCGGCGCGGTACGCAGCGCCACCCTTCGCCGACTCCAGCCGGTTCGTCGACTCGCGCCCGTCGCGCCCCCGCGGACGCGCTGCCCGCTCCTACGGCCGATGCCGGCACTGAGACCAGGGGGCTCCAAGCCTTGGCCCCCGCCTTGCGGCAGGTGCAGTGGCCTCCCAAGTTCAAGCCCGGGATGCCACCGCGCTATAACGGCGCGACGGATCCGCTGGACTTCCTACTGGCGTACGAGGAAGCTGTCTTCAAGGCCGAGGGCGACGACAGGGTGATGGCCAACTGGTTTCCCTTGGCCCTCACCGGCGTTCCGCGCATGTGGCTGCTCCACCTACCGACGGCCTCCGTCAACTCCTGGGGGGAACTGCACGACCTCTTCCTCGCCCATTACGCCGCGCCAGCACCCCCGGTCGTCGCATCCCTCCTGGGTGGCTCTCAGGCACCCCCTTCGAGCCGCCACGTCATGCCGTTCACCCGCCAGATCGGCGCCGCCTCCAAGCCCCGAGAAGCCCCCTCTGGATGGGTGGCACCCGAGGCCGACCTGGCCTTCAACTCGGACGATCATCCCTCCAACCCCGCCGGTTCGGGTGCGCTTCCGATGCTGTGCACCCCCACCATATGCCAAGTGGCCGTCACTAGGACCCTCATCGACGGCGGTGCTGGCCTCAACGTGCTCTCAGTGGAGGCCTTCAGCCTCCTCCACGTGCCACTAGAGCGGCTTCAGCCCAGCAGGCCTTTCTCGGGCGTCGGAGTCGGTTCTGCCGCTTCCTTGGGACAGATTCGCCTCCCGGTGACCTTCGGCACCTACGATAACTTTCGCACAGAGCTGATCGACTTCGACATCGCCCCCATCGGCCTCCCCTACAACGCCATCCTCGGCTACCCGGCCTTGGCCCGGTTCATGGAACCAACTCACCCTGCGTACAACCTCATGAAGATGCCCGGGAGCAGCGACGTCCTTACCGTGTCGGGAGACACAAGGGATGCACTGCAGGCGCTCAAGCTCGCTTTCAAGACGGCCGCGGGGGTGCAGCCCGCCAGCACGGACGCCCTCGAGCCCAAGGGGGCTGCGCCGGCTAAGAAGAAGCAGCTATTCACCCAAGACAAGGCGGAAACCAAGCAGGTACCGGTCGACGAGGACGGATCCACTGGCGCCACCTTCACCATAGGCGCCAACCTCGAGCCCGAGCAGGAGGAGGCCTTGGTGAAGTTCCGACGCGCGAACAAGAAGGTGTTCGCATGGGAACCTGATCAGCTAGCAGGGGTCTTGAGGGGAGTGATTGAGCATCACCTCAACGTGTGCCCAAATGTACGCCCCATGAAGCAGAAGGCAAGGCAGCAATCCAGTGAGAAGCAAGCCTTCATCGTCCAAGGGACCCGCAAGCTGGAGGCGGCAGGGGTCATTCGCGAGGTCCGCTACCCAGATTGGTTGGCTAATCCGGTGGTCGTGCCAAAAAAGGGAGGAAAGGAACGCATGTGTGTCAACTTCACCAACCTTAACAAGGGCTGCCCGCAGGATCCATTTCCGCGTCCTCGCATCGACCAGATCGTCGACTCCACCGCTGAGTGTGACCTGTTGTGCTTCCTGGATGCCTTCTCGGGCTACCACCAGATCAAGATGGCGGTGGAAGACGTGGAGAAAACGACCTTCTTTACCCCGTGTGGAGTGTACTGCTATACATGCATGCCATTTGGATTGCGCAACACAGGTGCGACCTTTCAGCGGTTGATGCACATCGCCTTGGGTCGGCAGCTCGGGAGGAATGCTGAGGCTTACGTCGATGACATTGTGGTGAAGTCTCGGGAGGCAAAAACCCTGATACAGGACTTGGAGGAAACCTTCGCGAGCCTCAACGAGGTGGACTTGCGGCTCAACCTGGAGAAGTGTGTGTTTGGAGTCCCCTCGGGCAAGCTCCTGGACTTCCTCATATCCAACAGGGGCATCGAGGCCAACCCGGAGAAGGTCAAGGCCGTTGAAGACATGAGACCACCGAAGACCCTCAGAGAAATGCAGAAGCTCACCAGGCGTGTGACCGCGCTAGGACGCTTCATCTCCAAGCTAGGGGAACGAGCAATGCCCTTCTTCAAGCTGATGAAGAAGAAGGGCCCCTTTGAATGGACTGAAGAGGCCGACAAGGCATTCCAGGATCTCAAGAGGTACCTGACCAGCCCTTCGGCGATGGTAGCTCCGCGTCCTCAGGAGCCCCTGGTGCTCTACCTTGCAGCCACCCCCTATTCCGCCAACGCAGCCCTGGTGGCGGTTAGGGAAGAGCGTCGGATCAAGGCCGCAGCAACCGTCTGGGTCGAAGCAAAGCAAAGCCAGGAAGGCGTCGCGGAGACTGAGGCCGCAGCCGAAAAGGATCAGCCATAGCAGGGGAGCACCACCGGAGCAGAAAAGGCCCCTCTAAGTGACCAGGCGCTGGGGGCCCCGTCGTCTTGGGAGGCACCCCAACCTCCGGAGGACGCCAGCAACGCCAGCACTCTCAACCTTGTCGAGCACCCCGTGTACTTCGTCAGCATGGTGCTACGGGATGCAAGGGTGCGGTACCCTATGCCCCAAAAACTCCTCCTCGCGCTATTGGTGGCCTCGCACAAGCTGCGGCAATACTTCCAAGGCCATCCCATCAAGGTCGTCTCAGCATACCCCTTGGAAAGGGTACTCAGGAGTCCCAACTCGGCCGGAAGAGTCGCTGAGTGGAACATCGAGCTGCAAGCGTTTCAGCTAGAATTCAGCACGACCAGGGTCATCAAGGGGGCTGCACTTGCAGATTTCGTGGCAGAATGGGCAGAGGCGCCAGGTCTCGAGGCTAGCGAGGATCGATCACTTTCCCCGGGAAGCGAGGCACCGGACGGCTGGGTCATGTACTTCGACGGGGCATTCTCCTGACACGGCGCAGGGGCAGGCACAATGCTCGTATCTCCCACTCAAGACAAGCTCTACTACGCCGTGCAACTCTGCTTCCAACACGGAGAAAAGGTCTCCAACAACATAGCGGAATGCGAAGGCCTGATAGCAGGCCTGAAAGCCGCAGTCGCCTTGGGGGTAAAGTGCCTCATCATCAAGGGTGATCCACAACTCCTCGTCAACTTCTCCAACAAGGTATACGAACCAAGGGATGAGCACATGGAAGCCTACCTCGCGGAGGTTCGCAGAATGGAGAAGCAGTTCTGGGGGCTGGAGTTGCAGCATGTGCCTCGCGGCACCAATCAAGAGGCTGATCACATCGCCAAGAGGGCATCCAGGCGGCTGCCTCAGGAGCCTGGCGTCTTCGGGGAGCGACTCTTCAAGCCCTCGGCGGCACCATCACCGTCAAGCATGGCGCAGCCTCGGGAGGAGCTCCCTCAGCCGCCTGCCTCGGGAGCCCCGGTCTGCGGCCTGGCTTCAGGGGCACGGCTGCTCCTGGCGTTGGAGCCTCAGGAAGGATGCTGGATCGCAGAGCTCAGGAACTACTTAATGCAAGGGACCCAGCCGGAGAAGGAGGAGGAGGCGGAACATGTGGCGCGGCAGGCCACAGCCTACTGCATCAAGAATGGAGAGCTCTACCGGAGGCGACCAAATGATGTGTCCCTACGTTGCGTTTCCAGAGAGCAAGGGAAGGAGGTGCTGGAATACATACATGGTGGAGACTGTGGGCATCACTCATCATCACGGACCCTCGTTGGCAAGGCGTTCCGCAGCGGGTTCTATTGGCCCATGGCACTCAGTGACGCCGTTGAGCTGGTGAAGGCTTGTGAGGCCTGCCAATTCTACGCCAAGCAGATCCATCAGCCGACGGGGGGTCTGCAGACTATACCCCTCTCATGGATGTTCGCAGTTTGGGGGCCGTTCCCTCGGGCGCCAGGGGGATATCGCTACCTCTACATTGTCGTGGACAAGTTCACCAAGTGGGCTGAGGTGGAAGCTCTCCGCACCATCCCCGTGGGCTCCGCAGTCAAGTTCATCAAGGGCCTCGTGAGCCGATTTGGGGTGCCTAACCGCATCATCACCGACAAAGGTTCGCAATTCACCAGTAACCTCTTCAAAACGTATTGTGCTAACGTTGGAACGCAGATATGCTACGCTTCGGTAGCACACCCACGGAGCAACGGCCAGCCTGAGCGAGCCAACGCGGAGGTCCTGAGGGGCCTCAAAACCAGGACCTTCAAGAAGAAGCTGGAAGCCTGCGGAAGGGGCTGGTACGACGAGCTCCAGTCTGTGTTGTGGTTTATCTGCACGACCCTGGCCAAACCGACTAGTGAGACTCCGTTCTTCCTCGTCTACAGAGCTGAGGCCGTCCTCCCTCACGAGGTCAGGCGTCATTCCGCACGGGTCCTGGCATTCGACGAGGCGCAGCAGGATTCCATGCGGGGGCCGGATCTCGTGCTGGGGGAGGAACGCAGTCGAGAGGCCGCACTGCGAGCGGAAAGGTATACCTTGTGCCGCAACACCGTCGATACCGCTGCCGCAACATCCGCCCCAGGCCTCTTGAGGTAGGGGACCTTGTGCTCAGACGGGTCCTCTCCAGGGAGGGGTTGCACAAGCTCTCTCCCATGTGGGAGGGCCCGTTCAAGGTTGTTCATGTTTCCAGGCCCGGCTCCGCACGCTTGGAGACCCAGGAGCACTACAAAAAAAAAAGACACATCCGTGACATTTTGGGCCGAACAATTTTTTTTCTGTCATACATATGACACTTCTATTACGATAATTGTGAGAAAACCCGGTATCATCATAGATGTGGTGGGCTCCTACTTCTATGACAAAAAAACATGACAGAAAATGGGCTTTTCGTCCTGGGCGGGCTGGAGACGCAGCTGCATGACATTCTATGGGCCGTCCATGACGGAAAAAACCGTGGTAGAAGCGAGGGGGAGGAAAATTTCGGGAGTTGCCGTTACGGTGGGAGGTCGGGGCGAGCGATGCGCTGCTTTCTTGTACGCACGCTGGCGTGTGCAAGGCGTTGGCTCTAATCAAGCCGAAGCGAGGCGTTGGGCTCTAATCGAACCCGAGCGACAGACCGCAGCTACGTTATCGAACTCGAGCGATCAATCGATGGATGTTAATCGAACCCGATGGAGCGATTCGTTTCGCTACCGCTGCTAAGCGAAGCCGATCGATGCTGCCTGCAGGATGAACAATGAGCGCTATGGGGGGGGGGGTTGGATGAACAAAGGAGCGGTGGCGCTAAGGCCTGGATGAACAGGAACCCGTGGTGTGGAGGGCTGGATGAACAGTAGACGGTGGAGGGTTGGCCCTGGAGGGGTGGTTGAACAGGACCCCGTGGTGTGGAGGGCTGTATGAACAGTAGACGGTGGAGGGGTGCCCGTGGAGGGGTGGTTGAACAGTAGCCGGTGGAGTACCGCGCGGTGGAGGCTTGATGAATAGGAGCCTGTGGAGGCTGGAGGAGGTCGATGGTAGCCCGTGGAGGCTGGAGGAGGTCGACGGTGGAGATGAACCGTATCCCGTGAAGTCCCATTTTGCGGTACGCCACACCCCTCCTGATGAACAGGACCCCCGTTTCGATCGTAAGAGGTCCGTTTCGTCCGTTTTGCGGTACGCCACACCCCTCCCGATCAACAGGACCCCCGTTTCGATCGTAGGAGGTCTGTTTCGTCCGTTTTGCGGTACGCCACACCCCTCCCGATCAACAGGGCCCCCGTTTCGACCGTAGGAGGTTCGCTTCCTCCGTTTTGCGGTACGCCACACCCCTCCCGATCAACAGGACGTTCCGAACGTAGGAGGTCCGCTTCTCCGCTTCTGGTCGCCAGCATCGCTTTCCATCGTCTACATTCCGGCCCAAGCCCTCCCGGTGAACACGACCACGCATTCCGCTCCGACCCGGCCAGTTGGCTCCCCATGAACACGACGACGACGTTGTTTCTCCGTTCGACCCAGCCATATGCGTAGCGCGCGAGTAGGCATTCGAGACCCTGCCCGTATGTACGCACGCGGGTCAGATTTTTTCTTTCTTGCACCCTCGCCGCTGTACGTACGTGTACATGCTACGTGCGCGCCTCTACTACGACACGTGTGTGCCTCTACATCTACGACACGTGCGCGCCTCTACATCGACCAGTATGTACGTACATGTTAGCGACTAGAATGACAACTCTACGTACGCTTCGACCAGGTGGGTCCCGACTGTCAGGCACTTCCTTGCGTGCGAAGATGTAGCTGGTGGGTCCCAGCAGTCAGGGGGGCGAATCGTTTTGTTTTTTTTGTCGGGACGCACTTCCTTGCGTGCGAAGGTGTAGCTGGTGGGTCCCAGCAGTCAGGGGGGAAACATTTTTTTCGTGAAATATGGTGGCCCGTCCGGTGGGTCCCCGCTGTCAGGTGGAGGAATAATTATTTTGCGCGTAATAAGGAGGCACTTCCTTGCTGCGGCCGTGGACCCAGCTGTCAGCCTCTCCACGTACATTCCATGTCCGATGGAAGCCGTTCCTTGACCACGTTGACCACGCAGCGCCGAGAGCACCAGGGTGGTGGACGATAGCAAGGCCTAGGAATGGGACGACGCGGATCCGGGGAAGACGCGGCAGTGGATGCCCACGCGTAGAGGAGTACGAGGGTTCACTGGTTCGCTGCAGTGTGAGGCTGCCGTCGCCGCAGAATAACAAGGGGTGTGGGTGAGTAGAGGGATGGCCTGGCCAGCGGTGGGAGTAGTAGGGGGCGGTGAGGCCTCTGCCGCATCGCAGCCGGCCACGGGAGGCAGGAGCACGAGGCACGACCGGTGCTGGTTTGGGCGGCTGGAGCAATAAGACCAGAGGTTGAAGAAGCACTAGGCCGTTGGATGGACATCGTACGGTCACCGGAGCTAGAATCGTGCATATTGACTAAGTTGACCAAGCCCTCCATCCCCGTCAACTTAGTAGGCCCACAAGTCAGCCTGCCACTATACTGGGTCCCAGCTAACAGGGGGAGTAATCATTTTTTTGTGCGTAATCAGGAGGAACTTCCTTGCATGCGAAGATATAGCTGGTGGGTCCGAAATGGCCGGTGGTAATGTTTTTTCACGAAATCGATGCCCTTTCGGTGGGTGCCCGATGTCGGTGGAGGAATCATTATTTTGCGCGTAATAAGGAGGCATTTCCTTGCGTGCGGCCGTGGACCCAGCTGTCGGCCTCTCCACGTACAGTCCACTTCAGATGCATGTCGGTCGTTGACCACGTTGACCAGGCCGCGCTGAGAGCACCGGGGCAGTGGACGACGGTGAGGCCTAGGAAGGGAATGACACGGAGGCAGGGAATACTCCGCAGTTGTTTCCCACACGGAGGGGAGTACGACTGAACGAGGGTTTACTGGTTCGTCTGCCGTCGCTGGAGAATATTAGTAGGTGTGGGTGAGTAGAGGGCTGGCTAGGCCAGCGATGGGAGTACGGTGGGGCGGTGAGGCCTGCACGGTAGCACAGCCCGGCCGTCATGGGAGGAGGGAGCAGGCGATACCTGGCGCTTGTTTGAGCGGGCGGAGCAGAAGAGCAGAGATTGAAGAAGACAACGGCTGTTGGATGGCCATCCAACGATCAATGCTTAAAGGCCAACCTTTTTTAGGGAAGCCTCAAATCTGTGGAAAACAAAATACAGCCCATCCGCCATTATTTCTAATAATTTACAGCCCATTTCCTAATTCTTAAGGTTTTTTGGAGCCCATATTCTTTTGTTAGCATTACAGCCCATATTGTGGCCATGGTTAAAAAATTATATGAAATTTTGGATATTTCAAAAGGTCCTAACTATTTTTAATCCCAAATTTCGACTCACATTCAAACTGATTTTAAAAATAAATGTATATCAATATAAAATCCAACAAATCCTCCACGCGTAAAAATTAATGTAATTTAAAATCTCGAAATGAAAAAAGATATTTGAAACTAATTGCGGTTTGATGTGTTTTAAAAATGTACAATCCATTTCTCATTATCGATAGGCCATTTTCTCGGCCAAATTAATGAAGCTCTCCTCGTCTTGAAAGATTTGCAGCCCAACAGGCACGACAAAGCGACTTACTTGGCAAATCATAAAAAACTAGGTCAGGCCTTCGACCCAAATTGTCACCTCTCCACGTACAGTACTCTTCCGATGGAAGTCGGTCGTTGACCACATTGACCACGCCGCGCCGAGAGCACCAAGGCGGTGGACGACGACGAGGCCTAGCAAGGGGACGACACGGAGCCGGGGAAGACGCGGCAGTGGATGCCCACATGGAGAGAAGTACGAGGGTTCATCGTCTGGCCATGGGCGTGAGGCTGTTGTCGCCGCAGAATAACAGGGGGTGTGGGTGAGTAGAGGGATACTCAGGGCCAGCGGAGGGAGTAGTAGGGGGCGGTGAGGCCTCCGCAGCATCACAGCGGGCCACGAGAGGCAGGAGCACGCGGCACGACCGGCGCTGCTTTGGGCGGCTAGAGCAAGAAGACCAGAGGTTGAAGAAGCACTATGGCCGTTGGATAGACATCGTACAGTCACTGGAGCTAGAATCATTCATATTGACTAAGTTGACAAAGCCCTCCATCCTCGTCAACGTAGTAGGCCCACAAGTCAGCCACCCTCTATGGTGGGTCCCAGCTAGCAGGGGGTATTCATTTTTTGGTGCGTAATAAGGAGGCACTTCCTTGCGTGCGAAGATATAGCTGGTGGGTCCGACCACAGCCGGGGGGGGGGACGTTTTTTCAAGAAAATACAGAAGCCCTTCCAATGTACAGTACACGTACAGTGCATAATACGGAGGAACTTTCCTTGCGTGCGACCATGGACCTCGTGGGTCCCAGCCGTCAGGCTCTCCACGTACAATCCTCTTCCGATGACTCTTGTTATGTTGACCACGCCGCGCCGAGCGCACCGAGGCGGTGGACGACGGCAAGGCCCCAGACTAGAACGACCCGGAGATGGGGAAGACGCGGCAGTGGAGTGGAGGGAAACTTGACTTGTTCGGGTGCGGGGTGGGCCTACACTCGGCAGAGAATAACAGGAGGTGCGGAGTGGAGGGATGGCCTGGCCGTCGGCGGGGTAGCGTTTCGCTAAGGAGCACAAAACAACGCCGCTGGACGTCAAGGCTGGAGCAAAGCGGTTCCGACAAATACTGGGGAAGAAGACGAGAGATTGAAGAAGAATGCCGCCGTTGACGTAAATCCAACGCCTTCTTAGGCTTCGACCCATCGCCCACATGTCGGCCACCCATTTGTTTTTTAGTCCATTTGGTGGGCTGGGTGAAACAATGATGTAGCACCTATGCAGCCCGCTTAAATCTCTTTTGCATTTTTCTCGAAATCGCGGACTTGGGCTGGGTGAAAATATCATGTTGGGCTAGACGGAGAAATGTTATAAAAACATAAACACATGATTGCACGTCAGTAAAATCTTTGCAAGCTTATGTACGCAATCACTAGGAGTTAACTTGGCAAGTTATATAAAAACAATTATTATTATTATTTTGTAAGAACTTTCAACTTATGAAATAAAATATCATTTTAATTTGATGAGTTAATAGTACGTGGGGTATTAATATTTTTAGGCTAGACGGGGACAGCTTGAGTTGGTTCTAGGGAAAGTAATCGGAAGAAAAGTCAGTTTAGATCGAAAAAGAAAGTGGGAGAAAATTCAGAGACCTGCTGGGTCCACCTGAGGAGAGGAATATGTTGGGAGGAAGGAGATTCAAAGCATGGCAGTCGAGTGAACTAGTTTCTTTTAAGGACAAGTGAACTAGTTTACATACATTAACAAATAGCCACTAAAGAAAGCAATCAGGTTAATGGGTTCTTAAAAGAAATATTTCGAACAAAACAGATAATTACGACACATAGGCTAATGCATGAAACAGTCAGATGATAAAGGTGCTTATAAACAGATAAAGTACAACATCTAGACCTTCCTGGCACACTTTATCATGACGCTGCGGCTGTCCGTGTACTTGTCGGTTACGGGAAGCAGACATGCCCTCATGTCCAAGATCTTCCCGCATATGTCGAAAGCATGCGATGCGTCCTTGGCCGTGAGGTTATGTAGGCTAGATTCAGAGGTACCTCCCATGTGTTCGTCGCCTTCTTTCATGTTGGCGCATCGTGGGTCGATGATGGTCTCAGCGAGGTCAACTACGGAGTCCTTCTCCTGCCCATTGCTGATGATCTTGTATTGCTTCTGGATGTCGACAAGCTTGTTGCACCAGATGGCCGAATCGTCACGTTCTTCCTTCTCTCCACCGTAGCGAAGGTGCAGTCGGCGCTGCCGATGAAACGGGCGAATGCTCCGTAACTGGTGCAGCCATAGGACCGAGGCGCAGGCGTAGCTTCACCGAGTCCGTATCGTTGGTGTACATCACATTCAACTTGGTGCAGCCATAGGACTGAACGGCTAACTAACTCCTTGTTGAAGTCCATATCCAGCAGCTCACCCTCGGATCGCCATTGGAGTCTCTTCGAGTGAACGAGTGTGTAGGCGGCGGCAGTAGCTTCGCTTTTTCAGCTCTTGGGGAACTGGATTCAATAGTAAGCTGAGTGTGTACGCATGCGACAAGCATTACTACCTCCCTCGTCCGGCTGCACGCCCGACGGAAGATGCACCCTGCCGCATTCAAATGCCTCCATTAAGAAACCTACTCCGCCACACGCCGGTTCACGAGCGGTCTCAGTATTGGTATCAGAATAACAGGAGTTAGTAGTCACTTTACTTAAATTTAATTAGCTTTAATAGAAATTTATACTTAAAACAAGCAATACAGTGGCTCGTTCTATCAGTGCCAGGGGATCAACATGCACAACAATTTGAATTATTATTCTCAGGACGCACACGATCAGCACCTTTGTTGCACTTTCACAAAGATAATACTACCAAGTTTGAACTGTTTGTTATGGTTGCTTTCCTCTGCATCATCATGCCGTGTTTCCCAGCTTGCAAGACTCAGAACCAACAAATAAGATCCAAATAATAAGTACAACAAAGATGCCTACACATCTCATTGATTCCCAGCTTGCAAGATTCAGAACCAACAAATAAGATCCAAATAATAAGTACAACAAAGATTCCTACACGTCTCATTGATTCCCAGCTTGCAAGATTCAGAACCAACAAATAAGATTCAAATAATAAGTACAACAAAGATGCCTACACATCTCACTGATTCCCAGCTTACAAGATTATGAACCAACCCATTAGAGCCTTTTGATAAAGTGAATATCGGGATTAAATCCATCTTGGCTAGCCACGTCACACAATCCAAGAACTTGGCGAATGCTCTTGACCGTCACAACATCTGTAGTAGAGTATTCCTGTTTGCAGAGCATGTTTGCATAGCACAAACAAGGAGACAGGAGAGCATGATTTCGCTTTAGTTGAACCATTTTGTGCAGTTCCACCAAAATTGAGAGATGTTTCTCTTGACCATCACAACATCTGTAGTAGAGTATTCCTGTTTGCACAACATGTTTGCATAGCACAAACAAGGAGACATGAGAGCATGGTTTCACTTTTGTTTAACAATTTTGTGCAGTTCCACCAAAATTGAGAGATGATGCCCACGCGACATTTTAGTTGAACCGCACAAGACACTCATTCCAAAAAAAGTGTTTTGTGCAGTTCACCAAAAGATCACAATAGCAACAAGGTGAAATGGATATCCCTATCTGCACAAAATTATAGAAAGTAAACAATTGCTGGTCAATAAGAATATTTTAAACATATACAAAATGAAAAGAAGCATCTTAATTATGTTCATGGCAATCACGCAAGGACAGTAGAAATTTTAAAGCATCAGAAATGCTTCATGTTACCAGAAGCACTACGATCAACAATGAGATTCCTCAGATATGGGATTACTTGAATGGTGGCATTGCTTGTTTACCAGACACAGTAAATCAACAGCAGCTAAAGAGTTGGTTTAAGGGCATGGGACCGTGGGGACACCAGGACACTCAGCAGCGTAAAGGAGCAACTTACTTATCATACTGGGGAAAACAGCAGGAGTTCCATTTGTAACCCAGTTTAATTGCATCCTATCACTGGAGGCATTAGATTAGCAATAACACTTGTTAGACATGTCCCTAAGGTAACAGTGTGATCGCTTCATTTTACATGCGCCCTTACAGCAAAAGGTTGGTTTACCCGCAAAAAAAACAACAAAAGGTTGGTATAAGGACATGCGACAGTTGACGCATTAGCACAATGTACCTACAAGGAGGCATAAAGTGGTGATGCCGAGCTTGTTCAGGCTATGTGAGGGCAGCAAACCTAATCCTGGAGACCTTTTACTATGTGAGGGCAACAAATCTAATCCTGGAGGCCTTTTAAGATGTGAGGGCAGCAAATCTAATCCTGAGACCTTTTACTATGTCAGGGCAGCAAATCTAATCCTAAGACCTTTTACTATGTGAGGGCAGCAAATCTAATCCTGGAGGCCTTTTACTATGTGAGGGCAGCAAATCTAATCCTGAGACCTTTTACTATGTCAGGGCAGCGAATCTAATCCTGAGACCTTTTACTATGTCAGGGCAGCAAATCTAATCCTGAGACCTTTTACTATGTGAGGGCAGCAAATCTAATCCTGGAGACCTTTTACTATGTGATGGCAGCAAATCTAATCCTGGACATACTCTGTTGACTTGTCCACCAACCGCCACTTACTATCCTTTTTTCAACCAATAATAGATCTGTTCCTAATCCAGTTTGTACTGCATTTTCCCATTATTTCCCTTTTCAACCAAGAGACCGGTTGGGTATCCGGTCTCTACTACTTTCACCATATTATTTCCTCTTTGAATCAAGTCGTAGATTCATGCTACAACTTTCCCCTTTCTTTGTTGTTTGAACAAAGCCCTAGATTCGAATGCATGAAGTAGCTTTACCTCTAATAATACTAAAAATTTAGGTGGCTTTGGAAGAGCTGATGGGAGTAGAAAAAGATGCACATGCAGACACGTGGGGAGCTGGGGTAGTAGAGCAAGGCCGCTTTCGAAGAACTTATACCTGAGGGTCGCCGGGATGTCGGCGGCGGCAGGTCCGATCTGCGGACAATTTGGCAGGGAGGAAGAAGGGTCGGAGGACCTCCTGAGCCGGTGCTATGTCGGAGAGAATGACACGGGCACAGGATCGTGCCCCTCCGACAACTGTGGGTTTCCTCCCTTGGCAGCGACGACCGCGTGAATGATGCACCTTTTGGTCCTCTACACACACCGGCTAAAGGGATCCGGCCGGATCTGTGACCAGCGGTGAGGAGAGAGAAAATGTCGCTACCGCTGTCTTGTTTATATCTGGAGAGGATGAGAGAATGAAGAGAGCAACCCTAGTAAAGCAAGCGCTCAGGCCCTCAAGCGTCCATATATAGTGGAGTGATTATGTTTTTTCTCTCCACAACAAGCGTTTCAATTTTTGTACGTGGCATTAAAGAAAAGAAACTCTCTATTTAAGGTGACTACTCTACGACTCCTACTTACTACTATAGTACCACCTCCGTCCTGGTTTATAGGTCCCTTTTATAGTTTGTTAACAAAATGTTAATGCATGTCAAGAAAAATTATCTCATTGGATTCGTATTAGAACATAGTTTTGAAAAAATATAATGTTTGGTGACATGCGTGAACATTTTCTTAGTTTAATCTATGGTCAAAATTTGGCACGAAATGCAATGGGGACCAATAAACCTGGACAGAGGTAGTATTGTTCACTTGTGCTCCCTGCCCCTCTATTCATTGAACAACCCCATGGGTGAATAAACATACAGTAAGTACTGTATTTATATAGAACGAACAAGCTCGAACTATTTTCGCGTAGTTAAAAGTTGAGGGCGGGGCTTTTCCCGGGTAGTACGCGCGGAAGTTTTAGGGTAGGCGGTTTGACAGAGACGCGAGGAGGGTGAGCGAGTGGGGCTATGCGATTTGATGGCGCGTTACTACTGGAAAGACTTGTGATATGACCACTCACTATAGTCATGAATTATCGCACTGACCGGGTGATGCCCCCTTCCTGCATTCAAGGCTCTAATCTGGTGCATGACACGTCGACTTGGATCTTGGCTCTCCCACATGTCAGAGTAGTAAGAAGGAGCAAAGAATGATGCGGTATATACTAGCACTATACTACTCCCTTCGTTCCTAAATATAAGTCTTTGGAGAGATTTCAATATGGACCACATACGGAGAAAAATGAGTGAATCTACACATAAAATGCATCTATATACATCCGTATTTGGTCCACAGTGAAATATCTACGAAGACTTATATTTAGGAATGGAGGGAGTACTACTCAGGTCGGAGGAGTGCGAACCATGGCAGCCGAGTGAACCAGCCGTGCAAACCACGGTAGCCCAGTGAACCAGCAGTTGAAAACAATAATGTGGTGATATGGCCATAAAAAACAATGTGCTACGATCCACACTGTAGGATGTACAGTAACACTCCTCTTTGTTTGGATCCCTGAGTTAGAGCTAGTTTGGGTTGAAATAGCCTCAAATTATCGAAACAAGAGGGGTTAGTTTGAGCTAGTTTGCTCTCACCCAGCTAAAAAAACTATCCGGTGGAGAGGTTCTAATTGGGTTAGTTATCCTGGGCCCACTAAAAGAGAACTAAAAAAATCTCACCTGCCCGCACCAGATCGCTCCCCTAAAAAGATCTCACCTCCCCGCACCAGATCGCTCCCCCCCTCTCGCACGACTCCTCTCTGTTCCCCATAGGACTGCCCGCCCAAGCACCGCTCGCCCTCTCTCTCCTCTGGCCGCCCTCTCCTTCCGGCCTCCGCCGCCCTACTCCGGTCGCCCTCTCCCTCCGACCTTCGAAGGTCGCTCCGCTCCCCCTTCACCAGTCATTTTTCTCCCTCTGTCGTGCGCGGCGGCGGTGCATCTACCAAGGAGGTCGCGAGAGGGGTGAGTTTGTTCGTTCCTTCTCTGTCTCACGGCCATATCATTGATCTTGCTTTCTCTAGCGCTAATTCTGATTTGGAAAAGTAGATCCTGATCAAACTTGTGGTGCACGCATGGAATTGTTTGATGCTGCTTGAGGAGGTAATAAATCTGTCTAGAGGCCCAAAGATTCAGGTCACCTTTCTAGGTATTTCAATTTCAGGCTTGCATTATTTGTAGAGGCCCAAAGATTCAGTTCACCTTTCTTGTTATTTCAATTTCAGGCTTGCATTGTTTCTAGAGGCCCATAGATTCAGTTCACCTTTCTAGGTATTTGATTTTCAGGCTTGCATTATTTCTAGAGGCCCAAAGATTTAATCCACCTTTCTAGGTATTTCAGTTTCAGGCTTGCATTATTTCTAGAGGCCCAAAGATTCAGTTCACCTTTCTAGGTATTTCAGTTACAAGCTTGCATTATTTCAAGAGGCCCAAAGATTCAGTTCACCTTTCTAGGTATTTAAGTTTCAGGCTTGCATTATTTCTAGAGGCCCAAAGATTCAGTTCACCTTTCTAGGTATTTCAGATTTAGGCTTGCATTATTTCTAGAGGCCCAAAGATTCAGTTCACCTTTCTAGGTATTTTAGTTACAGGCTTGCATTATTTATAGAGGCCCAAAGAATAAGTTCCCAGTCGGCGGCAAGCGGCCCTGCTACCCATGCCGGTGTCGACCTCAACTCGCAAGGGCCGGTGCCGAAGGGGTTCCCGGGGCTTGGGCTCTACAGAGCCTTCCTCCAGAGCGACGATGGCGAGCTCCTCCCTCGGTGGGCTCCGGGCTCCCTCCCTATCGTGAACAACTTCCGTGATGAGTTAGCTCATTCTTTGTTTCATGAAGTGTTTTTTTATTTTGTGAAGCTTGATTGACGACTTGTATGTTTAAGTGGGATATCTCATTTGTATGGACAAAGTAAAATTATCATGTTTTGCATGCTTGATTGTATAGATGGTCTGCTTATGTCAATTGTGAGCAGGAGGAGGCCACTGAAGAGCCGGCCAATCCAAGAGGGTGCTTGGATCCAAGGGACTTATTTTAGTCTGAATAAAAATAGGGTCCAAAGTAGTCAAATGATTGAGATAGAGCATTTATTGTCAATCTAACCCTGCCATCCATACACCTCTTTGGTTTAGAGTTAGTTCAGGGTTAGAATCTAGCTCTAACCTCTAACTGAGTTAGAGTTCTCCTCGTCTCGGTTCATCGCCATCATACTTTCCCCATTCCTGTGTTTTCAGTATTCTGCGAATCAAAGAGGCCCTTTTTTTCGGGAAAAATCAAAGAGGCCATTAGACTGGTTTAGGTCCGGTCATTTTTTATAAACGTGTTATGTCCAAACGTTAATGAACGTGCTCTGGTTTCCACAAAAATAATCTGGTTTCATGTAGTAATTCATTGATTTATTTATTCTTCCGCCGAGCTTCACGCGACTCCGGAGACAAGCGACGACAGCTACGAGCCCCCGAGCTCGCGTCGTGCCCGGAGCAGGGCAGCTGCATGAGGCCGCCGACGCCACTGATCTGGATGGGTTTGGCGCCGGCGCCTGACGGCCCACTGTTGATGATGGCGTCTCTTGTGGAGGCGCGCGTAGTTTGCGTTCCTTAGGATTAGCACCTTTTGTTCCCTGCGAGGAATCGAAGTGACACCCACGGGGGTATGTAAGGCGCTGGCCATGTCTTTTGTGAATATTATATCTTTATTATGAATCGATGCGGGATGCTTGTCCTGTCCCGGCTCGGCTCCCCCTTTCTTTCCTCACGAGGGCTTGGTGCTCTATGCCGACAGGTCTCGGTCCCCAGGCAAGCTTCAGTCGTCGCTGGTATGCCAGGTGGCGATGCCGTGGTCAAGGCCAGGAGGTGACCGGCCCAAGGTCCAGTAAGAGCCCCTGAGTCGTGATGCTCAGGAGGTCCCCTTTAGCGCTCAAGCAGCCTCCGCTGGGCAAGAAAGGTAGGTAGCATTGCCGTGACAGAACTGCAGTAGGCGAGGGTTTAGCGCTGAGTCGATTCGGTTTTTGCGTGACTTATCTCGTGGGGTTGGAATAGTTTTCGACGAGGTGCCGGGCCTTCGTGGCGGCAGCTGAGGTGCTTCTGGATTAGGTCCTCGTGAGTTTCTTACCTCTCCCCCACACTTTCCTTAATGCTCTACGTCCTCAGGTCCCGGCCCTCGAGCGAGCTCAACCGCCGCTGGTATGACAGGTCGCGATGCCGTGGGTCAAGGCTAGGGGGTGAGGGCTGGAGAGCCAGTAAGAGCCCATGAGTCACGATGCTCAGGCGCCCCCCTTTTAACGTGCAAGCGGATCGTGCCGGAGAGAAGGAGAGAAAGCCCGCGATGTCCCCAACGTTGCTTCTGGAGTGGGTCCTGCATACCAATCACGAGGGGGAAACAAGGTCTGCTGTTACGGTTGCCAGTCAACTATTGGTCGCTCCGAGGGAGTGATTGCGGCACTGAGGGCCTGGTGAGGTGGCGCCTTGCGGGGCTTCCGCGGCCAAAGCTCAGCCACTCAGATTTATCGGCGTTGCCGGGACGGACCCGTGCGCAAGTGCCGTGCCAAAGCGAGCAGCTCCAAAGGTAGGTGTCAATCGAGCAGGCGATTAGGTCAAGCATGTTAAGCACGAAGGAGCATATCCATTTAGATAGTTGCGAAAAAAGCAAACGCCATCGGGTCCGGCCCGAGCAGTTTGGGGATAATGTTGCCCGAGGGGCGCCCCCAACAAGGTAGGTATAGAGCATAAGAAAAATGGATACATGCCGCAGGGACGGACCCACGTGACCTGGGAATGATGCAGCCCTGTGGACGCTCCCAGCTGAAAATGGAACTTTGAAAGATGTCACCTGATACCATTGGAGATGAAGTGATGCTGAAGTAGCGGACGACGCGTGGTGAGGAAGCCGATCCTCATGAGCTCCCGGGACCCGGAGCCTCTCGAGGCTCTGGGGGCACGGGTGGATCTTCGAGGACCATCTCCATCTCTGCTAGGACCGCGCGATGCCTGACCTCCTGAGCCTCCAGAATGCTCCTCAGCAGGCGCTAATGAGCAGTGGCCGAGTTCGGCAGGCCGAAAGGCATGCGAACGTAGCTGTGAGGTGGACCCTCGCAACACCCCACGCGTGAAGGCCAGAGGCGCTCCTGAGACGCAGCTCGGTTGAGCCCCGACACATCGATGCAGACGCGCAGCCCATCATCCTCGCCTGGATGTGGGGCTACGGCGGGCAAGCGGCGGCTGCCGCGCATGACTCTTGACTCCTGTAGTTCCTGAGTGTTTCTCGCGATGAACTATTGAGGGAAATGCGCCTTGAAGCACGCCTCCAAGTGGTTCCCGAGTGCCTCCCTCGTGACCTTGGCAAAGTCGATGGCTCTCCAAGAAAGAGCCCCCGAGCCCTGCCCAAGGTGGGCGCCGGGCACGCCTTCCTATGCGACAGAGGGTGGCGCCCCCTGACGAGCGTGAATCCTGATGCAACACCTCCAGAGGTGCCTGCCTCGTGAGGGTTTGGGCCAGGTGAAGCCTTCTTATTCTTTGGGACCGCCTCGGGAAGTCTTCCGCTCCTGTGATCTGGGTCTTCGATTGCCGCGGCTTGGAAAGTACGCTCAAGAGAACACACTGCATCCCTGTCCTCACAGGGGACTGTGATGATTCCACCGCTTCCTGGCATCTTGAGGACATTCACTACAAAAAAAATACACTTCCGTGATGATACGTGTTTGTCACAGTAGGTTGCGTTTTTTGTCATGCATATACATCCATGAAAAATTTATGACAGAATCAAGATAGTAATACCTGCGGCCGTCAGAGAAGTGTTCCATGACATTACCAAAATTATCATCACGAAAGTGTCCAGCCTGCGATTTATAAATCACGCGTCACAAAAGTGCTTTCGTCAAGGGTGACCGACACGTGGCATCCACCGTAACGGTACGCTGTTAAGCTATCGGGTCGGGTTTTGGATCCGATAACCCGTTAACAGCCCCGACCAATGGGAAATTTCCACGTGTAAAATTCTTATTGGCCGGACGAAACACGTGTCAGCTCGTCAATGGGTCAGATAGGCGCCTATGATATGTCGACATGTGCCACGGCCCACCGCTGGTCCATTTAGCTTACAAAGCCGTCCCATTTGACTTGGTCAAAATTTAATGGGCTGGGCCATGAAAAGCCTGTTAACGGTCTCTTCGCAAATAGCCCATTTTACGGCCCGTTAACTCACGGTCCGTTAGGCTCTAAAGGAAATTGTCCCAACAACGTCATGTGGGCCGTCGAATATAACACCAGCCCATTTCACTTTCGGCCCATGTATGGCCCACGACATCTTTCAGCCCATATGAGGCCTTCATATCTTTCGGCCCTTTACAGGCCCACGGTGACTCTAGCCCATAATGAACAGCAATTTTCTTTGTACCCGTTAACGGCCCGTGATTTACATGGGCCGCTTCAGCCGTGTTAGCTTTCGACCTATTGACGGCCCATACATTCTTGGGCTCCTTTTCGCCCTTGATTACTTCCGCCCGTACATCGCCTGTTCCCCTAATGGGCCAAATTCAGCCCATGGCAAGAGTCGACCACATCTTGGCATGTTCCCCAAATGGGCCAAATTCGGCCCATGGCAAGAGTCGGCCCGTTACTGGCATGTTCCCCAAATGGGCCAAATTCGGCCCATGGCAAGAGTCGGCCCGTTCATCGCTCAGCACCCTAATGGGCCACCCGCCCATGGCAAGAGTCGGCCCCATCGCCAGCTCGCCTATATTCTCGCCCACTAACGACCCGTTATGCCCGTGATGATTAAGCTTTTGCAGTCCTATGGCCTGTTAACGGCCGGTTACCGTGCTGGGCCGATACCAATTATGCCCGATTACGGCCCATGTAGACCCATTTATCCGACGGCCCGAGGCCCACCGATTACAGGCCCATTTATCGACGGCCCGAGGCCCACCGATTATAGGCCCATTTATCGACGGCCCGAGGCCCACCGATTACAAGCGCATTTATCGACGGCCCGTAGGAGACCCATGAATCCTACGGCCTGTATATCGCCCAAGGGTAGTTGCGGCCACTAGCAAACCAGGGAAAAAGAAGACTAGGAAATAAACAAGGCCGAAACTAACGCTAGGCTATTATGGCGATTGCACAGATTACATCCACTCGGCATCAAAGATCGCCACCAGTGCAAATATAGGGAACACCCTACAGTATACAAAAATGGCTTGTTGTTTTCTTCAGCCGGTGGCTGCACGTTAAGAATAAATTTTGTATCGCACCAAACCAAATTACAACTATATAACAAAAGGAAGGTTGGCATAAAACTTAACAGTCTAGCAGAGAAATGCACTACCAGAAGTTAAGAAGCTCGGTTCATTTGACCTGACTGTTACGTTTTCATGCTGTATTGTCTGATGGAGCACCATAACACTCGCCTTCATTTCCCCTAGGCTCCTGAAGAACATAGCAAATGTCTGATAGTCTGGTTTCAAAACCATGCATATCTTGATGACATTGAGCAATGTTTCTCCTTGTTTCACAAAGGGCCTCTGTTAGGGAATGGACTTGTGTCTGGAGCGCAGATACAACATTGCTTTGAGCTTGCATATCTTGATGATGAGGCAGTTTGGACGATATTGCCTTAACAACCAACCCAGTATTACGTAGGAACGTGCTTTTGGCAATCGTTAGTGGACAGTGCATCTTGACCCACCGCAAAGAAGAGCCGACATTGCGGTTATAGGATCCTCGCCACCTTCGTAAGGTGGCGGTTCCACCATTTTTCCATAGCTCGCTAAAAAGTTGAGGTTTTACATTAGTAGTACGTAATGTAAGATATTAAGGAGGTAGCAAAACCAAACAAAATATCTTTGGTCTATATACAGAACTTATTCTCGTGAACCCATGTAAAATATTAGTTGTATTTTATTGCAAAGTACATAATAAAACCAGGTTCCAAACATATGACCATGTACCATCGCTAATGTATTGTCTATTTCTTCACATTGTATTGAGGGCTAAGGATAAAGAGACGAAGTTTATAATACGGTAAGCATAGTATGACATCATTCATATCACAAAACAACCGAGAAATGCATAAACAGGCAATTGTAACATTGTGTGGGCAAGTCCAACACGGAACTAGATTACGGGTCAAGATCAAAGGAACATCACTCCTCCCTTTTAAACCTTGTAAGGTGCAATGATACGCTAAGACAATTGTGTATAAAATTGAAAAGAGTAATAGACATTGGCTGCAAGCCATGCATTTCAAGGCACAAGTCAGAGTAAGTATTAGTTAAAAAGCATGAGGATTAAGGACATACAACAGCCTCTTTGACTGGTGTAGTCATGCCCTTCTTCTTGCTGGTGTGACAGTCCTTGAAGATTTCCACAGCATTTGGTTCAGGTACTTTTTGGTCCTTGCGGGCTTTCCTCTGCATTTCGAATAAGTCAATATAGATCTGATAATATGGTACATCAAAAAGAGTGAAACATCAGCTAATTACAAGAGCCTCACAGTGTGCAATATAGCTACGAGATCACGTAAATGCTGTTGGAATTTCACTTTACGTGCGGTTGGCCTTGTTCTTTGAACAGTTCACCTACAAGAAGATAGATTTGTGTGGCACATGCGTCAATAGGACTTCAACATGTGATCTGATCACATATATATAATGTACCTGATACTTCGGATCAGACCAGTATTTAACAAGGCCCCTCCAGTCTTCATCCGATATATTTTCCACTGGAGATGTTTGGGAAAGTTCACTGTTAGCCTTGCCTTCAAAGTGAGTTTTCCTCAAGTTATACTGATACTGTGCTAGAGCAGACTTGAAAACATGGGTGCAAGCTTGTCTTGTTGCATCATCTTTGCTATCCAACTTGAACCTCATCTGTTGAAAATTATGGGAGTCTCGTTATCAGCAACCTAGAAAGTATGGGACAGAGCAAGACGATATTACTAGTTTCCATACATAACCATACTTACAGATAAATGGTCGAGGAAGGTGTTGAACTGGGTTTCGTCTTTGTCATTCCTTGCATCAATCCATGTTGGGAGGATATGTACATGACACCTAACGGCAACCGCTGCCTCTGATACTAACTTGGCTGACTCTGTAGCATCACGTGGCCTTTTTAAACCTGCCTCAAAACGTATCTCCATTTCTTCCTCCTCTAGATTTAGTTAACATATCGAGCATTATCCCTGATATTTGTTTCCTCTTGCGCCTAGGTGCTAGTCCAACAACGAACATAGGAAGTGTTAGTGTACATCAAACTGTGAGACTACATATAAAGAAGCATGCAACTGTAACTTGACTCCAGCAACTACCTTCTTGTTTTTGAAGCTCACAAGGTTCATCTGATATTGCCAACTCCTCTTCTGTCAAGAGTGCTTGGGAAGTAGTGTCAGGTGGCAAGGGAGCTTGGGAACGTGCTGCTAGCTCTGTTGATGCACGAGTATGTTGTGCAACTGGTAGTACTGTGGTAGGTGTTGCAAGAACTAGGGTTGTCTCTGCTTGTTTGGTGGCAGCTATTTGTTTCTGTTTGGCTTTTTTTGTAGCTCGTGTAGCATGGGATGCCGTGTTTGTAGAATTTTCCGCTGGACTTTCACTATCTATTGCACCATCAGTACTAGCAGAATCTGCAGGATTCATCCGCTTCTCATTCCCTGCCATTCTTTGCTTCTTTCTCTTTCTCTGTGCCATGTTAAGTCAAGCCGACAAGAAAAACGAATAACAATTTAGTTCTATAGAACAAATTGATGCGTGATGCGCATTTAACCCGAACTTTGATGTTAGACAACCACATGATAGGAGGATGTAATATGTATGAAAAACAGAGACGGAAGAGATAACCGTAACTATGATGTGTAAAATAAGAAGAAGACATTTCACCAAATTAGAAGCAATGCAATGGAAGGTAGACACCATATGAAAGATGCTACAAATATCGCTCCGCCAAGTTAATAGTGTCTCAAAGCATAAATGGCGTTTAAACAAATGTGAAGCAGTACAAGAAATAAATCATATGCAAGATGCGAACAACATCACACTACCATGTTAGAGGTCTCTCGTCATTAGTGTCATTGCATATTCACAGCATTGCATATTCACAGCTTGTGATGTGTAAACTAAGGAGAAGGCATTTCAACAAATTAGAAGCAATGAAAGCTAGACACCATATGAAAGATATGCAACGAATATCACTCTACCAAGTTAAAATTGTCTCGTCATAAGTGCCATTTCAACAAATTAGTAGTGCAAGCTAGAAAAGAATGTGAGATGTAACCTATATCACACTCCAAAGTCAAACGTGTCTTATGATAAGTGATTGTTGCAGGTTACACAACAGTAGTAATTTGATATAAGAACATGGTGTGATAGACAGATATTGTATGTTCTAGAAATAGGAACACGTGTCTTATTCAAGTATAATGTGTAAAGTAAGCAGATGGAATTCAACAAAATTAGAAGCAATACAAGCTAGACATCACACATAACATGCAACCACATATAACAATGCCAAGTTAGAGGGAGCACCAGTGATGCTGCACTAGGGGAGACGTGCTCATCATAAACACAACTTTTGTTGAGTGTCTATGCATATGTTGTCTTGGAAATCATCTTGGGGGTGTGGAGGAGTAGAAACTGTCGAGGCCCTCCGTTTGGAAGGAGCACCTTTATCCGATGCCTTGCTAACTTCTTTCCGCTTTATTGATTTTGAATTGTCAAGTAAAACCGACAAGAAAAAGCAATAAAATTCTCTCTTCAGAACTCATTCATGCATGATACTAACAATCACTACTTTGATGTAAGGCAAACACATGATACCAGGATGGAATATGTACGAAAAACAGGATGGCATGGCATGTTCACAACTGTTTGTGTAAACTAAGAAGAAACCATTCCAGCAAATAAGAAGCCATGCAAACTAGACACCACATGAAAGATGCAACCAATATGACTCTGTCAAGTTAAAAGCGTCCCATCATAAATGGAATTTCAACCAATTAGAAGCAGCGCATGCTATAAATCATATGAAAGATGCAACTAATATCGCACTACATATACTAAAGGTGTCTCGTCATATTGATTGATGCGGGATACAAAAAACAATAGTTTTATGTAAGGACATGCTTAATGCAGATGTACTATGTACTAAATACATGAAGGCATGTTACATTAACAGGTATAATGTCACATTTACAGGAGTATAAGCTAAGAAGACTAGCACATGCAGTTTAACCAGATTGGAAGAATTACAATCTAGACACCATATGCAACATGCAACCACATATCACGCTGCCAAGTTAGAGCAAGCACTGCGATGCTAGTGTAGGGAAATGCTGTAATCAACTACAGAGCCACGCTCACTATCTTCATCTAGCATTGCTTTCTTGAGAATCATGTCGAGGTGACATCGCATTCTTGAAATGAGGAGTAGTCCCCTTGCCTCGCCTGCCTCGTCATAAGTGATTGATGAGGGATACACAAGAACATTAGTTTGATGTAAGAACATGGTTAATACACGTATGTACTAGTATGTACCAAAAGCGTAAAGGCATGTCATATTCAAAGGTATAATGTGTAAGCTAAGCAGATGCAATTTAACCAAATTGGAAGCAATAGAAGCTAGACATCCTACTGGAGTGGTGAACATGATCAGCTAGGACACGAGAGCCTGGTGGGAGGCTGGCTGCCGCCACCATCGCGGCTTTTAGTTGGCTTCCGTGTGATGCCTGTCTTTCTTGGGCTTGTCATCGGCTCGGCCAAAGGCTACGACTAGCTATTTGTCTTCTGGTGATCACGGGATTGTGGTACATGTAAAAATATCTTTCCTTATCTTAATAAAGACTGACTTCGGCCTTTCGAATACAAGCTAGACACCATATGGAACATGCAACCACATATGACACCGTGAAGTTAAAGCAAGCACCTGGGATGGTGGTTCATTGCAAGCGATGTCATCAACACCATAGCAACGTTTACCGTCTCCATCTGCTGACACTGCACCCTTTAAAGCGCCTACAGCCGCGCCTAGCAGCAGAGAAAGCTGGGCGACTTGTCTCTTTTCTTTTTTGCTTCGCTTTCGGCGGACTCACGAAATACCCTTGCATAAAAACACAATAGTGAGAGTATGGATGAAGTGTGTGCAGAACTAGTGCACTGTAAAAGTAGGAGATAGCAGGTGGCTGAAAAATAAATGACATGAGACATATGATAGCTCTACAACATTGCATGGCAAACAAAATTAGATTCTACTCCGTATGGTTTTATAATATATGAGCACAGGAAATGCAGGTACTCCTCCAGCACACCACCACATGTGGTCATATCTAAGATAACAGTCGACTGAAAATAAATAGGTCAGTCGATTTTTTTAATGAACCGTCCGATCTATAAGGAACGGGCAGATGGCCTTCGTCTACCTCCCGCCAGTCACTGTTGACGATCTTTCTCGAACCGCCAGCGACCACCGGCCTAGACCCGTGCCTCCGCCGCCCGCCTCCCATCGACCTCACACCACCGTCGTGCTTGGCAGCGCCCCAAGCCATCCCTTTAATCCTGGCCGACCTCCAGATCGGGCGCCAAGAGTTTCTAGGTCAGCAGACGCCCTAAGATAAACACCAAGGCGCTGCTTCCCCGGTGTAATAGCCGTACTAGCGCCTGTTACGCTGGGGAATGCTTCCGTTAATTGGGAATCAACTATCCAGAAATTGAAATTCAGGGGGGAGACGGACCTCTAGCTAAGTGAAATAGTATATGAGGAGAAACCTTGTGCATCGCGAGTTCTAGGAACATCTAGTATCAAGAAGAAGAGGTCAACTAGTGTCTTCTATAGGATGAATATCGTGCAAGCAGAGACGTAAGATTTGCACGAATAAGGGAAGAGGAATACCTTCTTCGGTTGCCGGTGTGGTCACCTCCACATTTCGCGCCGATCTTCTTATTTTTACCAGGGAAACCGATGTTCTGGAGGGTGCAGGCTTGGACGAACCCATGGCCAAATTGTTGACTGTGTTGTCGTGGCTGTATGTCGGCGGAGGGGAAGCAGATCCGAGGCGGCGAAGGACGGCGTAGCAGGAACAGCTCCGGTGCGGTGGAGGGTGGCGAAGTTGGAGCGGCAACGGTGAGGCGCAGGATGGCGTGGTTGAACTGGCTCAGGTACAGACGGCTCGGCCTCGGCTTCAAGTACTAGCCGTGGAGGGCATTGCTGTTGAGGTTGCGGTGGACGACGACGTCAGGGTATCGGCTCCGGCGTGATGGAGGAGGGTGGCGCTTGATGGGTGGGATAGGGTGGCGGACGGAGGACGCCGGGGTTTCGCGGCTGGTGGAGAGGTAGTTTTGGCGCCCACGGAGTACGAATGGGGAATCGGACGGGTCGGGGGAACCATATTTCGTGCTGGGACGCGCTTGTTTTGGCTTTTTGAGCAGAAGATGGACGCGCTTGTTTGAAATTTGGGGAAAGTACAAACTTTTCCCTCTTAAATTTTGGACCCATCTTGGGTCGGGGTAGGATGGTAATCCTGTGTGTCCCAAATAGTGGGCGGGAGCGATTTCGTCCGCGCGCATGTGTGCTTAGGCGGCCATTGTGTATGAATGTTTTTCGGAGGCGGTTGTGTGGCGTCTAGATGAAGCTACAAATCTACCCCGGTTTAGACCTTTGGACGTCAGGCCGGTAGGTCTCACAGGTTGGAGTTATTAGAAAAGTAATTTCCTTATACTACCAAACATTGGTCTCACGCGGTTTCGGGCGAGTAGAGGCTCTTTTGGCGCTTCGTTCGTAATTTTGAAACACAAGCATTCACGTTTAGAGTACTCTTGAACTATGAGGATTGACCTAAATAGACAACGTTATATTTGACCTTGTATGTTTCAAAACCTCATTAAATTATCCGCTTCCTTTTGAAATTTTGACACTTGAAAATCCTATAACTACGATTATTTTGGAATGGAGGAGCTAAATTTGAATCTATTTTGTACACGACTACATATGCTATTATGTACAAAATCAGAGCAAAGATTGGTACCCCATAGTTTAGGTATGGTTTACAAATGCCATGATATCAAATTCAAATAATTGAATGGACTTCATGTTGAATTCGATTTTTTAAACCACCTTAGGTTGAATTCTAATGTATGCTAGTTCATAGGTAGCTATTTATAAATGTCCATTGTGTAACTTTCTTATGTATAATGTGCTTTACACACAACATGAACTATACTCACGTTTATATTCGATTGCTAAAGCGATGCATTGTTTGGAGTTCAAAATACTAAGTATGTGGATCAATTGTGTCGAATAATAACATAGACATGCTCAAATTTGATAGAATCTAGATGTTTGATGGATCAATGACCGCTCCTTACGCGAATTGCAAATATCATGATCCCATCCTAATATTTGTATACAGTTTTATATCTTTAATCAATGTGTAGAGCAGTCTTTTACGTGTAGTTTCACTCTCCATCGGTGGTCTCTCACACATGCTCACACACTCTCTCCCGAGGTGTCTTTCTCGCACACATGCTCTAGATATAACCCTCCCTCCCTCTAGTAACAATTTACAACTGTTTTCACTAACCTTTATCACAAGCACTCTTCCTCTCGCAAACATACACACGCACAATCCTCATCGACCCTTTCTATATACATGGACCTGCCTACGTGTCTCATGTACGCACATTATCTTTACGTCTGTCTCTCACGCATTATCTCACACCTCTCTTCCTAATCGACGAGTATGATTCTAGCAGAGCATTCTGTAGGATGCCCCTTAAAGTTAGGTTGGATGAATAGTAATATCAGAGATGAAGGGGTTACCTTAGTCCGAGAACCTAGGGTTACAAATCCTAGCCGGCTTTGTCAGTGGACACAAAGTCCTTCACAATTCTGCTATCTTTGTCTTGTACGACTAGTCATATATTGGTCTTCCTAAATGTGTCATGGGCCGACCAATGTGGCGCAGGACGGAACCGAACGAAGGGCCACACCTCGACCCACCGGACCTCACGGGGTGACACACCCTCTGCTCCCACATCTCATTATCTTCTCACACCCACACATACCAACACAAACAACACACACACAGAAAATTTCTACTGGTGCCTCTATTCCCTCCCCCCTTGCATATACACACTCAAGGGAATGGAATCTCTTGTCGTGACGTCATGTTTGTCTCTCTCGCTCTCTCTAGACCACTCTCATTTCTCGTGATATCTCTCCCACGCCCCCCCCCCCCCGTCGTCCCCTCTATCCATGCCTCTCTCGAATACGTAATACACACACATACCTCTCTAGGCTCCGCCAAATGCATCAACTACACATTCACACATGTTACATCACGTACCCCATCGATCTAAAAAGCCCTCTCTTCACGTTTATTTCGCATACAACATTCCTTTTGAATAGAGTTTCTACATATATACAACATTACAAAGTTATATGGAGGAGTACGAACGCTAATTTGCATTGCATGGTGCCCACAATGATATTTATTCCGCACTGTGAATTTGTATATTTTATACTATATACAAAGTTAGTCATAATAAAGAGAAACGAAGAGCATCTCTCTCTCCATCGCATACCCCTCAGACGCCTTTCATGTATGCACGTAAAACTATCTCCGTGTCCTCTAAAAGTAAGCCCCAGAAAATTCACGCGCGTTTCATCTTTCTCTCGCGATATATGCAAAGACGATCATTGTATTTGAAGCAAAAGCACGATACATACATTGGACTTCATAATCCACCCATTACGGTCACCGTTTATGTTTAGTGGTTATTATACAGTCATGGGCTCACCGTACAACTTTGTATTTGCTCATGACATGACTAGTTGACCAGTTAAACGCTCCACGTGGCACCTCTAGTGTTGCATCAAATTATCTCACTAACATCATGCCCACCTGTTGACTTGTATCTACTCTACATCTACACTATTATAAAATAATACATAAAATACACTCTTATAAAAAACAGAGTTGGTGATGATGGTGTGCCTGCCATCCTGCAATATAGGCCATCCGATTTATATCTGACGGATAGGAAAGAAACTATGGCAATTTTGCAAAAAAGTACCCACACACCTCTCCACATTTGCAAATAAGGCCTTCCCTCGTTCATCCTTTTCTCTCACAAGATAAACAAGTCATACAAATGCATCTTGATGTTACGTGCAACGCACGCGCATCTTGCTAGTAAGAATGAAAACAAATGACAAAAAAAATATTTTGACAGTGGTTCGAAGTCATGACCGCGGGCACAGCGGACAAGGTGGCCTTGTATTGGTATGCTAAGCCCTCTTTTTTAACACATAGGAGCTAGTGTGGTGATTATACACACACGCACGAATGCACACGAACTCCATCCACGCAACACTCACACAAACACATGCGCCCACGCACGCACGCAACACTCACATGTACACACACGGCCACGCACGCACGCAACACTCATACGCACACACGCACGCATGCATGCACACACCAGTACACCACACGACCAACACACACTCTCATGCTCAAGTGCTCAACCTACACATGCATGCGCACACATCAGGCCCTGACAGACACATACACAACCAGGTGATTCCCGCGCATGGGTTGGAGCCTTGTCACGCCTGCGTAAATTTGTGTTTATCTGACCTTTTCCCTATGCAAAGTGACAGGTGGGACCCACAAGGAACGTGGTCAATTTAACTAGTCAACATGGCGCCATGCAGATTATTTGGCCGGTCAACAGAGTGCAACCGATGCTGAACTGTAAGCAAGTGACCGGATAATCACCGCAAAACGTATGTAGTGACCGTAATCAGCTTATACTAAAGTTCGGTGACCCTATTACGCTTTTCTCTATGTAGGCCCTCCAAAACTACATCTCTACACGTTCTCGCATGTCACATATAACAACTATGCAATACAGCATTACTACTACACTCTAACACAATAAATCATATGTGTTTTTAGTTTTACTAGATATCATATTGTTACTTATAATTATTCAGTTTGCATACATTAAAATTCCCTTTGAAATGTATGGCCAGTATCATCTACAAGGGAAAAATCCCGCCTTTCCTGATTAATCGGGTTTGTATCGATGGATCGTGCGAAACAGCAAAACTATAGTACTATACAGTACAAGTGATAGTTCACTGGGCTGTCGTGTCGTGTACTCCTCCGTCGTAAGAGTAGAGCGCTCGCTTTCATAAATATTCTAGTCCCTTTTGCCGACATGTGGTACATCAAGCTACCGGGTCCACGTGCCATACCGGAATACAGTGCAGAGCAGCCGGGGTGAAGCACCGCAGTTATGGGACCGGCGTAGTAATGAGCAATGAGGCGTCAAACAACAAAGATGCACCTTTCCCGCAGTTAAGTTGGAGGGACGAAGTAATAATGCTAACAAAAGAAGTTGGAGGGACGAAGCAACCATCATTTCACTCGTTCTTTGAATCCGCTTCTCCCTCATCTTCTTCAACTTAACCACGGGTTGCTTCTGCCGTTGTTCGCCTCATGTGGGACGTGGATCAGCTTGGTAAAGCAGCGACACGTGGACCGCATGTTAGCAAACCGCCAGGACAACGTCCTCACGGAAATAAGAAACCTCCCCGCCATCCGCTGGCAAAATCACCTCCTTTTACTAATCTTTGATTCTATAATTTTTAATCAATATAATTGAGATTTGTATAGATAGCACACAGGAGCAAAACCAAGTGGTACGGTTAAGGGCATCCACAATGTGTAGCCAAATTTGAAAATAGCTTTTGGCATCATGGGAACCATTGTGGACGGTGTTCCAAAGCCAAAAAGATGGAACCGAAGCTCCCTGATTGATTGATTGATTGAAGGAATAGAAAAATGCAATGTCTCTCCTCTTTCTCCCATGCTTGGAAGCATGTAGTACAGTATAGAGCACAGAGTCTACTCCCCTGTCCCTTCTATCACAAATCACAAAGAAGTGAGGCGTCAAATCACAAAGCACGGACGAAGCAACCATCATTACACACTTCGCTGACTCCGATTCTCCATCGTCTTCTTCAAGAAACCATCTCACCGCACTAGTACTCCTAGTAGTAGTACTAGTAAAGGACTTCCTGGATGCAAATAAGGCTGTTGTCTCGGCTTGCAGGCGGCACTTGTGAATGACTTACCGTGGTCTCCCTTAATGGTGTTTTACGTCGAATGCACTTCGCCAAACCACACAAAAAAATTGTCTACGTCACCGCAAATGGGCAAGGAATTCAAATATAGTTACTACCTCCATTTTTTTGTACACAAGGCCAGTATATCAAAATTACAATTTGCAAAGGGCCACTAACACTAATCGAGACAAAATTGATATGGTTAGCAACCAAGGACATTAATATCCCCTCCATGCATGCGGAAGTGAGAAGGTTCGTTTGCATGGCGGTGCATTAATCAAGCGATGAGGAGTGAGATGGTTAGCTCTTTGGTCTTTCGAGAAAAAAATATACATTAATTGACATGTGAAACGAGGATTTGTATCGAAGGAAAACCCCGCCTTTGTTTTTTAACACTAGTACTCCTAGTACATACGTACTTATCCTGTTTGGGTCTAGGCCTTGCATTGCCAAACTTCGCCACACATTTTTGCCAAGCTTCCCTAAAGTTTTCAAAATGAAAAGGAGGTACACTTGCGCACGGCTGTCGCGGTCGCACTGCACCCTCACACGGTCGCTCCTGCACGCCGCAGTCGCACCGCACCCTCACACAGTCGCTCATGCACGCCGCAAACCCAACCAAGGGAACGCACCCTCACTGACACGTGCTGTCGCATGTGGACAAACCAAAGTCAGCCATCCTATCGCTGACACATAATTTTCGTTCATAGAGTATGTTTATCCAACCGGAGTATCCGTACGGCCCGTGCGGTGGTCTGTTGGGGAAGAAGAAGAGGTGAGGAAGAAGGAAAGAAGGGTTAGGAGACGTAGGATATTCATCCAACCGCTTGAAATGGTAGACTGACCCAAGTCAAGCGACTTGCATAACAAATAGTATGTTTTTTACAAAGCAAAAGATCCATAAAAAGAACAACATAAAGAAAAACTATCACTGCTCGCGGAAAGAGACGGCCTCGTCGTCTTTGGCTGCCGGCGTGAACCAGCCGACGTGTGTCTCCGCAACGTGGTTGTCCTTGGCCTCCAGCTACTAGTTCAAGTGGAGCGTGCGGGCGCTGTGCACGGACGAGAGCACAGCCCGGTTCAAGTCGAGGATGTCCGGTTCCGCCTGCAGGAGGGCCTCGATGGAAGCGGCATCCGCGCGCTCCGCGTCGAGTCGAGCCTTCGCCGCCCGGTTCAACTCCAGGACTTCCGGTTCCGCCTGCAGGAGGGCGTCGATGAGAGAGGCATCCGCGCGCTCTGCGCCGAGTTGAGCCTCTGCCGCCCAGTTCATGTCCAGAACGTCCGGTTCCGCCTGCAGGAGGGCCTCGATAGCAGCGGCATCCGCGCGCTCCGCCTCAAGTTGAGCCTCCGCCGCCCGGTTCACATCCACGACATCTGGTTCCGCCTGCAGGACAGCCTTGATGGCAGCGGCATGCACGTGCTCCGCGTCGAGTTGAGCCTCTGCCTCCCGGTCCTCCTTTAGTATCGCCATGTTGAACCGCTGGTCCGCTTGCACGATGGGGGACTCGGACACCGGCATGAAGTCGACGTCCATCGTCTCATACCCATCGGGGGCCTTCTGCGCCGCGACCTCCACAGTGAACATTGGATCGGCTTCCTCCTCCTCGTAGGTTGGCTCCAGAGAACTCGGGGATTGGCTCGCCGCAAAGCGAGCTTGGGAACGGAGGTCTCAGGCGCCGACCGCCGCGATTTCAAGGCTGGCGCTCCGGCGTCAGCATCTTGTAGTAGAGATCTTGCGGCGCACCATGGCTTTCCGGCGAACTAGGGGACGCTTGATGTGGGCTAGGGGATCGAATGGTGGGGGAATGGGCTGGAGATTTGGTGTGCTTTTAGGGCAGTGGCTGGGGTAGGCCGAGCAGCGAAGGTTCTGGTGTGAATATTGGTTCCGGTGACGACCGGTCAATCGGTTTTGACTGTACATCGCTCTTGTCGTGTTCGCGTTGCAGCCCGGCATGCTGGACCCTCCATGTCGCTCAACGAATGGAACGCGCTTCGTCTTGCATTTTCGCTCGCTTGTGGGACCGCAGTTGAGAGCAAACCGACGCCCCTCCCTCCCCCCGCCCGCGTCATTTATTATACCACCACTCCCTCCGTTTTATGTGGAGTAAATAAAAACAGAGGGAGTATACTATGGATGAGGATCCCTGACGTGGCCGAACCCATTGAGTAACTCACATGCAGGGCCTAGCAAGCATGGGGTCCGCCAGTAAGTGACCGAAAGGGAGGGTAATGCAGGGATACCTACGTCAGAGGTCCACTTCCACTATACTACTTTGACCAAATGTTAGAGTAATAATATATGGCATGCAACTTACACAAATGTTAGAGTAATAATATATGACATGCAACTTACACAAAGCATACAGGGTCTAATGCGTTTTTCGAGGCTAACTTTGACCAAATGTTAGAGTAATAATATATGACATGCAACTTACACAAAGCATATGGTTAATTTCGTATGTGAAAGGAGTTTCCAATGATATAATTTTCACATTATACATCTCATGTACTCCCTCCGTCTAGGTGTGTAAGTCATCTTACGAAAACCAAATAATCCCAAAACATGTACCCGCGGTGCATTAACTTCTACCTCGTTTCTTGTTTCTTGACATATGAACCAATAAGAGATGAGGGTGTGCATGCTTTTAATGACCTGAGACTATCAAACATGACATGCAGTGGTTAGTTCATTGCATGCAATACTATTAATTAGCAAATAAACATTAATGTCTCTCGTTTTCCCCTCCTCCTTGGTCATGGTGCACAGCCTAAGATGACTTACTCACCTATGTGAAAGGAGTACTATTAATCTTGTCAATAGTCAAATTGGAAACCATCTCGAGTACAAATCTATGAGTACGCATTTAATCTAACAATATTGATTGGGCGTTGTTGAATGTTGATACCTTTATTTTAACATAGTAGAGAAACTTTGACTAAACATAAAACAAATATGTAAAGTAGAAAGGATAGGATGGAGTATATTGTACGTTCAAAACGAAAGCGAACATTGAATACCCTTTATATATGATTTGAGATGCTATGATCACCGGTTCAAAATTTTGAATCACTTTGTCGGTGTCAAAACCGGCGGATCTCGAGTAGGGGGTCCCAAACGTATGCGTCTAGGCGGATGGTAATAGGAGACAAGGGACACGATGTTTTACCCAGTGTTCGGGCCCTCTCGATGGAGGTAAAACCCTACTCCTGCTTGATTGATATTGATGATATGGGTAGTACAAGAGTAGATCTACCACGAGATCAGAGAGGCTAAACCCTAGAAGCTAGCCTATGGTATGATTGTTGTTTGTCCTACGGACTAAAACCCCCCAGTTTATATAGGCACCGAAGAGGGTTAGGGTTACACAGAGTCGGTTACAATGGTAGGAAAGTACAATCCGGACACGGGACGAAGTCTTCAATCTTGTATCTTCATAGTCCAGGAGTCCGGCTGAAGATGATAGTTCAGCTATCCGGACACCCCCTAGTCCGGGACTCCCTTAGTAGCACCTGAACCAGGCTTCAAAGACGACGAGTCCGGCGCGCATATTGTCTTCGGCATTGCAAGGCGGTTCCTTCTCCGAATACTTCATAGATGATTTTGAACGCAAGGATAGTGTCCGGTTCTGCAAAATAAGTTCCACACCGTAGAGAGAATAATATTCACATAAATTCAATCTGCTGACGTATTTCGTGGCGTGACATCACACCACGACCAAGCCTTTATTCGAATCGTTTTTACTGTCCCACATCAGCGCGTTTAGCAAGGCGGTTTCCTTGGTGCGTCTCGTCAAAGCAGAGATCGTGTCCCCTTATTCCAGGATTCTCATCAATATGGGCGTGGGCAACCCGACTGCGCCATTGATTACGGTGCTTGGGAGATAAGCGAGTTTTACCAGGCTCGTGGGGACGCATAGTTTCGTCCGTCCATATAAGAGAATAAGGATCCAACTTTTTACCTACGCCTTCTTCCTCCTTTGCTTATCCATTTCCGCGCACTCGAGCTCCAGCGCCCAAGCCCGCACATCTCGCCTCAACATTCCCCAGCCATGTCAGGAGCGGGAGGCAAGTGGATGGCCTCCTCCGTCATGGAGGGGCACATCAAGAGGTTGCGGAAGGCCGGATACTTGTCCAAATGACATCGCCAAGATCGGCTCCCAGACAAGGGCAGCTCATCCCACCCCCGGCCCCATGAGAGGGTGGTGTTTCTCACCCACTTCCTCCATGGACTAGGTTTTCCACTTCACCCATTTTTCCGGGGGCTCATGTTCTACTACGGCCTGGATTTCCACGATCTGGCCCCGAATTTCATCCTCAACATCTCGGCGTTCATCGTCGTGTGCGAGGCCTTCCTCTGCATCTAGCCCCACTTTGGCTTATGGCTGAAGACCTTCAATGTCAAGCTGAAGGTAGTGGGCGGCCGTCAAGCGGAGTGCGGAGGTGCCATGGTGGGCAAGATGCCCAACGTCCTATGGCTCGAGGGATCCTTCGTGGAGACCATAAAGGGGTGGCAATTGGGCTGGTTGTACATCACTAAGACGCATGACCCTAAATGGGAAGCAGCCCCCGAATTCCGATCTGGCTTCCCTACACGGCTCACCTCTTGGAAAGAGAAGGGCCTCTCATGGGGTGATTCGGAAGAGCTGACCGGACTCCAATCCTGCGTCAAAACCTTGGTGGACAAAAAGCTCAAGCTCATTAACGTAATCCAGGTCATGCTCATCCGCCGGATCCTCCCGTGCCAACAACGGGCCTTTAATTTGTGGGAGTTTGATCCGGCACAGCACCAAACCTTCAGCAGGCTCTTCGACACCACGTACGAAGATGCCTGGAAGGTGTTGTTCAAGGGCGCCGAGGCTCCCGCATCCGCTACCGAAGATCGCGGATTTAGCTCGCAGCGTCAGGCCGGCGAGGTAAGCTATTTTACCCTTTATAGGACACTTGTTTTTCATAGTTTTACTCTATGCGGGATCTAAAACTCCCTTTACCTTTAACAGGCCTGGCAAAAGACGTCCGGGCAGGTTAACTGTCCGGCTCGCTTGCCTGAAGACCCAGCGGACGCCCAATTAATGGGGCTGCTGGTTCCGGCGCCTTATGTGGTGCCGGAGAAGAAGTCCAAGAAGAAGACCACGGGATCTCGAAGGAGTTCCAGGCACCAGGTGTTGTCAGACTCATCGTCCGACGACTCCGAGGCAGACTCCTCCCGCGAAGATGGGGAGGAGGAAAAAGAGGCCTCTCCCCCAGCGGGGGGAGAGAAGAAAAGGAAGGCCGCCCCAACGGGGGAGGCCGAAGGGTCCAAGAAGGGAAGGACCTTCCCTCCGGACTACTCCACCAACACCGACGACGACGAAGAGGAGTGGCCACCGAGGACTCAGCCCCTGGCGACATCGTAAATGTCCGCATACCAGAATAACTCATGGTGTTTCGTTTGTCGCATAGAATCTCTTAACGTCGAATATATCCCTGCAGCCCGCCCAAGGACGGGCTCGACATTTCAACGAGCGGCTCCCTGGCATCATCGGACATGAATAGTACTTCACTTCCAGCCTTCTCCTCTCCTCGCGCTGTGGATAACGCCGAGGTGGGGTCCCAAAAGGGGCCCAGCCAGGAGGAGGAGGTCCCGGAGGTGCCGCAAGGCAACCTTCCGGACTTCGGGCACACGGGGGATCAAACCTCGAAGGGTTCTGAGTCCAGCCCTGGGCCGGACTCCGCACCGGAACCTTCAGTGGTTCCGGAGTCCGGCGGGCGGCCCCTTCGTAAGAAGGGCGAGACTGCGACACCGGTGTCCTCCGTCCAACCAGAGGCGCGGGATAATTTGCTGGAGGCGCTTAACGGCGCCTCCATCGACGAGGAGCACCGCACTGTTATGAGTGTGGTGATCCAGAAAGTTCAGTCCGCCAAGGGCGAGCTGACTTAAGCCTGTACCAGCCTTCTAACAGGCTTTGAGGTATGTATTAAGATATGTAAAAATATTACCGCTTAGACAGTAGCCCCTGATGCTCAGTTTGGTGTTCGGAAAGAAAAGCCGAATTGAGGATCTAAAAAGATGTACGCAGGAGTCTAACATAAGTATGTCAATATGGGAATGCAGGCTTGCATCGCTGACCGCCCAGACCGACTGCGGAGGTCAATGCATTGAAGCAGAGCCTCGAGCGGTCCGAGAACAAGCTCGGCCTTGCCAAGAAGCAGCTCGAGGAGAAGGAAGGTAAGTAATACCTTATGGGAGTATATAAAAAATGTGGTTGCGAAAAATTACAGGAATAACGTGAGAATTGCAGGGGCCACGAACGAGGTGGCGACCCTGAAGGAAGCGGGGTGCAAGGCCGAAAGCAATGCGGCCGCGGAATTCACCGAGCGAGAGAAGCAGGAGGCGCGGTGGCGGAGGTGCGGCAAGAGCTCTAGGCTCTCATGGAAAAACACGAGAGTTTGGAGCATGACTCGAAGACTCGAGAGTCCGAGCTCGCCTCGTCTCTTGAGAGTGCCAAAGCTGCTAAGGCCGAAGCCCAAAAAGCCCTCCAGGAAATTGAGGCAATAAAGAAGATAGCGGCGGGTAAGGCATTCTTCATGCAAAGCAAGCACGTGAAAGTGAATTACTTGTTACTTACCCGAATCCAGAGCTCTCCAGGAGCTTTCGCAGATCTTCCCCGCAGTGTGTCCGATGCTGCCGCCTTCTACCGGGCCGAGGAGGGGAGCTCGACGGAGAAGGTGGTCTGGTCTCAGTATGCTGAGGCCGGACACCCGGTTCCCTTAAGCGACCAGCTGAAGCAGCTGGTCGAGCTCCATAAGGTGGCCGAACAAGCCATGAAGGGCCTCATAGTTCGGCTGTGGCCTAAGGAAGCCATGCCTGAGAGCTACTTCGGGCTGGTGAGACGGCTGGTGGACGCCTGTCCATGGATTGAAGTCGTCAAGCGCTCCATCTGCATCGAAGGTGCCCGTAGGGCCCTTGCCCATGCTAAAGTGCACTGGGGCAAGATGGACGCTGAGAAGGTTGTGACAGACGCTCTACCGCCGGGCAGGGAGTATCGCAAGCCTGAGATGTATTATCAGGGCGTCCTGAAGGCTGCCCGCCTTATAGCGGGTGAATGCTCCAAAGATGTAATTTTTGAGTAAACTCGCATTTGTTATCCTGTACGCTTGAAAACTTGTTCATATGCGCTAAGCAACGCTTGTGAATTTAAAATATTACCTTCTGTGCGGCCGTTTATTAAATTTGAGAGATGGCGAGTCGTCGGCTTCTGCCCCCGTGCCACGAGTGCTGGGGTGTTCGGGATAAACTTGAGTGCTCTTTTTCCCATTCTTGGGTACTTCGAGGGAGGCGCTCAACACAACGAACAAGGCAGCCAGACTATAATGCTTGAACACTCTCACTTAGCCATAGAATTCTATAATTTTAAATTTGGGCGAAGCCCCTAGTATTCGGAAGACCGTGTTCGGGGCGCTATCCACGCCTGGGCCGGACAAAGCCGACTCCTCGCTCTAAGCGGCATAAGTCTTTAGGGACTCGAAGAAACCTCTCGAACAGCGACCGACTCTCGCCCTATCATGATGGTTAGTTTTAGCTTTCTCCACTGAGGTGCTTAACCCAGCTCAACCGGCGCACAATCGCAGTGGTTCTCCCAGTGCTACCTTAGCCGATATAACGGAACGTAAGGTACCAAAACATGGGAGCCGGGCAAACCCAACTATTGACCCAAGACATGATTCGGAGCCGATGCATATAATGCTATAAATTCGGGATGCCGCACTTGTGAAAGTGTTCGGACTTATCACACCATATTTTGGGGTACGTAAGCCTCTGGTGCATTTGGCCGTACCAAAGCGTACGGATGCAACATGTCATAAGTGAACATATAGATAAGAAAAAAGGAATGCAATAATAGGCAAAAAGTTGTGCATTGTTTATTTAAAAAGCTGCGGTAAAAGCAGAACGATACAAATAGTGCGAGCTGCGGGACTATTTGACATGTCCCCCTCCAGGAGCGAGCTGCGGGATGATATGTAAAACAAGTATACTGCTCATTATAGAGACCACATGTACACTCGACGTAGCTTTCTGCTTCCCTGGCTGTTGCATCGTGTGTTCGGCAATTCTACTACCGGACAGGGCTTCTTGAGAAAGGAGTCCTGAAAGTAAGAGGAAAAGAAGAATGACACAATTGGGAGCCCCTGGTGCGGTTGAGACGCCCCTCTGGGCTTGCCGTGGTCGTGCCCCTCCCCCTATGCCCATGGTATTTCCAGAGCGTAATTATGTACGCGTAGTACTGGTTTCACAATTTCGCGAGGGGTGGGGTTGGGGCCGCATTGCTACGCGTGCTTGGAACGTGCCAGGCGGTCTTGTTGTTGGTTACTCCGGGCGCGCTTGACGGTGTCCGGCCGTTTAATAGCCAGAGTCGAGAATTGCCTTAAGAGGCTGCTTTGTACTTCTGCCGCGAGGGCCGCTGTGTGCTCCTCCGTTCGGCGAGAGCGTTCGGTGTTTCCGTTGACCGTAATGACTCCTCGAGGGTCTGGCATCTTGAGCTTGAGGTATACGTAGTGCGGCACCGCATTGAACTTTGCAAATGCGGTTCGTCCGAGCAGTGCGTGATAGCCGCTGCGGAATGGGACTATGTCGAAGATTAATTCCTCGCTTCGGAAGTTATCCGATGATCTGAAGACCACTTCAAGTGTAACTGAGCCTGTACAGTTGGCCTCTACACCTGGTATGATGCCTTTGAAGGTCGTCTTTGTGGGTTTAATCGTTGAGGGGTCTATGCCCATCTTGCACACTGTATCCTGATAAAGCAGGTTCAGGCTGCTGCCGCCGTCCATCAGGACTCTAGTGAGGTGAAATCCGTCAACGATTGGGTCTAGAACCAATGCGGCGAATCCGCCATGGCGGATGCTAGTGGGGTGGTCCCTTCGATCAAAAGTGATCGGGCAGGTGGACCACGGATTGAACTTTGGGGTGACTGGCTCCATCTCATATATGTCCCTTAGTGCACGCTTCCGCTCCTTTTTGGGTATGTGGGTTGCGTATATCATGTTCACCGTCCGCACTTGTGGGGCAAAGCCCTTCTGTCCTCTATTGTTCGGCGGCCGGGGCTCCTCCTCGTCATCGCTATGCAGCCCCTTGTCATTGTTTTCAGCAGTTAGCTTGCCTGCCTGCTTGAACACCCAACAATCCTTGTTGGTGTGGTTGGCTAGTTTTTCGGGGGTGCCGTGTATCTGGCACGAGCGATCGAGTATTCGGTCCAAATTGGACGGGCCCAGAGTATTTCTTTTGAATGGCTTTTTCCGCTGACCGGGTTTAGAGCCTCTGAATCCGACATTTACTGCCGTATCCTTAGTATTATCGCCATTAATGCGGCGCTTGTGCTTGTTGCGATGCGACCTGCCGTTGTTGTCCTTGGTATCCGAATTACCAGGGCTCTTGGTCATATTGTTACTACGAGCTAGCCAGCTATCCTCTCCCGCGCAGAAGTGGGTCATGAGTGTTGTGAGGGCTGCCATGGATTTTGGGTTTTCCTGTCGTAGTTGCCGGGCAAGCCACTCGTCGCGGATGTTATGTTTGAAGGCTGGGAGGGCCTCTGCATCCGGACAGTCGACAATTTCATTTTTCTTGGTTAGGAACCGTGTCCAGAATTGTCTGGCCGATTCTTCTGGCTGCTGAATTATGTGGCTTAGGTCATCAGCGTCTGGTGGTCGCACATAGGTGCCCTGGAAGTTGTCGAGGAATGCGGCTTCCAGGTCTTCCCAACAACTGATTGACTATGCTGGCAAGCTTTTGAGCCAATGCCGCGCTAGTCCTTTAAGCTTGAGTGGGAGGCATTTGATGGCATGTAGATCATCGCCGCGGGCCATGTGGATATGAAGGAGATAGTCCTCGATCCAGACCGTAGGATCTGTTGTGCCATCGTATGATTCGATGTTTACGGGTTTGAAACCCTCAGGGAATTGATGATCCATCACTTCGTCTGTGAAGCATAGTGGGTGTGCGGCGCCTCTGTATTGGGCTATATCACGACGTAGCTCAAATGAGCTTTGTCTACTGTGTTCGGCCCGGCCGGAATTGCCATATCCGGCGTGACGGTTATCATCACGTATCGTGGGCCGCCCACGCGATCCGTAGATCGAACTTGTTTTCCTTGCCTTGTCCTCCAATATATCCCACAGGTCTAGCGCATTTCCCCGCGCCTTGGTGTTTTTTGAGTGGCGCCGGGGTGTGGCTTGAGTGGAGGGCCGAGAGGCCTCTCTGTCGCGGCCACGGGGTGGCCGTTCGGCCGTATCATGCGCTGGTGATGTAGGTTTGGGTGCTTCCTCCTCTAATCGGGGTAGCAGCCTGCGTTTTGGGTAGTTCTTGGAGGGGCGTTCGAGTTCATACTCTTCGGCCGCGAGGACTTCAGTCCATCTGTCGGCTAGCAAGACTTGGTCATCTCTAAGCTGTTGCTGTTTTTTCTTGAGGCTGCTTGCCGTGGCCATAAGCCTGCGTTTGAAACGCTGTTGTTCGACAGGATCCTCAGGCACGACAAATTCGTCTTCATCGAGGCTTGCCTCGTCTTCGGAGGGAGGAATGTAATTATCGTCCTCTACCTCTCTGTCTGCCGCTCTTTCATGAGGGCTGGCTTCTCCATCCTCCCGCACTGAATCCTGCTGGAGGGAGTTGTCTTCGGCACTGTCCGGGGTGTTATTGTCTCCCGTGCCGGAATCGCCGTTTTTGCTGTGGCGGGATTTAGAGCGGCGCCGCTGACGCCGGCGGTTAGGCTGTTTCTTGGAGGGGTCATCCTCCGTTGTCCTGTAGGCGCCGCTTCTTGGTTGTCTCCTGCATCGTCGTCCATACCGTCGATGTCTTCGGAGTCGAAGTCGAGCATGCTGGTTAAATCATCGACAGTGGCTACTAAGTGGGTGGTGGGTGGGCTTTGAATTTCTTCGTCGTCCGCATCCCACCCTTCCTGACCATAATCCGGCCAGGGCTCTCCTGATAAAGAGAGAGACTTTAGTGAATTCAGAATGTTGCCAACGGGCGAGTGCTGAAAGATGTCCACAGCAGTGACCTCCATGATCGGCGCCCAATCGGATTCGATTGGCAGGGGCGTGGAAGGTTCGGAGTCTAGAGTGGAGTCCGGCACCTTGGAGTCATGAGCTTCGCAAAGGACAGGGTTGGTGTTCGGCTCAATCGCCCTAGAGATAGCAGCCCCCGAGGCGGTGTCCAGCCACCCATCCTCGATCGGCGCAGTCGGCTCCGAGCTAAGGGTCAGAGCCGACACTCGTGCGGCCTCCAGGGCACTGTCCGGCAGCAGAGCTAGATCATGCCCATCGTGACAGCGCGGCGCGCTTGGCTGTGGCTCGAACCCGTCGAAGATCAAGTCTCCATGGACGTCAGCCGTATAGTTCAAACTTCCAAATCTGACCTGATGGCCAGGGCGCAGCTTTCAATCTGCTCCAGATGGCCAAGCGAATTTCCCCGCAGTGCAAAGCCGCCGAATACAAAGACCTGTCCGGGGAGAAAATTCTCACCCTGGACCGCATCGTTGTTGATGATCGGAGGAGCCATCGGGCCTGAAGATGACAACACCGGCGGATCTCGGGTAGGGGGTCCCGAACTGTGCGTCTAGGCGGATGGTAACAGGAGACAAGGGACACGATGTTTTTACCCAGGTTTGGGCCCTCTCGATGGAGGTAAAACCCTACTGTTGCTTGATTGATATTGATGATATGGGTAGTACAAGAGTAGATCTACCACGAGATCACAGAGGCTAAACCCCAGAAGCTAGCCTATGGTATGATTGTTGTTTGTCCTACGGACTAAAACCCCCCGGTTTATATAGGCACCGAAGAGGGTTAGGGTTACATAGAGTCGGTTACAATGGTAGGAGATCTACATATCTGTATCGCCAAGCTTGCCTTCCACGCCAAGGAAAGTCCCTTCCGGACACGGGACGAAGTCTTCAATCTTGTATCTTCATAGTCCAGGAGTCCGGCCGAAGATGATAGTTCGGCTATCCGGACACCCCCTAGTCCGGGACTCCCTCACCGCCTTAGGTATCACGTGCCCCCACTTGTTCCCTCTCGATTTCATCTCGGGGTCCGGAGATCTATTGAAAGAGGACTAGGGTGGGTACATGCGAATGATACTCGGCGGAATGTTCAAATGAGGCATGCGGGAGGATGGACTCGACTGGAGGGCGACATGATCGATGGATAAGAGGGTTGGAGAGGAATGAGAAATAAGCAAACACCACATTATTACACTTGAACGGCTCAAATAAACAATAAGTTGTCTTGCTTGGCCTACATAGTGAAAGGCCTAATGCGCAACACGGAGCACTGATGCTCGAATATGGACGGGAAAACAGGGAAACCAACATGTGGAGCACACCAGTCGGGACGACGTAGCGCAGACTAGTCCAATGGGGGAGCTGGCCCATGACCTCCTCGCCACCGACAACCATTCATGTGGGTCGTTGGGGCCAACAACGGGCGCAGCTCGGCACCGCCTCACGGACACGGCGATCAAGCGGTGAGCGACACGCTCATATCGTTGATAGACACGGTCGGTTTCACTGTGCCGAGGGTGGCATTAGTGCTGCGGAACGACCAACGGTATGTTTGGTTTGTGCACAAGGTTGCCCCATCAAAGCATTGGGTAGCCAAAATTTTGGATGAGGTATTGGTTGCCCATGATTTGGCTGACATTGGATAGGAAAATGAACTAGAGTTGGCTAGAGTTCATTGGCATGCCAAAGAAATGGCAACCATCCAAACAAATACCAATCTTTGGGTCATGACCAAAATTTTGGTAAGGTGCACTTTGGCCACAATCCAAACACACCCCAACACACGGCTCGTCGAGGATGCACGGGGAGCCGCGACGCGTCCGCGGTGTGGTGTAGCACGGCCAACTGCATCCTCTGGACCTGAGACCATGCCGGGTCGTCTTGCTTTTCCAATGACATGTGGGGGATCGCAATTGAGCAAAGGGCATCTCCAACGTTGCCTCGACCGCAGCTGACTACCCTGGCACACCAAAGCCCTCATCCCTCGCGCCGTCGCGTGGTGCGTTCCCAGCCGGCGCCAGCTGCCCGCTGTCGGCGTTCTGGGAACGGGGGTACCCAGACTTGCCTGCCTGCGGCCTAGGCGTGGCTCAGGGAGTGGCCCAGTACGACCCATCTTCATCAACACATGCTCAAGGCCCTCGCGAGGGGCCAAGCCTCGCGGGGCGGACGACAGGAGGCTTCCTCAGGCACGGCCTCGTCAGACTGGCTCGCGAGGAGGCAGAGAGATCAAGGCGGGGTACCTCACGAGGTGCCTGTGACGCAAGCCATGACGACCAAGGCCAGGCGGGCGCCGGCCTGCGCAGAGTCCTTGTTTCCTCTTTGGTGCAAAGGGGGCAAGCGCAGGCAAGGGTATCAAGAAAAGGCAACCAATTCGGTGCAACAAGACCAAGACCAGCAGGACGGAGGTCATCGTGGAGCCCAAGCCAGCGTCATCGTTAGGGTCTTTGGCAGGCATGGACCAACAATAGTCAGGATAAGTGTACTAGATGTTCCCCTTCAAAATGGCCAATTGTTGGCGCCCTTCCCGCTCAATATTTGGGAAGAGGCCCGGGGCCTTCAACTATAAATAGGACTAGCCACCCACAGGATAGAGGCATCAAAAGAACAAGGACAGAAAGAAAGAGAGAGAGAGAGAAGCGACTGAACTCCCCCTAGCAGTTCATCGCACCAGCCAAGAACAGACCCTCGCGAGGCTGTTCTTCCATTGTACTGTTCCTCATCAGCCCCTGAGGCAATCCACCACACTACAAACTGGAGTAGGGTATTAAACCACAATGGTGGCCTGGACCAGTATAAATCTCGTGTCCCTTGTGTTGTTCTTCGTGTAGTTTTAGATCCTGGCGAGCCGGAGAGACATGGGTAGGTTGGAGGTGTGATCTCCGCATGCACCCCAGTGTTCGAACCTTGAGGGTCTGCCGGAACCCAAAATCCGACATTTGGCGCGCCAAGTAGGGGTGTGCCGGAATCTGCCTTCCATCGCCTCGTGTTTCGCCGCCCGTCCCATCCATGTCAGACGCACGTCGCGCCCGCACCGAGCGCCGGGCCGCTCTCGCCACTCGCGTCGCCCAGACGGCCCCCATAGGCAGGCGCCCCCGTCGTTACCCGTCGCCTGCCGTCAACGCCGCCACCGGCCCGGTGGGGAACGAGCAGCAGGCGTCGTCCCTGCATCCTTCAGTGCGGCGAGAAGGCCGCACCGCCACCCCGTCGCTGACTCCAATCGGCTCCTCGTCCCCCACGCGATCGGCGCTCCTGCGGACGCCAAGACGCCGCCGCTTGCTCTGGGCGCGGAGCTCCTGCACTACCATCCCGTCCGACGACCTCTCACGACGAGTGGCTCGCCCGCATCACCGAGCTCGTCGGCTGGGCTGGGCTCCCACCACCATCCTCTCCTTTGATCGCGCCCGCCCTGCGATGGCGACGAAGCTCCGGGGGCGCCTCAGCCACCTCCCCCTCAAGAAGGCGCCTTGGCGGCACGTGCCCCTGGGCGGAACCCACTCTGTCCGGCGCCAGCACAGCAAGAGAAGAGCTGCCAAGAGATCCCTCGTCCCCAAGAAACCGCCCGTGTGCTCCCCGCACCGGCTCGGCACGAACGCGCACCTGCTCCAGCGCATCAAGACCCCGCGCTGCACCTGGCTACAGCGCACAGATACCCGCAAGATCAAGCTCTCCGTCACCAAAGGGCTCCCGCGGCCACCGCAGGCTGCCGTGCCTTCTCCTCTGAGCTGCGCAGCATGGCCTGGCCGGGCAAGTTCAAGCCAGACCTGCCCCCGTGCTACGATGGCACGGCTGACCCTGGTGAGTTCCTCCAGCTATACGAGCTGGGCATCAAAGCCGCCAACAGGGACGAGAAGGTCATGGTAAATTGGTTCCCCATGGCGCTCAAGGACGGCGCCCGCACCTGGCTCTTGAACCTGGCTCCTGGCATGATATCTTCCTGGGACGAAATGCGCACCCGATTCATCGCCAACTTCCAAGGCACCCGCGGCCGGCCCCCGGCCAGGAGCGACTTGCGCCGCATCAAGCAGCAGCCGGGAGAGACCCTGCAAAAGTTGATCCAGCGCTTCAGCAGCGCTCGCCTTAAGATCCCCAAGGTGTCTGAGGAGGCCATCATCTCAGCCTTCTCCGACGGCATGCGTGACGTCAAGATGAAGGAGGAGCTCACGATCCATGAGGACATGTGCACCTCCCTAGAGCTATTCAATCTGGCGACCAAGTGCGCTAGGGCTGAGGAAGGGCGCCTTTCCCTCCTCGAGCTGCCAGCTGCTGACCCAGAAGAAAAGAAGCCCAAGGCCAAGGACGTGAAGCGCAAGGGGGCTGCCGTACATGCAGCAGAACTAGACACCAAGCGAGGCAGGGATCAGCCTGAGTCATCCAAGGGCAGCCGATACTGCGTGTACCACGACCTCTACACCCACAACAGCAACGAATGCCAAGAGCTGGGGCCGTCAGGCGAGGCGTGCAGGCAGCCGGCCGACGCCCGGCGCAGCGACCGGGGCTATGGCCGAGGAGGAGGAAGAGGTGGAGGACGATGGGAAGACCGTGGCCCTCGCCAAGGGTGGCGTGACCGACCTCGCGAGGACCGCTGGCAGGACCAGCCTCGTGAGGGAGGTTGGAGGGACCCACCTCGCGAGGGAAGTTGGAAGGATTAGTCTCGCGAGGATCGCCCACAAGGCAACGCCGGCCTCCCTCCTCTGCCACCACAGCCGAGGAGGAATGAAGACCATCACCAGGACGAGGGGGCTGGAGGCTTCCAGGAGCCGCGCGCAATTTCTTGCATCTTGGGCGGCGCACAAGCCCCGGCCTCTTAGCGCATCTTCAAGCAGTTTGCTCACGAAGTGAATGCAGTCCTCCCCAAGCTTGAGGCCCCACGCCCTCTCAGGTGGTCAGCGTGCGCTATCACGTTCAGCTCAGCGGATCAGCTCAAGTGTGCGGCCACAGCCGGAGTCCTCCCAATGCTTTGTTCCCTAATCATCAGCAATGTGCAAGTCACCAAGACCCTCATCGATGGCGGAGCAGGGCTCAACGTCCTATCCATCGAGACGTTCAACAATCTCCAAGTGCCATACAATCAGCTGCAGCCAACCAAGCCTTTCTCAGGAGTCACTGACGGTTCCACGGTTTCGATAGGGCAGGTCCACCTTCCTATTACCTTCGGGAAGCGCGACAACTACCGCACCGAGCTCATTGAATTCGACGTCGCTCACATCCGCCTGCCGTACAATGCCATCCTCGGGTACCCAGCCTTGGCCAAGTTCATGGACGTGACCCATCACGGCTACAATGTCCTCAAGATGCTAGGAAGCGGTGGAGTCATCACGGTACCCTGTGAAGAGAGAGACGTTGTGTATTCCCTGGAACGTGCCTTCCAAGCCGCATCAATTGAAGACCCAGATCACAGGAACGGGAGGCCTCCCGAGGCTGCTCCTAAGAAGAAGAATACATCGCCTGGCCTGACCCCTCGGAGGCAGGCCCCTCAGGGTCCACGCACATTCAAGGGGAACCTCCTTCTGTCGCATAGGAAGGCGCGCCCGGCGCCCTCCTCGGTCAAGGCTCGGGGGCTCTCTCCTGGAGGGCTGTCGACTTTGCTAGGATCACGAGGGAGGCGCTCGGGCACCACTTGGAGGCGTGCTTCAAGGCACGTTTCCCTCAGGAGGAAGCAAAGCAAGGAGGGCCAAACCCTCAGGAATTCGTCAGCAAGATCATTTAGGTGCTGCAGGAGTCAAGAGTCATGAGTGGCAGCCGCCGCTTACCCGCCGTAGCTCCCCATCCAGGCGAGGATGGTGGGCTGCGCGTCTGCATCGACATACCAGGACTCAACCGAGCCGCCTCTCAGGAGCGCCTCTGGCCCTCACGCATGGGGCGCTGCGAAGGTCCACCCCAAAGCTATGTTCGCATGCCTTACGGCCTGCCGAACGCGGCTGCTGTGCGTCAGCGCCTCATGAGGAGCATCGTGGAGGCTCAGGCGGTCAGGCATTCCGCAGTCCTGGCAGAGATGGAGATGGTCCGCGAGATGCCGCCAACGCCTCCAGAGCCTCCCGAGGCCCCTAGGACTGGGGGCTCGTGAAGATCGTCTCCCGCAGCGCACGCCATCCGCTACTTCAGCATCCCTCCATCTTCGGCATCATCAGGTGACATCCTTCGAGTTTCATTTTTAGTTGGGAGCGCCCCCCAGGGCTGCATCACTTCTAGGCCGCGTGGGTCTGTCCCTGCGGCATGTATCCCTTTAGTTCATGTTTTCAGTTTACTTTATCGGGGGTGCCCCTCGGGCTGCATTATCCCCGAGCCACCCGGGCCAGACCGAGTGGCACGTATTCCTCTCGCGTTTATTCAAGTCGTGCGTTGACCCGTCATGATTGTTATTCGATGTCGTCCGCGGCACCCTTCTTCCTTCATGCCGGCCGCTTGCATGTTAAAGGGGGGGTACCTGAGAATCGCGACTCATGGGCTCTCACTGGCTCTCCAGCCCTCACCCTCGGGCTTTGTCCACGGCATTGCGACCTGGTATACCAGCGACGGCGGAGCCCGCTCGAGGGCCGGGACCCGAGGACGTAGAGCGCCGACATCTAACCAAATCTGCAGGCACACATCATGAGTAAAGGCCCAGAGCAAGGCGCAACCCGCCTTGAGGTAGGGCCCCGTGAGTCCCGCGCTGGCTCACGGGTGCCCAGACACACCTCGCCAGGCCCTACCTTGCCAGCCACATGTCAGGGCGGAGTTGTACACGCTCCGGGGGCTCCTCCCGGAGGGGAGCCCCCTCCCACGCACCAGTGGAAGCACCATGCTCCGCGCTGGCTGACGACACTGCCGAGGAGCGGCTATGCCCGTACACATACGGAAGCGCTATTCTCCGTGCTGGTGATAAACAACTGAGGGTGGCCCCCCGGCCGCATCAACCTCAGGGAGCCCAGAGCTCAATGTCCGGCCTCGTCGTAATGCCTCCCCTCAGGAGTGCCGCGCGAGGGGGATGGGTGCAGGGGCTACACCTGGGTCACGCCGAGGCACACGCCACCCAGCCAGGCCCCTCGGGCCTGATTCGTAGCACGCCTCTCCCCGAGCGGAGCCAAGGTACGAAGGCCGTTTGAACGTCAAGGGGGCTCCTGAGCATCCCGACTCAGGAGCCTAACTAGTCACGTAGCCCCTCACCCCTTAGTTCCGAAAGGCTAACGGCGGTTGAGGTATGTGCGGGGCCGGGCCCTGCCGACGTAGAGCGGTAAATTCACCCATACATTTCACCTCCCTACTTGCTGTTCATGCATCAAGGGGGACTCCTGAGCATCGCGACTCAGGAGCCTAACTTGTCACGTAGCCCCTCACTCCTTTATCCCATCCTGGTTTCCAGTCGGGCCTAACAGCGGCTGAGGTATGCGCGGGGCCAGGCTCTGCCGATGTAGAACACAAGCAAGTAGGAAGGAAAAACGCAAATCTCAAGGAATTCAAAAGCAAATATTACAGTCCATAGAGTACTTTGACAATGCCAAACACAAGTTTAAACGCCTCCACGAGGCAGGATGCATGTTGCAGGAACTAAAAGCAGGACGGGAGCCACGAAGGGGTCACTTTCTGGCAGCGCCATCGCTGGTAGCCAGACTGCTGTTGGGCGACTTCGCCTCGTGGAGCCTCGGGACCGGCAGCACCTCGCTTTGGCTTGGTCCGAAAGCCGGGAACCGCCCGTGAGCCTCCGCTCGACCCTTCACGGCCTCAGCAGCGACGGCGGCAAGCTCGCCGCTCACGGGCAACAGCAAGCTGTCAAGGTCAACGTCGGGGTCGCGAAGGTAGACGTGGGTGAAGACGCGCGTCAGCGCTGCAGATGAAAGGACACGCGCCTCAGCCTCAGCCGTGGGGCCAAGGCCGAGGGCGACATCTTCACGGGCGCGGACCAGGAAGGGAAGCAGCTTGGCGGGGCCCTCCTCGGCGCCGGCCAGCGGGTTTTCCAGGCCGCTGTCATAGAGCGACTTCAGCAAGGTGCGAGCCTTCACCTCGAGCTTCGCGAAGGCCACGCGGTCCTCGGCCAGGACCCGCGCCTTGCTGTCCAGCTCGATCCGCTTTGCCTCCAACGCATGCTCCAGCGTGTTTGAGCGGCCATGGTGCTCATCAAGCTTGGCATCCCGGTCCTTGGCGGCCGCCTTGCAAACCTTCATGTCTTCCTCCTTCTCTTGGCGGACACGGGCCTCCTTGGCAAGCTGGGCACGCAGGCCTTGCAGCTCGCTCTCCAGAACCTTGTAGCGACCTTGGACATCCGCAACCTCACCCAAGGCAGCATCACGAGCAGCCTTCGCCTCAAGGATGGCCTGCTTCTCCTCGTCGCAAGCTATCGCGGCCTGAGCCAGCGCCGCTCGGACTGAAGCATCAGAGCGGACCCAACCAGAGGCCAGCTCCAGGCGCCCGGCCACCAAGGGAGGGTCGGCGCCCAGAAGATCTTTCCGCAGCCGGTCCAAATTTCAAAGAAAGACGATCCAGACATGAGAAGGAGTCGGAGAGATGGCAGTTGGCGGAGTAGGAAGAGAAGACGGCAGCGTAATCATAGCACCATGAGGCAGGACCTTCTGCGCCCCGACAACTGCGGCAGTCGCGTCGTGCAAGGACACCTCGGGAGTCGCTTGGGCCATGGGGGCTGAGCTCGCTCCAGCTAGCCCTGCCAGGCCTCGCGAGGATGACCGGGCAGGAGAGGCCCACATCTTGCCGCCCCCTTCTCCCGCGGGTGGGGGTGCTGCCCTGGACGTAGCCTCAGGAGCCCCCTTCAGCTTCTTTGCCGCAGGAACCGGCCTAGCCAAGGCCTCACCCCGACTCCGCTGTCATACGCAATACTTAGCAAGATCTGTTACATTGGACACCGTCGTTTCCTTGCCAAGGACAAGCCGCATCCTAGAAAATACCAAAGTCATGTGTTCAATGCAAAGCATGAAAACCGTGATGCGCCAAAGAGGCTCACCGCCAATGAGTTGCAAGTGGAATTAGAGAAGGTCAGGCATATTACACTGTGAAACCATCCACGGTAATGGTAGCGGAAAAGGAAGCATGGCACGGTAGAAGAGAGATTATTGTTTACCCGCAGGTCCACTTTGTGGGACTTGGAGTATTGGAAAGATTTGGATCTGCGGCATAATCTTGATGTGATGCACATCGAGAAAAATATATGTGACATCATTCTCGGCACACTTCTTAACATTAAAGGCAAGACGAAAGATACCTTAAAAATCTAGGATTGATTTGACACACCTGGGTATCCGAAAGGATTTGCAGGCGCAAGATGAAGGTAAACCACGGGATATGGCACCAGCTGTGTACGTCTTGGACAAGGTAAAAAGAAAAGAATCCTGCGAGGTCCTGTCACGTGTGAGATTCCCACATGGATTTGCTTCCAACCCTGAAAGGAGAGTCAGTGCAGATGGAAACAAGGTACAAGGGTTGAAAACTCATGAGTGCCACGTCCTACTTCAAAGGGTTTTACCTGTTATCCTTAGAGGATTGGGCCACCCTAACTTATACAGAGCAGTTGCAGAGTTGGGACAATTCTTTAGGGAACTCTGCAGTAGAAATATCAGGATAGATGCTTTGGAGCATCTTAGAAACAAGATACCAACTATCCTATGCGACCTTGAGAAGATATATCCTCCAGCCTTCTTTGATGTGATGGTGCATTTGGCTGTTCATCTACCTGATGAGGCACTACTTAGAAGTCCAGTACAGTATGGCTGGATGTTCCCTATTGAAAGGCGGCTAGGCACTTTCAAGGGATATGTTAGGGACAGAGCTAGACCCAAGGGTTCCATTGCAGAGGCCTACATTGCTACAGAAGCGTTGACATTCTGCTCAAAATACATTGAAACAGCTGATCAGCTTAGCAAAGAGGTGGGTGAAGACAATCCCGGGCTCAATGTTTTCAATTATTCTGTTCGAGTTACAGGGAAGAGTCGACAAGAGGAGAAACCTAAAGATTTGGACAAAATGGTTTGGTATGTGTTGAATAACTGTCCTAAGATACTACCTTATATCAAGTAAGTGCAGTACTGCAGCTTATACATCGTAATCTACTAAACTTGCAGCACATTCTTATATATTTAGATGTTTGATGCGATCACTATGTTGTGCAGCTCCGTTTTGTCAAACTGGTTATGGAGCCCGAGGGTCATCTTTATTTTAGCCCCCCGGGCCAGTTCTCCTTCGAGTGCTGGTCCAAACCGAGCGATGTCCGGCGCCCCCTGGGCAATCAGGGTCTATGCCAACCCGACGTCTTGCTCATCCGGTGTGCCCTGGGAACGAGATATGTGCAGCTCCTATCGGGATTTGTCGGCACATCCAAGCGGCTTTACTGGTCTTGTTTTATTACTGCCGAAATGTCCTGTAGCCAGGATTCGAAACTGATCGGGTCTTCCGGGAGAAGGAATATCCTTCGTTGATCGCGAGAGCTTATCATGGGCTAAGTTGGGACGTCCTGCAGGGTATAAACTTTCGAGAGCCGTGCCTGCGGTTATGTGGCGAGATGGGAATTTGTTAATATCCGGTTGTAGTAAACTTGAATTAAACTCTTCTAAAATACACCAACCGTATGCGTAACTGTGAGTGTCTCTTTTCGGGTTGATCGAGAGGAGAACACGGTTTCGGGTTATGTCTGACGTAAGTAGGAGTTCAGGATCACTTCTTGATCATTACTAGTTGACGACCGTTCCTTTGTTTCTCTTCTCGCTCTCATTTGCGTATGTTAGCCACCATATCATGCTTAGTCGCTGCTGCAACCTCACCACTTTACCCCTTCCTTTCCCATTAAGCTTTGCTAGTCTTGATACCCATGGTAATGGGATTGCTGAGTCCTCGTGGCTCACAGATTACTACACCAATAGTTGCAGGTACAGGTTATGCGATGATCTTGACGCGAGAGCGGTGTTACTTGTTTTGGAGTTCTTCTTCTGCTTCTTTCCGCGATCGGGGATAGGTTCCGTCGGCAGCACAGGCTAGAAGGGTGGATGTCGTTTGAGCTTCTGTTTATGTTTCATCCGTAGTCGGATGTTGATCTTGTATGATGGTGATGTATTCTTGTGGCATTCGTGCCTTATGTATGTATCCCTATGTATTATGTAATGTTGATGTAATGATATCCACCTTGCAAAAGCGTTTTCAAGATGCGCTTCTATCCTTGGTGGGACCATCGAGTTCCTTTAGGATAGGGTCGCATCTTAGGCGTGACAAGTCGGTATCAGAGCCTCGACCGACCCTAGGAGCCCCCCTTGATTGATCGTGTAGTTTGGCCGTTGTTGAGTCTAGAAAAAAAACTGGTTTTCGGAGTCTAGTTATATCCGAGAGTAGGAATTCTTTTTACTCCTCAGCCCCTTCATCGCTCTGGTGAGGAATCTTGACGTAGGTGTTTTAAATTACTCCTCTTCCCCTTCAAATTTTCTTTAGGATCACCCAGTTGGTTTTTCAGATCGTTGGTTCTCATCTCTTTTCATCCGGTGCATTTTCTCGTCAAGGCGATTCGACCCTCTTCATCTTTGCCAAATTCAATCCTCAGTTGTCTTATTTTCCCACCCGCCACCCTTCATCTTCTCGAACCGGAGTCCGTAATCGAGTATCCATCCTACTCGTATGCGAAGTCTTTGCCTTTCTTTCCTCAATGATTTCAACCGTGTTGTCTCTTCGCTTCCCCTCCCGAGTTGCCTTTGTTTTCCCACCCTCCCACCCTCTTCTTCCCGAGTCGACTCTCTCTCGACCATCAATTTCATTCGTGTGGAGCCTCTTCGCCTTCCCTCAATTATTTCAACCGTGAATTCTCGCCTCGTTCGTCATTCGTCATCTCTTTTTTTTTCTTCTCCGTGGATCCAATCCAAGTTTTTCGTTGTCGATCATATTCTTCTCTCGGCTCAAATATTTCCCTTTGCTCGTTCGCCTCTCGCCAGTTTATCATTCCGGAGTTCGGAAGACATCTCAGGAGATTCGCCTGTGTTCGAATTAATTCGAGGTTGTCACTTCATTCAAATATTTCAATTGTTCTGGTGCATCATCTTTCTAGTCAACATCCTTTTTCAACGGTGTTATCTCTTCAGTGGGCCCTAACACACAGGTCTTTCCCAGGATCTTACCTGACTCTTCTAATTTCCCCGGAGCTATTCCCAATTCTTTTCAAGTGTGACGTAAGAATGAATTTCATCAGTCACATGCCTTCTCCAAGATCTCGTTCAAATTCTTTTCATTGTTGGCTCAACCTCTTTGCTTTCCATTCTCCCGGAGTATCTCAGTAATTTTGGTGGTGTTTCTCGTCATCATTTGAAGATTGAAGAAGAGTTTTCCTTTAAATCTTGCCCGTTCTCCCGAAGATTCGTGGTTCTAGCTTCATGCTATCCTCTCGAATTATTCCGTTTGTCAGATATTCCTTTGCTTACCCATCCAGAGTATTTCAGAAGTTGTGTTCCTGTTTCTTTTCACCGGAGGCCATCATTCCAGTCATCGTTCTCTATTTATCCCGGTGCCTCGTTCAAGTGTTCTTTAATTAGCTCATGATCTCTTTGTTCTTTTGCATCTAAATCCCCTCTAGCATACTTGTTCTTATAATTCTTCCCGGTGATTCATTCTCTTTCATTAGTCATTTCCAAATTCTTACGGTGTTCGTTCAAGATTCTTTTCTTTGATGATCATATTAATCCATTCGTTCTTTTCAATCCTACGGTGGTTCATGAAGACCTTCTCAAGTTTATGCGTTATGTCACTTCTCAATTCTTTTCAAAAAGAATAAGTAGTATGCAAAATCCATTGCTTGTCATCAATTTAATTTGATGAAGGATAAGCATACAATAAATCTTATTCTTATTTCATCAAAGTGATTAATCTTTTCTTCGAGTTTGTTCTTGAGGAATAAATTCTAGTTTCAAGTGTTTTCATCCTTTCTTTTCCGGAGTTCAAATTTCCTCCGCCATTTCGGCCGAACCTCCATCTAAATCATCGCAAGGCTCATCTTATTGTTTCACCCTTCATTTTATCTCATCATCCTTTTTGTCACCAGAGTTCTTCATGGTGGTTCTTCATGATTTAATTCATTCTCTCAAGAGTTCATCAAGATTCTTGTTGGCGGAGTTCAAGTATCTTTTCTTCTCGCATCTTGAAGTGTAATTAATTCTCCATATTCTTTTGAAGTGGAGTTTTGCTTTTCTTCGTTCTTCTAAGCTATCCAATAATTTCCGTTTGTGGCCGGTTATCACCTTATGTTCTTGAGATGTTATCTATAAGACCACAACAAGTTATTCTTTCATTGTTGATTTTCTCAACAACTCCGTTCAACCTTTCTTTCTAAGTTCTTTTCATTCTATTTCAATTCTTTCCGGAGGTTTTGTGTCATGCCTTCATCAAGTATCGTTCCATCTTCTCAAGTTCATGTTCTTTTCCTTCCATCTTCAGCAGGAGTCCTGCCTAAATCCTTCCAGTCTTATTCGTTTTCTTATCTCGTTCTAACCGGAGTGGTTTCATAGTCTATCCGATTCCGCTGAGTTTTCAATTCTCGTCATTCTCGCTGCTTTCTCTTCTTCTCGTGTGCTCTCGATTCTTTGCTTCTTCTCTTGAGTTCTTGTTTCACCTCATCCCTTTTCCCTTCCGTCTCGGTCCTAAGATCTCGGGACGAGATCTCTTGTTAGTGGAGGAGTGTTGTAACGCCCCGGATTCGATGCGCCAGGTGTCCGCCAGATATTTGTCGTCATTGCCATGTCATTTGCTTGCGTGTTGCACTTTGCCATGTCATCATCTGCATTTCATATCATGTCGTCATGTGCATCGCTTTTGCATACGTGTTCATCTCTTGTATCCGAGCTTTTTCCCCGTTGTCCGTTTTGCGATCCGGCACTCCTATGTCTCTCGGCGACCCCTTTTGCCTCTTTTCGCGTGCGGGTGTTGAACGGTCTCGGAATGGACCGAGGTTTGCCAAGTGGCCTTGGTATAGCACCGGTAGACCGCCTGTCAAGTTTCGTGCCATTTGGAGGTCGTTTGATACTCCAACGGTTAACTGGGTAGCCGCAAAGCCTCTTTTGTGTGCAGCTCAACACCCCTTCCAAAGTGGCCCAAAACCCATCCTAACCCCTCCATCCTATCGGTCGTTCGATCACGATCGTGTGGGCGAAAACCGCTCCTCATTTGGACTCTCCTAGCTCCCTCTACCTATAAAAATGTGTTCATCCCGTCCAAATCCGGATGAACCCTAGGCTGTCCTTCCTCGCGCCCGGACATCGCTCTGTCCCTGCCGGACATGTCCGCCGGACACCTCACCTGAACCAATCGCGTCATGCCACGTCGCCCGCCGCCGCCGCCAACCACTCCCACGCCGCCACCTCACCCGCGCCAGCCTCTCTCTCTCCTCCCGCCGCCCGCCGCTTTGAAACCAGCGTGGGGCCCGCTGGCCGCCCATCGGGGTCTGGTCGGCCCGAGCTCCTCGCCGACGCCGGCCGGATCCCAGCGCCCGACGACCGGGCGCCGCCGCCGCTCCGCCTCCGCCCGTCGGCCGCGTCCCTCGCCTCCGCCGCCGTCCGGCTCCTCGGCGGCGGCCGGCGCCAGCGTGCCCGATCCGCGCCGCCTGAGCTCCATGTCGGGATCTCCGCCGCCCGCGTCTGCCTCCTCCGCCGCTGTCCCTTGCGGATCCGGCCAGATCCGCGAGGCCCGTCTCCTGACCTCTCCCGCAGCTCCGGCGCCCGTTCCCCCAACTCCGGCGAGGATCCGGTGAACCTCGGTTCGCGTGCCTGCAGGTTGACTTTCCCCCCTCCGAAACATTGACAAACTGGTTATGGCAAGATTTGCGAAATGGTTCAAGAACAATGTAAGCTTTTGAAGTGCACTATCAGTTTTTTTAATATTTTGAGTACATAAGATGATCAGCTTGTCTATTTTCTAACCATAGGTTAAGAAGATGCGGGAGGATGGGCAGGCAGTTGATGATGCCCTTTACTCACTAGCAATGGGTCCTGACACCCGGGTAAGACATTATGAATCTTGCGTTGTTGGAGATGTGCGCTACAACACCCTTGGACGAGACGAAGGCAGGAAGACACAAAACAGTGCCATCATGAGTATGGATACGTATGACAAAGAGACAACTGAAATGTATGCTAACATAACAGACATTGTTCACTTGCAGTATATCTCCAGTTTCGAGGATCATCGGTGTGTGATTCTGTTGTGCTGTCGTTAGTATAACCTATTTTCTAGGATCGCAAAACCCAGAGCTGATGATTATTTCAAATCCATCAATGTCAAGGTAGCGTACCAGACCAACGAGCCTTTTATTTTGGCAAATCAAGCAACACAGATATTTTTCTTGGAAGACACATTTGCATGTAGCGATGACTGGAGAGTATTGCAAAGGTTTGAGCAGAGGAATTCGTTTAATGAAGTTGCACAACAAGATGATGCTTACACTGCTTCACGATGTACAACATAACACAAATGTTCCTTATATCTTTGAGAACCATCACGTCAATGACACCGGCGAAAAGATTGCCTGTCGTGCTGTGGACATACAAGAGTTGATCAAGAAGAAGCCAACATTCGAGGACGTTGAGGACGAAGAAGAACATGACACCGTGGGGAATTACGACTCAAACTGATAAACATGGTGAAGATGTTAACATTGCTGCTGCGGATGATGATTACATTGCTTTTGTCGTATTTGCCTGTCAAAAGATGTTTTTTATCTACTATGTGAAATTGTGTTTGCTATGACAACTGAAACCTGATGAACATGTTGTTTAGTATTTTGCTATGAGAACATCACTTGTTATGTATGCTGATTTGTGTTTGGTGATTGTATGACAACTGAAACATGATGACATTGTTGTTTAGTTGTACGCATATTTGGCTATGAAACTTGAATTTGATGACACAGTTTGCTGTTGGACTGCAATTTGCTCGACGTCTTCGAATGAGAACAAAGCTGACCCGACAGGGCCTTTGCTATTTATTTATTTATTTGAGCAAAAGGGGATACCCCCTGATTTCGGTTAATAGAAATCATTAGATGTTCACAACACTATGCCCAGCCTGCTACACAGGTTTCATTCATTACTAGTTTCAGCAAAGTGCTCATGTCGTAGCTAATTGAATACATCACGAAAGTGCTACATACACTGCAAATAAAGAGACAATCATCCTACAGAGCACATCGATTTTTCCCATTACCTTCACAAGGTCTTTCATCTCCTCATTGCTGTCAAGGCCGTTCAGCAGCTGTTGCTTGGCAATGATCAGAGGAACTGCATCTTTAACCTTCTGCTCTACATCTTCCTCTTCTGCCGTTCCTTCAGCTACTTGTCCAACACCCCAATCTGCTGGTATTGGGATTCCTCGGCTAACCAAATAATCAGCGTAGTTGCATTCCCCCACATCAGCAACTTCGCAGAAATACAAATCACACGAATCTTCCCTTTTCTGCACGAATCAAATTGGAAGATCATCAACCAAATTATTAAAAAAATCAACAACTGAAAGCAGCAGAACAACACTTAAACATATTATTACCCCATGATTCGGGCATTTGTAGAAGACTCGGCCAGGGTTGCGGATTGTGGTTGAGACGCGACGGATGACTCTGCGTGATTTGCAGCAGTGGCACCACACCAACGGCAGCGGGTTGCGATGAGCAATCGGCTGCGGTGCGCGTGCCGGCGGGGGTGTGATGAGACCCACAGGCGATGGTACGGGTGGCGACTTGGCGCATATCTGGTTGTTGCCTGCTGAAGAGCAGGTGGACGAGCAGCCGGCGGACATGGTTGCTGCAGCCAGAGCTTATGATGCTAGGCAGAGTAAGTAGACATGAGGAGAAGCAAACGTTGGATATGTCAGTTTCATTACTTGCAGAGTAGCATAGCACCATATATAGTCATAGTCTAGGGTTGGATTCGAACCAGCTACATGAGCACGTCTTTCTTTTTTCTAAAACTCGGCAACGTCTCTTTACTGGTACACTAGCTTCTTCTGTACGCCTTCCCAAGTATTTGAATTTCTTTCCCTTTTTTTTGCAAGGAAGGAAGGAGGACAAAATTGAGAGTTCCTCGGACTCGAACCCAAGACCTCTCGGTTGAAAACCAAGGGTGCTAGTCACTTATGTGGCGAACGTTCCATGTGAGGAGGACGGCAGACGAACGAATTTTCCTCGCAGTTTTCTTCCTATATATAAAAAAGTATGCTACTTGGTGTCCGCTTAGTCAAAAAACGATTCTGCAAACCTTGACCGTTCGATTGACATTCAAAGTCTGTCGCGTTTGTTCAGTCTCTTCTTCCTCGAGCCGCCAAAGCCAAACCAGCATTGGCGGGACCGCCTGCTCCTGCCTCCCACGGCTGGCTGTGATCTTCCCCGGCTCCTGTTCATTCCTGTACGAGGCCTCACCATCGTCCTCCGCCTTGGTTCGCTCGCCGCAGCGCCGCCCTCCGGTGTTGTCAACATGTTAAACAACCGAGAGGAATAAAGAGATGACTCTACATGGTGAGGATGACAGTAGGGACCCAGCAGCGCGCGCAGTAATTTTGTTTTTTCGGGACGGAGAAGGGTATCAACTGGGTTGTGCAGGACCCGTGGCCCGTCTAGCCCAGGCTTTTATTTCATATGCTTAGCACATGACCAGCTCAGTTTGTTTTTTCCTTTATGAAAAATGGCTAGCCAGCTATTTTCTTTTTTGCAGAATAACCAACATAGGCCTACTTGCTTTTCTACGCCCTGCTGGGCCGGAAATCTTTCAAGACAAGGAGGGATGCATTTTGCCCAGGAAATGGGCTATAAGTAATAAGAAATGGGCTATAAGTAATAAGAAATGGGCTATAAGTAATAAGAAATGGGTTGTAAAATGAAAAAAATACAGCAAACAGGCAATTAGTTCCCAAATGATGTTTTCTTTCGGATTTTGATATTTTAAATTTCATTGTTTTTGTGCGGGTAAAATTTCATTGAATTTAAATTAAGGTATATTTAGATTTAAAATTAATTTGAATCTGAATAGAAATTTCGGGCTATATGCTGTTTGGGACAGATTTGGAGGCTGACTTGTGGGTCTACTAGGTTGACGTGTACTTTGGCTTTGTCAACTTAGTCCACAAACGATTCTAGCAGAAGTGACCGTTGGATGTTAATCCAACGGCCGTGCTGCTTCTTCAATATCTGATCTTCTTGCTCCAGCCGCCCAAACCAGCTCCGGTGGACTGCTCGCCCCGCCTCCGTGGCGGCTATCTTTGCCGCCAGACAGCCGCACCGCCCCACCCTACTTCATTGCTGACCAGGCCATTCCTCTATTCACCCACACCTCCTGTTATTTTCCGGCGATGGCAGCCGGACCAGTAAACCCTCATACTCCCCACCGTGTGGGCAACCATTGCGAGTCTTCCCCGGCTCCGTGTCGTTCCCTTCCTAGGCCTCGCCGTCGTCCACCGCCATGGTGCTCTCGGCGCGGCCTGGTCAACGTGGTCAACGAACGACATCCATCGGTCGTGGACTGTACGCGCAAAATAATGATTCCTCCACCTGACAGCGGGGACCCATCAGAAGGGCCTTTGTATTTCGCGAAAAAAACATTCCCCCCGCTGACATGTCGGACCCACCAGCTACATCTTTGCACGCAAGGAAGTGCCTCCTTACTACGCACAAAAAAAATGAATACCCACCCTGCTAGATGGGACCCACCATAGTGGGAGGATGACTTAATGGGCCAACTAAGTTGGCCAGGGGCGGAGGGCTTTGTCAACTTAGTCAATATGAATGATTCTAGCTCGAGTGACCGTGACGATGTCCATCCAACGGCCATAGTGCTTCTTCAACCTCTGGTCTTCTTGCTCCGACCACCCAAAGCAGCGCCCGGTCGTGCTGCTCCTCGCCTCTCGTGGGTCGGCTGTGATGCCGCTGGAGGCCTCACCTCCCCTACTACTCCCACCGCTGGCCCAGGGTATCCCTCTACTCACCCATACCCCCTGTTATTCTACAATGACGGCAGCCTCACGCCAGCCTCGAACCAATGAACCGTCAGATTACTCCCTCCGCGGGCTACCACTGCTGTGTCTTCCCCGGCTGTGCGTCGTCCCCTTCCTAGGCCTCGCCGTCGTCCAGACCACCGCCCTGTTGCTCTCGGCGCGGCGTGGTCAACATGGTCAACGACCGACTTCCATCGGAAGAGTACTCTACGTGGAGAGGCTGACAGCTGGGTCCAGGCGGCCGCAAGGAAGTGCCTCCTTATTACATGCAAAATAATTATTCCTCCACCTGACAGCAGGGACCCACCGGACGGGCCACCTTATTTCGCGAAAAAAACGTTTCCCCCCTGACTGTTGGGACCCACCGGACGGGCCAGCGTATTTCGTGAAAAAAACGTTCCCCGCGCTGTCAGCTCGGACCCACCGGAAGTGCCTCCTTATTACGCACAAAAAAATGAATACTCCCCTTGCTAGCTGGGACCCACCATGGTGGGAGGCTGACTTGTGGGCCTACTAAGTTGACTGGGACGGGGGCCTTTGTCAACTTTAGTCAATATGAACGATTCTAGCTCCAGTGACCGTACGATGTCCATCCAACGGCCGTAGTGCTTCTTCAACCTCTGGTCTTCTTGCTCCAGCTGCCCAAAGCAGTGCCCGGTCGTCTGCATGCTCTCCGCCTCCTGTGGCCGCTGTCTTTGCCATGGAGGCCTCATTGTGTGGGGACCCGGACTCATAAGTCGAGATCACCAAATGCACGTGTACAGTGATCCCAGAGATCAATGCTCACTGAACACACAGAAGCTGAATAACGAGAGTCTTACATCCATACATACCATTTTACACAAGTAGGACCATCATGGTCAAGTCTTTGAGTGAATCATCGCAGCGCAATTCTTCAATAACAACTTGGACCCATGCCATCTGCCTTAACCCTACAGGCATTCTGACTGGGAAGCGTCCTAGCTCGCATGTTCGTCACCAAGGTACTCTTCATTATATCATGTTCTTTCATGCCTGGCCAATAAAATAACCAGTGGCAAGCCAATGAGTACTTTGAATGTACTCGCAAGCAACCCATGTTTTGGTTCAAGATACAAGAATGCATGATATAGGTAATTTTTTGCAGAAAGCTAGTTTTGAGTGCAATGACATGTTCAACAACTTGTAAGACATGCATCAGGAGAACTCAAGTAACCATGAGGACAGGTTACCGATATCAACATAAATAGAGTGGGCATCAACCCAACTCAATCATGTCAAGTCCTTTGACTTGACCCAAGTAGATCTTCCCACTTATCCAAACACACACACTGCTTTGTAAACATGTGGACGTAGCCCAAGAGCGGTTACCCAACTGTCCTTGACCGTGGACACGGCTATTCGAATAGTTTTACTCTCTGCAGAGGTTGCACACTTTACCCACAAGATCCGGGGAACTTCCGTGTCAGCCACGAACCGCGGTACCTCAAGTACCCGGGGTAAGCACCCGATCACTATCTTTCCCTAGACGACACTAACATAGAGTCCACTCGATTGGTGTTAACCCCCGTGCCCAACATTTCACATCTTAAAATTGTGGAGCATCGCTCCCATATTCATCACATACCACTGGCACGGGGTACCAACGGTGTGTCCGGTGCCCCATAAAAATGTTCTTGGCCGCCCTACCTGGCACGACCCCGTCCCGAGAGAGAGCACCAACTCTCACCGTCACTAGTAATGTCGGCTCAGAAGCTAATATCGGCCTAGGTAATCAATAATGCCCTTTCCCATATAAGGGTAGAGTGGTTGCGCATGGAAGGTTGGCATCACGGTCGCAACTTAAACCAATCCGTTTTGAAAACAACACACACACTTGCCTCGGTACACCACTTCGTCATCAAGTGGCTACCCAACTCATCATCTCCCCCCGGGCATAAGTGGCACCCGATGGGGTTTTCGAAAATTCTTTTGAAAATACTTTGTCTCCATCACCATGCATATTCCCGTCCCTTTCTGCGTAGCACTATTTAACATCCTATCTACCCCCACCGGCATAACCCTCATAAGAAGGTAGGGTCATGCACAATGCAAGTATCAACGAGGAAGTACGGTGGCAAACCATCAAAGTGGTTACCACCTCATCATGATTCCAAGGTAACAACAATATGGTGCTATATGACATGCATAAAAAGGGTTTCATAGACATGGTCAAAGGGTTGCTTGCCTGTTTTAACAAAGTCTTCGAGGTCTTAAAATATCACTGGTCCAGCTCCGAGCATTTCGTCTACTTCGTCAACTATCGTCGAAAACAACCATAATAAGCAACATGACAAGGCAAAAATAAAAGTGCTCTAAAAATGTGACTTGGACTTTTCTAGCATACCTTTGGTCATATGAGGAATGACCAAGGTGACTTCATTGGAAGCGGATCAATGGATATTTCTAAACATTTCGATATGATGGAATCAAGGGGTTCATGGATTTGCAAGAAGTGTACAGAAGAACTACTTGAAAAATGATCAAAGGCATCCATTAAACAAGGAATAATTTTAGAAGCATCTAGGAGTTGGTTTCACTGGATTTGGAGTTCAAATGAATTTCCTATGAATTTGCAAAGTTGGCTAATATGAAGAAATGGCTCATTATTTTGTGTGGCACATAAAGTATTATAAAAAATGTTTAAAAACTAAGTTATGAACTTAGAAGTATCAAGGATTTTGAATCATGGCATTTGGATCAATTTTGAGCTCTCTGTGATTTTCTAAAGTTTGTCATGAATTAAGAAAATTGGAATTTACTAAATAAGTGTGAAGGAAAGTTCTCTAGAAAAATGTGCAAGCTCCTCTAAGAGGTAGAGAATGATTTATAGAGTCACTAGAAATTTGAATCATCAAATTTGGAGGTAATATGAATATTTGGGATATTTTACAAGTTTCTGGAAAAAAAAGACAAAGGAAGTGGGGGTTATACCTATACCACGCACCGGGCGCAACATAGAACCGCAGCGCACTGGGCCGGCCCAGCTGCACGGCCACGCGGCTAAGGAGGGCTACGCCGATGGCGTATTAGGGGAGTACGCTTCACTGCGGGGAAGGCGGTTCCCGCGGATCCCGCCTCCACTTAACCCGAGTGGGTTCCGGCTGGACACGTCGGCAGAGGCTGACTGGTGGGGTCGCCGGTCCACCTGTCGGCCTTCTTCTTCCTCGCGTGGCCTCCCGTGCCGCAGGACCAGAGGGGGCGAGGCCGAGCTCGTCCCCGGCGACCAGGAGCGCCTGCAGGTGCTGGTGCCTGGCGACCGGGCGAAGCTCGGGATCAAGGCCACCCTCTCCTCACAGCACTTCCAACGGAGGACGAAGGCGAGTGGGGCCACGGCCACGGGGGACGGTGCTCGGGCGAGACTCGGGCAGGGCAGGGCAAGCACAGGTAGGAGGTGTGGGTCGGTCTGGGAGGTGTATGGGAGAGAGAGAGAGAGAGCGAGGGGCGTCCAAAGAGGGGCTCGATGAGGCTCTATATGGCAAAGCCATGGTGCACCGCGAGCCGCGCTCGTGGGTGCCCGCGGAATCGGTCCTGGGGACCATTGGGAGGAGCCAGCCTGGGTCAGTGGCGCTCGTGGAGTCCGTCCAGGAGCGTGGGAGGTGAGAGGGGGAGCGGGGCGAGGTCAGAGGCGGGCCAGCCGCGTGGCCAGGGAGTGGCCGAGTCGGGCGGTGCTCGGGCAAGGAAGTGCTTGACAGTCGGGACCCACCTGGTCGAAGCGTATGTAGCGTTGTCCTTCTGGTCGCAAACGTGTACGTACATATATACTGGTGGATGTAGAGGCATGCACGTGTCGTAATAGAGGCGCGCACATAGCATGTACACGTACGTACAGCGGCCAGGGTGCAAGAAAGAAAATATGGCCACGTATGTGTACATACGGGCGGGGTCTCGAAGGCCTACTCGCGCATACGTACGGCGAGGGCTCGTGTACATGGCTGGGTCAGAATGGAGAAACAGCTTCGTCGTCGTGTTCATGGGGAGGCAACGGAATGCGTCGTGTTCATCGGGAGGCAACGAAATGTGTCGTGTTCATCGGGAGGCAACGGAATGCGTCGTGTTCATCGGAAGGCAACGGAACGCGTGGGAGCCAACCGGCTTGCACGGAATAGGCGATGGAAACGAGGCATGTCGTACCGCACAACGGAGGAAACTCACCTCCTACGTTCGGAACAGGGTCCTGTTGATCGGGAGGGGTGTGGCATACCGCAAAATGGAGGAAACGGACCTCCTACGGTCGAAACGGGGGTCATGTTGATCGGGAGGGGTGTGGCGTACCGCAAAACGAAGGAAACGGACCTCCTACGGTCGAAACGGGGGTCCTGTTGATCGAGAGGGGTGTGGCGTACCACAAAACGAACGAAACGGACCTCCTACGGTCGAAACGGGGGTCCTGTTCATTGGGAGGGGTGTGGTGTACCGCAAAATAGGACTCCACGGGATACTGTTCATCTCCACCGTCGACCTCCTCCAGCCTCCACGGGCTACCGTCGACCTCCAGCCTCCACGGGCTCCTGTTCATACAGCCTCCACCGCGCGCTACTCCACCGGCTACTATTCAACCACCCCTCCACGGGCACCCCTCCACCGTCTACTGTTCATCCAGCCCTCCACACCACGAGGTCCTGTTCAACCACCCCTCCACGGCCACCCTCCACCATCTGCTGTTCATCCAGCCCTCCACACCACGGGGTCCTGTTCATCCAGAGGCAACGCCACCGCACTTGTTCATCCACCCCCCTCATAGCGCTCACTTTGTTCATCCGTCGATCGGCTTGATTAGCAGCAGAGCGAAGAATCGCTGCATCGAGTTGATTAACAGCCATCGATCGATCGCCGGGTTCATAACGTAGCCTGCAGTGGCAATCGCTCGGGTTCGATTAGAGCCCAACGCCTCCCTCGGGTTCAGTTAGAGCCAACGCCTCGCACGTGTACAAGAGAAACGCGCATCGCTCGGCCCCCGATCTCCCACCGTAACCGGGAACTCCCCGAAATTTTCCTCCCCCTTACTTCTACCATGGTTTTTTCCGTCATGGACGGCCCAAAGAATGCCATGCAGCTACGTCTCCGGCCCGCCTAGGACGAAAAGCCCATTTTTTGTCAAGATTTTTTGTCATGGACGGCCCAAAGTGCTGACATCTATGATGATACCGGGTTTTGTCACAATCATCATCATAGAAGTGTCATATGTATGACAGAATTTTTTTTCGTTCGGTCAAAAATGTCACGGATGTGTCTTTTTTTTGTAGTGATTGTAGCCATGGTGAGTCACTGCCATGAACTTGGCCAGGGCTGGGTACCCGAGGATGGCATTGTATGGCAGGCGAATGTGGGCGACGTCGAAGTCAATGAGCTCTGTGCGGTAGTTGTTGTGCTGCCCAAAGGTGACTGGAAGGCGAACCTGCCCTATCGGAACAGTGGAACCATCAGTGTCTCCTGATAAAGGCTTGGTCGGCTGAAGCTGATCATATGGCACTTGGAGATTGTTGAATGTCTCGACGGACAGGACGTTGAGTCCTGCTTCGCCGTCGATGACGGTCCTGGTGACTTGCACATTGCTGATGACTGGGGAACAAAGCATCGGGAGGACTCTAGTCGTTGCCGCCCACTTGAGTTGATCCGCTGAGCTGAACGTGATAGCGCACGCTGACCACCTGAGAGGGCATGTGGCCTCAAGCTTGGGGAGGACTACATTCACCTCGCGAGCAAACTGCTTGAAGATGCACTGTGAGGCTGGGGCGTGGGCGCCGCCCAGGATTCAAGCGATTGCGCGAGGCTCCTGGAAGCCCCCAGCCCCCTCGTCCTGATGATAGTCTTCATTCCTCCTCGGTAATGAGGCCTGCGTTGCCTTGAGGGCGGTCCTCACGAGGCTGATCTCTCCAACCTCCCTCATGAGGCTGGTCCTGCCAACGGTCCTCGCGAGGTCGGTCACGCCACCCTTGGCAAGGGTCACGGTCTTCCCATCGTCCTCCACCTCTTCCTCCTCCTCGGTAGTAACCCCGATTGTTGCGGTCGGGGCATCGGACGATACACCCATCTCGCACGGCCCTGAGCTCTTGACATTCATTGGTGTTGTGGGTGTGGAGGTCGTGGTACACGCAGTACCGGCTGCCCTTGGATGAATCAGGCTGATCCCTGCCTTGCTTGGTGTCTGGCTCCGCTGCGAGCACAGCAGCCCCCTTGCGCTTCACGTCCTTGACCTTGGGCTTCTTCTCTTCTGGATCGGCAGCCGGCAGCTCGAGGAGGGAGAGGCGCCCTTCCTCAGCCCTGGCGCACTTGGTCGCCAAGTTGAACAGGTCCAGGGATGTGCACAGGTCTTCATAGATTGCTAGCTCCTCTTTCATCTTGATGTCACGCACGCCATCGGAGAAGGCTGAGATGATGGCTTCCTCAGTCACCCTGGGGATCTTGAGGCGAGCGTTGTTGAAACGCTGGATGTACTTCTGTAGGGTCTCTCCTGGCTGTTGCTTGATGCGGTGCAGTTCACTCATGGCCAGGGGCCGGTCGCGAGTGCCTTGGAAGTTGGCGATGAAGCAAGTGCGCATCTCGTCCCAGGAGGAGATCGTGCCAGGAGCCAGGTTCGGCCACTGTCCTTGAGCGCCATGGGAAACCAATTCGCCATGACCTTTTTGTCCCCGTTGGCGGCTTCGATGCCCAGCTCGTAGAGCTGCAGGAACTCTGCGTGGTCTGCAGTGCCGTCGTAGCGAGGGGGCAGGTCAGGCTTGAACTTGCCCGGCCATGCGACACTGCGTAGCTCGGGGGTGAAGGCGCGGCAGCCTGCAGTGGCCACCGGAGCTCTCCGCTGATGCGGGGCTTGCTCCTGGGGAATGCCGCGCACCGCTGCCTGGAGCAGCGCGGGGTCTTGACGTGGCGGTGCAGGGATGCGATCATGGCGCACCGGTGCTGGGAGCACGCGGGTACCTTCTTGGGGGCGAGGGATTTCTTGGCAGCTCCTTTCTTGTCGCGTGGGCGCCGGATGTGGAGGGTCTCGTCCTGGGGCCGCGCGCCTTGGAGCCAAGGTGCCTTCCTGGGGAGGAGGTGGCGGAGGCACCTCTTGATCTACGCCTCCCGCGCAGGATGGAGGGCGAGGCAGCGAGAGAGAGGGCATGGGAGAGCCCCCTGCGGTGCTGACGAGCTCGGTGATGCGGGCGAGCCAGTCCTTGTAGAGGTCGTCGACCGGACGGTAGTGCAGGCGCTCACGCCCTAGGAGCAGCGCAGCGTGCGCGTCCGTGGGGGCGCGACGGGTGTGGGACGACGAACCGGCTGGGGTCAGCGACGAGGTGGCGGTGCGGCCTTCCCGCCGCACCGAAGGATGCAGGGACGAGGCCTGCTGCTCGTTACCCACCGAGCCGGTGGCGGCGTTGGCGGCTGGCGACAGGGAACGATGGGGGCGTCCGCCGACGGACGCCGTCTGGGCGACGCGGGTGGCGAGAGCAGCCCGACGCTCGGCGCGAGCCCGGCGAGCGTCAGCCATGGACACGACGGAAGATCGACGTGAAACGACAGAAGAAAGATTCCGGCGCCCCCCTACCTGGCGCGCCAAATGTCGGATTTCGGTTTCCGGCAGACCCTTGAGGTTCGAACTCTGGGGTGCGCACGGAGATCTTTCCCCTACTAGCTCACGTCTCGAAGGCTCGCAAGGAATCTAAGCTAGAAATAAGAACACACAAGGGACACGAGGTTTATACTGGTTCAGGCCACCATTGTGGTGTAATAACCTACTCCAGTGTGTGGTGTTGATTGCCTCAGGGGCTGATGATGAACAATACAAAGGGGAACAGCCTCACGAGGGGCTGTTCTTGAGCTGGTGCGATGAACTACTTGGGTGAGTTCAATCGCTTCTCTCTCTCTCTCTTTCTGATTGATCCGTCCCCTTTGCCCTGTGGTGGCTAGCTCTATTTATAGAGGGAGGCCATGGGCCTCTTCCCAAATAATGAGCGGGAAGGGCGCCAACAATTGGCCATTTTGAGGGGGAACATCTATTACACTTATCCTGACTAAAGTTGGTCTTCGACTGCCAAAGACTCTGGCGGTGACGCCGTCCTGGGCTCCATGATGACCTCCATCCTGTCGTTCTGCTGGTCTTGGTCTTGTTGCACCGAAATGGTAACCTTTGCTTGATGCCTTGGCCTGTGCTTGCCCCCTTTGCACCAAAGGGGAAACAAGGACACTACGCAGGCCGGCGCCCGCCTGGCGCCCGCATGGTCTCGATCGTCTCGCCCTTAACTTGATCTCTCCGCCTCCTCGCGAGCCTGCCTAATGAGGCTGCTCCTGAGGAAGCTTTCTGCCATCTGCCCCGCGAGGCTTGGCCCCTCGCGAGGGTCTTGAGCTTGAGCTGATGAAGCTAGGCTGCACTAGGCCCCCACTTGAGCCACGCCGCAGGCCGCAGGCAGGCAAGTCAGGGGACCCCCGTTCCCTGAATGCCGACAGCCGCTACTGCCGAAGCCGTCAAGGGTCGAGCGGAGGCCTTGCTGTCAAAGTTCTGCGCCTTCAACACCGCGCCCAAGCGAGGCGCTGCCGGCTCCGCAGCTCCAAAGGGTGGGGCTGACAAGCGCGACTCCACCACGAGCGGTGGCGCGGCCCAGGGGTGATCTTCTCGCAGCCTTTTTCCTGCTTTTACTCTTGCAACATGCACCATGCCTCGTGGAGGCGTTTAAATTTGTGTCTAGTATTGTGAGAACAATATATGGTCTATAATATTTGCTTCTGGATTTGCTAGATTATGTGTTTTCCTTCCTATTTGCTTGTGTTCTACGTCGGCAGGGCCCGGCCATGCGCGTACCTCAGCCGCCGTTAGCCCCGACCGGATCGCCAGGACGGGACTAAGGAGTGAGGGTCTACGTGACAAGTTAGGCTCCTGAGTCGCGATGCTCAAGAGTCCCCCTTGACGCGCAAACAACAAATAGGGAGGGGTGGAAGAGAGGATTTGTCGTTCTACGTCGGAAGGCCCCGGCCCCGCGCATACCTCAACCGCCGTTAGCCTTTCGGAACTAAGGGGTGAGGGGCTACGTGACCAGTTAGGCTCCTGAGTCACGATGCTCAGGAGTCCCCCTTGATGCTCAAACGGGTCTTCATACCTTGGCTCCGCTCGGGGAGGGGCGTGCGACGACCAGGTCCAAGGGACCTGGCTGGGTGGCGTGTGCTCGGGCGTGGCCCGGGCACAGCCCCGGTGCCTAGCCCCCTCGCGCGGCACTCCCGAGGGGAGGCTTTACGACGAGGCCAGACACTGAGCTCTGGGCTCCCTGAGGTTGATACAGCCGTGGGCTGCCCTCAGTTGTTTATCACCAGCGTGGATCATAGCGCTTCTGTATGTGTACGGGCATAGCCGCTCCTCGACAGTGTCGTCAGCCAGCGCGGAGCATGGTGCTTCCACGGGTACGTGGGAGGGGGGCTCCCCTCCGGGATGAGCCCCCGGGGCGTGTACAGTCCCGCCCTGACACGTGGCCAGCACGGTAGGGCTATGGGAGGTGTATCTGGGCACCCGTGAGCCAGCGCGGGACTCACAGGGCCCTACCTCGAGGCGGGTTGCGCCTAGCTCTGGGCCTTTGTCGGTGGTACGTTCCTGCAAGGTGGTTAAAATGCAAATGCTCTAAGTCCTCAGGTCCCAGCCCTCGAGCGATCTCACCCGCCGCTAGTATGCCAGGTCGCGATGCTGTGAACAAGGCCAGGGGTGAGGGCTGGAGAGCTAGTAAGAGCTTCTGAGTCGCGATGCTCAGGTGCCCCCCTTTTAACGTGCAAGCGCTTCGCATGAGAGAGGAGAGGCCCGTGGTAGGCTACGAACGATAATCCTAAGCAGGTTAAGCATGAAGAAGCAAATCACTTGGATAGATGCAGAGAAAGGCACACGCCGCTGGGTCAGGCCCAAGCGACTTTGGGATGATGCAGCCCGAGGGGCGCCCCCAACAAGGTAAGCTAAAGACAAAAGCAAAACTGATACATGCCGCGGGGACAGACCCATGCGACTTGGGAATGATGTAGCCCTGAGGGAGCTCCCAGCTGAAACGAAACTTGAAAGAAGTCACCTGATACCATTGCAGAGCGAGTGTCGGAGCAGCTGACGGTGCATGATGAAGAAGCCAATCCTCACGAGCCCCAGGAGCTCCGAGCCTCGGGAGGCTCACGAGGTCCGTGTGGCTCGGCAAGGTCCATCTCCATTTCCTCCTGGAGCGAATGATGCTTGGTCACCTGAGCTTCCAGAATGCTTCTCATCAGGCGCTGGTGAGCAGCAGCTGCGTTCTATAGGCCGAAGGGCATGCGAACGTAGCTGTGCGGTGGACCCTCGCAACGCCCCACGCGCGATGGCCAGAAGCACTCCTGAGATGTGACTCGATTGAGCCCTGGGTAGTCCATGCAGATGTGCAGCCCATCATCCTCGCCTAGATGGGGAGCTACACTGGGCAGGCGGCGGCTGCCGCGCATGACCCTTGCTTCCGACAACTCTTGAGCGACCTTGGTGATTAACTCCTGAGGGTTGGGCCCTCCTTGCCTTACGCCTTCCTGAGGCAAACGTGTCATGAAGCACGCCTCCAAGTGGTGCCCGAGCGCCTCCCTCGTGATCTTGGCAAAGTCAGTGGCTCCCCAAGAGAGAGCCCCCGAGCCTTGCCCGAGGAGGGCGTCGGGCACGCCTCCCTATGCTATGGAGGGTGGCGCCCCTTGGATGGGCGCGTTGCCGGATGTGGCGCCTCCGGAGGTTCCTGCCTCCTGAGGCCTTGAGCCAGGTGACGTCTTCTTCTTCTTGGGGGTTGCTTCAGGAAGGTTTCCACTCTTGCTGTCTGGGTCCTCGATTGACGCGGCTTGAAAGGCGTGCTCGAGCAAGCACACCACATCATTCTCTTCATAGAGGACCGTGATGACCCCGCCACTTCCTGGCATCTGGAGGACGTTGTAGCCATGGTGAGTCACTGCCATGAACTTGGCCAGGGCAGGATACCCGAGGATTGCATTGTATGGCAGGCGAATGTGGGCGACATCGAAGTCAATGAGCTCGGTACGGTAGTTCTTGCGTTGTCCAAAGGTGACAGGGAGGCGGACCTGCCCTATCGGGACAGTGGAACCATCAGTGACTCCTGAGAAAGGCTTAGTTGGTTGAAGCTGATCATATGGCACTTGAAGATTGTTGAACGTCTCGACGGACAGGATGTTGTGCCCTGCTCCTCCATCGATGAGGGTCCTGGTAACTTGCACATTGCTGATGACTAGGGAGCAGAGCATCGGGAGGACACTGGCCGTTGCCGCGCACTTGAGCTGATCCACTGAGCTGAACGTGATGGCGCACGCAGACCACCTGAGAGGGCGCGTGGCCTCAAGCTTGGGAAAGATTGCATTCACCTCGCGAGCAAACTTCTTGAAGATGCGCTGAGAGGCTGGGGCTTGAGCGCCGCCGAAGATGCAAGCGATTGCACGTGGCTCCTGGAAGCCCCCCAGCCCCCTCGTCCTGATGATGGTCTTCATTCCTTCTTGGTGGTGGTGGTAGAGGAGGAAGTCCTGCATTGCCTTGCGGGCGATCCTCACTAGGTTGATCCTTCCATGGTCCTGCCAGCGGTCCTCGCGAGTCCGGTCACGCCACCCTTGGCGATGGCCACGGTCGTCCCATCGTCCTCCATCTCCTGCTCCGCCTCGGCCGTAGCCCCGATCGTTGTGCTCGGGGCATCGACCAACACGGCCTTCTTGCACGGCCCTGAGCTCTTGGCATTCGTTGGTGTTGTGGGTATGGTGATCGTGGTACACACAGTACTGGCTGCCCTTGGACGACTCCGGCTGGTCCCTGTCACGCTTCATGTCCGGCTCCGCTGCGAGCACAGCTGCTCCCTTGCCTTGGGTTTCTTCTCTTCTGGGCCTGCTGCTGGGAGCTCGAGAAGGGAGAGGCATCCCTCCTCAGCCCTTGCGCACTTGGTCGCCAGGTTGAACAGCTCCAGAGACGTACACAGATCTTCGTGGATCGCCAGCTCTTCCTTCATCTTAACATCGCGGACGCCATCAGAGAACGCCGAGATGATTGCCTCCTCTGTCACCCTGGGAATCTTGAGGCGAGCGCTCTCGAAGCGCTGGATGTACTTCGGCAAGGTTTCTCTGGGTTGCTGCTTGATGTGGCGCGGGTCACCCACGGCCGGCGGACGGTCGCGAGTGCCCTAGAAGTTGGCGATGAAGCGAGTGCGCATCTCGTCCCAGGAGGAGATCGTGCCAGGAGGCAGGTTCAGGAGCCAGGTGCTGGCGCCGTCCTTGAGTGCCATGGGAAACCAGTTCGCCATGACATTTTCATCCCCGTTGGTGGCTTTGATGCCCAGGTCGTAGAGCTGTAGGAACTCCGCGGGGTCGGTACTGCCATTGTAGCGAGGAGGCAGGTCAGGTTTGAACTTGCCTGGCCAGGCAACACTGTGTTGCTCCGTGGTGAAGGCACGGCAGCCCGCGGTGGCCACCGGAGCTCTCTGCTGATGCGGGGCTTGCTCCTGGGGGTTCCCGCGCACCGCTGCCTCGAGCAGCGCTGGGTCTTGATGTGCTGCCGCAGGGATGCGGTCGTCGCGCACCAGTGCCGGGAGCACACGAGCACCTTCTTGGGGACGAGGGATTTCTTGGCAGCTCCTTTCTTGTCGTGCGGCACTGGACGCGGTGGATCTCGTCCTAGGGCCGCATGCCTTGGAGCCAGGGCGCCTTCTTGGGGAGGAGGTGGCGGAGGCACCTCCTGATCTGCGCCTCCTGCACAGGACGGAGGGCGAGGCAGCGAGAGGTACGGTGTAGGGGAGCCCCCTGCGGCACTGATGATCTCGGTTATGCGATCGAGCCACTCCTCATAGAGGTCGTCGACGGGACGGTAGTCCAGGAGCTCACATGCCAGGAGCAACGCGGCGTGCGCGTCCGTGGGGGCGCGACGGGCGTGGGACGACGAACCAGCTGGAGTCAGCGACGGGGTGGCGGTGCGGCCTTCCCGCCGCACCGAAGGATGCAGCGACGATGCCTGCTGCTCGTTCACCGCCGGGCCGGTGGCGGTGTTGGCGGCAGGTGACGGGGAACAACGGGGACACCCACCGACGGGAGCCGTCTGGGCGACGCGGGCGGCGAGAGCTGCCCGACGCTCGGCTCGAGCCCGGCGAGCATCTGCCATGGACACGACGGAAGATCGACGCGAAATAGCGGAATAAAGATTCCGGCACACCCCTACCTGGCGCGCCTGTCACATCCTAGTTAGACCATGCATTAGTGTGTGCATCATGTTTAAATTTCATTTGAATTTGAAATGGGGAAGACAGAAACCCCAGAACCCCTTTTAATCCAACTAGGGTTTACTAAAATTATTTTCAATGAACCTGAAATGCCCTTCAAAAATGCTCATCACCTTTGCTTTGGTTCAGATCCTCTGCCAAAAGTGGTGCACAATTTTCTAGGTCATCCTAAGGTCTTTGAATTAAATCTTAAGTATTTGAGTTTGGGCATTTTAAATTATATAAATATTTCAAATGCCCAAATATTCCCAAACAGAAAAGTTTCATGTTGGAAATATTCCAACTATGGACCTGGTCCAGTTTGGTGAATTTTGAAGCTGTTTAAGTATTTTTAAAAAACTCCACAAAGTTGCAGAAAATTAGAAAAAGGAAAACAGAATTAGGAATACTTACCTGGCGCCTACTAACTGCCCTCCTGCTGGCCAGCCCAACTTGGCCAAAGAAAGCTTGGCTCGGCCAGGCAGGCAGGCAGGTGCTCGGCGGCGAGCACCGCATGGGTGCCACGCACCTGGCCGCCGCCTCGCCGCTCCCCTCACCGAGCCGCGACGTGGATCGCTCCCCCTCTCTCCCCCGAACCCCTCGGACACCTCCTCTCCTCCCCGGCTCCTCTCCCTCGCGCTCCCCCGCCATGGCCGACGCCACCAGCCACGCCCGTCGCCAGAGACCAGCGCTCCCGCCGCCCGTGCTTCGTCTCGCCGTGTCTAGGAGCTCCGCCGCCCTCAACCTCGTCGAGCTAGCCGAGCCCCGCGTGCTCGAGTAGCCCGAGGCCAATGCCCGACCCCGCCCGATTCCGCCATCGCCGGAGATCCCCTTCAACGCCGCCGTCGCACCAGTCCGTCCCCGGCCATGCCGGTTGCCTCCACGAGTGCCCTGTGAGCCTAGCTACCCCCCCCCCTTTTCCTTCCTCTCTCGCTCTCGAGCTTTGTAGCGACCGCACGAGGATCACCCGCACCCACCGCCGCGGAGCTCGTCGCCGACGTGCTCCCGGTCATCCTCCGGCCACCTTTCGGTGTCTAACGCACTCACTGCACTATGCAGCACCTAACCACCTACCCCACGCACCTCACCGAGCACCCTAGCCCCGAGTTCGCCTTCGGCCGAACTCCGGCGGCCGCCTAGGTCATCGCCGGCGCCGATTCCGGCCACCCCGACCCCAACTGACTCCACCAAGAGCTGCGGGTTGTTCCCAGCTGCCCATAGCCACCCTCCGCAACTCGTTTGGTTGCCAAAACGGCCAAATCCACTTCCACCGCCGCGTCCAGCTCGCTGGCGGCTAAACGCCGGTGCAGCCGACATTGACCCTGACCACGGGTGGGCCCTGGTTGACTCTCCTGGGTCAATGACAGGTGGGGCCCAGCCCTGTTAATTATTCAGGTTTAGTTTTAATTAATTTTTAGTTAAAATTACCCTGACACCCTTGACCCACAGTCAGGTTTGACCTGGACGTCCCCGTTGACTATGACATCACCCTAACGCATTGCTGATGCAGTAAATGAATTACTGGATTTATTCTATTACAGGAAATTCCAAAATATAGTTCAAACTTCAAAAATTCATAACTATTAATCCGTAACTCCAAATGCAAAGATATATATATGAAAATTGATCAGAAAAATCCATTCTATCCATTGGTACAGGTTTCATGCATGATAAAACAAGTTAACCTTGCTGTTTAAGAAGAAGAAGATATTACACCTTTAGGGCTATTTTAAATGAGCTAGCATTTGAATCTTTGATTCAAATGAGTTCATCCCTTTTTGTTTCAGCTTGCATTAGGCCAACACACATCCACATTGCCATGTCATAGCATGCATCATATTGTTGCATATCGCCATGTGTGTTTATTTGGTATGTCTTCGTGATAGGTTACGCCTCAGGATAATCCGAATATCCGTCTGAAGGGCAGTATCCTACCACCACTCCATCAGGCAAGCAACCCATTGATCATTCTGATACAAACCCATGTTCTCGCTTCTGCTCTTGTTTACTGCATTAAGACAACGCGATTCAAACTGTTGTGTGCTGCGATAGTTGAACCCACTTCCTTTGCATGACCTGTCATTGCCACAGTAACTGGATGAAACCCACTAGTATGTGTAGGAGTTGATTGAGCCATGTTTATGATTCCTACCATGCTATGCTTGCTATGCCTAGAGTTGTGTCAGGTCTGGCTCATCGGGATGATGAACTAGAGTGGAAGGTTGTGTCGGGTTCGAGAGTGAAAGTGTTGAACATGTTTTGGTAAAGGTATCGATGAGAGGCCATGTAGGAGTACATGGTGGGTTGTTTCATTGGAACCGTCCCTAGGACTGAGATCTGTGTGTGTGATTTAAGACTTAGCTACTACCATGCATTGGGATCCTTAATTGACCCTCTCGACTTATTAACCACTCTTGTCCTCTGTCCGGGAGTTGCAAGTAGTTTCTGGTGTTTGTAGTATGCTGGGGGCCGCACGCAACGCTGACCTTAGGGGTGGGTTGTGTTGCGGTAGGCACGTGGCACGGTGTACCGATTCGCCCGTTTGGTGTCTCGGAACCCTGCTCACATCGTTCGGGGCCGTTAGTGGAAACCTCGGCCGGACTCCCTGCGGATGGAACCCGAATAGGCGATAAACCTGGACTCGGGACTCGTGTGTTTAGTCAGGTCGTGGCCGACACCCTGGCTGGGCTTCCGCTTCAAGGTTGCCGAGTACATATCGTGTAGCGGCGATAAGTGGTGAGAGCGTGTGTGAAGAAGTACACCCCTGCAGGGTATGAAACTATTCGAATAGCTGCGTCCGCGGTAAAGGACTTTTGGTCACCTATATAGTTCATAGACAAGTAAATGGATACTACTAAAAGCCTCAAGATAAGTGTGAGTGCCGCGGATGGCCCACTCGTGGGTTGACGAGAGAGGATCCACGGTGGGGTATTGTGATGGTGATTAGTGGACTCGTGTGCGACAAATTCTTTTCAGGTGGTGTCACGTAGGATAGCTTAGCCAAGAGTCAAAGCTGGCTTGCTGCAAATAACTCCACCACCTTCTTGAGAATGTGCATGTATAATAGGTTTCTGTTGTAAGACTTGCTGAGTACCTCCATACTCATGTTTGTTTAATTATGTTTTCAGACGACAACACTGCCCCCTCCGATGGGTTCTATGTAGACCTTGACATCGACGAGTGAACTAGCCACCCAGGTGGTGATCCAAGACTTGTGAAGGGCCACTGTAGATAGAAGGGCTTCTTCAAGCCTTCTTTCTTTTTAGAGTCTGTACTCAGACTAGTTTGCTTCCGCATGTGCTTGTATGTTGTATGACTTGAGTGTTTGGTCGTGTGACCCCTATCTGTATGAACATGTTATGTATGGCTCCTCGGAGCCTCTTAAATAAAGTACTTGAGTTGTAGAGTTTTGTTGTGATGCCATGTTGTATGTACTCATATCGGGCATATTGTGTGTATGATTGAAATGCTTGGTATGAGTGGGATCCGACAATCTAGTTGTTTATCCTTGGCAGCCTTTCATATGGGGAAATGTGGTCTAGTGCTTCCTAAGCGATAGTAGTCCGCTACAGCCAGTTCACGAGTCCTGCTAGCCCAAAGACTACTGCTTTGGACACTTGATTTGGCCGGCATGTGTTTCATTTCGTTCCTATGTCTGTCCCTTCAGGGAAATGTCACGCGGTGATATTCGGAGTCCTGCCTAGCCTGCTACAGCCCGGGATACCGGAGTCCTGTTAGCCCAGTGCTACAGCCCGAACTCATACGTTGATGACCGACATGCTCGAGGTGATTCATGTATGCCTGTCCCCATAGGTTAGCGCCGCTTTGGGTTCACGACTAGCCATGTCGGCCCGGGTTCTTTGTCATGTGGATGCTAGCGACCTTTGTCATATCGTGAGCCAAAAGCGCCAAAGCGGTCCCGGGCCATGGTAAGGCGACACCCGTGGGAATACCGTGCGTGAGGCCGCAAAGTGATATGAGGTGTTACCAGCTAGGTCGATGTGACTTGGAATCAGGGTCCTGACAGCGCCAAATGTCGGATGTTGGGTTCCAGCAGACCCTTAAGGTTCAAACTCTGGGGTGCGCACGAAGGTCTTCCCACTATCGATTCACGTCCGATCGCCTCGCGAGAATCTAAGCTAAAACGATGGACAACATGAGGGACACAAGATTTATACTGGTTCGGGCCACCGTTGTGGTGTAATACCCTACTCCAGTGTGTGGTGTGGTGGATTGCCTCAGGGGCTGATGATGAACGCTACAAAGGATGAATAGCCTCGCGAGAGGTGTTCTTGAGCTGGTGCGATGAACTACTTGGGTGAGTTCGATCGCCTCTCTGTCTAATAAGCGCTCGGTGAGTTCCTCTCCCCCACCTTTGTGGTGGCTAGTCCTATTTATAGAGGCCCTGGTCCTCTTCCCAAATATTGAGCGGGAAGGGCGCCAACAACGGCCATTTTGAAGGGGAACATCTAGTACAAGTTATCTTCGAGCTTGCGTTGGTTTTCCCCGAAGAGGAGAGGATGATGCAGCACAATAGCGTAAGTATTTCCCTCAGTTTTTGAGAACCAAGGTATCAATCCAGTAGGAGGTCACGCTCAAGTCCCTCGTACCTGCACAACACGATAGCAACTCGCAACCAACACTTAGGGGTTGTCAATCCCTTCACGGTCACTTACGAGAGTGAGATCTGATAGAGATAATATTTTTGGTATTTTTGATAGATAGATGCAAAGTAAAAAGTAAAGGCAAAGTAAAAGCAAAGCAAGTAAATAAAGTGATATAGATTGATATGATGAGAATAGACCCCGGGGCCATAGGTTTCACTAGTGGCTTCTCTCAAGAGCATAAGTATTCTACGGTGGGTGAACAAATTACTATTGAGCAATTGACAGAATCGAGCATAGTTATGAGTATATCTAGGCAATGATCATGTATATAGGCATCACGTCTGTGACAAGTAGATCGAAAAGATTCTGCATCTACTACTATTACTCCACTCATCGACCGCTATCCAGCATGCATCTAGAGTATTAAGTTAAAAACAGAGTAACGCTTTAAGCAATATGACATGATGTAGAGGGATATATTAACGCAATATGATAAAAAAAAACCCCATCTTGTTATCCTCGATGGCAACAATACAATACGTGCCTTGCAACTCTTTCTATCACTGAGTAAGGACACCGCAAGATTAAACCCAAAGACATGCACTTCTCCCATTGCAAGAACTACCAATCTAGTTGGCCAAACCAAATGGATAATTCGAAGAGACTTGCAAAGATAACTCAATCATACATAAAAAATTTAGAGAAGAATCAAATATTTTCCATAGATAATACTGGATCATAAACCCACAATTCATCGGTCTCAACAAACACACCGCAAAAAGAAGATTACATCGAATAGATCTCCACGAGAGAGGGGGAGAACATTGTATTGAGATCCAAAAAGAGAGACGAAGCCATCAAGCTACTAGCCATGGACCCGAAGGTCTGAAGTAAACTACTCACACTTCATTGGAGGGGCTATGGTGATGATGCAGAAGCCCTCCATGGTGGATGCCCTCTCCGGCGGAGCTCCGGAACAGGCCCCAAGATGGGATCTCGTGGATACAGAAGGTTGCGGCGGTGGAATTAGGTTTTTGGCTCCGTCCCTGGTCTATTGGGGGTACGTAGGTATATATAGGAGGAAGGAGTACGTCGGTGGAGCTCCGAGGGGCCCACGAGGTAGGGGAGCGCGCCCAGGGGGGCGCGCCCTCCACCCTCATGACCTCCTCGGAAGCTTCTTAGAGTAGGGTCCAAGTCTCCTGGATCACGTTCGTTGACAAGATCACGTTCCCGAAGGTTTCATTCTGTTTGGACTCTGTTTCATTTTCCGTTTCTTCGAAACACTAAAATAGGCAAAAAACAGCAATTCTGTGCTGGGCCTCCGGTTAATAGGTTAGTCCCAAAAATAATATAAAAGTGGAAAAGAAAGCCCAATATAGTCCAAAACAGTAGATAAAGTAGCATGGAGCAATCAAAAATTATAGATACGTTGGAGACGTATCAGGCATCCCCAAGCTTAATTCCTACTCGTCCTCGAGTAGGTAAATGATAAAAAGAAGAATTTTTGATGTGGAGTGATACTTTGGCATAATTTCAATGTAAATCTTCTTAATCATGGTTTGAATATTCAGATCCGAAAGATTCAAGATAAAAGTTCATATTGACATAAAAATAATAATACTTCAAGCATACTAATCAAAGCAATCATGTCTTCTCAAAATAACATGGCCAAAGAAAGTTCATCCCTACAAAATCATATAGTTAGGCTATGCTTCATTTTCGTCACACAAAGATGTTCCCAACTTCTATACCCCCGATGACAAGCCAAGCAATTGTTTCATACTCAAATAATATCAGACTTTTTCAACCTTCACGCAATACATGAGCGCGAGCCATGGATATAGCACTATGGGTGGAATAGAATATGATGATGGGGATTGTGTGGAGAAGACAAAAAAGGAGAAAGTCTCACATCAATGAGGCTAATCAATGAGCTATGGAGATGCCCATCGATTGATGTTAATGCAAGGAGTAGGGATTGCCATGCAAGGGATGCACTAGAGCTATGAATGCTCAACAAAAGAAAACTAGTGGGTGTGTATCCAACTTGCTTGCTCATGAAGACCTAGGGCATTTGAGGAAGCCCATCGTAGGAATATACAAGCCAAGTTCTATAATGAAAAATTCCCACTAGTATATGAAAGTGACAAAATGAGAGACTCTCTATTATGAAGATCTTGGTGCTACTTTGAAGCGAAATATATGAGACTCACTACATGAAGAACAAGGTGCTACTTTGAAGCACTAGTGTGGTAAAAGGATAGTAGCATTGTCCCTTCTCTCTTTTTCTCTCATTTTTTTATTTTTTTATTTGGGCCTTTTCTCTTTTTTTGGCCTCTTCTTTTTTTTCGTCCGGAGTCTCATCCCGACTTATGGGGGAATCATAGTCTCCATCATCCTTTCCTCACTTGGGACAATGCTCTAATAATGATGATCATCACACTTTTATTTCTCTTACAACTCAACAATTACAACTCGAAACTTAGAACAAAATATGACTCTATATGAATGCCTCTGGCGGTGTGCAGGATGGTGCAATGAATCAAGAGTGACATGTATGAAAAACAATGCATGGTGGCTTTGCCACAAATACGATGTCAACTACAAGATCATGCAATGGCAATATGACAAAAGTAAAGTATGTCATGATGAATGGAACGGTGGAAAGTTGCATGGCAATATATCTCGGAATGGCTATGGAAATGCCATAATAGGTAGGTATGGTGGCTGTTTTGAGGAAGATATAAGGAGGTTTATGTGTGAAAGAGCGTATCATATCACGGGGTTTGGATGCACCGGCGAAGTTTGCACCAACTCTCAATGTGAGAAAGGGCAATGCACGGCACCGAAGAGGCTAGCAAATGCGGAAAGGTAAAAGTGTGGATAATCCATGGACTCAACATTAGTCAAAAGAACTCATATACTTATTGCAAAAATTTAGAAGCCATCAAAAATCAAGTACTACGCACAATACTCCTAGGGGGATAGATTGGTAGGAAAAGACCATCGCTCGTCCCCGACCGCCACTCATAAGACTTTCAACTCAAGCTTTTCTTCATAAGATTGCATCAAGGCATCAACAATATGTTCGATAAAGGCCTTATTTTGACTATAAGAATGAGGAGAATTTAACACAGATTGCAACAAGGAAATACAATCAATCAAGGAGCAATTTTCATAATTAAATTCCTTGAGATCTAAAATAGTGGGTTTAGCAATATCTAGATTTTTATTTCTTTCAATCCCACTTTTATCAATTTCATCATCAAGATCTAAAAACTCAGAATTCTTAGAACGCCTTCTAGGTAAAGGAAGATCATATTCAGATTCATCAAGATTCATATTGCAAAACAAAGATTTAATAGGGGACACATCAATAACTTTCAGATCTTCATCTTGATTTTCATAGGAATTCGGTTTAGCGGCCATCTTATTGACTAAGGTAGCTTGCATATCCGAAATTTCAGCGGTCATCTTTTAAAGACGAGCAATTTGGGCCCTTATACCATCAAATTCTTTAGACATATCATCGAGTTCTTTATTCATAAAGCTCACAAAACTTTTTTGTTACTTAAGTTCATTTCTAAAGAAATTATTGTGCTCAAATTGCAAAACCATAAATTTTCTAACATTGCTTTCGATCTCCTCAAGCCTTTTAGGGTGAAGGTCACCAAATCTAGGTAGAGCCATCGCAACAAATAGGCAAACTAACACACGAGCAAACAAAAGAACGAGGAAAAGGCAACGGAAAGAGAGGAGGAGATTGGGAAAGAGAGGGCGAATAAAACGGCAAGGGTGAAGTGGGGGAGAGGAAAACGAGTGGTAAATGGCAAATAATGTAATGCGAGAGATAGGGATTGTGATGGGTACTTGGTATGTTTACTTTTGCGTAAGCCTCCCCGGCAACGGCGCCAAAAATTCTTCTTGCTACGTCTCGAGCTTGCGTCGGTTTTCCCCGAAGAGGAGAGGATGATGCAGCACAGTAGCGTAAGTATTTCCCTCGGTTTTTGAGAACCAAGGTATCAATCCAGTAGGAGGTCACGTGCAAGTCCCTCGTACCTGCACAACACGATAGCAACTCGCAACCAACACTTAGGGGTTGTCAATCCCTTCACGATCACTTACGAGAGTGAGATCTGACAGAGATAATATTTTTGGTATTTTTGATAGATAGATGCAAAGTAAAAAGTAAAGGCAAAGTAAAAGCGAAGCAAGTAAATAAAGTGATATAGATTGATATGATGAGAATAGACCCGGGGGCCATAGGTTTCACTAGTGGCTACTCTCAAGTGCATAAGTATTCTACGGTGGGTGAACAAATTACAGTTGAGCAATTGACAGAATTGAGCATAGTTATGAGTATATCTAGGCAATGATCATGTATATAGGCATCACGTCCGTGACAAGTAGATCGAAACGATTATGCATCTACTACTATTACTCCACTCATCGACCGCTATCCAGCATGCATCTAGAGTATTAAGTTAAAAATAGAGTAATGCTTTAAGCAAGATGACATGATGTAGAGGGATAAATTCATGCAATATGATAAAGAAACCATCTTGTTATCCTCGATGGCAACAATACAATACGTGCCTTGCAACTCTTTCTGTCACTGAGTAAGGACACCGCAAGATTGAACCCAAAGCCATGCACTTCTCCCATTGCAAGAACTACCAATCTAGTTGGCCACACCAAAGCGGATAATTCAAGAGACTTGCAAAGATAACTCAATCATACATAAAAGAATTCAGAGAAGAATCAAATATTTTCCATAGATAATCTTCGGATCATAAACCCACAATTCATCGTTCTCAACAAACACACCGCAAAAAGAAGATTACATCGAATAGATCTCCATGAGAGAGGGGGAGAACATTGTATTGAGATCCAAAAAGAGAGAAGAAGCCATCTAGCTACTAGCTATGGACCCGAAGGTATGAAGTAAACTACTCACACTTCATTGGAGGGGCTATGGTGATGATGTAGAAGCCCTCTGTGGTGGATGCCCTCTCCGGCGGAGCTCCGGAACAGGCCCCAAGATGGGATCTCGTGGATACAGAAGGTTGCGGCGGTGGAATTAGGTTTTTGGCTCCGTCCCTATTCTATTGGGGGTACGTAGGCATATATAGGAGGAAGGAGTACGTCGGTGGAGCTCCGAGGGGCCCACGAGGTAGGGGGCACGCCCAGGGGGGCGCGCCCTCCACCCTCGTGACCTCCTCGGAAGCTTCTTAGAGTAGGGCCCAAGTCTCCTGGATCACGTTCGGTGAGAAGATCACGTTCCCAAAGGTTTCATTCCGTTTGGACTCCGTTTGATATTCCATTTCTTCGAAACACTGAAATAGGCAAAAAACAACATTTCTGGGCTGGGCCTCCGGTTAATAGGTTAGTCCCAAAAATAATATAAAAGTGGAAAATAAAGCCCAATATAGTCCAAAACAGTAGATAAAGTAGCATGGAGCAATCAAAAATTATAGATACGTTGGAGACGTATCAGCTGTCAAAGGCACTGGTGATGACACCGTCTTGGGCTCCATGGTGACCTCCATCCCGCCGCTCTGCTGGTCTTGGTATCGTTGCACTGAAATGACATACTTTGCCTGATGCCTCGGTACTCCACGCCTGTGCTTGCCCCCTTTGCACCAAAGAGCAAACAAGGACACCGCGCAGGCCGGCGCCCGCCTGGTCTCGATCGTCAACGGCTTGCGTCACGAGCACCTCGCGAGGTACCCTGCCTTGATCTCTCCCCTCCTCGCGAGCCTGCCTGGCGAGGCCACTCTTGAGGAAGTCTTGTGTCGTCCGCCCCGCGAGGCTTGGCCCCTCGCGAGGGTCTTGAGTCTTGTGCTGATGAAGATGGGCCGTACTAGGCCACCACTCGAGCCACGCCGCAGGCCGCAGGCAGGCAAGTCTGGGGACCCGCGTTCCCAGAACACCGACAGCGACCACTTCACCGGGCTGACCTCGACGCTCAGGCCATATCTCTTTCATTATTTACTTCACTTGTATTAATTAAGTAGAAGAATTTTTTAATATACATTATTATATTTATTTGTCATTACTTTTGGTTTAAACTATTTTATCTGTGCAACCAATCAACTCAGACTGAGGCGCGATGTCGCCTCCGTCGACCAAATTGTGTTGTCGCCTTGGCGTGCTGCCCTGTGTTGGCAACCCCGCGTCGTCGCTTCGTTAGCCTACTCGGCTAGAGACTCCGGTGTCACCCGTCGACCTGCTCCATCACAACGGCTGCTTTGGGGGCTTCATCTTTTTGGAGTGCCAAACTCGCTGCTCGGCCACCTCGGGACCAGCCTGGGGGCTGGAACCTTGTCCCGCATCAAGCTCGGACCACGTCATCAATGCCGAAAACATTAACTAGCTAAGTCGCTTTCATGCTCAAAAACTTTCAGTTTTAAATTTTGTTCGGTTCGACCAAGCATTATAATTTTTTGGCAAAAAGTTGTTTGTGAAAAAATTCCTTGTCATAACTTTGTTTGTGACACACAAATTCAAATACCTCGTTTACTTGGGGGCTTCCTTTATATTGAGACGGAAAGCGGTAATCAATCACCCCGTGGTGGAACGCTTGTTGGAGAAGGGTAAGCGCCTCCATGTCGTAGGGGTGGGTAGGCCAATAGAAGACTAGGGAACTTAGCCTTTCGTGTATTATGCCACAATATGCACCATGTTGACTTAAGTGTTCCGCAAGCTGGGTTGCCTTGCACATGTGTTTATCTCTGTGTTCCCGATTGTTCGGCTAGGGAGTAAAGTGCGCACCTCTGCGATTTTCACGACCGGGTCATCCGAGCTCGGACCTCAAACTGGGTGAAGCCGAAAGCTAGCGCTCTTATTGTTTTGAATCATGGTCGACACACAACAGAACTCATGAGTACAAAAAATCTATTGCACAAGTCTCATAGTAACAATGAGCAACCGAAGAAAGGTATCGGTGGGGTTACTATTTTCTTCGAAGATGCTTCTTACACTTGGTCAGTAATATAGCATTAGTTCCCTGAGCACACATTGTCTGTTACAACCTTATGGCCTGATTGCCTAGTTATCAGAAACACGATCGATATTCTCGACAGGTGGAGCACATAACACTTTTCGGCCCTTGACCGAAGAGGGAGAAGCCGACGGTCAGTTAAGATGCGTTTAAAGTTCGGGTGAACATAGATATGATATAAGTACTTCGGTACATACAATCATTATACATAAAATTCTTTTACCCAAGTCACTTGGGGGCTCTTAAATTTACATGAGCCATTTAAGTGTTTTCTCCTTAGTCATTGCAAAGCCTTTTTCTATCACTTCTTTTTTTGACACGAGTGTGTGGTCACTAGCCGGGGAGCCTAATTTCTCTCTCAAAGCCGCTAGAGTTTAGTTTTCTACACTGGCCTAATGGGAAGTACTCCACCTTCAGGATAGGAGGTTGAAGCCGTAGGAAGACCCGCTTGAAGTCTTGAGATAGGATGTGTGATGTTAAAGCACGACAGTAGCACATTTCTTTTCTAAAGACCAACTTTCGGATTCCATCGAACACTTGATCTAGTTCGGACATCAAGTTTTTACTGAAGTTTTTTGGTTTTCCAAGCCCATGGCACTTTTAAACTATTTGCGTGTTTCCAGCATTAGTCTCGCTGTGCAACACTGGACACATTTAGAGATTCAGCGAAAACATTCTCGGATATTGCTATATATGCATCGGTTTCGGATTGTGTCTTCGGTCAATAGTTGGGTTATGTAACGCCCCGGACACACCCGCCGGTGGTCGTTACTCCTGGCGGGATCTAGACTGGCCCCACAGATTAGTACTAGTCTTTTCTGCACACTTTGTCCTCACTCGTGCACACCCGGGAGCAACTTCTCGGTATGTCACCCATCCTGAAACTACTCCAAGCTGAGCACGCTTTACTTTGGAGTTCTGTCTGAATGGGCTCTCGGAAAAGAAGGAATTCCTTATTGATATGAGTAGTCTATCATCCCTATTAAGCCAGGCTATCACATACTGTCAGGACCCCGACTCAATGCCACACCGATCTAGCATGTGACACCTCATATCACTTTGCGACCTCATGCACGGTATTCCCATGGGTGTCGCATTACTAGGCCCGGGACCGTTTGCGCCTTTTGGCACACGTATACGATAGTGTCGCTTGCATCCATATGACAAGGAGCCCGGGCTGACATGGCTAGTCGTGAACCCAAAGTGGCACTAACTTATAGGGACAGGCATACATGACCCAACAGCGAACGTGTCGGTCATCAGCGAGTGAATCCGGGCTGTAGCAACTGGGCTAGCAGGACTCCCGAAGACACAGCGTGACATTTCCCCGAAGGGACAGACACAGGAACGAAGAAGGACACATGCCGGCCAGCCTAAGTGTTCCGGAGCAGTAGCAAGCTACCAAGGCTCAGTGGAAGCACTAGGAGACATTTCCCGGTAAGAGAGGCTACCAAGGATAAATAACTAGATAGTCAGATCCCACACATACAAAGCATTTCAATAACATTCACACAATATGCTCGATATGTGCAAACACAACATGGCATCACAACATGACTCTGCAACTCAAGTATTTATTCAATAGGCTCCAGGGAGCGAGATAGTACAAACATGGGTCTCACAACCCAACATTCAGAGCATACAAGTCAAAGCATATATGGAAGCTTAACATGTCTGAGTACAGACAACTACAAATGAAAAAGGCTGAGAAGCCTGACTATCTACCAGATCCTGTCGAGGGCACAAGATCGTAGCTGAGGTAACAAGCTAAACGTCGAAGTCCACATGGAACTACTAGTGAGACTAAAGTCTCTATGCAAAAACATAAAATAGGAAAACGTGAGTACAAATGTACCCAGCAAGACTTACATCAGAACTAGCTACATATGCATCATTATCAACAAAGGGATGGTGGGGTTTAACTACAGGAAGCCAGCTTTGACTCGGTGGCTATCCTGAACTACGACTACAAGTAACTCTTTTGAGGTGTCGTACACGAGTCCACACATTCACCATATCAATACACCACTATGGATCCGCTCCCGTCTCCCTACGAAAACGCCATCCATAGCACTCACGCTTATCTTGCGTATTTTAGAGTATCCACTTTCACTTGTCTATGAACTATTATAGGCAACCCAGAAGTCCTTTACCGCGGACACGGCTATTCGAATAGATGATGTTAACCCTGCAGGGGTGTACTTCTACACACACGCTCTCACCACTTACCGTCGTTTACACGACATGTACTCGGCAACATTCAAGTGGAAGCCCAATGAGGGTGTCGGCCACGACCCACCTAAACACTCAAGTATCTTGTCTAGGTTTATCGCCTATTCAGGTTCCATCCGCGGGGAGTCCGGCCGAGGTTTCCACATACGGCCACGAACGATGTGTACAGGGTTCCCGAGATACCAAACGGGCATCTGGTACACCATGCCACATGCCTACCGCATCACAGCCCACCCCTTGGGTCAGCGCTACGCACGGCCTCCAGCATACTACGAACACCAGAAACTACTTGCAACTCTTGGACAGAGGACAACAGTGATTAAGAAGCCGAGAGGGTCCATTGGTTTTGGGCCCAATACGTGGTAGTAACTGTTTCATGGATCACAAACACAGAACTCAGTTCCTGAGGACGGCTTCAATGAGACAACCCACCATGTACTCTTACATGGCATCTCACCGCTACCTTTACCAAATCATGTTCACACACTTAGCTCACACACAGTAGGACATGTTCAACACCATTCCAACTCATCCCCGATGAATCACACCTGGCTCAACTCTAAGCAGTAGCAGGCATGACAAACGAGCATGAATGAGTAGGCACATCAGGACTCAAACAACTCCTACTCATGCTAGTGGGTTTCATCTATTTACTGTGGCAATGACAGGTCATGCAGAGGAAAGGGGTTCAACTACCGCAACAAGTAACGAATGAATCATTGTTGTCCTAATGCAATAAAAGAGAGCAGGAGCGAGAGAGAGGGATTGTATCGGAATGAACAAGGGGTTTATGCTTGCCTGGCACTTCTGAAGATAATATAGCTCTTCATCAGTGTCATCGATCACGTCGTCGGTAACAACGTCTACTCTGGGGGGGAACAGGTACCGGCAACAGAGAGAAAGCACATTCAATGCAATGCACAATATGATGCATGATCATGACGGGGCAAGATGTTGTGATTTGAGCTAATGCAACTAAAACCAAGTTAAATGAAGTTGGTTTGAACCAAAGATTCAAATTTAACTCCATATGTGATTATTTAAATGCCACTTATTTGATTTGACCTGATCAGCAGGCATAAGTTGTTCAAACATGCATGATAATGCCATAACCAGATTCTTTGGATTTTTCTGATCATTTTCATATATAAATTATTTGATTTGGAGCTACGGTTGATTTTATATGATTTTTAGAAGTTTGGGACATTTTCTGGAATTTTCTGAATTAAAATAAATCCAAAAAATACATATTGCGTCAGCATGCCATCACCCTGATGTCAGCAGGTCAACTGGGCGCCTCCAGGTCAAACTGACCAGTGGGTCCCGCGTGTCAGTATTATTAGTCTAACTAATTTTTAGTTAGTCCTAATCCTAATTTAATTAGCAGGCGGGTCCCATTTGTCATGGACCCAGAGGGGTCAAACTGGGCCCACCCGGGGTCAACTTGGTCAGCAGGGTCAAACCCGCTGGTGACTTGACGCCGGCGAGGCCAGTCGCGGCGGCGAGCCTCGGATTTGCGTCTCCAGCGACCAAACGGGCGGCCGAGGCCATCTACGGGGAGCTGGGGCTCACCCGCATCCAGCGCGGCATGTGGCGGCAGCGGGGATGGCCGGAGCTCGCTGGAAACAAGCTCGGGGCGGCGCCGGCGTTCGGGTGAGCGCGGGATTGGTGCTACGGTGCACAAACGAACGCAGAGAGGCGCTAGGGGGTCTCTACGTGCGGGGGTGAGAATGTTGGACGCACGCCCGGGACCAAATGGTCACTGGAGCGTCACCGGTGACGAGCGCAGGCGGCGGCGCGTTCGGTCACAGGCGAGATGGTGGCTACGGCATGCAAACGAAGCAAAGGAGAGGGGGGTTAGGGGGAGGAGCTCACGGCGGATGCGAGGGGAGGCTCAGCGGGCTCGGGGAGGTGTCGTAGAGGGCGCAAAGTCATCGGCGATCTCGGCGGCCGAAGGAAGAAGACGACGAGATAGCCGGCGATGCAGGGCGTCCGACGATGCTTGACTTGGCGAGTAGGTCGAGGACATCTCGGCGGACCCCTTGGACACGTTGGCGAGGCGAGGCAGTGGCGGTGGCCGCGGCAGCAGCAAGCGGCGGCGACGGCGTGTTCGGTGGTGAGATAGAGAGGGAGCAGAGGAGGGGAGAGACTGCGGATGCGAGAGAGTGAGAGAGTTTGTAACGCCCCGGATTCGATGCGCCAGGTGTCTGCCAGTTATTCGCCGTCGTTGCCATGTCATTTGCTTGTGTGTTGCACTTTGCCATGTCATCATATGCATTTCATATCATGTCATCATGTGCATTTCATTTTGCATACATGTTCGTCTCATGCATCCGAGCATTTTCCCCGTTGTCCGTTTTGCAATCCGGCACTCCTATGTCTCCCGGCGCCCCCTTTTACCTCTTTTCATGTGCGGGTGTTAAACGTTCTCGGAATGGACCGAGGTTTGTCAAGCGGCCTTGGTATACCACCGGTAGACCGCCTGCCAAGTTTCGTGGCATTTGGAGGTCGTTTGGTACTCCAACGGTTAACCGAGTAACCGCAAAACCCTCTTTGAGTTGCAGCCCAACACCCCTTTCAAACTGGCCCAAAACCCAGCAAACACCCCTCCATGCTCTCGGTCGTTCGATCACGATCGTGTGGGCGAAAACCGCACCTCATTTGGATTCTCCTAGCTCCCTCTACCTATAAATATGTGTGCCCCTCCCGGATTTTTCGCGCAGTCCAAACCCTAGCAAACTCATCCCCGCGCCACCGGACGTGTCCGCCCGGCAGCCGGACACGTCCACCGCCGCCTCCACGTCGCCCGGACCAATCCGGGGACGCCACGTCACCCCGCCGCCGCTCTCCTCCAACCACGGCGCGCCACCTCACCGCCCCTCTCTCTCCGCAGCTGCGGCCAGCCCCCGCCGCCGCCGACCATCCGCCCGGCCCGGCCGCCCCCGCCTCCGGCGAGGCGCGCTCCGCCGCCTCCCAGCCTCCCAGCGCCCGCGCCTCACCCCCGGCCGCTGGCCTCACGGCCTCGCCGCCCGTGACTCCGCCATGCCGCCTCCTCATCCGGCCGGCGCCAGATCCGGCAGCGCCGCCCGGATCAGCGACCTGACCGGCCGGTGCCCTTCTCCGGCCCTCCCCGGCGTCATCTCCGCCATCTCCGGCGACGAACCCCGGCGAACCCCGAGATCCGTGCATGGTTGACTTCTTTCCCCCTCCCCCGGATTCCACCAAGTCCCGGATTCTACAATATTTTCATGCATTTTCGTCATGCCATAACTCTGCATCCGTAGCCCCGTTTCGTGCGTGTAATATGTCAAAATGTTCGCCTCGACGAGTAGATTATTTCATCTCACTGCATCGTTTCCATTTGAGCTCATCTTGTTGCCCTAAATGCTGTCGGAAGAGGTCTATGTGATGTTAGTTTCAGATTTTCATCAGAACATGCACTTTTGTCATTTTTGCCATGATTGATGTCTGCATCCTATGAACTTGAGTCCTACATGTGCTTTGTAATATGCCATGTCATCGTTACAGTGGTGCGTGCTATGTATTTTTGTGATCTATGTGGTGACTAGCACAAGCATGCAAAGTAGGCTTCCTGATGTTGCTGATATTTTTATGCCATGTTAACTTGATGCTACCGAGAGATCCATGCTTATTTTGAGATACTTCAGTAAGGATGTTTTGTTATACATGTCTCGCTCTATCCATTCAAGCCCTTGTTTGCAATTATGGAGTGCCATAGCTTGAGTCAATCGAGCTCTACTTTTGCTACAAAATGTTTCCTGGCAGATTGTTTACATGTTATTCAATTTTGCCAAGGTTGTTGTAGTTGATCCTTGCATGCTATGTTGTCGTTCTTTCCATGTATAGCTTTTATGCCATGTGTTCTTACTGTGAGTTGCCTTACCATGCCATGTATTGCTCTGTGGTGAGTGGTTCAAGCTCACCAACATGCCTACTTATCGTTGTTTCTGCCATGTATGAATCTGTAATATAACTTGCCATGTTTACATGGGTGCCATCATATCTTCTGATCCTTTTTGGCTTATGGTAAGTAAAGGACTGTTGATCTATGCATTTAGGATTATCATTCCATGCCTTTTTTTGCCATGTTAAGTTCCTGTAACATGTTGTTTTATAGCTCTAAACATTGCAACCTGATGTTATTTCTGCTAAAGTCTGAAACTGTTATTATTTGCAATCTTGCCATGTCATTTTGAGCATGTTTTAGTTATTTCTGGAGATAGCTCAGTGTTCATATTTTGTAATGCTTTACATGTACATCATGTCCATGCCTTTTGTTTTCTCGTTGAGGTCCTCTAGCTTATTGTTTTCATGCTTGCAATATGCCTAGTTGCTGTTTTGGACAGATTGTGGTCATGACTTGTATAGATTGTATGTGTTGAACCGTTGCTCCGTTTTGAGTGTGCTCTGTATGAAACTTGCATGATTTTGCATGTAGTTTCATATTGTCATGTTGCATCCTTGTTTTGAGGTGTTTGCTTGATGTTTGTATGCGTTTTGCATCAAAGCCATGTTTATCTTGTTTTGCTCATATCTTCTAGGTCGTAGCTCCGAATCTAATGAACTTTATATGTAACTTGACTAGAATTTCGTGTAGATCATCATGGTGCATCTTAAATTGCTGTTTAACAACTTGAACTTAAGGTTTATTCAGATCTGGACCAATTTCGAAATTTGCATATGAGGACTTACAGGAATTGTTATGTGTTGTTCCCGGCCTCATTCAAACTTGCTTTGATGTGTTGCTCTTGTTTGCATCATCTTTTGCCATGTGTAGCCTCATCTAGATTTGTCATGCATCATGCTTGTAGTGCATCAAGCCTTGTTCATGTGTGGTGTGTTTACTATGTTGTGTGCTTCTTCTTGTTAGTTCCCGTTTCGTTGCGATCGTGAGGATTCGTTCGTCTACGCTTGGTTCGTCTTCGTGGCTTCATCTTCTTCATGGACTCGTTCTTCTTCCTTGCGGGATTTCAGGCAAGATGACCGCTACCCTGGATCTCACTACTATCATTGCTATGCTAGTTGCTTCGTTCTATCGCTATCTTTGCGCTACCTATTACACATTTATCAAGCCATCCCAAATTGCCATGTCAGCCTCTAACCTTTTTCAGCCTTCCTAGCAAACCGTTGTTTGGCTATGTTACCGCTTTGCTCAGCCCCTCTTATAGCGTTGTTAGTTGCAGGTGAAGATGAAGTTTGTTCCTTGTTGGAACATGGAGATGTTGTTCCTTGCTGGAACATGTTTACTGTTGGGATATCACAATATATCTTATTTAATTAATGCATCTATATACTTGGTAAAGGGTGGAAGGCTCGGCCTTATGTGTGGTGTTTTGTTCCACTCTTGCCGCCCTAGTTTCCGTCATATCGGTATTATGTTCCTGGATTTTGCGTCCCTAACGCGGTCGGGTGATTTATGGGACCCCCTTGACAGTTCGCTTTGAATAAGACTCCTCCAAAGAAGGCCCAACATTGGTTTTACCATTTGCTTCACCACCACCTACATTTCCCTTGGGAGTAATTAACCCAAGGGTCATCTTTATTCAGCCCCCCGGGCCAATACTTGTCTAAGTGTTGGTCCAAACTAGAGTGTTTTGCAGCGCCCCTCAAGGAAACTTCAGGTTTGGTTTTAGTTGTACGGACTGCTCATCCGGTCGTGGCACGAGACGAGATCTGTGGCTACTATCGTGGTGTCGGCACGCCGGGAGGTCTTGCTGGTCTTGTTTTATTGCTTTGTCGAAATGTCTTGTAGCCGGACTCCGAGACTGATCGGGTCTTCCGGGAGAAGGAATATCCTTCGTTGATCGCGAGAGCTTATCATGGGCTAAGTTGGGACACCCTGCAGGTATAAACTTTCGAGAGCCGTGCATGATTTATGTTGTAGATGGGAATTTGTTAATATCCGGTTGTAGTAAACTTGAAGTAAACTCTTCTAAAATACACCAACCGTGTGCGTAACCGTGAGTGTCTCTTTTCGGGGTTGATCGAGAGGAGAACACGGTTTCTGGGTTATGTCTGACGTAAGTAGGAGTTCAGGATCACTTCTTGATCATTACTAGTCGACGACCGTTCCTTTGTTTCTCTTCTCGCTCTCATTTGCGTATGTTAGCCACCATATATGCTTAGTCGCTGCTGCAACCTCACCACTTTACCCCTTCCTTTTCCCATTAAGCTTTGCTAGTCTTGATACCCATGGTAATGGGATTGCTGAGTCCTCGTGGCTCACAGATTACTACACCACCGATTGCGGTACAGGTTTGCGATGCTCATGACGTGAGAGCGATGTTTGCTTGTATTGGAGTTCTTCTTCTGCTTCTTCTTCAATCAGGGGATAGGTTCCAGGTCGGCAGCCTGGGCTAGCAGGGTGGATGTCGTTTGAGCTTCTGTTTATGTTTCATCCGTAGTCGGATGTTGATCTTGTATATGATGTTGATGTATTCTTGTGGCATTTGTGCCCTATGTATCTATCCCTATCTATTATGTAATGTTGATGCACTGATATCCACCTTGCAAAAGCGTTTCAATATGCGGGTCTATCCTTGGTGGGGCCGTCGAGTTCCTTTTGGATAGGGTCGCATATTGGGCGTGACAGAGTTCCAGGGGGTGGCGTCGTGCTGCGAGAAGCGTCCAGGGGGAGGAGGAGGCAGCCAGGCAGGGAGGAGGTGGACGGCGTGTGGCTGCGCGCGCCGAGCATGCGCCCTGTCCGACTGGCGGGAGGACAACGACGGCTGGCATAGGCTAGTGGGCTGGGCCGTGCTGGGCCAGGCCAGGTGAGCGCCAGGTACTCTGCTTTCTGTTTTTCTTTTTATTTGTTTCTGTTCTGTGTTTTGAAATAGTAGAAAAACTATTCCATTTAGGAAAAACCTGAAAATATTGAGAGGCACATTTGAAAATATTCTCAACAGCCTAAAAATACCTTCAAGATTATTTGGGCATTTTTAAAATATTTATAGGATTTAAATTGCCCAAATGCAAATACTTATGGCTTGATTCAAAAATCCAGAATAGCCTCCAAAAATATGAAACCATTTTTCGCAGAGGATTTAGCCAGGACCAAAGATGGTGAGCATTTATGAAGGCATTTGGGTTCATTGAAATTCCAATTGTTGGAACCTAGTATTCCAAAGGGGGTGTTGGGGTTTGTTAGTCCCCACTTCAACTTTAAGAAAAAATTTAGACATGGTGCACACATGAAGCTAACCTAGTGCAATGCCAGAAGCTAGGGATGTGACAACTCACCCCTACTAAACAAGAATCTCGTCCCGAGATTCAAGAGGAGGGTAAGATGGAAGGGTGAACGCAACCTAACACAATCTTCACGGTCCAGGTTGCACTTCATGAGAACATTGATTCGATCACCATCTTTGTCTCGATGTCTTGCTCTGAGAACTCCAACTAACATGACAACGAGAGGAAAGGGAAAACTCTAGAAGGATCAATCTTCTCAAAGATCGAACAACTCAGGATAAACTCATGGAGTGAGACATTGAAAACACCTCTCAAGCTGAGACACGAAGCATACACCCAGAAGGATGGAGTGGAACAGATGCCAAAGGTTCACTAGGTAGGCAACAATTTCACGCTTAAAAAGGTGGTGAACGGTTGTCAACGTAGCGAGGAGTAGAGTTGCCATGATACCAAAATGGGACATCTAGGAGGAGGGTGACTCGCAGGGTTATTACCTTAAGTGGCAGAAGAATTACCTTGTTGAAGACAACACAAGGGATGATTTTGCTTATCACCGGAAATGGCTGAGACCCATGGTAGACTAGCACAATGACGGGTGCTAGCTGGGAACAAAATGCAAATGCTGGGAATGATTCTAGTAACTGGGGAGAACTCAACAGTCGATAGTGATCCCACTATATAAAAGTTTATGGCACAATCGAAGAAACTAATAGCAATCCCAGTTGGTGCCGATGATAACACCTAGTGCTTGTGCGTGCTTTCAAGAACTTGAGCATCTTCATATTCATCAAGGTTTTACCAATATTCGTGACAAGGATCCTGGCAACACAACATACTACCATGATGAATAATGGTGGAGGATGCAGATGCAAAGGAAGATAACACCTTCTCAGATTTCACCTTAGCGAGGCCAAGGGAACAAAATCTGGATGATCGACCGAGAGACATTTAGCACTCTGCTTCTAATGTTCTCCTTGATGCACTAGCATATCCCATTCATAGATATGGTTTGATATCTAGAACATCAAGTAAAATGTCGGACTTCGGAAAAACAAAAATACATAAGGAACAACTAGGGAGTAAATCCCACGAAATCCTTATGGGGAGGTGGCCAACTTCTTCAATCAAGATACTACGATAATAGGTCTTCCGGCTGGGTGTGTCAGCCACGACATCCACTTTACCAGGTTACACAGAGACCAATATTGTAGTTCTTGGAAAACGTTGCAACCATCATATCTGCCTGAGATTCAGATCTGGTTGGTGTCAGGATATTCCAGACTCATCAAGTCTAGAAAGAAAGAAGATAGTTTGCAACACAAATCCACGTGGCGACGTTGCAAGATTCTCGGGAAATGGACTACGGTAGTAAGCTCCAAAATATGAGCTGGTTTTGCTACAAACATGTGAACACGTTGTCCGAGACAAGCGTGACCACGTGGTAGCCTTATAAAAGAAATACTACCAAGTTCAGGTTGGTGAACCATCATCGAGGATAACGAAGTCCTATCATAAGTCATGATTCTTAAGAAGGAACTTCTTCTCCTTGAACAAATCAATCAGTGGCCTGGTGTGCTAGGAAACACATATAGAATGGAGGTGGCCAACCTATCAAACCATAGAGCACTTCGCACATGTATGACTAACTTGGGATGATTCCAAGGAAGCAAAAACAATCTTTCTCAAACTCACGGCGGCAACTTACATCAAGTGGACGTGAATTAGAGGAGGTCACTGCTTTCATCCAAGCATATGCTTCATGAGCTAGCATGAAGAAATGCTTTCAAAAGTTTCCAATACTAGCTTAATGTTCAACAAGATTATGAAGAAGATAAGGATGTTGTCGATGGGCTCAACAACAATTCATCCTGGTTTCCATATATATGGAATTCCATAATTATGTGAACATGGTGATAGCATTGGTCAGATCAAAAGATGTAATGGTGTATGCTCGAGGGATCAACCACAAGTAAGACAACATTACGAACATCGTTGGTGCTGATTTTGATTTGACGATAGCCCACACTCAAATCAAAGCTTTGATAAGATAATAGGTCCAACAACTGATCACAGGGACCAATCGATGAAGATATCATCTTTCTTCAACATACATACAAGATATCCTTTAACATGAACTAAGTCGGACAAGCTTTTATCTTCTGGCTCTCCAAGTTGATGTATAGCTTAACCAACTAGCTCGGGGGTATCCAACACGGATTCTTGGAGAAAGGGTCGTTTACAGGAATAAACCAACTTGATCACGAACTCAACATAGCGGTCGGGTGACGACCTGGTGATACTTCCGAGAAGATATTCGGAAAATCACGAACCACCAATATGTTACTAAGCTCGAGAACAATCTTGCTTTTCAGGGCAAGACGATATGATTAAATGAGAGAGGGATCGACAAAATCCTAACTCAACGACCGAAGAGTGCACCAGAAATTGGGACTAGGTAGCACAATCAACCTTAGGGTGACGATTCAATAATAAACATGCTAAGAATGAGGTTATCGTCCATTTAACTACCAAGCAACGGAGTTGCTAGCTGTATTGATTTCACACACCACGATTCACTTGTCGGCGTTCCGGTTACAATAACACGGAAACCGAGGAATGAACAATGATGGCAAGAAGTATTACTGCGTCAAGAATTCATAAGAGATAGTGCAATTCTCATGACGATCCTGACGTAAAGGGGGTAATACTTCAGGGTAGAAGGGATCAAAAGCTTGATTGCATTTTGATCTACGGAATACAACTGCTTTGACCCAATCCTAGATATGGATGAGGTACTGGAGTTTGTTTCTCCTAGTCATTCCAAAATAGAATGACTTGACGGACCACAAGAATAATAGGCATCGATAAACATGATTGCACAACTACTCCTTACTATCAATTGATAGACGAGGGTCAGGATACAACTAAAGAGAGACAACTCAAGGAACATATAACTTTATGAGTTGTGGATGCATAGATTAGTATGTCGAACGAGGTTCAACAGGTTTCTTCCGGATAACCCATGCACAGAGGGTAGAACTGACGGAGTCACAACATAGAATCGACAACTCGTCTAGAGCACTCTGATTGTGATCTTTTGATCCAACAAACTTCTGCCATAAGTGGTTCATAGTATTTGGAAGAAGGAAATACCACGGACCCCGAGGACTAATGCAAAGGTTACTAATGACCGAAAGGAACGAGCAAACACTATCAACATGAAGTAACTAGGGTGAATCTCAGGTTCAAAACCCAGGAATAGATTACCTACTAGCTAAATTGCATCACGGGATGCTTTCGAGAATGTTGGCCAGACTGATCACACTGGGACCACCATACATGGCTAGATAACTAGGTGGCACTCTAAGAATCCTAGGGTCCTAATAATATCTCCAACATAAATGCTGAGGCAATGAAATACCTCAACACACTAGTTAGTGTGGTTGATCTGGCACAAAGGATCTTCAGAACGGTAAAAAGGAATTTGCAAATGCATCAGACTATTTAGAAACCTGGGATGACTCGAACAGTATAACGGCTGTAAATTCTCAAAAAGAGTTGAGACATGCTACATAATGGTGGCATAACCACTCGATCATCATAATATCAAGTTTCTGAGATCAACAATGAATACACGGAGATAGTAGGAACTGAACTGAGGCTTAAATCCAACAATCTTATAAGTCTACAGATTAGTAACACGTGATCCTGATAGAAAGAAGAGAAAGCCTAGTTCCTTAACCCCGTAGGAAAGATAAGATGACTCGGATCAGAAGGGCATAAGGTATAAGGAGTAAAAAGAGCCTTATGTTAAATCCCACAATCAATTCCCCTACATATAACTAAAGCATTTCTAGACTCAACTTCGACCAGTTTGGCTTGGTAATCCTAAAGGCAGTCAAGCTCTGATACCAAAGCTGTCAGGACCTCGACTCAATGCCACACCGATCTAGCATGTAACACCTCGTATCACTTTGCGGCCTCACGCACGGTATTCCCATGGGTGTCGCCCTACCAGGCCCGGGAACGTTTGCGCCTTTTGGCACACGTATATGATAGTGTTGCTAGCATCCATATGACAAGGAGCCCGGGCTGACATGGCTAGTCGTGAACCCAAAGTGGCACTAACTTACAGGTACAGGCATACATGACCCAACAGCGAACGTGTCGGTCATCAGCGAGTGAATCCGGGCTGTAGCAACTGGGTTAGCAGGACTCCGGAAGACATCGCGTGACATTTCCCCGAAGGGACAGACACAGGAATGAAGAAGGACAGATGCCGGTCAGCCTAAGTGTTCCAGAGCAGTAGCAAGCTACCAAGGCTCAATGGAAGCACTAGGAGACATTTCCTGATAAGAGAGGCTACCAAGGATAAACAACTAGATAGTAAGATCCCACACATACCAAGCATTTCAATAACATACACACAATATGCTCGATATGTGCTAACACAACATGGCATCACAACATGACTCTACAACTCAAGTACTCATTCAATAGGCTCCGGGGAGCGAGATATTACAAACATGGGTCCCATGACCCAACATTCAAAGCATACAAGTCAAAGCACATGCGGAAGCTTAACATGTCTGAGTACAGACAACTACAAATGAAAAAGGCTGAGAAGCCTGACTATCTACCAGATCCTGCCGAGGGCACAAGATCGTAGCTGATGTAACAAGCTAAACGTCGAAGTCCACATGGAACTACTAGTGAGACTAAAGTCTCTCTGCAAAAAAACATAAAATAGGCAAACGTGAGTACAAATGTACCCAACAAGACTTACATCAGAACTATCTACATATGCATCAGTATCAACAAAGGGATGGTGGGGTTTAACTGCAGCAAGCCAGCTTTGACTCGGTGGCTATCCTGAACTACAATTGCAAGTAACTCTTTTGGGGTGTCGTACACGAGTCCACACATTCACCATATCAATACACCACTTTGGATCCGCTCCCGTCTCCCTACGAGAACGCCATCCATAGCAGTCACGCTTATCTTGCGTATTTTAGAGTATCCACTTTCACTTGTCTATGAACTGTTATAGGCAACCCAGAAGTCCTTTACCATGGACACGGCTATTCGAATAGATGATGTTAACCCTGTAGGGGTGTACTTCTTCACACACGCTCTCACCACTTATCGTCGTTTACACGACATGTACTCGGCAACCTTCAAGCGGAAGCCCAACGAGGGTGTCGGCCACGACCTACCTAAACACTCAAGTCTCTAGTCCAGGTTTATCGCCTATTCAGGTTCCATCCGTAGGGAGTCCGGCTGTCGGGGGTTGGGTGCGACATATGCCAAAGGACGGCTTATCATGGTGGGGGCGAGTAGAAAGTCGCCGGTGCCTGGAAACGGGATGAGGCGAAGACATACACGTCGGCGGATCTTACCCAGCTTCAGGGCTCTCCGAGGAGATAACAACCCTACTGCTGCTCTGCGGGGTCTCCGCATGGTCACTATGGCAAAGTGAATACAAGGTGGCTCCTTGAGCTGTTTCTGGAAGAAGGAGAAGGCAAGGCTTGCTCTTTCCTTCCTATATGGTGTGCCTACTGCTAATGGTTTCCAACCCTTTGCATGGGTGCCCCGGGGGGTTTATATAGGCCTACCTCCCGGGGGTACAATGGTAATCTGGCTGGGCGCGGGTCCCAGCCGTCTGTCTCTCAGGCCGCCGTCTTCTCCGCCGACTGCTGGGGCCCGCCGACGAGTCCGGTACTGTGGTCGTGCTTCTCATGACGCAGGCTTGGTCCTGGGGTCGTGGCAACGGTGCCGCCGTCTATCGGGCGATCACTGTCGCCACACCCTGTCTTGTCTGGTTAATGGCGCGTGGGGCCCGTGGGAGTGGCCGGCTGACTCTGGGGAGCCGACTCCCACAGGACCGCCTTTGGGGTGTATCCGCCGTCTTCCATGTTCTCACTGACGGGCGGGTCCGCCGTCTTTGAGTCGTACAGATAGGCCGTCGTGGCCACAGTGCGCCACCCACTGTGGCTGAGGTCAGGACAGGCATGGCAACAGTGCCGTACCACGCTGGGGATCTCCAGCGATACGTCACACTGTAGCCATGCCAGCCCCTCACAAGCAGGGGGTGATGGCCATGCCACGGCCGTACCGCGCCTCGCCTATCATGGCGAGGGTAGGCGACGGATAGAGTCGCTGGCCGACTCTCCATAGCCAGCTTCTCTTAGAGTCGCCTCCGGGACTCGGATTTATCTGGAGTCGCCTCTTGGACTCGGCTTTATATGGAGTCGCCTCTTGGACTCGGCTGATCTGGAGTCGCCTCTTGGACTCGGCTGATCTGGAGTCGCCTCTAGGACTCGGCTGATCTAGAGTCGCCTTTGGGACTCGACTTGTCTTGTGTTGCCTTTGGGACTCGCGGGGCGCAGCCTGCCCCGATGTATTGAAAGGTCCTGGGACTCGGGTTGGCCTACCCGTGGCCCATTACTCCGACACCGGCCGAGCTTTCCACATACGGCCACGAACGATGTGTACAGGGTTCCCGAGATACCAAACGGGCATCCGGTACACCTTGGGTCAGCGTTGCGCACGGCCTCCAGCATACTACAAACACCAGAAACTACTTGCAACTCCTGGACAGAGGACAAGGGTGATTAAGAAGCCGAGAGGGTCCATTGGTTTCGGGCTCAATGCATGGTAGTAACTGTTTCATGGATCACAAACACAGAACTTAGTTCCTGAGGACGGCTTCAATGAGGCAACCCACCATGTACTCCTACATGGCCTCTCACTGCTACCTTTACCAAATCGTGTTCACACACTTAGCTCACACACAGTAGGACATGTTCATCACCATTCCAATTCATCCCTGATGAATCAGACCTGACTCAACTCTAAGCAGTAGCAGGCATGACAAACAAGCATGAATGAGTAGGCACATCAGGGCTCAAACAACTCCTACTCATGCTAGTGGGTTTCATCTATTTACTGTGGCAATGACAGGTCACATAGAGGAAAGGGGTTCAACTATACCGCAGCAAGTTACTAATGAATCATTGTTGTCCTAATGCAATAAAAGAGAGCAGGAGCGAGAGAGAGGGATTGTATCGGAATGAACAAGGGGTTTTTGCTTGCCTGGCACTTCCGAAGATAATATAGCTCTTCATCAGTGTCATCGATCACGCCGGTAATAACGTCTACTGGGGGGAACAGTGCAACAGAGAGAAAGCACATTCAATGCAATGCACAATATGATGCATGATCATGACGGGGCAAGATGTTGTGATTTGAGCTAATGCAACTAAAACCAGATTAAATGAAGTTGGTTTGAACCAAAGATTCAAATTCAACTCCATATGTGATTATTTAAATGCCACTTATTTTATTTGACCTGATCAGCAGGCATAAGTTGTTCAAACATGCATGATAACGCCATAATCAGATTCCTTGGATTTTTCTGATCATTTTTCATATATAAATTATTTGATTTGGAGCTACGGTTGATTTTATATGATTTTTAGAAGTTTAGGACATTTTCTGGAATTTCCTGAATTAAAATAAATCCAGAAAATACATATTGCGTCAGCATGACATCACCCTGATGTCAGCAGGTCAACTGGGCGCCTCCAGGTCAAACTGACCAGTGGGTCCCGCATGTCAGTACTATTAGTCTAACTAATTTTTAGTTAGTCCTAATCCTAATTTAATTAGCAGGCGGGTCCCATTTGTCATGGACCCAGAGGGGTCAAACTGGGCCCACCCAGGGTCAACTTGGTCATCAGGGTCAAACCCGCCGGCGACTTGACGCCGGCGAGGCCAGTCGCGGTGGCGAGCCTCGGATTTGCGTCTTCGGCGACCAAACGGGCAGCCGAGGCCATCTACGGTGAGCTGGAGCTCACCCGCATCCAGCGCGGCATGTGGCGGCAGCGGGGACGGCCGTAGCTTGCCGGAAACGAGCTCGGGGCGGCGTCAGCGTTCGGGTGAGCTCGGGATTGGTGCTGCAGTGTGCAAACGAACGCAGAGAGGTGCTAGGGGATCTCTACGTGCGGGAGTGAGGATGTTGGACGCACGCCCGGGACCAAATGGTCACTGGAGCGTCACCGGCGACGAGCGCAGGCGGCGGCGAGTTCGATCACAGGCGAGATGGCGGATACGGCATGCAAACGAAGCAAAGGAGAGGGGGGTTAGGGGGAGGAGCTCACGGCGGATGCAAGGGGAGGCTCAGCGGGCTCGGGGAGGTGTCGTAGAGGGCGCAAGGTCGTCGGCGATCTTGGCGGCCGAAGGAAGAAGACGACGAGGTAGCCGGTGATGCAGGGCGTCCGATGATGCTTGACTTGGCGAGTAGGTCAAGGACATCTTGGCGGACCCCTTGGACACGTTGGCGAGGCGATGCAGTGGTGGTGGCCGCGGCAGCAGCAAGCGGTGGCGACGGCGTGTTCGGTGGTGAGAGAGAGGGAGCAGAGGAGGGGAGAGATTGCGGATGCGAGAGAGTGAGAGAGTTCCAGGGGGTGGCGTGGCGCTGCGAGAAGCGTCTAGGGGGAGGAGAAGGCAGCCAGGCAGGGAGGAGGTGGTCGGCATGTGGCTGCGCGCGCCGGGCACGCGCCCTGTCCGACTGGCGGGAGGACAACGACGGCTGCACAGGCCAGTGGGCTGGGCCATGCTGGGCCAGGCCAGGTGACCGCCAGGGAAAACCCTCTCTCTCTTCTTTCTGTTTTTCTTTTTATTTGTTTCTGTTCTGTGTTTCGAAATAGTAGAAAACTATTCCATTTAGGAAAAACCTGAAAATATTCAAAGGCACATTTGAAAATATTCTCAACAGCCTAAAAATACCTTCAAGATTATTTGGGCATTTTTAAAATATTTATAGGATTTAAATTTCCCAAATGCAAATACTTATGGCTTGCTGCAAAAATCCAGAATAGCCTCCAAAAATAGGAAACCATTTTTGGCAGAGGATTTAGCTAGGACCAAAGATGGTGAGCATTTATGAAGGCATTTGGGTTCACTGAAATTCCAATTGTTGGAACCTAGTATTCCAAAGGGGGTGTTGGGGTTTGTTAGTCCCCACTTCAAGTTTAAGAAAAAATTTAGACATGATGCACACATGAAGCTATCCTAGTGCAATGCTAGAATCTAGGGATGTGACACATACACCCCCACTGAGAGGAACCGACGTCCTCGTCGGGCCAGAGGAACGTTCCTTCTTGGCACATACGTTTGTGCTTCCAGTCCGACACATGTGCCATGCTGTGTGCCACGACCGGTCACAAACGTCATGCACAACATGACCGCGCACCTGTCCGCAACCATCCATGTAACCGCGAGGGTCGGCTCTGATGCCAACTTGTAACGCCCCGGACACACCCGCCTGTGGTCGTTACTCCTGGCGGGATCTAGACTGGCCCCACAGATCAATACTAGTCTTTTCTGCACACTTTGTCCTCACTCGTGCGCACCCGGGAGCAACTTCCCGGTCGGTCACCCATCCTGAAACTACTCCAAGCTGAGCATGCTTAACTTTGGAGTTTGTCCTAATGGGCTCCCGGAAAAGAAGGAATTCCTTATTGATATGAGTAGTCTATCATCCCTAATAAGCCAGGCTATCATAGGTTGCCCGGCCCCTGTGCTTGCCTCCTACATTCCGCTTTGTTCGGCTAGGTGTGCAAAGGGAGAACCAATCTGATTATGCTTCCAGCTCTCATGGTTAAAGCACCTCAGTGGAGAAAGCCGAAAACTGGCTGTCACGATAAACGTAAATTGGTCAGCGATCTAATGACTGTGTTAACTGACGGGCCGTTCATAACATTGGCCGAAGTGTTTACGGCTTGACCTTGGCTGTCGTCGAACACTAACCGGGGGCTAGTAACTGGCCTCCCAACTTTAAGCTGCTATGACTAAGAGAAAGTTATACAGCCCACATATCTGATTGCCTCATTTCCGCTAACGCAACCACCTACGGGCACCGAGACGTCGGCTAAGGGTTGTTTTGTTATTCCAAAAACACCCTGCATAGCATCTACAAGGGGGTGGAGGCCGACGATGGGCCACTTTCAACTGATAAACTGTCTCAACAGAGTCAAAATAAACATATCGTCGGCATTTGTATTTAATATACGAGGTCTGCCTTCCGTAATCATCGTTATATAAAGCCATAAATATGCATCAATTTGACTTAAGATTTTGGCCAAGCTGGGTTGCCTGGCTCCTGTGCTTACCCCTACGTTCCCGATGGTTTGGCTAGGCGGTAAAGGGATCACCTCTGTGATTGTTACTACAGGGTCATCCGAGTTAGTACCTCAGACTGGGTGAAGCTGAAAAGCTAGCGATCTTAAAGGATATAATTGGTCGGCAACGACGGAAGTGAAAATTTAGGTTCGCTATAGACCACATAGTTCGGGAACTTTCCCCAAACTAAATCCTCAATATTTTCCTCCCACATTGATCAGAGTTGAGGTTTCATGATCATGGTCAGCATGATGACCCAAAGAAAGGAATAGATAGCGGGACTATTTTCTTTGGAAGATGTTTCTTACGTTAAACAGTAATATAACATATCTCTCTGCGTACCTTTGTTTATAAAACCGTATGGCCGGATTGCCTTGTTTGTCGTAAATCTTTGCACTCATAAAGGCTTTATAAAGTAGGACAAACACTCCTCTGCTACTGGCCAAGGAGGTGGAAACTGATGGTCGGTCAACAAAGTTTTGTACAATGCAGATCCAAGCATGAATGATGTAGATTACTTGGATACATAGAATCATTACACATAATTGTGATTTTACTTCAAATATCGATCCTTAATTCGGCCACCCATGCCCACATTAAGGGTCGGGTGCTACTGGGCTTCGTGCTTATTATTTACAAATATTAAAGGGGTACATCGATCCCCTGATCTGGTGTTGCCACCCGACCAGTGTCTCAGGGGCTACTACATTGCCAATTCAATGCAGAAAATTCAAAGTGCTCAGTGTTCGGCTTGACCGAACTATGCGCAAACGGGTCTTCGGACAACAATAGGTACCATATGGACCTATCCGGCATCAAGCTAGTATATTATGGCGACTTCCCAAAACCCTCTCTCAAAGGGTCCATCCGCCAATCACTATCTCCTCTAAAGTGCATCTCGGAATCTTAGGCCGACACACACCTTGAGGGCTACTGGCTACATATCTCGTCAGTAAGTAAATTGCATCAATCGGAAATAAAATCTGCAAACAATCAGCCCAAGCCCGAGGTGGGGCATCATCTTGGAAGTAGTTCGGCATAAAGCTCGGATGCAAGTAGCTGGCTCTATAGAGGGCATTTCCGGTACTAACCTCGGCTAACCCCCTTCAAACTCCTTCAACTTTTTTGAACCAAGGTGATATATGACACCTCGGATATAGTCTGGCATTGGAGCTTGGACATAGTCTGGCATTGGAGCTCGGATGCAGTGCAGCAATGGAACTCGGTTATAACAAGACTTTTTGAATACATTCCGGCGTTGGAGCTCAAAAGCGGTCCGACGTTGGTGCTCGGCTGCAAAAGCTACCTCAAATGCAGTCCGGTGTTGGAGCTCGAATGCAAGAGGACACCGCCGCACGGGAACAACTTCAAACCCTAGGTGTGGTGTAAAAAATAATAAGGCATTGATAAAGGCCGAGAACTTAAAGGCGCTCCTCGGATACCCGGCGTGTAAACTCTTTGGATTCACTTTGGCGATCCTCAAGATCGAAGATGGAAAGATTTGTTGAACCAGTTTTCAAGACTGACGACCGAAGATGAAGAACAGTTTGGAAGAATCAAGGAGCGTCCCCAACTTGAAGACCTGTTCAGGGGGTTACTGACGGTGTCCTGGACTAGGGGGTACTCACCATGTCGTCTCCGACCAGCTGGATTGGGCCGAGGACCCCCATGGTGGTTCACTATTGGGCCAGTTCGGACAGCCCATGCCGCATACAAGAAGGACTCCACAAGACTTGGCGCCCAAGATAAGGACTCTCCAAAACCCTAGGCCTCCGGTGTGTTATATAAACCGAGGCCAGGCTAGTCAATAGACAATCTCATATTCTTTACTACAATCTTGTGATAGATACATGTACTCTGTACTACACCCCATGTGCAAAAATCAAAAGCAACATGTAGGGTATTATCTCTTCGAGAGAACCCGAAGCTGGGTAAAAACACGTGTCCATGTTACCATTGCTCCAAGATGCCTAGCTTAGGACCCCTACTACAAGATACGCCTGATTTAGAACCGACACCTACCATGCAAGCCATGTGTCGTATGGGCGGGACAGCCTGCGCCTCGGGGCTCTCCTCGGAGGGAGCCCCTCCCAGACAGTGATGGAAGCACCATGCTTCGCGCTGGCCGTCGACACAGCCGAGGAGCGGCTATGCCCGTGCAAGAGCAGAAGCACTATGCTCTGCGCTGGTGATAAACAACTAGGTGTGGCCTCGCGGCCGCATTAACCTCAGGGAGTGCCTCCGGGCTCAGTGACCAGCCTGACCGCACTGCTCTCCCTCGGGAGGGTAGAGCGAGGGGGCTGGAAACAGGGGCTACGCTCAGGTCACGCCTGGCGTACCCCCCCTTGCCAGGTCTCATGGGCCTGTTCTTCGTGCACCCCTCCCAAGCGAGAGCTTGGCGAGGAAAAGGTATGACGGTCGGTTCTTACGTCAAGGGGGACTCCTGAGCATCGAGTCTCAGGAGCCTAACTGGTCATGTAGCCCCTCAGCCCTTGGGCTCATCCTGGCGATCCGTACAACCCAACGGTGGCTGAGGTATGCGAGGGGCCAGGTCCTGCCGACGCATAACATCAAGGCTTGCCTCCGCACCTTTTCCTAAGCTGTTTGCACGTCAAGGAGGACTCCTGAGCATTGATACGTCCATTTTGCATCATGCTTTGATATCAATATTTATTGCATTATGGGCTGTTATTACACATTATATCTCAATACTTATGGCTATTCTCTCTTATTTTACAAGGTTTACCATGAAGAGGGGGAATGCCGGCAGCTGGAATTCTGGCTGGAAAAGGAGCAAATATTGGAAACCTATTCTGCATAGCTCCAAAAATCCTGAACTCCACGGAAGTCATTTTCGGAATTAATAAGAATTATTGAGCGAAGAAAACACCAAAGGGGGCCCACACCTTGGCCAGGAGGGTGGGGGGCGCGCCCACCCCTACTGGGCGCGCCCCTTGTCTCCTGGGCCCCCTGGTGGCCCTCCGGTGGCCATCTTCTGCTATATGAAGGCTTTTACCCTGGAAAAAATCAGAGGCAAGCTTGCGGGATGAAACTCCGCCGCCACGAGGCGGAACCTTGGCGGAACCAATCTAGGGCTTCGGCGGAGCTGTTCTACCGAGGAAACTTCCCTCCGGGAGGGGGAAATCATCACCATCGTCATCACCAACAATCCTCTCATCGGGAGGGGGTCAATCTCCATCAACGTCTTCACCAGCACCATCTCCTCTCAAAACCCTAGTTCATCTCTTATATCCAATCTTGTATCAAAACCACAAATTGGTACTTGTGGGTTGCTAGTAGTGTTGATTACTCCTTGTAGTTGATGCTAATTTGTTTACTTGGTGGAAGATCATATGTTCAGATCCTTAATGCATATTAATACTCCTCTGATCATGAACATGAATAAGCTTTGTGATTAGTTACGTTTGTTCCTGAGGACATGGGTGAAGTCTTGCTATTAGTAGTTATGTGAATTTGGTATTTGTTCGATATTTTTATGAGATGTATGTTGTCTCTCCTCTAGTGGTGTTATGTGAACATCGACTACATGACACTTCACCATTATTTGGGCCTAGAGGAAGGCATTGGGAAGTAATAATTAGATGATGGGTTGCTAGAGTGGTAGAAGCTTAAACCCTAGTTTATGCGTTGCTTCGTAAGGGGCTGATTTGGATCCATATGTCTAATGTTGTGGTTAGGTTTAACTTAATACTTCTTTTGTAGTTGCGGATGCTTGCAATAGGAGTTAATCATAAGTGGGATGCTTGTCCAAGTAAGGGTAGTACCCAAGCACAGGTTCACCCACATATCAAATTATCAAAGTACCGAACGCGAATCATATGAGCGTGATGAAAACTAGCTTGACGATAATTCCCATGTGTCCTCGGGAGCGCTTTTCTCATTATAAGAAATTGTCCAGGCTTGTCCTTTGCAACAAAAAGGATTGGGCCACCTTGCTGCACTTTATTTACTTTCATTTCTTATTACCTGTTACAAATTATCTTATCACAAAACTATCTGTTACCAACAATTTCAGTGCTTGCAGAGAAAACCTTACTGAAAACCGCTTGTCATTTCCTTCTGCTCCTCATTGGGTTCGACACTCTTACTTATCGAAAGGACTACGATAGATCCCCTATACTTGTGGGTCATCAAGCATCGCGTCTCAGGAGCCTAACTTTTCACGTAGCCCCTCACCCCTTGGGCTCGTCCTGGCGATCCGGACGACCCAACGGTGGCTGAGGTATGCATGGGGTCGGGCTCTGCCGACGCAGAACAACAAAGCAAACAGAAAAGTCAAGGGACCATAATCTAAATATTACAAAACATATTGTTCCAAGCAAACAGTTTGAAACGCCTCCCCAAGGCATGCTACATGATACAGGACGAATAGGGAAGAGCTGCATCGCCAAGCCACCTCTTCAGACCTGGGCACCGCCATCACCCGCCAGCGGAGCCTCGTCGCCAGGGGCGTTGCCCGTCCCCTCGGCCTCGGTCGGAGGACCGACAACCAAGAACTTACTCAACATGGCGTCCACGGAGCTCTTCACGGCGGCAGCAGCAGTGTCCTGGGAGTCGTAGTCCACTAGTGCAAGGAAGGAGGAGAAGTCAAAGCCGGTGTTCCCGAGATAGAGATGGCTGAAGACGTACGTAAGGGCTGAGGAAGAAAGGGAGCACGCCTCACTTTCCACCAAAGTGGCAAACCCGTCGACAGCATCTTCGAGCACTGCCAAGACTTCAGGGAGCAAAGCAGTGGGGCTCTCCCTTGGGGTTGTCGCCATCGCCTTCTTGAAGGGATCATCCCCAAAGAGCAACCGCTAAGCCTTGTAGAACCTCGCCTCGAGAGAGGCAAGGGTGTTGTGCTCCATGACGGCCGCCTCCTTGGCCTCGACAAGCGCCGCCTGGGCCGCCTCCGCCTCCTCCTTCAGCTTCGTCAGGCGGTCGCGCTCCACAGCCTGCTCCAAGGCCGCCTTCTTCACCTCGGCGTCTCGATCGGCGATGGCAGCCTCCTGGGCCTTCAGCTTCCCCTCACACTCCCCGAGTTGGCTGCCCGGGCAGCTTGCTGATCTTGAAGAGCCTTCAGTTCTTCCTCCACCATGCGGCACCGATCCTCGGATTCCGTCGCCTCCTTTCGCGCCAGGTCACGCTCGGTGGCAACCACTCCGAGCACCTTCTGGGCTTCGTCCACAGAGCCCCAGGCCATGCGGACACACGCGTCGGCCTGAAGCCAACCAGAAATCAGCCCCAGGCGTCCCAACGCCGAGCGACGGTCCGGGCCTTGAAGTTCACCCAGGACGAGGTTCAGCACCGCCCTTGCCTCCTCCAGGGCCCCGGAGGTGGCAGAAGTGCCACGGCTCGGCTGCATGGGAGAAGACGCCCTCGGCGCCAAGACAGAAGAAGCCTCAGCCTCAGGAAGGACTGGGGGCTCTGGAGACTGGGCAACCTCAGCAGCCGCAGCAAGGATGGGCGCCGACAGGGTCAGCCCCGCCAAAGGCACTGACACCTCCTGATGACGGGCCTGCATGCCTTGGGGAGACGGCATCACCACCAGAGCTGCATGGGCCGCGACACTCTCCTTCACCCGGGCCGCGGCGGCCACTTTGGCGCCTTCAACCACGGCGACCTCCGTGCCCTCCTTCTGCTTCTTCTTCGACTGCTGCCTAATGACAGGCAAAGATGCTGAGCATCGCTTCCAGAATCAACAAACAAGGCCAAGGAAAAGACTTACTGGTCGGTGAAGACATAGCTCCTCTTCAGGCTCAGCAGCGGGTACCGAGACAGGGCAGCTGGAGCTGAACTCTTAGGAGCAGGAGAACTCGCGGTTGGCGCCACTCGGTTGGCGACACTCGCGGTTGCCAGGAGGAATCAGCGCGGTCCTGCCCTTCTTCGTGGCCGTCCGCTTGGGTTGCTTCGAAGAGGACACCCCGGATCTCATGGTGACTCCAGAAGGGCGAGGCACCTCTACCATCGGAGGCTCATCATCATCATCATTGTCAGGGAAGTCGCGGAGGAGCTCCCTCTGCCGCGGGGTAGAGGATTCCTCCACAACCTCGTCCTCGATGGCCTAAGAGGATTGGTCACCAGAGGACAAGTGCACCAAGGAGGCAGACGGCGGGGAGGCCCCGCACACATGAGCCCAAACTCATCGAAGACCAGCATAGCAGCGGCGACCTGCTCCCCGTCGACCCGACAGTACAATGGGAGCCAATCCTCCCGAGGATTGCTCGGGTCCTTCCCTGTCAAGTAAAGCAACACCTTGCTTAGCTCCTCCTCGGGAAGGGCGTCGTAGCGCAGGCGGATCTTGTTGTCGACGCCCCCAAGCTTCCATAGGGGCGGGGAGCGATCTTGGAGCGGCGCTATGCACTGCGTCAAGAACTCCTTGATGAGCATGGCCCCCGTCAGCTTCTCGCTCTTCAGGTCCTCCTCCATCTTCTTCACCAACGGCTTCAAGGAAGGGTTGGTGATCTTCTCAGAGTACCGTCCCTTCTCGGAGGAGGGGAGCTCGGTCGGCAGCTCCACCAAGTCCGGGGAGCACTTGGCATCCATCAGAACCCACCTCTTCAAGGCATCCTCCACCTTCTTCCCACCGCGGGAGATCAAATTACCGCCCCGCGCCACGACGAAGCCGATGCACCCAACGGGATGGTTGCCAGTCATGCGGAGGAAGAAGAAGTGGCGGAGCATGGCGATGGAGCGCATCACCCCCACGAACGCCTCGCAGTAGAAGGCGAAATTGGACAGGAGGAGGATGGAGTTGGGATGAATGTGGAGCGCGTGGAGGCTGTAATGGTGAAGAACAGCGTAGAAGAAGCGGGAGAATGGGGGCCCCAGCCCCGAGTAGACGTTGTGCAGGAAGAAAGGGAAGAAAGTGCTATTCGCGGGCTCATGTACAGCGGTGGCAACATAGAGCATCGTCCCCTTCCATTCATTGTCCTCGATCATCGTCAGGAGGAGCGCAGTCTGGAACTTCTCCCCGGTCACGGAGGGCGCAAGCAGCGCTGGCTCATACCAGCTGGAGCCGGCAGCCGGGGCTGAGGCCGTGGTCCTCTCTGGGGCCATTGAGCAAAGGATTGAAGGGGAAAACCGGCAGATCTGGTGAGTTCTTCCGCTGCTGGGAGAGGGGATCTACAGCAAGACGAAGAAGAGGCAATGAAAGCCTGGCGACAGATGGCAGCCCTTTTGTCAAATGGAAGCAGTTGCTGAGGTAGTGTGGGGAAGCGGAGTCGCCCACGTCCCATCAATCGCCACACGTCATCAAGGCCGCAGGCGGTTAGGGCCCGCGGCACTCCACACTTGCCCTTTTGCTTCGCCTGGAAGCCAAGTCCGAGCGCGCCTTGGGCCCGGGGGCTACTGTTGGCGTTCTGGATATGGGGGTATCCAGCCCTGCCTGCCTGCGGCCCACCACGTGGCTCCATCGGTGGCCTGGTACGGCCCAGCTTCAACATCAACAGCTCAAGACCCTCGCGAGGGGCCAAGCCTCGCGAGGCGGACGACGCCAAGACCCCCGAGGGGATCAGCCTCCTCAGGCTGGCTCCCGAGGGGCAGAGAGTTCTATGCAAGGTTTACCTCATGAGGCTCAGCTGACATGAGCCATGACGACCAAGGCCAGGCGGCGCTAGGCGGGCGCCAGGCGGGCACAGAGCGCCGGTTTCCTCTTTGGTGCAAACAAGGCAAGCCACGGGCGCGGAATCCCGAGGAATCAGCCAAAGGTTTCCATTCTGGTGCAACGAGACCAACACCGCCAGGACGGCAGGACGGAGGTTATCGACGAGCCCACTGCAGCGTCATGACCAGAGGCTTTTTGCAGGCGAAGACTGCTTTTGTCAGGATAAGCTGTACTACTTGTCCCCTTTCAAATCCGGCCGTTGTGGGATCCCTTCCTGCCAACATTTGGGAAGAGGACCAAGGCCACTATAAATAGGACTTAGCCACCACCATAGAGGGGGGATCGATTCTCATCCGATCACCTCTCCAGCTCCCTTGATCTCAAGAACACCTCACCTCCTGAGGCCGGTTCATCCACTGTACTAGTTCATCCTCAGCCCTCCGAGGCAATCCACCAAAATGCTGGAGTAGGGTATTACACCGCAAGGTGGCCCGAACCAGGATAAACTATTGTGTCTCTTTGTCTCTTTGAGCTTGTCGCGCTAGGCTTAGGAGGATCGTGAGTAGGCAGGTTGGGTAGGTTGAGATCTCCACACGCACCCTAGAGTTCGAACCTCTCAAAGGTTTGTGGAACCCGTAATCCGATAACTCTGCAAGGAAGAATTAGTTGAAAGGAGCAAATCCAAATTTGATCTTGCCAACTATTCACACTTGGGCGTCAATAAATTATTCTCTGGCTATCTCAGTCAACTGCATGCTGGTCGTGATGTCGAGGTGGACATAATCAAGAAGATGCATCAGAAATATGAGGTATGAACATATGCTCCCTCTGTTTGTACACTCACTCATCCCCCAAGTCTTAGCCATAGGAAATTTATTGAGTATGGTGAAGGCTTTAATCAGTATGTCATAACAAATTTCGAGCTATAGCCCCCATACACCAGCTTTTCTTGATAAAGATGAGTCGGATCATTTCTATTATCTTCAAAAATATAACTTCACCTCATAGCCCCCATAGGTTGGTTTATCTGAAAAAGATGAGCCAGATCTCTCTGCAACTTAAAGTGAAAAGAACTCTCACACATTAGCCCCCAAGTGCCAAGTGCTTTGCTTGCAAGGGTCTTAGGACTTATATGTATAATTTTTTCTGACAAATTTGCTTGTGATGGTTTAACTCTTATTTGCAGGAGGCCTCAACTCAGGCTGAATCCCAGTTGGTCGAGTTAAAGACCAGGCTTGAGCATCAAGAAGCTGAAACCCGCAAAGCTTATTCCAAGTTTAAGTTTAGCTTGGATGAAAATGAGAAGCTCAAAGCCGGATTTACTACAGAGAGATCCACCTGGGATGAGATGAGAGCCTCCTTAATACAAAGAGCAGAGACTGCCGAATCTTCTTTGAAAGAGGCCACTACAGAATTGACCGGCTTAAAACGCCATATTTCTCAGATGACCGCTACTATCTTTGGTAGGTAATTCAGGATGCTTTAACCATTTCCAATATTTAACTTTTAACCTGCCTGGCGACTTATCTGCGCACTTATTAAACAGGCCCCAAGAGTGCCAACCTTTGCCAGGACATGTTGGTGAAGCTGAAGGCGGTATATACTTTGGTGGAGCAGCTATACATAGGCACTCAGCGAACCATAGCAACCATCTCGCACAGTAAACAACCACCTTGCCTTATCAGGGAGGTATTGGACAAGCTATCTGTCATGCCTCGAAGGATTGAAAAATAAAGAGATCATCCGCCAGAGCTGGTGCTATTACTGCGTTGAGCCGGGCCAAAGCATGGCAGGCAGAGCTAGACCCGGCAGAGATGGCTACTGGTTGTCCGAATCTCGAAGAAGACGGGTCTCCCTTTGAGGAAAAAGATTTTGCTGATTGTGTGAAGGAGATGCGTCCCCTGGCAAGCAAGATGGCCAATGAAACTGACCTATCCAGAGATCAGGCGGCTTACACGATGGAAAACGCCAAAGTGAGAGCGTCGGCTTATGAAGTTGTGGATCTCATACCTCCAACGCATAAGCACACCTTTGCTCCTGATGTTGATCCGTCCACACTTATAGATGATGAAGTTGTGTTTCAAGCCTTAACAGGCATCGACTGGACATCATCTGACTTCCAGACGAAGGATGGAGAAGAAGGGCCAGCACAGGGTAACCCAGAGTTTTCAACTCGTCAGGACCAAAACAACTAATCCCAGGGGCAGCTCTCAGACCGCGGCATAGAGCTTCTTCATGAAAGACTCTAAAATTTTGGGCTTGGAAAAGCCTTATAATAGGCTAGTTTGAAACAATGATCTCACATGCCATCGTGCATGTTTATCTTCGGAATACTTTAAACCGCTGATCTGATGTGGAAGACCCCGCCGTTTGCGCTTATAATATTATCAATCATGTGGATCATATCAAATATTATCATATTCTCTGCACACAAGTAAATAACAGGTGCCCTGGCGTCTTAAACCAAGGCGGGTCACAAAGATCTTTGAACAACCACTACAAAAAATACACTTTCGTGATGATACGTGTTTGTCACAGTAAGTCACGTTTTTTGTCATGCATGTACATCCAGCGATTTTATGATAGAATAAAGATAGTCATACCTGTGCTGTCGTAGAAGTGTTCCATGACATTACCAAAATTATCGCCACGGAAGTGTCCACTTCCATGACGATAAATCGCGCGTCACAGAAGTGCTTTGTCAAGGGTGACCGACACGTGGCATCCACCGTAAAGGAACGCCATTAAGCTATCGGGTCGGGTTTTGGATCCGATAACCCGTTAACAGCCCAGACCAATGGAGATTTTCCACGTGTAAAATCATCATTGGCTGGAGGAAACACGTGTCGGCTCATCATTGGGACATATGTCATCCACTCATTGGACACAAGCTGCCTATGATACGTCGACACGTGGCACGACCCAATAGAGGCCCGTTCCTGTGAAAAGGCCGGCTCGTTTGACTTGGTCAAAAGGTGGCGGGCCGACCCATGGAAAGCCTGTTAACGGCCTGTTCAGATATAGCCCATTTACAGCCCGCTAACCCAAGGCCCGTTACGCCCTACCCGAATTAGGCCGAGTAGCGTCATTTGGGCCATCCAATATGATTCCAGCCTGTTTTCACTTCTGGCCCATGTATGGCCCATGACGTCTTTCGGCCCATATGAGGCCCTTTGTAACTCTTGGCCCATTAACGGCCCGTGGTGAAACTGGCCCGTGGTGAACAGTGTATCACTTTATACCCATTAACGGCCCGTGGTGAAACTGGCATGTAATGAATAGTGTATCACTTTATACCCATTAACGGCCCGTTATTCCGTTGGGCCGTTTCCAGCCCATGCTATCTTTCGGCCTTCTCAGAGCCCATTTACTCTTGGGCTCATTTCCAGCATTCGTTTACTTACGGCCCGTTACTGTCATTTTCTACTTGTGGGCTAAATTCAGCCCGAGGTTACAGTCGGCCCGTTTTGTGGCCTGTTAATACGTTGGGACGTTTTCATAGCGTCATCACATACGGTCGATTAACGACGGCCCGTTATGGTCGACCCATGGACAGACGATTCCAACCCTAGCCCGTTTACGGCCATAATGCGGTCTGTTATTGGCCCATGTTTGGCCAACCGATCATACGACCCGTACAAGGCTGTCACACCCTGATTTTCGTGGCACAACACTTAAGATGATAAATCATGATAAAATGTGGTTTGACAAAAACTTTTGCATTATTTGACTTTTTATTTAGAGTTGGTTTTCTCTCTGTGTTTTTCAAGTGCTCTTTAAGGTCAACACAACTCCACCTTCTATGCTTCATCTCCTTGCCCCAAGCTTACGCCCAATGATCATGCCATGTGTATAGAGCAATATAGTATTTTCTTACAAAAATAATTTGGCCAAAAAGTATTTTCTAAAATTAGTTTTTCAAAAACCCTTGAATTGAGATTTGCACTGCAAGTACTTGATTTGTGGTATGAAAAATATTTCAAGAGTATATTTGAAACCTATTAGATATAGTATTCCCATAAACCACAAAAATATAATTTTAAAAGTTATTTTCCTATTTTATTTAAAAGCTTTTTCTTAAGGCCAGAAATGGTCTTTAATAGGGAAAAATTATTTTATTGTTTTAAAAATACTTGACAAAAATCAGGGAAACTCAGTGGGCATATATTTCCCATACATAAGAGTTTCAACACATGGTCATGTTCAAAACATTGGTCAAATCCCTCAAAAACCCTTTCTGGATATTTCAATCTTTTGAAATATTTACAAAGGAAATATTCCCCAAAACTTCCAAGACAATTCTAGCATGTCACATATGACATGATTGATGATCTTGCCAAGTCTCATGTCATGGAGAACAGTATAACCCCATGAAACCCTCTCAAAACCACTTCTGACCTTTTTCAAGTTTGAACAACTTTGCACTGTCAAATATGTCCAAATGCTCTCACACTTGGTGAACATGCTCAAATGGTATAATAATGCACCTAGACCAAGTGGCACAAGTTGGTGAACAAGCTAAATTGATCAAAGAGCCCCAAAACCCTTCCTGTCCAGAACCAAATTTGAACAACTTTGTACTACCAACTTTCTCTACTTGACCCCAACTTTTGTGAGCATGTTCACATGACCAAATGAGGCCACTAAACCAAGTAGTGCATCAAGGAGAAGTGATTTGCTCAACTAGATCTACACAAGTCCATTTCTGCTCATTTCTAGGGTTTACAAAAGTTGCATTGGAAACTTTGCCCAAATAAGCTCCAAATTGGTGGGAGGCCCTATTTATATGTGTCATTTCACCCTGTGGAGTATCATGGCAATTGGAAATCATTTGCTTGCCAAAACCATTATCAAACACCTTCTGCCACTTTTCGATAATCACCATTTTGACCACTAAAACTATTCTCGTTGAGCTCCACTTTTTACCAAGGCTCCTCCTAGTCCCCCTCTACCTCCAGTAATAGTGCCTGCATCTCAGCTCAATGATTGAGGGGTGAAACCACCTCATTTACCCCTCTGGACAGCCCCTGTACCCCTCTTCCTCACCTCCATCCTCACTCCAGTGGCCATCCATGGCATCCAATGCTTCCTCCCCTTTGTTTACTCACCCCACAAAGCCCCAGACACTAGTGGACACGCCCCTGACACATAATCAATGCCATGGCATGCCATTTGGGCGCTACAGGAGGCCTTCTGATCTTGCTCCCGCTTTGTAGCCGCCCTAAGCAGCTCCGGCCACCTCGGGCCTCCCCAGCGCGCCCGACGATGCTCCTCGACGTCCGCGTCACGCTACACTGCCGGCCCCCTCCTCTCTCTCCCTCTCCGGCCCTCCTCGCATGCGGACAGAGCGCCGCCCGAGCGCGCCAGTCATTGCCCGCGATGGGGACCCGCTCTGCCGCGTTCCCCGCTCCCTCTCTTCTCCCCCTGGGCGTAGTCGACCCCCACGAACACCCCAGACACACTCAAACAGGCCCCGTAACCCATAGCAACGGTAACGAGCTCGCCCGGCATAAGTCCATGATGGACCATCGCGCGGCTATATAAGCCCGCCCCGGGCCGCTCTAGTGGCGTTCGCCTCCTCCTCACACCCCCAAGAACATGCCCGCACCACCCAAACGTCCTCAAGGGGCTTCTGTGCTCGGGATCGACCGGAGCTCCGCCGCCTCGGGTCGCAGTCGATCCTGAGGTACGGGCCCTCTCCGCCCCCGCTCTCACTCGATATAGAACCGCAGAAGCCCACTGACCATTTTCCCCCTGTTTCCCCTCTCTTTAGCTGCCGAAAACGGCCGGAAACGCTGCCTCCCGAAACTCCTGCGCCGTGCCTCCTCGTTGCCTGCAAACCAGGCCACCCCGGCGACCAACTCCGGCACCACCCGAACGGCGACACGACGAGGAGTCCAGCGGTTCCATTAGCTCACCCCGCCGTGCTCGGAAACGTCGCCGGTGAGCTCGCCTCCTCTCTGGCCCGAGGTAGACGACGACGGCCGTGGGCCCTGTCCGTCAGCCTCACGCCCTGACGGGTGGGACCCACCCGTCAGGTTTAAACACGCACGCGCGCGCACCGGTTCGCTGCGTCGGCTGGAGACGTATTTTCCAAATACGCCTTCGACGTGGCAGCCTTGCGCGGGCTGGATCCCTCTGGGCCTGCTGCACTGTGGCCCTTCTGGCCCAGTTGCACAATGCTGCTTCTCCTTTTTCTTTTTCTGGAGACTTGCAAAAATTCCACAGGATTAAATATTAATCCAAATGGAATAATTCCAACCTCTAAAATCTTAGAAAAATCCCACCTATTTAATGGTGTAACTTTCATAAATATCCATCAAACTTTTCTGCACTGTTCAAATTTAAATTCAAATTTGAGCATTTATATTCCCCTCTGAAAATCCATTTCTCCTATCATACAACTCCAAATCCATAACTAATAATTTTCTCCTTCTTAGAGTTCCCCCTGGTATTTATCAAAAATAAGTTGACATTTTTTTGAGCACTTTGGTTTTTCTGCTTTTACTATTGCCTTATTTTTCTCGTTATTTTCTTGTGACGATTAGATCCCGTATTAGACGAAGTTCTTTGAAGAAGAAGAAGAAGGAGAAGGGTTTGAAGAACTTGAAGACTTTGAAGACCAAGGCAAGCAGCCCTTTGACCATGTTTATGAGACCCTTTTTATGCATGCCATATAGCATTTTTGTTGCTTGCATCGGAGTCATGATTTTGTGGTGACCACATGGGGTGGCTTGCCAACGTTACTTCCTCGTTGATACTTGCATTGTGCATGACCCTACCTTCTTATGAGGGTTATGCCGGTGGGAGTAGATAGGATGCTAAGTAGTGCTACGCAAAAAGGGACGGGAGTATGCATAGTGATGGAGACAAAGTATTTTCAAAGGACTTTTCGAAAACCCCGTCTGGTGCCACTTATGCCCGAGGGAGATGATGAGTTGGGTAACCACTTGATGACGAAGTGGTGTACCGAGGCAAGTGTGTGTTGTTTCAAAACGGATTGGTTTAAGTTGCGACCGTTATTCCAACCTTACATGTGCAACCACTCTACCCTTATATGGGAAAGGGCATTATTGATTACCTAGGTCGATACTAGCTTTGAGCCCGCATTACTAGTAACGGGGGAGAGTTGGTGCTCTCTCTCGGGACGGGGTCGTGCCAGGTAGGGCGGCCATGTATCTTCTGAGGGCACCGGATACACCGTTGTGTCCCCTCTCGGATGTTACGATCTCGAGTGAGTCTCGTATGATGTACATCGTGAGGATACGGAACAACGAGCGGACTTCTCGTTAGTGTCGTCTAGGGAAATGTAGTGATCGGGTGCTTACCCCGGGTACTTGAGGTATCGTGGGTCGTGGATGAGACGGAAGTTCCCCGGACCTTGTGGGTAAAGTGTGCAACCTCTGCAGAGTGTAAAACTATTCGAATAGCCGTGTCCACGGTCAAGGAAAGTTGGGTAACCGCTCTTGGGCTACGTCCACATGTTTACAAACCGGGTGTGTGTGTTAGGATAACTACTTGGGTCAAGTCAAGGGACCTGACATGATTGAGTTGGGTTGGTGCCCACTCTATTTATGTTGATATCTGTAACCTGTCCTCATGGATACTTGAATTCTCCTGATGCATATCTTACAAGTTGTTGAACATGTCATTGCACTCAAAACTAGCTTTACGCAAAATTTACCTATATCATGCATTGTTGTATCTCGAACCAAAACATGGGTTGCTTGCGAGTACATTCAAAGTACTCATTGGCTTGCCACTGGTTATTTAATTGACCAGGCATGGAAGAACCGGAGTTCGAAGAAGAGTTCTTTGGAGACGAACATGCGAACTAGGACGTTTCCCAGTCGGAATGCCTGTAGGGTTAAGGCAGAAGGCATGGGTTCTACTTATCAACGAAGATTTCCGCTACTTGTGTTTCATTTGATGTTCAGCCCTTAAGGCTTTATCGATGTAAGACTTGACCATAATGGTCATAATTTGTGTAAGACGGTATGTATGGATGTAAGACTCTTGTTATTCAGCTTCTGTGAGTTCAGTGAGCATTGATCTCTAGGATCACTGTACACGTGCATTCGGTGATCACGACTTATGAGTCGGGGTCCCCACAGAGCTGGTATCAGAGCCATCCTGACTGTAGGAAGCCTTAGCTAGCATGGACATTAGTTAGCTTGAGACCATCAAAACTTCTCTCCTTTTCTAAAGCTTACCCCACCCAAGATATATTTCCCTTATTGACCTCCCCTATTCAACTTTTGTAGATGGTTGTCGCCCCCTTGAGACTCCTTATGACAGGATTTCCATCACTCCTAAAAGACTGCCTCCAACAATGCCACTATCCCTTGCTGCCCATATACACCCTACATGAACTGGAAAATGATGTGCTCGAGAAGGAGTTCTGCGCCAAGGTTTTTGTGCCTGCCAAGACCTCACCCCAGGGGTGGTTCTTCATTGGACCACCCATGCCAACACAAGACACAGCCATTCAGCAAGTGGCACATGAAGCGCTCCTCCGTCTTCGAGGCCTCCTTCCAGAAATGAAAGAAGAACACGCCACCCGCTACCTACCTGGAAAGAACGGATTTGGAGCCCCAGCTCAAGTGATGATTTCCCCAGAAGATGAGGATCCAACCCTCAAGTACCAGATCCGCTTCATCAACGCCGGAGACTACCTTCTACGTCACTCATCAAGCATTCCTTAAGGCTCGCCAAGACCTCCCTTCACTTCTGCACCTCCACTGCCTTGAGAAGAAGAGGGTGGCCGAGCAAGGACAGCAAATCACTATCTTACAAGCCCACCTTGCCAATCAGGAGCAACAAATCAAGGAACTTCGGAAAACCCGCAACCAAACCCCACGCAGGAGGCATAGGAATGGATTTCCATATGCACCTCATGGAAGATCGTCGTCAGGCCGTCGACGACATAACTCAAGACTGGATAGCGACCTTTTTTCCGTCACTTGTCACGGGTGTGGTGAACTTGGGCACATTAAAAGGATGTGTCCCAACAAGCAACCGACTGTCGCATACCCTTTGGCACCACAAGGGGAACCCAGAAACCGAAAACCGAACGCCTTTCTCTCAAAGTGATGAAGCAAGCACGACTGCTGAATCCGAGGACCCCTAGGGTAGGATGAGTCGTGTACCCCCTATGCACAGTCGAGTCCATATGATGGTTCAAATGAAACCACGTTGAGTGTTGCTTGTTCTTATCTGTTTGTGTTTTGATATAAGTTGCACTTTTGCCTTAGGCAGCATGTATGCAACTATATCACCTATCTTATCTTAGTGAAATTGTGTGTGGTCTTTTGGCACTTGTATGTTGGCACCTGCACTATAGAGCCCCCTTTAGCCATCCCCATCTATACTACTTTTCCCTCTCATCCCTCTATCCTCAACTGAAGACCAGCAAGACAAGGTACACCAAGGATTCTACTTCAGCGACCTATTAACACTGGAGACTTTTGCTGTAGCCTCCTCGACCAAGTGAAACCCCGTAGGGTTATGTTTAACCCTCCAGACTAGAAACCCATTCGTAGACCCTTCGATACTTCATGAGATAACCCACCTCGAATCCTTAACCATGTGCTTAACCCACAAACTTGAAAGGGAACCAGTTAAGCCTCCATAACCTCGCTCAACATTGGGTTCACTATGGAACTAGTGGACGTAGGGAATGAGCACCTTATCATCCTAATATAGCACCGGAACTGATGATGTCATAGGGAAGACCAGTTTGAGGATATAGGAATAGAGGACAAATGACTTGATGAGTTTATATCAATGACTTTGAGGAATCATCCGAGACTATTTGGTGGATTATGAGGTTTTCATGTTGGTAGATGAACTTGGTGGGATCATGATTATAGGGTAGCATAGCTTTCATTACCCCTGAGTAAATTGGATTTAATAGGACAATTATGATCGCAAACTGACATTCTTGAGAGTATAAGGATTTGACTTAGCCAGGGGATATTGATAGGAGATAGTTGATATTACGACTATGACTTAGGGGAAAGTGTGGGAATTCTCGTTGGACACAAGATTCGGATTTAAATAGGTGACCCTAGTGGAGTATGGATGCATAGTAATTTTACATGGTTCGGAGTAGATTGGATTTAGACTGATGATCTTGATCATGATACCATGTTTCTCGGTGGACAATAAACTAAGAGATTGGATTAATTGTCGGGATTGATTTAGGGATCTATATTAGCTTGAGGTTGGAGTTTACATGACCATGACAATGGAAATTGGTGGACTGACTATAGCAAGGTAGCCCTTCCAAGTGTTTTGGGATTATAGGAACCTTAGGAGATCATGTGGAACACCATAACCATTGGATTTGTAGAATTAAATGGGTTATGTAGTAATTGATGGAAGGTAATGGGCTGTTGGAGTTGATTCAGAGGGAGGAAACAAGATCTTGGAGTGGCTTCTGACGTGTTTCCTTGGGATAGAGATGCTTTATCTTAGACCTTGGATCAATAGACTGAGCACTTGGATCGTGGTGATTAAATTCAAGCTTAGCAGCTTATATGCTCTACCCATGGATTTTTAGGGGTAGCCATACGTATGAGTTTGGGGATAGTTGACATGTATAGATTTATTAGACCACCCCTTGGGATTCATGAGGATATGAATAACATGAGTGATGATTGGAGTTGACCTATACGGGATGATTCTTTCGGTAACATGATGTGATTGTTTGGAAGACTAGATAGAACGATTGGCAACTCAGAAACTGTGCTCAAGGATAAGATGATAAAAGTTCACTCGCACACTAGAATCCTTGAAACCCTTGAGCCCTACCAAGCCACAACATGAGCGGATCCTGACCTTGGGCTTTGGCTCTAGATCGATAAGACCTTGGCCGATACTCAACCGTGACCACCACCAATGCCTCAGCCCACTTTACGTACCCCATAGACTTCATGGAGTGCTTACACAAGATAGTTGTCATCATCATTTGGTGACCTACCTGTCCACCCGAAGACGGAAGAAGAGCCGTTCAGCTAGTCAAGAAACATTTGAAGACCGCCATGCCAAGGAGGAAGAACTACCACCAACGTCAAGAAGCACGCTCCCGCGTCAAAGATCATGTGTATTTGCGAGCCACTTCTCTCAAAGAGAACCAAGCATTTTCATGTTAAGAAAAACTCGAACCAAGATTTATCGACCTTCTCCAAGATCACTACAAGACGAAGAGCAAACGGCTACCAGCTAGAATTACCACCTGAGCCACCCACTTTGCGAAACATTTTCCATGAGTCACAGCTTCGGAAGTGCTTCCAACATCCTAACCAACCCGATCCCTACAAGGACGTCAATCACCAAGCCATCGACCTCCAGCCCAATATGACTTACGCGAAAGCCCCAGTGGCAATATGGATCAAGCAGGATGTCATACACGAAGCCACGCCATCGAGTACTTCAAGGATCAATGGAGCACCACTCGGAAGCACAAGCGGTATGAGGACAAGAAGACTACCCCAGATCCAGTTTTCGTATTCCTTTCCACGCCTAGTTTGGGAATCTCGGGGACGAGATTCTTGTAAGGGGGGTAGGTCAGGACCACTGATTTTCGTGGCACAACACTTAAGATGATAAATCATGATAAAATGTGGTTTGACAAAAACTTTTGCATTATTTGACTTTTTATTTGGAGTTGGTTTTCTCTCTGTGTTTTTGAAGTGCTCTTTAAGGTCAACACAACTCCACCTTCTATGCTTCATCTCCTTGCCCCAAGCTTCTGCCCAATGATCATTCCATGTGTATAGAGCAATATAGTATTTTCTTACAAAAATAATTTGGCCAAAAAGTATTTTCTAAAATTAGTTTTTCAAAAACCATTGAATTGAGATTTGCACTGCAAGTACTTGATTTGTGGTATGAAAAATATTTCAGGAGTATATTTGAAACCTATTAGATATAGTATTCCCATAAACCACAAAAATATAATTTTAAAAGTTATTTTCCTATTTTATTTAAAAGCTTTTTCATAAGGCCAGAAATGGTCTTTAATAGGGAAAAATTATTTTATTGTTTTAAAAATACTTGACAAAAATCAGGGAAACTCAGTGGGCATATATTTCCCATATATAAGAGTTTCAACACATGGTCATGTTCAAAACATTGGTCAAATCCCTCAAAAACCCTTTCTGGATATTTCAATCTTTTGAAATATTTACAAAGGAACATTCCCCAAAACTTCCAAGACAATTCTAGCATGTCACATATGACATGATTGATGATCTTGCCAAGTCTCATGTCATGGAGAACAGTATAACCCCATGAAACCCTCTCAAAACCACTTCTGACCTTTTCAAGTTTGAACAACTTTGCCTTTGTCAAATATGTCCAAATGCTCTCACACTTGGTGAACATGCTCAAATGGTGTAATAATGCACCTATACCAAGTGGCACAAGTTGGAGAACAAGTTAAATTGATCAAAGAGCCCCAAAACCCTTCTGTCCGTAACCAAATTTGAACAACTTTGTACTACCAACTTTCTCTCCTTGACCCCAACTTTTGTGAGCATGTTCACATGACCAAATGAGGCCACTACACCAAGTAGTGCATCAAGGAGAAGTGATTTGCTCAACTAGATCTACACAAGTCCATTTCTGCTCATTTCTAGGGTTTACAAAAGTTGCATTGGCAACTTTGCCCAAATAAGCTCCAAATTGGTGGGAGGCCCTATATATATGTGTCATTTCACCCTGTGGAGTATCATGGCAATTGGAAATCATTTGCTTGCCAAAACCATTATCAAACACCTTCTGCCACTTTTCAATAATCACCATTTTGACCACTAAAACTATTCTCCTTGAGCTCCACTTTTTACCACAGCTCCTCCTAGTCCCCTTCTACCTCCAGTAACAGTGCCTGCATCTCAGCTCAATGATTGAGGGGTGAAACCACCTCATTTACCACTCTGGACAACCCCTGTACCCCTCTTCCTCACCTCCCTCCTCACTCTAGTGGCCATCCATGGCATCCAATGCTTCCTCCCCTTTGTTTACTCATCCCACAAAGCCCCAGACACTAGTGGACACGCCCCAGATGCATAATCAATGCCATGGCATGCCATTTGGGCGCTCTGGAGCACGCTGCAGTGCGCTCCCGCACTGTAGCCGCCCCCTGCCAAGCAGCTCCGGCCACCTCGGGCCTCCCCAGCGCGCCCGACGATGCTCCTCGACGTCCGCGTCATGCTACACCGCTGCCCCTCCTCTCTCTCCTCTCCGCCCTCCTCGCATGTGACAGAGCGGCCCGAAACACGCCAGTCATTGCCCGCGATGGGGACCCGCTCTGCCGCGTTCCCCGCTCCCTCTCTTCTCCCCCTGGGCGTAGTCGACCCCCACGAACACCCCAGACACACTCAAACAGGCCCCCGTGACCCATAGCAACGGCAACGAGCTCGCCGGCGCACAAGTCCACGGTGGACCATCGCGCGGCTATATAAGCCCGCCCCGGGCCGCTCTAGTGGCGTTCGCCTCCTCCTCACACCCCCAAGAACACGCCCGCACCACCCAAATGTCCTCAAGGGGCTGCTGTGCTCGGGATCGACCGGAGCTCCGCCGCCTCGGGTCACTGTCGATCCAGAGGTACGGGCCCTCTCCACCCCCGCTCTCACTCGATATAGAACCGCAGAAGCCCACTGACCATTTCCCCCCTGTTTCCCCTCTCTTTAGCTGCCGAAAACGGCCGGAAACGCCGCCTCCCGAAACTCCTCCGCCGTGCCTCCTCGTCGCCGGCAAACCAGGCCACCCCGGTGACCAACTCCGGCACCACCCGAACGGCGACACGACGAGGAGTCCAGTGGTGCCATCAGCTCACCCCGCCGTGCTCGGAAACGTCGCCGGTGAGCTCGCCTCCTCTCTGGCCCGAGGTAGACGATGACGGCCGTGGGCCCTGTCCGTCAGCCTCACGCCCTGATGGGTGGGACCCACCCGTTAGGTTTAAACACGCACACGCGCGCACCGGTTCGCTGCGTCGGCTGGAGACGTATTTTCCAAATACGCCTTCGACGTGGCAGCCTTGCGCGGGCTGGATCCCTCTGGGCCTGCTGCACTATGGCCCTTCTGGCCCAGTTGCACAGTGCTGCTTCTCCTTTTTCTTTTCTGGAGACTTGCAAAAATTCCACAGGATTAAATATTAATCCAAATGGAATAATTCCAACTTCTAAAATCTTAGAAAAATCCCACCTATTTAATGGTGTAACTTTCATAAATATCCATCAAACTTTTCTGCACTGTTCAAATTTAAATTCAAATTTGAGCATTTATATTCCCCCTCTGAAAATCCATTTCTCCTATCATACAACTCCAAATCCATAACTAATAATTTTCTCTTTCTTAGAGTTCCCCTGGTATTTATCAAAAATAAGTTGACATTTTTCTGAGCACTTTGGTTTTTCTGTTTTACTATTGCCTTATTTTTCTCGTTATTTTCTTGTGACGATTAGATCCCGTATTAGACGAAGTTCTTTGAAGAAGAAGAAGAAGGAGAAGGGTTTGAAGAACTTGAAGACTTTGAAGACCAAGGCAAGCAGCCCTTTGACCATGTTTATGAGACCCTTTTTATGCATGCCATATAGCATTTTTATTGCTTGCATCGGAGTCATGATTTTGTGGTGACCACATGGGGTGGCTTGCCAACGTTACTTCCTCGTTGATACTTGCATTGTGCATGACCCTACCTTCTTATGAGGGTTATGCCGGTGGGAGTAGATAGGATGCTAAGTAGTGCTACGCAAAAAGGGACGGGAGTATGCATAGTGATGGAGACAAAGTATTTTCAAAGGACTTTTCGAAAACCCCGTCTGGTGCCACTTATGCCCGAGGGAGATGATGAGTTGGGTAACCAATTGATGACGAAGTGGTGTACCGAGGCAAGTGTGTGTTGTTTCAAAACGTATTGGTTTAAGTTGCGACCGTTATTCCAACCATACATGCGCAACCACTCTACCCTTATATGGGAAAGGGAATTATTGATTACCTAGGTCGATACTAGCTTTGAGACCACATTACTAGTAACGGGGGAGAGTTGGTGCTCTCTCTGGACGGGTCGTGCTGTAGGGCGGCCATGATTTGTCTTCTGAGGCACCGGATACACCGTTGTGTCCCCTCTCGGATGTTACGATCTCGAGTGAGTCTCGTATGATGTACATCGTGAGGATACGGAACAACGAGCGGACTTCTTGTTAGTGTTGTCTAGGGAAAGGTAGTGATCGGGTGCTTACCCTGGGTACTTGAGGTATCGCGGGTCGTGGATGACACGGAAGTTCCCCGGATCTTGTGGGTAAAGTGTGCAACATCTCCAGAGTGTAAAACTATTCGAATAGTCGTGTCCATGGTCAAGGACAGTTGGGTAACCGCTCTTGGGCTACGTCCACATGTTTACAAACCGGGTGTGTGTGTTAGGATAACTACTTGGGTCAAGTCAAGGGACTTGACATGATTGAGTTGGGTTGGTGCCCACTCTATTTATGTTGATATCCCTAACCTGTCCTCATGGATACTTGAATTCTCCTGATGCATATCTTACAAGTTGTTGAACATGTCATTGCACTCAAAACTAGCTTTCTGCAAAAATTTACCTATATCATGCATTGTCGTATCTCGAACCAAAACATGGGTTGCTTGCGAGTACATTCAAAGTACTCATTGGCTTGCCACTGGTTATTTAATTGACCAGGCATGGAAGAACCGGAGTTCGAAGAAGAGTTCTTTGGAGACGAACATGCGAACTAGGATGTTTCCCAGTCGGAATGCCTGTAGGGTTAAGGCAGAAGGCATGGGTTCTACTTATCAACGAAGATTTCCGCTGCTTGTGTTTCATTTGATGTTCAGCCCTTAAGGCTTTATCGATGTAAGACTTGACCATAATGGTCATAATTTGTGTAAGACGGTATGTATGGATGTAAGACTCTTGTTATTCAACTTCTGTGTGTTCAGTGAGCATTGATCTCTGGGATCACTGTACACGTGCATTCGGTGATCACGACTTATGAGTCGGGGTCCCCACAAAGGCCCATTGACGATATGGCCCGTAGAAGGCCCATTTTGTCTAGGACCCGTATAAGGCCCATTTTTTCTATGAAACGTAGAAGGTCCATTGTTTCTATGGCCTGTAGGAGGGAAATGGTAACTACAATAAATATGTAGGCCATGGTTATTGTGGCCTAGTTTAAAAAAATAGGTTATTGCGGCCACTAGCAAACCGCGGAAAAAGAACTGCACTGACTACAAGCAAAGAAATAAACAAGACAATAAGGTAATAAATAAGCAAGCAACTTACGCTAGGCTATCACGACTATTACACATATTACATCCACTCGGCATCAAAGTTCGCCACCAGTGCAAATATAGGGAACACAGCAGCATATAAACACCGTAGCAAAACAAGTCCAGAACTGAAACCACTTCAGAAGAGCTCAAGAAACAATATCCTGGGTACCCATAATGCTGGCAAGATGCTTAGCAAGCTTATTAACTTTCTCTTGTTTGGCGCTTAAGTCCTCCAGCACTTGTTGTTGCACCAGAAAGTATGCATCTGAATTCTGCAGGGACTTCCTCAGTCCTTCGGCTTCCTGTCACATAACATCTGATCGATGTCTTTCAACTTGAAGTTGTGACTCAAGAAGCCGAACTAATTCAGGCAAAGAGTTCGAAGAGCTGGTGCCAGTAGTAGTAGCCAGTAACTAGAACACTACATCAAGACAGGACTTTGGGGTTGTCTCAGTGTCTTCAATATAGTTTTTATCAGCTTTCTTGGAGACCAACAGGGATGTCTCACTATCTTGAACCTTATCTGCATTACTTCCTTTACCATTGCATAACGGGGTACTCTTCTCCAATATTTTATCCGCATTCTAAAAGAGAAACAAACAAAAACATCACAGGTTTACAATGTAGTATATGAAACTCATTTTGGTAAACCAGTTCAGTAGTAAGGTGGACAGGATAACAGCATGAAACAAACATATATGTATGTAGAATGGTCACTGTATGGTCTATATCATTCTAGTTTATGTTGCCAAATCAAGATAGATACAGTTTGAATCATATCTATTTAAGACAAAGCAGCATAGATACAATATATGTGTGGGAAACTACACAGCAATAACAACACTTGTAATGTGCATGGCATGAGAACATAACTGTTTATTCAATTGAAACTGAAATCAACATAGAGCAAGTTACAACAGCAAACAACCAAACACGTTAAAGAAACAGGTTTAAAACATACCTGTTGCACCATTGGAGTTTCAATTGCATCCTTCAAATTTGAAATTAGTTGGTATTAGTAAACACAGTGATGCAAGAGCAAAGGAGTATGAACCATAGCTACGGAACCTGACCTGAGAACAATTCTTCTTCTGCTTTAAGCGTTGAGTTGGGGTTCGGAGTGGTGGTCCTCGTGCTTTGGGCACTGCAGTTGCCTTACTAACTGCTCGTGTTTGGGTGCTTCTGTGGTGGAGACGGTCTTTGTGTCAACGGGAACTGGGTGTCTGTCTGCTGGGGTTGGGGTTAGAAGGGGTGTAGCTGGTTCTTTGTCCAACTGGGTAGGGGTACAATCTGCATGAGTGTGGGTTCTGCGTGGTGGGGCTGGTTCTTGGGCAAGTACAACCGTGGTTCTATTTGCACCGACAGGTAGCACGATCTTTTCTGAAGACCGTGTTTTTACTCCCACGGATACTGCCATCACTCCCTCCAATTGAAATGGCTGATAAACAAGAAAAGTAATTGAATGTACAAACATTGTAAGATAGACAGGTGCAATGGATAGTAGGGAAGAAAACAGGGCCTGAAATAATTCACATTTATGTTGTCTAACCAACCAGAATAGCAGGACATAATTTCACATATATGATGGCTAATTAAACAGGATATCATGACACAATTTCACATGTATGATGCCTAACTAAACAGGATAGAATGACATACTTCAAAATATGATGACTATGTAAATAGGATGACATGATATAACTATACGATGTGTCTATTAAAGTGGTTGGCATGCCATAAATCACAAACATGTCGTCGATGTAAACATGATGGCATGATATAATTCACGGATAGAATGACATAATTTAAAATATGATGACTATGTAAACATGATAAGATGATATAACTATATTATGTCTTTAGAAAATGGGTTGGCATGCCATAATTCAGATACATGCTGTCTATGTAAACATCATGGCATGACATAATTCAAATATATGATTTATATACTAAGAAAGTGAGCAGAGGGCAATGCATATATGATGTGTCAACTAAGGAGATGGCATTCAATATTGTGTATATGATGTAAAAACTAAGCATTGCAATACAACATATGCATTATATGAGTAATATAACCCTGCCTAGTTTGAGCATACACCTCAGGGGGATAATAGGACTGGTCATCTGCCTCTGAATCCTCCTCTCAAGAGCTATCTCAGAATTAAGAAGATATCTGCTTCAGCAGGTAGGATTATCTCTGTGAAGACCTTGTTTTCACTCCAGATTTCTCCATCACCAATTCAAATGGCTGATGCACAGGAAGAGCAGTTGAATATACAAACATTGTCGACAAAAGCAATGAGAAATACAAAAAAAGGACGGCATGATATAATTCACATATATGACGCTTGCCTAAACAGCATGGCATTGCATAATTCACATACATAATGCCTTGCGACAAGATAACATTGCATAATTCACATATATAATGTCTTGCAACAAGATGGCATTGCATAATTCACATATATGGTAATTAGAAACTAAACAGGTGGCATTCACACAAAGCATGTCTAAACTAAGCAAATGACATAGCAATGCAAGATACCATACACAACATATGAGCAACATAACCCTGCCAAGTTAGAGCATGCACCTCGGGGGGAGGGGGGGATATGATTGGTCATCTGTCTCTGAATCCTCCTCTGAGGAGCTATCGGTAACCAAAGAAGACATGCGCTTGCCGATAGCATTGTCTGCTCTGAATACCTTGTTTCCACTCCAGATTTTTCCATGACTGTGCCGAATGGCTGAGGCACAACAAGAGTAATTGAATGTACTAACATATAAATAAAAAATGATGGCTTGATATAATTCACATATAAGATGACTGGCTAACCAGGGTGGCATTGCAAAATTCACATATATGATGCCTGGCTAAACAAGATGGCATTGCATAATTCAAATATACGATAAAGAAGCTAAACAGATGGCGTTGACACAAAGCATGTCTAAACTAAGCAGATGACATCTTTAATGTATACAGTAAGCAATGCAAGGCACCATATGCATGATATTACCAACATCAGCATGCCAAGTTAGAGCGAAGACCTCATGGGGTAAATAGGAGTGGTCTTCACCTTCTGAATCCCCCTCAGAACAGTTATCTACCTCTTGATTACGATCCGAAATGGGTGGAGGAGGGGCTGCCTTTGCGCCCACCATGAAGCGACGTCTGCATGAAATTTTATTCCCACACAAGGCTTGTCTCTTTTGCTGTAAATGATCACTTCCATTGTGTACAATAACTGGCATGCATAGGAAAAAAACATAGTGAGATTATGTAAGGAGTGCATGCACAAATCCAGAGTGATGGTAGCAAACTGTGGATAGACCCAAAACCAATGATAGCAGGCAGATAGTAGCTTTACTTAAAAAATACAGATAATGGCCCCTTTAATGTTTGTTTGCACCCAACATGAAACTCATAGTAGACACCCGAGATTAACCAGATAGTAGACAGATAGTACTGATTGCTGCCCCAATAAGTACCCCAGAACCATTTAAAAACTCAAGTTTCAGCATTAGTTTGGACCTGACTCGGAGTCTAATAGGTGAACACGACGATAATGTAGCATGTCATCATATTAAGCGACGCATAACATAAGGCATTACGTAAGAGTGCGACCTCTCTTATGGACCCGTGTAGTCCTCAAGGTCATCTGCTCGATTGATGATGGTAATGTAGTTGTCATCGCTTTTGCCGTGAGGGAAGAAGATCTAAGGCGAAATAGAGTGGGGTGGAACCTGCGCTTGAGAGAGCAGGACAAACCACACAAGGTTTTCTTTGACACATATCTGTAAAAGAAGTAATTGAGTAAGGGCTTGTTTGAATTTGAGGATTCTAACAATGCAGGGATAGGAAATAGATAGGAATAGGATAGGAATGCACGCGCAAAATAGAGAATTTAAAAACACAGGATCTCTGCCAATCTGGTGTTTTATTCACAACAATTGGAAGATCACAGGATGCAAAAAAGCATGGTGAGATTAAGTCAAACCACAAGAAAATGTACAGTCATAATGCTATTATGCTACTATCTCTTAGTCTTGTGCTTGATGAATAGGAATATGAAAAGGAGGACAAGTGGAAATTAGAATTCCTACAGGTTTTCTTTCAAGGAGACACTAAAGGAACAAATCCTACAATTTTCCTTTGCTCCGTTCCTTTGCACCAAATTCATGAAAAGTAGTACCATAGGAAACTTTCCAATTCCTATGTTTTTCATTCACTTTTCCTTTCAAGCACTGGCGATTCTAGTAGGCAGGCTTGAGTAAGGAAAATCCTACACTAAAAAAATGTTTTTGTGGTACTTCTATTACTTTGGACCCAGGCCACTACCATACTAGCTCAACTCCCAGGCCCATCGACAAATGCACACCTCAAACGCGCAGAGCTAAATAATGATGGTGTTCAAGAGAGTCCATCACGGATAGTTAAGTTGCCTGGTACCTCACTGCTTGTCATATAGTAGGATAAAATAATCGTATTTCCCATTACTACGGGTGCTCTGTGGACAATATATATAACACGTAGAGTAAAAAAGAGATGCAACAAGTGTACAACCTCTTTGGCGAAGCCATGTCGATCTCAGCATGATTCGGGTTGGCCCGTGAGGATGCTCTGGCTGACTTGGCTGTCGGAGGAGGGGAAGAAGATCTTCGGTGTCTGGAGATGGACCTCGAGGTACTGCTTCGCTGTGATGGAGGGTTTCGTCGTTGGAGCAGCTCCGGTGAGTTGTACGACGCCGAGGCTGAAGCAGGACAAGAGACACAACGTTAACCTGAGAGGAATTCTAATAGCATCTCCAATACATGACGTAAAATACATAACCACAAAGTGCTAGATGTAAAATACATCAGCAGCTCATCTCTGAACTTAACTGTCGAAACTTAATTTAACTGTCGAAACTGAACTTAACTGTCGAAACTGAACTTAACTATCGAAACTGAATTTTCCTGTCGAAACTGAATTTTGCTGTCGAAACTGAAAGCACTAGCAAGGTGAGGCTACACGTCATCGACTGACTTTTTCATCTCTGGTCCGTCGATTTTGCAGCCGTTGGATACGAAATCAAGGGCCTGCAGTTCATCTTCAACCTCCACCTCCCTGAGCCGCCAGCCGCCACCGGCCAAACAGCAGCCTCAGCGCCTGCCTCATGCGCCGCCCGCCCGCCTAAAAACACTCCGCACCTCCGGTCCGCCACCGCCCCGACCATCCCTCTAGGCCCCCCCTTGCCGAGCTTTTTCTCCGGCGATCCCCATGCCACAGTCCAGCCAACGCCCCGCCACCGCCTGCGACCACCGCCTCCACCCTGAACCCTAAGATAGATTGTGGGGTACCTCTCTGGCGAGCCCCCCTCCCCGCTGCGGCTGGTTCTTTCTTCACCCCGGTGAGCCCCCCCGCCCACCCCCTGAAAATTGACTAACCCAAAAGTCGATTCAGTCGACTGAAGTGTATCTAAATTGGAGCAGCATTGCAAGCAAGAGCAAGAGCGAGAGCAGTAGCGCGAGCAAGAGCAATAGCAAGAGCATACCAGGCAGGGGAAAGAGAGCAAGAGCATAGCAGTAGCGCAAGCGAGAGCTAAAGCAGCAGCAGCTCCTACTGATGTGGACATGGCCGCCGAGGGAGCGACGTCGTGGAGGAAGTGGCCGGCGACGCCGCCGTGGATGGAGGTGCGCTGTGTCGGCTCAGGACCAAGTGCCGGCTGCACCGTGAGATCGTATCAAGAAGAAAATGTGGCGATTAGTGTACAACCTCTTTGGTGGTGCCGGTTAGGATGCAGCTTCATCCGAGGAAACGGTGATGATGATTCTCTTCCAGTGGTGCAGGTGAAGACGGCGGTGTGGGAATGGAGGTGGCACGAAAGACGAGGGGAACGTCGGGGCAGCTCCTTCGAGTTGGAGGACGGGGTGGCTGAACCGGCAGGACGACAAGATCGACGACGGATCCTCATCCGGTACGGTGGATGAGGGACGTCGAGGTGTTGCTGTGGACGACCTCGTCGGGGAAGAGGCTCCGGCTGGGTGGCGGACGTAGCAGGGTGTGGGGCTTCATCGCGGGTTTTCGCGGCCTCGGTGTACGAATGGGTGCGCGGATGGGATGGCAGTGGGGAACCATGTCTTAGGGACACGCTTGTCCGAAATGTGGGGTATGTTACGAAAGTACCCCCACCGATTTGAGGCGGATCTTTCGGTTCAGGGGTACCACGGGCATTTCGTGTGTCGGGATTTCAGAGGAGTTGGGAGTTTTCGCGCGCGTTGTAATTTCAGAATAGCAAGGCACGGGTTGAGATGGAGGGAGTTGTCGGAGTAGAACGAGACAAAGATATATCTTAAATATTTCGGGCTAACAAGGCGCGGGTTGAAGAGGCGGGAGTTTCGGAGCACGATAGACAGAGATGCTCGTTTCCAAACCACACCGCGCAGATCTTTGTTATATTCATGCATGCATGGGTTTCAAACATCAGGATCTCTTATTCAAATTTTTGAATTCAACTTTACATTGATTATGACCTCACCTAGTCTTTTAGACCCACACAGTCGTCTTCTCTTTATAATTGTACCACTAACTTTCTCTTGTGCGTGCATGCACACACAATACCAGTCGGCATTATCCATCGCACACATGCAATCACTACTGGAATCAGCTACTTTGCCATCTGCCAGATCTTTGCCGTCCGCTAGCGGACGACAAAGAAGCTCTTTGCCATCAGCTACCGAAAAGCAGACGGCAAAGAAACGGCAGACGGCAAAGAACCTCTTTGCCATGCGCCATTTCGTTGCCGTCCGCCAGCTGACGGCAAAGAATCTTTGCTGACGGCAAAGAGGGAGGTGGCCCCCACCCACCCGCCCGTTTTAAAAAAACTTAACACCCCCACCTCTTTGTCGTCTGCTAGCAGACGGCAAAGAGAGATAACGGCGGACGGCAAAGAGTGGCAGACGACAAAGAGCCGAGTAACTAACGGACGCCACCCCCCGCCCGTTACTCTCCCTTCTCTTCCTCTCTCCTCCCCGACGCCCCGCCCTAGCTAGATCCACCACCGCCCCCGCCCCCGCACCCTTGCCCCGTCGCGCCACCACCCCTCCGCCCCCACCCCACCCGCCGACGCCTGGCCCCCACCACCCTCCGCCACCACGCCTGGCGCCCTCGCACCCTTGGCCCGTAGCCCCACCACCCTTCCGCCCCACCCCACCCGCCGACGCCTGCCGCCCGCCACCCGCCGCCCGGTGCCCCCCGCCGACCGTCCCATTGCTCCGGTGAGGGACTACTACTTTTTTTTCTTCTGTTTTTTCATTTTTTTGCTGTTTAATTGTTAGTGCTAGATTGTGTTAGTGTTAGTGTTAGAAAAGAATTAGAAGAAGTAGAAGTAGTAGAAAGATGAAAAAAGAAGAAGAAGAAAAGAAGAAACGAAAAGAAGTAAAAAAGTAGAAAAAAGATGAAAGAAGAAGAAGAAGAAAGGAAAGAAAGAAGAAGATGGATAGAAGGAAACGCCCCGACCCCCTGACCCCCCTGACCCCGACACCCCGACCCCGACACCCCGACCCCGAATTTCTAATTATTAATTCTAATTCTCGACACCACACCCGACCCCGACCGACACCTGACACCCGGACACCAATTTCGAGGCCGACAGGTGGTCTTATATTTGTGAATTATTAGTTAGGTCATATATTTTTCGATTTTGTTATGAAAAACATCATATATAATTGTGTTGATCGGGTTGATTTAAATGTGCAGTTGTTTCACCGCTGCGAGGTTTGGTGTTCGACGACCTCGCCGTGCGCTTTGACGAGCTCGCCTTCATTCGTCGGTGAGCACAAATGACATGTCCTCCTTCCCCATTAATTATTTGCTCTGTTCCGGTGTTCGTGCCGATGAAACTTGATAGCTAGCTATACATGTGTCTTAAATCATCAGTATGCGTAACCAATATGTTTCTCCCGTTCGAAAGCGTCATAGTTATAAATATGCATGCATTTGCATATTTATAACCTTGATTCTTTCGAATTGTCCAACGCTATCCATGGACAGCCCGAGTATGTGTAGATTGGGTTCGTTTTCCCATATGCTTTGCTCCGGATCCAACGCATAAATTTCGTCAGTGCCTCCCCTGTTGTTCTCCGGTGCTGCCAAAATTTTGCGTCGGATCCGGAGCATAGCATGGGAAAATGAACCCAATCTACACATACTCGGGTGGGATTAGGACCTATCATTACCTATTAGAGTGTAGGTTGCATGGACGTAATAAAATTGACAAAGTAGATCAACCGATGAATATATACATGGTGAATTATATATATAATTGTTGCGTGTCCAAAGAGCTCGAAAGTCAAGATGAGTGATCGTATGCGTGGATGTATACCGGTCACACCGGGTCGTAACAAATGGAGCGCTGAATGGTTCACAAAAACCAAGGGGTTTGTGCAAGCCGCATTTGCAAATGGCCAGAGGAAAACTTGGTGCCCTGCTTCCGGCGCGGCAATTGGGAAAAGAGGATGAGGCTGAAATGGGTAAACACCGCAGAAGAATGGTTTTACGCCTGATTATACGGTGTGGACATTTCATGGTGAGTCTCGCCTAACGTGACCGAAGCTGAGGTGGATCATCATCGCACCGACGAGCATGGTACCGGGATGGAAAACATGGTGCAAGACTATGATGATGCTCGGGATTAAATGCGAGGAGATGGAGGAATCTGCAAAGGCCTTCAATGAAATGTTGGAGTCTTCAAAACGTCCACTCCACGAGCACACTGAGCTTTGTCAGTTGGATGCCATCTCACAAGTAATGGCTTTGAAGGCTCAGTTCAACTTGGGCAGAGAATGCTATGATGCAATTATGAGAGTATTTGGACGCTTTCTACCCAAAGGCCATGTAATGCCTGCAAACCTGTACCACCGGACAAAATCCTCCGCAGTAATCAAGATGCCCTATGAGAAGGTACATGCCTGTGAGAAAGGATGTGCCTTATTTAGGCTTGACTATGCGGTCCCATTTGCAAGTCTTCCAGGTATATTGTGGTAGATAATGGTATGGGTGAGAAGACACAGACCAAAATCCTTGTTAGTGTTCTTCGGTATATGCCAATCGTACCAAGACTTCAACGTCTTTTCATGGTCGAAGAGACGGCCAGACAGATGACATGGCACAAAACAGGCAAAAGAACTGAACTAGATGCAGATGGGAATCTGATGATGGTACACACATCGGATGGTGTTGTGTGGAAAAAGTTTGATGAATTACATGCTGACAAAGCGGCAGATCCGAGGCACCCTCGAGTCGGCAACAACACCGATGGGTTCAGTGTGTTTGGTATGACGGCAGCCCAATACAGTTGTTGGCCCGTATTTGTCTTTCCACTCAATCTCCCCCGGACAGATTATGCAAAGAAAGAACGCTTTTCTGGCGTTGATAATTCCAGGCCCAACTATCCGGGAAAAATATGAATGTGTACATGCAGCCGCTTAAGACGAATTGCAAGAAGCCTGGGATAATGGGTTCAAGACATACGACGCCTATAGCAAACGAAACTTCATAATGCGTGTCCGGTACATGTACTCGACGATGACTTGCCGGGCGTATGCGCTTATTCGTTGGCTGGTGTGTGCATGGAAGGTTCCGTGCCCCACATGCAAGGGAGCTCTTGAGTTTCATTGGCTTCGTGCCGGTCGCAAGTTTTCTTGCTTCGACATGCATAGACAGTTCCTCGGATCCTCGCCATAAGTTCGGAAAGACAAGAAGAACTTCATCAGAGGTAGAGTTGTAAAAACTCGCACCACCAAGGCTGATGTGCCAATGCACTCGGATCGCTTAAACGCCTCGAGCAGATCTAGACCGGCCTGTGGTACTTCAAGGGGTATAATTGAGCACGCTCGACTCACAAAACATGCTTATGGGATCTGCCTTACTTCAAAGACCTCCTTTGCCCACACAACATCGACGTGATGCACATCGAGAAGAATATCGCCGAGGCACTTTTTCGTACATTGTTCGGCATAGATGGGAAGTCAAAGGATAATACTAAGGCTAGAGTCGATCTGGAGGCGCTATGTGATAGGCCGTTACAAAACATGAAAGAACCGAAGGAAAGCAGAATCGACGAAGCCAAAGGCATGGTTCAATCTTGGAAGGCCAGCTATGAGGGAAATTATCTTGTGGGTGAAAATGCAGTTGATGTTCTCGATGGGTATGCAGCGAATCTAAAGAAGGGAGCGAGTCTTGCTAAATTGAAGATATTTGGTCTCAAGAGTCATGATTGGCACATATGGATTGAGCGGGTAATGCCGATGATGTTGTGTGGCTTCATCCCTGAGGATGAATGGCTAGTACTGGTAGAACTCAGCTATTTCTTCCGTGTTCTTTGTGCGAAAGAACTATCGCCTGGCGTGCTAGAAGAAATGGAAGAGTTGGCGCCAGAGTTGATCTACAAGTTAGAGAAGATCTTTCCACCGAACTTCTTTAATCCAATGCAGCATTTGATTTTGCATCTCCCGACCGAGGCAAGATTAGGGGGGCCCGTGCAAAATCGTTGGTGCTACCCAACTGAGAGGATGCAGAAGACGCTTCGAGAAAAATGTAAAAAATAAACATAGAATTGAAGCGTCTATGGCTGAGGCATTCATCACTGAGGTGGCGGCAAACTTCGTGACAGCACACTACGGAACCAAAATCGTCATTTGCATAATCCAAAGCCTCGGTACAATGCTGTCGAGCCTAAAAAGGGTGGATCCAACCTCAGCCTATTCAAAGGGAATCTCGCACCAGCCAGTGTTTCAAATCCAGTATCTTTGGATAATGAATAATGGAGGACCATTTCGTTGTATATCTTCAACAACCTGATAGAAGTGCGGCCGTACATTGAGTAAGTTCTCTGTACATTGTTTCGCAACTTCTATTTCCTTTGAACTGCTCTTATTCCTGGATATTTCATACAGTCGATACGTCGCCCTATTCTCGTATGGAGCGGTGATCCAAAAGGATTCCGTCGAAGAGTATGAGCTTCTCGCAAAGCAAGGAGGCGACTATCCCGGTTTCATCTCTTGGTTCAAACAAACGGTAAATTCTATTAGACAATTTCATTTCATTCGCTAATTTGTGCGTAATGCAACAATCCTTTTATATTAAACTTGTAGGCTAATTTAGAGTCTATGGACGCCGAATTGAGACAAGTCGCTAATGGTTTTGACTATAAGGTCCGTTCATTTGACAAATACGACATCAACGGGTATCATTTTCATACCTATGGCAAAGAGCCATCTATGGCCGACCGAAAGTTAACAAATTGTTGTGTATCTGCTATCGGCGAAGGAGGTACCGAGTATTATGGGAGAGTTGAAGCAATTTATGAACTTCTATTCTATGGTGAAAACCCACCGAATGTCGTAGTCTTCAAATGTTATTGGGTTCAGCCGAAGGAGACTAGAAGGACTCATGAACATATAGGGCTAGTTGAAATCAACCAAAGCACCCATTTAGATGTTCCCGATGTCTATATTACGGCTCAACAAAGCGACTCCAAGTATTCTATCTACCTCGGGCCTGCCAAACTAATCCAAATCTGAAAGGTTGGGATGTCGTTTATGAAGTGCCGCCACGTGCTAGACTATCTCCCCCAAAGGAAGAGGATTATGAACCTCAAATTAACCCAGACACATATGAAGGAGAATTCTTCCAAGAGACACATCTTTCCAAATTGCATTTCAAGAACCGGTATACTTCACCCCAAAACATTGAAGTAGACAGCGACAGTGAATCCCACATCACCCCAGAGGAGGAACAAGAAGAGCCGGAACAAGAAGAGGTTATCATGCGGATGACCTCTCAATGCTTGACCGACACGTAAAGGTGGCCTTCCACATGTTGATGCCATCGAACCCTATGAGCCCGTCATTGATTATAGTGATGATGATGATTATGCATTTATTGATGATCTTGATCGAGATTATTAGTAGTGTCGTGTATTCAATTTTTTATGTTGTACTTGATGATGATACACTTAAGTGATATACATATTATTATTCATGTCGGTATTTTTTTATGTTGTACTAATTTCGTTTACTCTTTGTCATGGCAGGTGTTGAAAGATGGAAGGGGAGCCGACTGAGGCCAAGGACAAACGTGCCCAAATTGAAGGCGTGCCACACCATCAAGGTAGCTCCAGCTTATATCAGTTCGGGCGGAATTGGGTATGTGGTTTGCTTCATGATTAATGCAATTCATTCATCATTCTAGCTTGAGCCCTTTAATTACTAATTTACTTTGTTTCTCTCTTTCAGGCATGCTACAATAAGACGGATAAGGTGCCAGAGGGGTACGACCTGGATGCCATGGCCCACACTGCCTCTTACAAGCAAGTCAAGGGGAAGGCGAGGAAAGGGGAGGAGTTTAACCCGAGCCAGATTCCCTACAATCTAGAGCAGGTGATGATATCTAGTGGCGGTAGGTCCCGTGGCTCCATAGCCATTGATCTAGAGATTGCTCCTGAGACCACGGTGAGTTTAATTTGAATGGACGTTACTTGCTAGTCTTAACATTTGAGTGTCATCATGCTAACGAAACATTGGAAATGATCTTTGGTGCAACAGAACTCCACACAAGCATCACACGATCCTTCTCCGACTCTTGGCATGCGCCACCCCGGCCTCCCACACCTCCATGATCAAGGTAAGTTTCTCTAGTTTTTTGCTTAACAAATGCATAATGACCTAGACATAGCTTTATTTCATCCAATATGCTTACCTTAATGACCTAGAGTTAGCTTCTATTCCTGCAAAATGACTTAATAAGCTTACTGACCTCCAAAACCAGCCATTTTACCTAAGTTAGCTCTAAAATGATCTATACTTAGCTTTGTTTCCTCCAAAATGACCTAAGTTAGTTATAATATGCTTAATTAACTAGGTTTGCTCAATAATGACATGTACTTACCTTACATATGTAAAAACGGCATAATTAGCTTAGTTAGCTCATAAACGATCCATTTTACCTACGTTAGCTCTAAAATGATGCATTTTACCTAAGTTAGCTCATAAACGATCCATTTCACCTAAGTTACCTCACAAACGATGGCGTGCTTCTTCTTCTAGTCTTCTTCTTCTAGTCACCTTTTCCTAACTTTCTTATTTGCCATTTTGCAGATTTCATTCACTTCTCGGAAGCTAGCTTGCTATGATGGAGTGCTTGTTTTCTATTTCATTCTCTTCTAGTATTCTTCTAGCTTGCTACGATGGAACTTGCTATCTTGATGAAACTTTGGATTGTAATATGTATGTGCAACTTCCTAATGGTTGCAACTTATGTGTATGTGCAACTTGCTATATATGTATGTACGATGAAACTTATGTGCTGTTAAATAGCCCTGTGAAATATATCTATATATGTCATATATATTTGCTATGAAAATTGTTGGATTTAAAAAAAACAGGGAAAAAAAGCCAATATGCAGGCTCTTTGCCGTCTGCCACCGACGGCAAAGGGCTCTTTGCCATCAGCAACGGACGGCAAAGAGGCCACGTGGCAGGCAACTGTGCTTCCTGGGAGGCTGACCAATTTGGTCAGTTTGCCTACAGTGGCTTGCCGTTAACCACCTAACGGAGTAACAGCGCATTTATTGCCGTCTGCATTCTTTGCCGCCGGCTGCTGACGGCAAAGGCTCCTTTGCCGTCTGCCGCCCGAAGCAGACGGCAACGTAGCTCTTAGCCGTCCCGTACTTTGCCATCCACTTTTGCCGTCCGCCATCCATGCCTTTGCCGTCCGCCGTGGCAGATGGCAAAGTAGCTGATTCCTGTAGTGAATCTTTTTCTTCAGGTCGGTCTCCCATGAAGGCACACACCCACACACATCCCCCTCTCCATCATATCGTGCATTCTTTATCTCGTGCATGCGCAACGATCGATGTTCCTCTATGTATGTGTGTATATAGCTAGGTCTTTCATAGTTTTCCACACAAACCGATCAATCGATATATCCAGTGAGGTCTCACCCTCTTTCCCACGTCCACATCGGTCAACCTATACCTCTCTATATAGGATTAACATATATAGCTAATACACCCACATTAATTATATATCCAACGTCCCCCTCTCATCATCCATGCCTTCCGCTTCATCTCTTAGACGCTACAAGACAATGGCGAAGACACGGGCAAGAAGGGCCCCGCCCCCTAACATCACTATATATTGAGGCTAATATGAATGTGATCATTAGACAATTGCTGCTAAAAATGAATTGACCCTCCTCGTAAAGGATTAGCAATGCTTGGCCCCTAGCTCATTTATTATTCATGGCTCACGCCATCACAAGAATAACAAGACGCCCTCGCCTCTCTCTAAATATCGACCTCGCACTTGTGCATTGCTTCATAGTCTCCCTCCACTCGGCCCCTCGCACCATCTTCTAGCCCCCACCGGATTTTTCCACATGTACAATCTAGTAGACTCCATGGTTGAACTTAAGCATAATGCACAAACCTCAAAACAACAGTGGTTCTCTTTTGTTCTAGAATCTTCTGTATCATAACTGCCCAAACATTTTTTCTAGTTGAATTGCCATTATTTGTTTTTACTTCATGCTTTACAACGCACAATTCCATGAATCATAAAATATATTACGGGTTTCTTTGATTCAAAGGATTCTCAAAGGAATTTTGGAGGATTCTAATCCTTAGGAATTTTTCCTATCTTGGTTGTTTGATTCGTAGGATTGTAAACCATAGGAATTTTTCGATATGATTCATTTGCACTAGATTTCATAGGAAACATCCCATCCAGTAAAACCTCTTTGAAATAATTCTGCGTTTTTCTATGCACAATCAAACACTGCATACAATCCTCAGAGGATTCAAGATGACATTCCACTATAATCCCATGTTTTTCCTATTCCCGCCTTTTGGAAATCGTACGAATCCAAGAGGCCCTAGCTTTTGTATAAAAACTAATTGATTTTGAATGAGATGAACTATAAGAATTAAACGAAGGTCTACATCAGGCATATATGCCTCAGAGCTTACATGCTATTGTGTGGTATTTATTCGTAATTTGGTTGCAAAATCTGATGCGTGCAACGCATGTGTACCTTACTAGTACTTAGAGTATGTGCAAAACATGTAAATTAGAATTCCAATGGCACGCTACATTCATGAAGCCATGTGGCACATGTGGAGGCGTTGTCGCGACCTCCTTGTGTGGATTGATCACAGTGACGTGCTGCTGGTTCCAGAAGAATGTACTCGACCTCCCTGAGCCATACTGTCGGTACATGCACGAAGCGAAGATGTGCACACACGCCACGCATGCACTCATTCCCTCGCATGCACACGCGGGTACACGGGCGGACGCAATTTTGTATCAAGATCCACCCCATGTGATAATTTGACGTGTGTAAAGTCATTCACTTCATTGATGGTCAATTAATACAGCGCATGCGGATTGAGTGGAGGTGAGGGCGGAAGAAAGACATTACTACTCCATCATACAAGGCATGCAGTAGTTAAATCATGGGTTGCTAGTAGTACTTCCATTAGTCTCCTTCAGATTTTTGTGCCAATTTTTGACAAGAATATAATATTTACGCATTTGAGCAGTGTAGTCTACTTGAAATTTATATTCCACTAAACTCATCGGGCGCCGTTTCGGGCCTGGAAACCAAAACCATCAATTAATCTTTACCTTGTCCCCATCCCATTTGAAAGCCTTCTCACACCTACTAGTACGTACCAAAGCTGAACGTGTTCTCAGTATGCAGGTATTAGTATTAGTGCTAGTACTTAGGTTATAAAAAGGGGAACTACCTAACCGAAAATTACTATACCTTTCCTCCTCAAAAGTGATTCTTCTTCGTCCATCCTTGCCATGGCAGGTGAGCAGAGCTCTAGGTGGAGAACTACTTGTAACAAGGGAGCGGCAACCAAGGCTGCGGAAAAAAAATAAAGAGGGCTCGCCACCACGCAGAGACCTCGAAAGATCTCTCACGGCAGGCGATGTCTCACAGGAGCGCCCTAGCCGCGGAGGCGAACATGCCGAGCCGGCGGCGCCTGAGTCGCTATCCCTCGACGGCATGTCCGATCAGCTGAATAAGCAGAAGGAGTTCATCCAAGGCTTGGTGGAGCTGCTGAAGGAGAGCCTCGACGAATATGCCCGTTGAGCTCAATAAGCAGGCACTACAAAAAAAATACACTTCCGTGATGATACGTGTTTGTCATAGTAGGTCGCGTTTTTTGTCATGCATGTACATCCAGACGATTTTATGACAGAATCAAGATAGTCATACTTGTGCTGTTGTACAAGTGTTCCATGACATTACCAAAATTATCATCATGGAAGTGTCCACTTCCATGACGATAAATCGCGCGTCATAGAAGTGCTTTCGTCAAGGGTGACCGACACGTGGCATCCACCGTAACGGAATGCCGTTAAGATATCGGGTCGGGTTTTGGATCCGATAACCCGTTAACAGCCCCGACCAATGGGGATTTTCCACGTGTAAAATCATCATTAGCTGGAGGAAACATGTGTCGGCTCATCGTTGGGACCGATGTCATCCACTCATTGGACAGAAGGCGCCTATGATACGTTGACACGTGGCACAGCCCAACAGAGGCCCATTCCTATGAAAAGGCTGGCCCATTTGACTTGGTCAAAAGGTGGCGGGCCGGCCCATGGAAAGCCTGTTAACAGCCTGTTCGCATATAGCCCATTTACAGCCCGCTAACCCAAGGCCCGTTACGCCCTATCCGAATTAGGCCCAGTAGCGTCATCTGGGGCGTCCAATATGATTCCAGCCTGTTATCACTTCCGCCCATGTATGGCCCATGACGTCTTTCGGCCCATATGAGGCCCTATGTAACTCTTGGCCTATTAACGGCCCATGGTGAAACTAGCCCGCAATGAACAGTGTATCACTTCACACCCATTAACGGACCGTGGTGAAATTGGCCCGTAATGAACAGTGTATCACTTTATACCCATTAAGGGCCCGTTATTCAGTTGGGCCATTTCCAGCCCATGTTATCTTTCGACCTTCTCAGAGCTCATTTATTGTTGGGCTCATTTCCAGCATTTGTTTACTTACGGCCCGTCACTGTCATTTTCTTCTTGTGGGCCAAATTCAGCCCTTGGTTACAGTCGGCCTGTTTGTGGTCCATTAATACGTTGGGCCGTTTTCATAGCGTCATCAAATATGGCCTATTAACGATGGCCCGTTATGGTCGGCCCATGAACCATAGCCCGTTTACGACCATAATGCGGCCTGTTATTGGCCCATGTTTGGCCAATCGATCATACGGACCGTAGAAGGCCCATTGATGATACAGCCCGTAGAAGGCCCATTGTTTCTACGGCCTGTAGAAGGCCCATTGTTTGTACGGCCCGTAGAAGGCCTACTGTTTCTACGGCCCGTAGAAGGCCCACTATTTCTACGGCCCGTAGGTGGCCCAAAGGTCACTACAAGAAATATTAGCCCATGGTTATTGTGGCCTAGTTTTAAAAATAGGTTATTGCAGCCACTAGCAAACCGCGGAAAAAGAACTGCACTGACTACAAGCAAACAAATAAACAAGACTACAAGGAAATAAATAAGAAAGCAACTTATGCTAGGCTATCACGGCTATTACACATATTACATCCACTGGGCGTAAAAGTTCGGCACCAGTGCAAATATAGGGAACAAAGCAGCATATAAACGCCGCAACAAAACAAGTCCAGAACTGAAACCACTTCAGAAGAGTTCAAGAAACAACATCCTGGGTACCCATAATGCTGGCAAGATGCTTAGCAAGCTTATTAACTTTCTCTTGTTTACGCTTAAGTCCTCCAAATGCTTTGTTGGACAAGAAAGTACGATTCGAATTCTCAGGGACTTCCTCACCCTTCGGCTTCTTGCCGCAAAGATAGTCGATCGATGCCTTTCAGCTTGTAGCCGAGACTCAAGAAGCCAAAGTGATTCAGCAGCGAGTTCGAAGAGCTTGTGCCGTGATCGCCAAGAATCCTAACACTACATCAAGCAGGATCGTGGGGTTTTCTCACTGTCTACAAGATCGTTTTTATCACCTTTCTTGGAGACCAACAGGGTTGTCTCACTATCTTCAACCTTATCTGCATTACTTTCTCTACCATTGCATAGTGGGGTGCTCTTCTCCAATATTCTGTTTGCATACTACAAGAGAAACAAGCAGACACATAACAGGTTTAGCTTGTAATATACGAAACTCATTTTGGTAAACCGGTTCAGTAGTAAGCTGGACAGGATAACAAAGATGAAACAAACATATATCTATGTACTATGGTCACTGTATTGTCCATATCATTCTAGTTTATGTTCCCTAATCAAGATAGAGACACAGTTCAACTCATATATTTTTAAGACACAGCAGCATAGACAGAATATAAGTGTGAGAAACTACACAACATTGGTAGCACTTGTAATGTGCATCACATGAGAACATAACTGTTTATACAACTTAAACTGAAATCAACATAGAGCAAGAAGTTGGAACAGCAATCCAGATAAAGAAATAGGTTTAAAATATACCTGTTACGCCATTGGAGTTTCAATTGGATCCTTCAAATTCGAAAGTAGTTGGTATGAGTAAATACAGTGATGCAACAGCAAAGGAGTATGGACCATAGCTACGGAATCTGACCTGAGAATAATTGCTCTTCTGCTTTAAACGTGGAGTTTGGGTTAGCTGTGGTGGTCTTCGTGCTTTGGGCACTGCAGTAGCTTTACAAACTACTTGTGTGGGGGTACTCTGTGGTGGACATGGTGCTGTGTCAACTATAAGTGGGTTACTATCCGCTAGCGTTGCGGTTAGATGGGTTGTAGCTTGTTCTCTGCCCAACGGTGTAAGTGTGCAATCTGGAAGAGTCTCGATTATGTGTGGTGGGGCTAGTTTGTGGGCCAGTACAACCATGGTTCTATGTGCATCGACGGGTAGCACTGTCTTTTGTGAAGAACGGGTTTTTCCTCCCTGAGATACTGCCATCACCCCCTCCAATTCAAATGGCTGATAAACAAGAAAACAAATTGAACATACATACATTGTATGATAGATAGATGTGGTAATTCACATATATGGTGTCTAACCAAACAGGACAGCATGACACAATTTCACATATATGATGCCCAACTAAACAGGATAGCATGACACAGTTTCAGATATATGATGGATAACTTAACAGGATATAATGGCATAATTCAACATATGATGAGTACCTAAACAGGATGACATGACAAAACTATATGATGTCTTTCTAAAATAGGTTGGGATGAAATAATCCACATACATGTTGTCTAAGTATACAGGATGGCATGATATAATTCGCATAATTGATTCATATACTAAGCAGCTGGCACTCGCATGTATGATCTCTAAACTAAGCAGATAGAATTAAATATTGTGCATATGATGTCTAAACTAAGCAATGCAAGACACCATATGCATCATATGATAAATATAAACATTGCAACTTAGAGCATACACCTCGTGGGATATAGGACTGGTCATCTGCCTCTAATCCTCCTCCGAGGAGCTCCTCAGAACCATCGAGATATGTGCTTCAACAGTACCATTGCTCGCTCAAGACCTTGTTTTTACTCCAGATTTTTCCATAACTGGCTCAAATGGCTGATACACATGAAGAGTAGTTCAATATACACAGATCGTTGACAAATGGAATACGTAATGAAAAAAAAGATGGCATGAGATAATTCACATATATGATGCCTGGCTCCATGGCGGTGCATAATTCACATATATGATAACTGGTTGAAAAACATGGCATTGAATAATTCACATATCTGATATAGAAAGCAAACAGGAGGCATTCACACAAAGCATGTCTAATCTAAGCAGATGGCATGGCAATGCAAGACACCATATGCATGATATGAGCAATATAACCCAGCCAAGTTAGAGCATGCTCCTCGGGGGGGGGGGTGTGGAATACAACTGGTCATCTCTCTCTAAATCCTCCTATGAGGAGCTATCTATAACCAGCAAGAAATCTGCATCGACAGGTGGCACTGTCTGCTCAGAAGACCTTGTTTTCACTCCAGATTTTCCCATGACCGACTCAAATGGCTGATGCACAGGAAGAGTAGATGAATGCATAAACATTGTTGACAAATGGAATACATTATGGAAAAAAAATATGGCATGATACAATTCACATATACGATGACTGGCTAAATAGGATGGCATTGCATGATTCACGTATATGATGCCTAGCTAAAGAAGATGGCATTGCATAATTCCCATATACTCGCTCCATTCCTAAATATTTGTCTTTCTAGAGATTTCAAATGGACTACCACATACGGATGTACATAGACATATTTTAGAGTGTAGATTCACTCATTTTGTTCCGTATGTAGTCACTTGTTGAAATCTCTAAAAAGACAAATATTTAGGAATGGTGGGAGTATGATATAGAAACCAAACAGGTGACATTCACACAAAGCAAATCTAAACTAAGCTGATGACATATAAGATGTATAATGTAAGCAATGCAAGGCGCCATATGCATGATATGACCAACATCAGCATGCCAGGTTAGAGCAAGCACCTCAGGTGGTAAACAGGCGTGGTCGGCTCCTTCTGAATCTCCATCTGAATAGTAATCTTCCTCTGAAATACAATCTGGAAATGCAGGAGAGGGGGGGGCACTTCGCCCAACATGGAGCGGCATCTGCATGACATTATATTCGCACGCAACGGTCTTCTCTTTTTTCTACATGTTCAGTGCGATTGTGTACAATATCTGATGTGCATAATAAAAAAAGTAGTTAGATTTTGTAAGGCCTAAGGGGTGCATGCAAAAATCAAGACTGATGGTAGCAAACGAGTGGATGGATCCAAAACTAATGATAGCAGGTAGATTATAGCTTCAGTTTTAAAAGATAGACAATGGATCATCTATTGTTTGTTGCCCACCCAACATGAACCACATAGAAGACCCCAGATGAACCAGATAGTAGACAGATACTATTCATTGCTGGCTCGATATGAGACCCATGGGCAATTCAAAACTCAAGATTGAACGATAAAGTAGCAGGTAATAATAACCGATGTATAACGTAAGCAAACACGAAAGACTGCGACCTCTCTTCCAGAACTGTGTAGTCCTCAGGTTCATCTGCTCAGTCGATGATGGTAATGCAGTTGGCGTGGGTACCGGCAACGGGGAAGATGATCAGAGGCGGCAAAATAAAGTCTGCAGGGGGGATCTCTGCTGTAGTGAAGGCTTCTGTCGATGGTGCACCTCAGGTGGGGTGGATGACGACACGGCAGGAGCAGGTGTCAGGACCCCGATCCAATGCCACACCGATCTAGCATGTAACACCTCATATCACTTTGCGGCCTCACGCACGGTATCCCCTCGGGTGTCGCCTTAGACCGTTTGCGCCTTTTGGCTCACGTATATGATAGTGTCGCTAGCATCCATATGACAAGGAACCCGGGCTGACATGGCTAGTTGTAAACCCAAAGTGGCACTAACTTACAGGGACATGCATACATGACCCAGCAACGAACGTGTCGGTCATCAGCGAGTGAATCCGGGCTGTAGCAACTGGGCGAGCATGACTCCGATAAACCGGGCTGTAGCGGGCTAACAGGACTCTGGTAAACACCGCGTGACATTTCCCCGAAGGGACAGACACAGGAACGAAGAAGGACACATGTCGGCCAGCCTAAGTGTTCCGGAGCAGTAGCAAGCTACCAAGGCTCAGTGGAAGCACTAGGAGACATTTCCCGGTAAGAGAGACTACCAAGGATAAACAACTAGATAGTCAGATCCCACACATACCAAGCATTTCAATAACATACACACAATATGCTCGATATGTGCAAATACAACATGGCATCACAACATGACTCTACAACTCAAGTATTTTACTCAATAGGCTCCGAGGAGCGAGATATTACAAACATGGGTCTCTCGACCCAGCATTCAGAGCATACAAGTCAAAGCACATGCGGAAGCTTAACATGTCTGAGTACAGACATCTACAAATGAAAAAGGCTGAGAAGCCTGGCTATCTACCAGATCTTGCCGAGGGCACAAGATCGTAGCTGAGGTAACAAGCTAAACGTCGAAGTCCACGCGAAACTACTAGTGAGACGGAAGTCTCTGCAAAAACGTAAAATAGGCAAACGTGAGTACAAATGTACCCAGCAAGACTTACATCAGAACTAACTACATATGCATCATTATCAACAAAGGGAATGGTAGGGTTTAACTGCAGCAAGCCAGCTTTGACTCGGTGGCTATCCTGAACTACGACTGCAAGTAACTCTTTTGAGGTGGCGCACACGAGTCCACATATTCACCATATCAATACACCACTATGGATCCATTCCCGTCTTCCTACGAGAACGCCATCCATAGCACTCACTCTTATCTTGCGCATTTTAGATTATCCACTTTCACTTGTCTATGAACTATACGGGCAACCCAGAAGTCCTTTTCCGCGGACACGGCTATTCGAATAGATGATGTTAACCCTGCAGGGGTGTACTTCTTCACACACGCTCTCGCCACTTACCACCATGTACACGTCGTGTATCTCGGCAACCTTCAAGCGGAAGCCTGGCGAGGGAGTCGACCACGACCTGACTAACCACACAAGTCTCTAGTCTAGGTTTATCGCCTATTCGAGTTCCACCCGCAAGGAGATCCGGCCGGGGTGTCGCTCACGGCCCCAAACGATGTGAGCAGGGTTCCCAAGCCCACCATCCGGGTGCCACATGGTACATCGTGCCACTATGCCTAGTCTATCCCAAGCCCACCTGTACCGGGTGCCACTTGGTAGACTACTAACACTACCTACAAACACCAGAAGCAAGAGAGGTTGTTGTCATAATGCAGTAAAAGAGAGCATGAGCAAGAGAGGTGGATTGTATCGGAATGAACAAGGGGTTTTGCTAGCATGGCACTTCTGAAGATAATATAGTTCTTCATCGGTGTCATCGAATTCATCGTCGGAACCAAGTCTATCGAGAGGGGACAAATACCGGCAACACAGAGAAAACACAATCAAGGCAATGCAACAATATGATGCATGAATATGACATGGCAAAATGAGTGTCTTTTGGCTAATGCAACTTAGAACAGATTAAATGAAGTTGGTTTGAACCAAGGGTTCAAATTCAAACTCGATATGTGCTCATTTAAATGCCAATTATGCAAATTCCCATATACAGCAACCTTAGGTTGTTCAAACATGCATGAAAATGGTACAGATGGATAGATTAGATTTTTTTGATCATATTTCATATATAAATTATTTCATTCTGAGTTATGGTTGAATTTATATGAATTTTTGATGTTTTGGATATTTTCTGGAATTTCCTGAATCAAAATTAATACATAAAATGGGTTATGGCGTCAGCACTACGTCACTGTGACGTCAGCAGGTCAACAGACCCGGTCCAGGTCAAACCTGACCAGTGGGGTCCACTGGTCAGTGAGTCAATCAACTAAAAGGGTTAATTAGTACTAACTAAAAGTTAATCTAGGCTAATTAGTCGCTAGACCCACATGTCAGTGACAATGGGATTAACTTAAGTTAATTTAACACTTAGCTAATTAACAGGGGCCGGGGCCAGCATGTCAGTGAGAGAGAGGGGTCAAACCCCTGGACAGACGGGGTCAAACCCCGCTGGTCAAAGCGGTCAACCCGCCGGCGTTTAGCTGCCGACGAGGCCGGACGCGGCGGAGCACGGCGGGAACCACCTACACGGGCTCTTTTGGTGCGCAGGGAGCAGCTACGGGAAGAGGGTGGTGTGGCGCATCCAATGGTGGCGGTGGCGGAGGCTGGGGTGGCCGGAGTTGTCGTCGACGACGACCGTGGCGGCTGCCGGAGCTCGGTTGAGCTCGGGGTCAAGGCTACAACGGCTGTGGCGATGAGGGGTTGGCACCTACAACTTCTACATGGTGCGGTGAGGACATGGGTGTGTTCGGTTGGGCGCTACGATGACTGTGGCCACGACGGCGAGGGGCTCAGGCGGCGGCGCGTTTTCGGTCGTCGGTGAAGCGACGGCTATGGCGAGGAAAAGAGCACGGGAGAGAGGGGAGAAGAGGCAGGGGCTCACGGCGTTTGCGACGGTGGCCTCGGGGAGCTCAGGGAGGGGCTGGTGATGGCAGGAGGTCACCGCTGATCTCGGCGACCCGAGGTTGAAGAAGGCGGCGGTGTGGGTGTTCGGGGGCGTCTGGCGGCACGTAGCTCGACGGAGAGGTAGCAGGCGATGAGGCGGAGCCGATGGGCTTAGCGGTTGGTCGAGGGACTGCCAGAGAGCGCAGTGGCAGTGAGCGGCGGCGACGGCTGTGCTCGGGTGTGCGTGAGTGAGAGAGCCACAGAAGAGGGAGAGTGAGCGAGGGGGTCAGCGGGATCGGGACGACACGGGAAAGTCGTCCACGCGTCCAGGGGATCATCGGCAAGCAGGAGGTGGCCGGGAACGCACGCGCGCGCCACGCTTCCCCTCTGCCTACTAGCAGGAGGAAGAAGACGGCTCTGCCCTCGGTGGGCTGGGCCGCGACAGTGCCAGAACAGTAGGCCGGCCCAGGTAACTCTCTCTCATTGCTTTCTAATTTAAATTTTTTCTGTTTCCTATTTATTTTGTTTTGTTTTGATTTATTAAAATACTAAACCATTTTATAAAATCCTGGGAATAATTAGGGGTGTTGTCTAGATTATTCCAGTGACCCATAACAATTTCCAACATTTTTGGAGCACCTAAAATATATATAGCATTTAAATAGCTCCAGTTCAAATATGTTTGAATTAATTCAAAGCCCAAATATGTCCTGCAAAAATGTAAACCATCTTTGGTAGATGCTTCCACCTCAAACCAGAAATGTTGAACATTTTTAAAAGGGCATTTTTAGTTCGATGAAAAAGATTTTATTTTGACCCTAGTCGAATTCATTTGGTGCTAGGGTTTAAGAATCCCCACTTCATAGTTAAAAGAAATTTAGACATGATGACATGATGATCATGCAAGGACAAGCAAAGGCTAAGCTAGGGCTGTGACAACTCACCCCCACTAAACAAGAATCTCGTCCCGAGATTCAAGCGTAGGGTAAGATGAAAGGGGGACGCAAACTAACATAATATTCACGATCCAGGTTGCACTTCATAAGGGTGTTGACTCAAGCACCATCTTTATCTCGATGTCTTGTTCTGAGAACTCCAACCACCATGGCAACAAGAAGAAAAAGGAAAACTCTAGAAGGATCGGTCTACTCGAAGATCGAACAACTCAGGATCAACTCACGGCATGAGACGTAGAAACATCTTTCGAGCTGAGACACGAAGCACACATCTGGAGGGATGGAGTGGAACAAATGACGAGGGTGCACTAGGTACACAATAATTCCACACTTAAGAAGGTGGTGAATGGTTTTCAATGTAGCGAGGGGTTGAGTTTCCATGATACCATAATGGGGCACCTTAGGGAAGGTGACTCGTAGAAATATCCCCTTAAGTGGCAAAAAGAATTACCTTTGATTTAGAGATTATTGAAACTCTTTATAACATCCTAAGGCAATTCTCGAGAGACCATTTGGAGGGGTTCGGTAGAATGGCATACCCGGATTAAAATGGATGATGTGGATTACCTTGTTGAAAACAACACAAGGAATGATTTTGCTTGCGCGTGCTCTCAAGAGCTTGAGCATTTCCATATTCATCAAGGTTTACCAACATCCGTGACAAGGATCCCGGCAAGACAACATACTACCATGATGAATTTTAGTGGAGGATGCAGATGCAAAGGAAGATAACACTTTCTTAGATTTCACCTTAGCGAGGCCAAGGAAACAAAATCTGGATGATCGACCGAGAGACATTTAGCACTCCGCTTCTAATGTTCTCCTTGATGTGCTAGCGTAACCCCTTCATAGATATGGTTTGGTATCTAGAACATCAAGTAAAAGGTCGGACTTCGGGAGCACAAGAATCCATAAGGAGTAACTACTGGAGTAAATCCTACGAAATCCTTATGGGGAAGTGGCCAACTTCCTCAATCAAGATACTACAATAATAGGTCTCCCGGCTGGGTGTGTTGGCCACAACATCCACTTTACCGGTTTACCGAGAGACAAATATTATAGTTCTTGGGAAACGTTCCAACCATCACATCTGCCTGAGATTCAGATCTGGTTGGTGTCAGGATATTCTAGGCTCTTCAAGTCTAGAAAGAAAAAAGAAAGTTTGCAACACAAACCGATGAGATAACGTTGCGAGATTTTCGGGAAATGAACCGCGGTTGCAAGCTCCAAAACATGAGCTGGTTCTGCTACATACATGTGAACACATTGTCCAAGACAAGCATGACCACATAGTAGTCTTATAATGAAACACTACCGAGTTCTGATTGGGAACCATCATTGCGGAAAGCGAAATCCTGCGCATGTACCTTTGGGTCCTTAAGGATTAGCACTTAAGAACTTATTTTCTTTGAACAAATCAATCAGTGGCTTGGTGTGCTAGGGAATACATATGGAGTGGAGGTAATTAATCTACCAAACTATAGAATACATTCGCACATGCATAACTAACTTGGGACGATTCCAGAGGAAGCAAAACTAACTCTCTCAAATTCACGGCGGCAACTTGCATCGTATGCACATGAATGAGAGGAAGTCACTTCTTTCATCCAAACATATACTTCATGAATGGGGCATGAAGAAAATGCTTACACAAGTTTCCAACACCAGCTGGATGTTCAACACAAATCATGGTGGAGACAAGATGCCGCTGATGGGCTCACAACAACTCATCGAAATTTCCATATCACTGGACTTCCATCATTATGTGAACAATGTGATAGTATTGGTCAGACCAAAAGATGTAATGGTGTATGCTCGAGGAATCAACCAGGAGTAAGACAACATTACGAATATCGTTGGTTCTAACTTGATTTGATGATGGCCCACACTCAAATCAAAGTTTTGGCAAGACAATAGATCCAATAATTGATCCCGAGGTTCAATCAAGGAAGATATCATCTATCTTCAACACACACACACACACACACACACACACAAGATATCCCTTAAAATGAACTAAGTCGGACAAGCTTTCAGCTCCAACTCTCCAAGTTGTTGTTTAGCCTAACCAACTCGCTCGGGGTATCCGACACAGACTCTTGGAGAAGGGGTGGTTTACAAGAAACCAACTTGATCACGAGCTCAATATAGCGGTCAGGTGACAACCTGGTAATACTTCCGAGAAGATATTCGGAAAATCACGAACCACCGGCATGTTACTAAGCTCGAGAACAATCTTGCTTTTCAGGGCAAGACGATATGATCCGATAAGCAAGGATTGGCACTATCCTAACTAATTGATCGGAGAGTGCACCGGAAATAAGGACTAGGTAGCACAATCATGCTTAGGGTGATGATTCAGAATGAGGTTACTGTCCTTTAACTACCAAGCAACGGAGTTGCTAGGAGTATAGATTTCACACATCACAATTCACTTGTCGGTATCCCGGTTGCAACAACACGGGGATCGAGAAATGAATAATGAGGGCGAGAAGTATCACTGTATCAAGAGTTCGTAGGCTGGTGTGCAATTCCCATGACATTCTTCCTATAAAGATGGTAATACTCCAAGGTAGAACAGAACAAGAGCTAGATTAGCATTTTGATCTGCGGAATACAACTGCTTTGACCCAATCCTGGATATGGATGAGGTACTGGAGTTTGTTTCTCCTAGTCATTCCAGAATGGAATGGCTTGACGGACCACAGGAGTAAAAGGCACCGACGAACACGAATGCACAACCACTCCTGACTGTCAATTGATAGACGATGGTCGGAAGACAACTAAAATGGGACAACTCAAAAGAACATATGATTTACTAAGTTGTGGATGCATGGATTAGCATGTCGGGTGAAATTCAATATATTTCTTCCGGATAACCCATGCAGAAAGGTAGAACTGGCAGAGTCATGATATAGAATGGGGAAATCATCGAGAGCACTCTTGCTGTGATCTCTTGGTTCAAGGAACTTCCGCCATAAGCAGTTCATGGTATTTGGAAGAAGGAAATAGCACGGACCTCGAGGACTATCGCAAAGGTTACTAATATCCTAAAGGAACGAGCAAACACTAACAACATGAGGTAGATAGGGTGAATCTCGGGTACATAACCCAAGAGTGGAATACCTACTAACTAAATGGCATCACGGGATGCTTTCGAGAATAATGGCCAGAATCATCACACTGGGAACGCAAAACATGGTTCGATTACTAGGTGGCACTCTAAGACACCTAGGGTCATAATAATAACTCCAACATATATTTCAAGGCAATAGAGTACCTCAACTCACCGATTTAGTGTGGTTAACCTAGCCTAAAAAGACATCGGAACAAAAAGAAGGGATTTGCAAATGCATCAGACTATTAGAAACCTGGGATGACTTGGACAGCATAACGACTGTAAATGCTCGAAAATATTTGAGACATCCTACAAAATGGTGGCATAACCACTCGATCATCATAATATCAAGGTTCTGAGATCAACTATGAATACACGGAAATGATAGGAACTGAACTGAGGCTTGAATCCAACAATCTTATGGGTCTACTAAATAGTAACACGTGATCCTGATAGAAAGAAGAGAAAGCCTAGTTCCTTATCCCCGTAGGAAAGATAAGATGACTCGGATCAGAAGGCATAAGGGATAAGGAGTAAAAAGAGCCTTACGTTCCCAACCACAATCAATTCCCTTATATAACTAAAGAATTTCTAGACTCAACTTCGACCAGTTTGGCTTGGTAATCCTACAGGCAGTCAAGCTCTGATACCAAAGCTGTCAGGACCCCGATCCAATGCCACACCGATCTAGCATGTAACACCTCATATCACTTTGCGGCCTCACGCACGGTATCCCCACGGGTGTCGCCTTACCAGGCCCGGGACCGTTTGCGCCTTTTGGCTCACGTATATGATAGTGTCGCTAGCATCCATATGACAAGGAACCCGGGCTGACATGGCTAGTCGTAAAACCAAAGTGGCACTAACTTACAGGGACAGGCATACATGACCCAGCAACAAACGTGTCGGTCATCAGTGAGTGAATCCAAGCTGTAGCAACTGGGCTAGCAGGACTCCGGTAAACCGGTCAGAAGCGGCTAACAGGACTCGGTAAACACCACGTGACATTTCCCGAAGGCGGACCACGTGAACGAAGAAGGACACATGTCATAGCCTAAGTGTTCCGGAGCAAAGTAGCAAGCTACCAAGGCTCAGCCGGAAGCACTAGGAGACATTTCCCAGAAGAGAGGCTACCAAGGATAAACAACTAGATAGTCAGATCCCACACATACCAAGCATTTCGATAACATACACACAATATGCTCGATATGTGCAAATACAACATGGCATCACAACATGACTCTACAACTCAAGTATTTTACTCAATAGGCTCCGAGGAGCAAGATATTACAAACATGGGTCTCTCGACCCAGCATTCAGAGCATACAAGTCAAAGCACATGCGGAAGCTTAACATGTCTGAGTACAGACATCTACAAATGAAAAAGGCTGAGAAGCCTGGCTATCTACCAGATCTTGCCGAGGGCACAAGATCGTAGCTGAGGTAACAAGCTAAACATCGAAGTCCACGCAAAACTACTAGTGAGACGGAAGTCTCTGCAAAAACGTAAAAACTAACTACATATGCATCATTATCAACAAAGGGAATGGTGGGGTTTAACTGCAGCAAGCCAGCTTTGACTCGGTGGCTATCCTGAACTACGACTGCAAGTAACTCTTTTGAGGTGGCGCACATGAGTCCACATATTCACCATATCAATACACCACTATGGATCCGTTCCCGTTTCCCTATGAGAACGCCATCCATAGCACTAACTCTTATCTTGCGCATTTTAGAGTATCCACTTTCACTTGTCTATGAACTGTACAGGCAACCCAGAAGTCATTTTCCGTGGACACTGCTATTCGAATAGATGATGTTAACCCTGCAGGGGTGTACTTCTTCACACACGCTCTCGCCACTTACCACCATGTACACGTCGTGTATCTCGGCAACCTTCAAGCGGAAGCCTGGCGAGGGAGTCGGCCACGACCTGACTAACCACACAAGTCTCTAGTCCAGGTTTATCGCCTATTCGGGTTCCACCCGCAAGGATATCCGGCCGGGGTGTCGCTCACGGCCCCAAACGATGTGAGCAGGGTTCCCAAGCCAACCATCTGGGTGCCACTTGGTACACCGTGCCACTATGCCTAGTCTATCCCAAGCCAACCTGTACCGGGTGCCACTTGGTAGACTACTAACACTACCTAGAAACACCAGAAACTATTTGCAACTCCTGGACAGAGATCGAGTTGATTAATAAGTCGAGAGGGGTCGAGTTACTGGAACCCAATGTGTGGTAGTAACTGTTCATGGATCACAAACACAGAACTCAGTTCCTGAGGACGGCTGCAATGAGACAACCCACCATGTACTCCTACATGGCCTCTCACCGCTACCTTTACCAAATCGTGTTCACATACTTAGCTCTCAACAGTTGGACATGTTCACACAACTCCAATTCATCCCTGATGAATCAGAACTGACTCAACTCTAAGAAGTAGCAGGCATGACAAACAAGCATGAATGAGTATGCACATCGCATGCAAAACAGCTCCTACTCATGCTAGTGGGTTTCATCTATTTACTGTGGCAATGACAGGTCATGCAAAGGAAAGGGGTTCAACTACCGCAGCATGTAACAGTTGAATCGTTGTTGTCCTAATGCAGTAAAAGAGAGCAGGAGCAAGAGAGTGGGATTGTATCGGAATGAACAATAGGTTTTGCTTGCCTGGCACTTCTGAAGATAATATAGTTCTTCATCAGTGTCATCGAATTCATCGTCGGAACCAAGTCTATCGAGAGGGGAGAAATACCAGCAACACAGAGAAAACACAATCAATGCAATGCAACAATATGATGCATGAATATGACATGGCAAAATCAGTGTGTTTTGGCTAATGCAACTTAGAACAGATTAAATGAAGTTGGTTTGAACCAAGGGTTCAAATTCAAACTCCATATGTGCTTATTTAAATGCCAATTATGCAAATTTCCATATACAGCAACCTTAGGTTGTTCAAACATGCATGAAAATGGTAGAAATGGATAGATTAGATTTTTCTGATCATTTTTCATTTATAAATTATTTCATTCTCAGTTATGGTTGAATTTATATGAATTTTTGAAGTTTTGGATATTTTCTGGAATTTCCTGAATTAAAATTAATACATAAAATGGGTTATGGCGTCCAAGACTACGCCTTGTGACGCCAAGGAGTCAACAGAGACCGGTCCAGTCAAACTCGACCAGTGGGGTCCACCGTCGTTGAGTCAATCAACTAAAAGGGTTAATTAGTACTAACTAGAAATTAATCTAGGCTAATTAATCGCTGGACCCACACGTCAGTGACTATGGGATTAACTTAAGTTAATTTAACACTTAGCTAATTAACAGGGGCCGGGGCCCGCATGTCAGTGAGGGAGAGGGGTCAAACCCCTGGACAGACGGGGTCAAACCCCGCCGGTCAAAGCGGTCAACCCGCCGGCGTTTAGCTGCCGGCGACGCCGGACGCGGCGGAGCGCGTCAGGAACCACCTACAGGGGCTCTTTCGGCGCAGAGGGAGCAGCTACGGGAAGAGGGTGGAGTGGCGCATCCAATAGTGGCGGTGGCTGGGTTGGCCGAAGTTGTCGCCGCCGATGACCGTGGCGGCTGCCGGAGCTCGGTTGAGCTCGGGATCGAGGCTACAACGGCTGTGGCGATGCGGGGATGGCACCTACAGCTTCTACGCGGTGCGGTGAGGACGTGGGTGTGCTCGGTTGGACGCTACGGTGACTGTTGCCACGGCGACGAGGGGCTCAGGCGGCACCGCGTTTTCGGTCGTCGGCGAAGCGACGGCTATGGCGATGAAAAGAGCACGGGAGAGAGGGGAGAAGAGGCAGGGGCTCACGGCGTTTGCGACGGTGGCCTCGGGGAGCTCAGGGAGGGGCTGGTGACGGCAGGACGTCACCGGTGATCTCGGCGACCCGAGGTTGAAGAAGGCGGCGGTGTGGGCGTTCGGGGGCGTCTGGCAGCGCGTAGCTCGACGGAGAGGTAGCAGGCGATGAAGCGGAGCCGATGGGCTTAGCGGTTGGTCGAGGGACGGCCAGAGAGCGCAGTGGCAGTGAGCGGCGGCGACGGTCGTAATCGGGTGTGCGTGAGTGAGAGAGCTAGAGAAGAGGGAGAGTGAGAGAGGGGGTCAGCAGGATCGGGACGACACGGGAAAGTCATCCACGCGTCCAGGGGATCATCGGCAAGCAGGAGGTGGCCGGGAACGCACGCGCGCGCGCCACGCTTCCCCTCTGCCTACTGGCAGGAGGAAGAAGACGGCTCTGCCCTCGGTGGGCTGGGCCGCTACAGTGCCAGAACAGGTAGGCCGGCCCAGGTAACTCTCTCTCTGTTTTCTAATTTAAATTGTTTCTGTTTTCTATTTATTCTGTTTTGTTTTGATTTAGTAAAATACTAAACCATTTTATAAAATCCTGGGAATAATTAGGGGTGTTGTCTGGATTATTCCAGTGACCCATAACAATTTCCCACATTTTTGGAGCACCTAAAATATATATAGCATTTAAATAGCTCCAATTCAAATATGTTTGAATTAATTCAAAGCCCAAATATGTCCTGCAAAAATATAAACCATCTTTGGTAGATGCCTCCACCTCAAACCAGAAATGTTGAACATTTTTAAACGGGCATTTTGAGTTCAGTGAAAAAGATTTTATTTTGACCCTAGTCGAATTCATTTGGTGCTAGGGTTTAAGAATCCCCACTTCATTGTTAAAAGAAATTTAGACATTATGACATGATGATCATGCAAGGACAGGCAAAGGCTAAGCTAGGGCTATGACAACAGGACATAACACACAAAGTTTTCTTTGATGCCAATCTGAAAATGAAGTAAATTTGCAACGGCTCCTTAGAATTGGAGGATTCTATAAACGCAGGGACATGACAAACACAGGAATATGATAGGAATGCACGTGCAAAACAGAGCATTTGGAAACATAGGATTTCGGTCAACCTGGGTGTTTGGCTCACATGAATTGGAAGAACAGAGGAATGGAGAAACAAAGTGATGCGACGAGTGTACAACCTCTTTGGAATAGCCTTGTGGACCTCAGCATCATTGGGTTGGACGTGGCGGATGGTGATGATGCTGGTGTGACTGTCGAAGGCGGGGAAGAAGATCCGAGGCCTCTAGAAACGGAGCCGAGGGTACTGCTCCGCTGTGATGGATGGTTCCGTCGTTGGAGCAGCTCCGCTAAGGTGTACGGCGACGAGGCTGAAGCATGACAAGACAGACAACGTTAATCTAAAGTGGGACCCTAATATCATCTGCAATAGATGATGTAAAATACATCACCAAAAAGTGCTAGATGTAAAACGCATCAAGCGCCACGGCCGCTCCGACAGGATCTTTGTAAATCTTATTCACTCGAACTTAACTAAAGAAAATGAACTTCACAGTCGAAACTGAATTTTATTGTCGAAACTGTTTGAACTAGTAACAGAGCATTACAATAGATGTTTAGGGCGTTCGAGCACTAGTAGTAGAGAAGCAGTGATCTAAATCAGCAGTTGCTCGAGCAGGGAACGCACTAGCAGAGAGCAAGTCGTGGAGTAGAACCGCGAGCGAGTGCTAAAGCAGCAACTCCTGTAGCTGACGGAGGTCATGCAGCAGCAGCAGCATCGCAAGCAAGAGCAAGAGCAGAGCAGCGGCACAAATGAAAGCAGGAGCAGTGCAGCAGCACGACCGACAACAAGAACAGAGCCGCAGCGCGAGTGAGAGCCGGAGCAGCTGTAGCTAGTGCCGTTGTGGAAGTCACCGCCGACGAAGCAACGACATGGGGGAGAGACGCCGTGGATGATGTGGCCGGCGATGGCGCCGTCGATGGAGACGCCATGTTCCGCTCGGTATCGAGCACCGCAGCCCCGTGAGATCGAATAAAAGATAAAATGCAGCGGTGAGTGCAGAACCTCCTTGGTGGCGCTAAGTTGGCCTCGGCTTCATTGGAGGAATTGGTGAGGGTGTTGCGGTTCCGGTGGGGCAGGTCAAGACGGCGTTGTGGTGATTGAGGTGGTGCGATAGACGATGTGAACATCGGGGCAGCTCCTTGGAGGTGAAGGATGGGGTGGCTGATCCGGTGGGGCGAAGGGGGAGGGGGGAGCCAAGCTTAGGGACGCGCTTGTCCAAAATGTAGGTTAAGTTACCACCGTACCCCCACCGGTTTAGACACCGCGACGTGGAGCTTCATTTCCGGCTGAGGGGTAGAAGGGGGATTTCGCGTGTCTGGGCTGCGGGAGCGATTTCGGATGAAGAGGGAGTTCTCACGTGCGTCCAAATTTTGGGATAACAAGGCGCGGCGCAGGTTGAAGAAGCGGGAGTTTCAAAGCAGGTGAGACAAAAGATACTCGAGCTTGAAAATTTTGGGATAACAAGGTGCGGATTCCTTGTTCTACAGAACAAACTTAACGTGTAAAAAATAATTCATACAAGACACAAGAGAGTCATGTCCCCTTTACTATATTGCTATAGATGCCATTGAAAAACTACAAGAAAAATTTAAAAAATCGGAGAACAAGATTACCCTGCACAGTACCAAATTGATTCGCACTTCCCTCAACAACAACAAAAAACAAATCAATTCCCACCAAAGAAAGAGTAATGTCCCTTTTTGTATGATTACAGATGCCATGATCTCGAATTTCAATTTTTGAATCCACGTTATGTTGAATTCAAATATATCATTAGGTGAGCTTGCGGTTTATAATTGATGTAGTCGTACATTTTGATCTTCCATCATATATGAACATTTTACTCCACCATGTGAACATAGATATTGTCGTCTACCATATGGACTAAATTTGAATCAATTTTCCTTATTTGAATACGATTGTTGTCAAGTTATACAATAATTTAAATATTATCTTGATAACAAAAAGACATGCATATAGCAGTAATCATATTTCACTATGAACTACATGTACCATACGCTCTCCAATTCAAATATTTGTATCCATTTTATGTTGAATTCAAATCATAGTACATTATTGGTCTAGGTAGGGAGATGTTCGGGATAATCTAAACCCTGTTTTCATATGTATAATTTTTGGCTGAATTGGTACAAGTTTTGGTATAAGCCTCTTGCAAAACCGGAGATTCTCACAACAAGCCTCGTGGTTCCGAGAGGGAACGTGTCACCTTTGTGTGCGAAACGATATACGTTGCCTCCCCCTTGATTTTATTTACAGAGGCAACATAGAACTATATGAGTGCCCAGTTAAATTTTGGAATTATTTCGGGTTCATTTGGCCTTTTTATACATTAATTGAGTTTCTGGACTTTTAATGTGCATAATCTAAATATGAATTGCATGCACATGCTCTGGTGCACCAAAGTGGGTTGAGAAATCACATGTGTGTCCTTGGTTGAATTTCTTTGTCCCATGGAAGAAATGAGAATGAAATTCAAACATCTGGGCGTCATGACTCTGCCGAGAACATCGAGAAACTTAGATTTTAAAATCATGTAAATCCAAAACTCGGCTGGAAATCATGAAACTTGGCATGGTGTCATGTCATGGCACTAACATGTTGTGGTAAAAAATTGGGCCGATTTGGAAGCTCGTGGTTCTAAGAGGGAGCGTGCCACCTTTGAGTGTGAAAAGATATACGCTGCCCCCCCTTGAGTTTCTTAACAAAGGCAACATAGAACTACATTAGTGCCTTGTTAAATTTCAGAATTATTCCAGGTTCATTTATCATTTTTTATACATTAATTGAGTTTCTGGTCATTTAATGTGCATAAGTCAAATTTGAACTACAAGCACATGCTCTCGTGCACCAAAGTTGGTTGAAAAATCACATTTATGTCCTCGGGTGAATATCTAGGTCCCATGCAAGAAATGAGAATAAAATTAAAACATCTGGGCATCGTGGGTCGGCCGAGAACATTGAGAAACTTGGTTTTAAAATTCTTTTAAATCCAAAACACGTCTGAAAATCATGAAACTTGGCATGGATATCATGTCATGGTACTACCATGTTGTCGTAAAAAAATGGCCGAATAGGAACAGATTTTGGTATAAGCTTCTTGCAAACCGAAGCTTTTCTCAAGAAGGCTCGTGGTTCTGAGAGGGAACGTGCCACCTTTGAGTGCGAAACGATATACGTTGTCCCCCTTGAGTTTATTTACAAAGGCAACATAGAACTACATGCGTGCCTGTTAAATTTTGGAATTATTCCGGCTTCGTTTGGCCTTTTTTACACATTAATTGAGTTTTTGGTCATTTAATGTGCATAATTAAAATTTGAACTACAAGCACATGCTCCTGCACCAAAGTTGGTTGAAAAATCACATTTGTGTCCTCGGGTGAATTTCTAGGTCCCATGCAAAAATGAGAATAAAATTCAAACATCTGGGCATCGTGGGTTCGGTCGAGAACATTGAGAAACTTGGTTTTAAAATCATGAAACTTGGCATGGTGTCATGTCATGGTAGTACCATGTCGTGGTAAAAAAATTGGCCGAATAGGAACAAATTTTGGTATGAGCTTCTTGCAAATCGGAGCTTCTCTCAAGAAGGCTCGTGGTTCTGGGATGGAACGTGTCACCTTTGTGTGCATAATTCAAATTTGAAATACAAGCACATGTTCCAGTGCACCAAAGTTGGTTGAAAAATCACATGTGTGTCCTCGGTTGAATTTCTAGGTTCCATGCAAGAAATGGGAATGAAATTCAAAATTCTGGGCGTCGTGGCTGGGTTGGAAACATTGAGAAACTTAGTTTTTTAATTCCTGTAAATCCAAAACATGCATGAAAATAATGAAACTTTGCTTGGTGCCATGACATGGCACCAACATGCTGTGGTAAATTTGCAGTCGGATTTGCGAAGGCGCACACATTCACAATCAACAAAGTCATTTTGGAACAAGTGTTGTCACATTACAATCGGAAACACAAGTATTATTGAAACCGTGGGCGTTCTACTTACTAGTACCATTTACGTGCCGCCACGCGTTGTCGGGACCCCGATCCTAAGTCACACCGATCTAGCATGTAACACATCATATCACTTTGCGGCCTCACGCACGGTATTCCCACGGTGTCGCCTTACCATGGCCCGGGACCGCTTATGCCTTTTGGCTCACGTATATGATGGTGTCGCTAGCATCCATATGACAAAGAACCCGGCCGACATGACTAGTCGTGAACCCAAAGCGGCGCTAACCTATGGGAACAGCATACATGAATCACATCGAGCATGTCGGTCATCAGCGTATATATTCGAGTAACCTTTGGGCTAACGAGGACTCCGGTATTCCGGGTACATGGCGAGCTAAGCGAGACTCCGAATAACACGCGTGACATTTCCCGAAGAACGGAGACATAAGGCGAAGTGAAACACATGCCGCCATCAAGTGTCCAAGCAGTAGTGCTGGGCTAGCAGGACTCCGGTGAACCGGGCTGTAGCGGACTACTATCGCTCAGAAGCACGAGACTTACATTTCCCCATATGAGAGGCTACCAAGGATAAACAACTAGGTTGTCGGATCCCACACATAGCAGTACAAGTTACACGTACGCATAACATGCAAGTATGTGCTGTACAACATGGCATCACAACATAACGCAAACTCATATAGATAAAGGCTCAAGAGCCACATAGCGATAAATACAAACAGGGGTCACATGACCCATCATTCAGAGCATACAAGCAACAAGCGGAAGCATTACATGTCCGAGTACGCATAACTACAAAAGAAAAAGGCTGAGAAGTCTGACTATCTACAAGACCCTCCCAAGGGTACAAGATCGTAGCTGAGGTAACAAGCTACTTGTCGAAGTCCAGGCGGAACTACTAGTAAGACCGAAATCCCCGCTGCAAAACATAAATAAAGCAACGTGAGTACAAAGGTACTCAGCAAGACTTACATCAGATCCTATCATACATGCATTGGTGTCAAAAGGTAATGTGGAGTTTAGTTGCAGCAAGCCAGCTTTGACTCTGTGGCTATCCTGTTCTACGACTACAAGAAACTCTTGAGGTGAGACAACGCACACGAGTCCACTAATCACCACATCAATACACTACTACGGATTCATTCCCGCTCCATACGGAAAGGCCATCCATAGCACTCACACTTGTCTTGAGCATTTTAGAGTATCCACTTCAAGTTGTCTATGTACCACGTAAGCATCCAAGAAGTCCATAACCGAGGACACGGCTATTCGAATAGATCATGATAACCTGCAGGGTGTACTTCTTCACACACGCTCTCGCCACTTACCGCCATATACACGCCATGTATCTCGGCAACCTTCAAGCGGAAGTTTGGCGAGGGTGTCGGCCACGACCGACTAACCACACAAGACTCTAGTCCAGGTTTATCGCCTATTCGGGTTCCATCCGCAAGGAGATCCGCCGGGTGTCGCTCACGGCCCCAAACGATGTGAGCAGGGTTCCCAAGCCCACCATCCGGTGCCACTTGGTACACCGTGCCACTGTGCCTAGTCTGTCCCAAGCCCACCTCGCCGGGGTGCCACTTGGTAGAAAAATAGCACTACCTACAAACACCAGAAACTAGTTGCGACTCTTGGACAGAGATCAAGTTGGTTAATAAGTCGAGAGGGGTCGAGTTACCGGAACCCAATGTGTGGTAGTATCGAGTCATTGGACAACATACATAGAACTCAGTGCTTAAGGACGGTTCCAGTGAGACAACCCACCATGTACTCATACATGGCCTCTCACCGCTAACTTTACCAAAACGAGTTCACACACATCACTCTCGGCATCAGAACATAGAACTGAACACCAATTCATACCCAATGAATCGGACTGACACAACTCTAAGCAATAGCAGGCATAGCATGGTAGGAACACAACATGGCTCAATCAACTCCTACACATGCTAGTGGGTTTTCAACTAATTCATCGTGGCAATGACAGGTCATGCAGAGGAATGGGTTCAACTACCGCATGACACAAAGTAGCGTATGAATCGTTGTTGTCCTAATGCAATAACCGAGAGCAGGAGGCGAGAGAGTAGGATTGTATCGGAATGAACAAGGGATTTGCTTGCCCGGTAAATCAACAAAGGGAGGCACCGCTTCATAGACAGTACTGAACGTCTCCGGAGCAGGACCTATCGAGAAGGAACGGTGCCGGCAATCAATACGCAATCATATGCAACAATATGATGCATGAACATGGTATGTAGATGTGATGCTGTTGAGCTAATGCAACTGGTATTCAATTTGAATGAAGTCCATTTGAACCAAAGGTTCAAATGCAATTCAAAAGTAAGCTCTTATAAATGCCATTTTAGAGTTTCACTTATACAGCATGTATAAGTTGGTTTGTCATGCATGAAACTAGTACAGATGGATAGATTGAATTTTTCTGATAATTTTTCATATATAAATTATTTCGATCTGAGCTACGGTTGAATTTCTATGAATTTTTGAAGTTTTGAATATATTCTGGAATTCCTGATTTAATTAAATCCAGAAAATATAATATTGGCCAAGACCTTAAGCATGACGCCAGCAGGTCAAGCTGCGGCTGGTTGGAGTCAAACCTCGACGTGTGGGGCCACACGTCGGTGACACGGGTTAATGAGGGGTTAGTTTAGTTTAATTAGAGATTAGGGGGCACTAGGGCCTTTGGTCGATGTCGAGAGGGTTAGTTAACGGTGATTAGCCTTAAGCTAATCACCGACCCACCGGGCCCACCGACGCCCGGGCGAGGTCAAACGGTCAACCCCACCGGCGTTAAGCCGCCGGCGACCACGGGCTCGGGCGGAGTCCGCGTTATAGGCCACGGAACGGCGTCCGAGAGCACCGGGCGTAGCTCGTGCTCTCCCGCCTGTGGAAGCAGACGAAGCCGCTGGGCGCCGGAGCTTCGCCGGAGCAGAGCTCATGGCGGGCGCCCGGAGCTCGGGCTCAGCGGGACGCTGCTACGCGACGGGGACGAGAACGGAGAGGGGAGGAGGAGCAGCAGCTCAGCGGTTGCAGCGGGCGTCAAGGCGGGCTCGGGGATGCGCTGATGACGGCGTACGGTCGCCGGAGATCTGCACGGCCGCGGGTTGAAGAAGACGGCGGTGGGGGGTGATGGAGCACGTCCGGAGGTGCGTGGCTTGACGAGGGGGTAGAGAGGGTCGTGGCGGAGCGCTGCGTGGACACGACGGAGGAGCGAGGGGAGGCGGTGGTCGCAACGGGCGAAGCGGTGGCGTCGGCTGCGCTCAAGGTCGGCGTAGAGAGGGTGACAGAGGAGAGGAGGAGCACGGGAAGAGTGCGAGAGGTCGGGGTGGCTGCGTGGCGTCTCCGGGCATCCAGACGAGGAGGGAAGAGGGCAGGCGGGCGGTGGCGTGGCGGGGCCAGCGTGGCATGGCGCGATGCCCACATCCTCTGGCCGCGCGAGGAAGGGGCGGCGCGTGGCCGGTCGGCTGGGCTGGGCAGTGCCAAAGCCGCCACAGGAGCTGGGTCAAGGTGGGGAGGTAAGCCAGTGTAAGGGTTTTACCTATTTTGTTTCCTTTTCTATTTTTACGACATTTGTTTGATTTATTTAAAATACTAAACTAATTTATTTAATTATGCCAATTTTTTGTAGGAGCTCACTATATTATTCCAGAGCTCCTCAACAAAAGGCACAATTTTTGGACAATATTTTATATATACAATAATATATATCCAAGGCAAATATTCTTTGCATTAATTCCAAATGCCCAAAATAAATACTTATGAGATCCTGAAAATATTGGTTAGATTGTTATCTCTGTCCAATATTTTCAGAGGGCCACATGAGCATTTTCTTGGACCCTTTTGGAGCAATTTTTATTTAGGTCATTTCCAAAAGTGATTATGAGGGTTTCACAAATCCCTATTTCAAAATTAAATGGAATTTAAACATGATGCACAATGACTAGCTAGCCTTGAGCATACAGAACTAGGGATGTGACAACTCGCCTCACTTGAAAGAATCTCGTCCGAGATTAGTGGGTCGACGGAAAGAAAGCGGGGTACTCCGGTCGAAGACGATCTTCTCGCTCCTGTGTAGCTTCTCTCTCGAGAATGATGAGACCTTGAACCTTGAGGAACTTGATATTCGGCGTCGAGTAACACGCTCGCTTGATCAAGAATGCGAACCGGTACTCTCGGTATGTGAGGTTATCTTGGAGATCAAGCGTTTCGTGGTCCACTCCGCGGATAGGATCCGAGAAGCAACGCCTGAGTTGAGAGACGTGGAAGACATCATGAACTCGAGAAAGATGTGGGGGTAGTTCCAACTGGTAGGCAACCTCTCCTCGTTTAGCGAGAATGCGAAAAGGGCCAATGTAACGAGGAGCCAACTTGCCCTTGATACAAAGCGATGGGTACCCTTTAGAGGAGTAACCCGAAGGTAAGCCTTGTCGCCAACTTCATAAGCCACTTCCTTATGACGACGGTCATCTGGCTCTTTTGACGAGATTGGGCTGTTTTCAAATTCTCACGAATGATGCGAACTTGCTCTTACGCCTCCTGGATCATGTCCGGTCCAAAGAATTGTCTTTCACCGGTTTCCACCAGTTCAAGGGTGTTCGACATCTTCGTCCATAGAGAATCTCAAAAGGAGCTTTCTTGAGACTGGATTGATAGCTATTGTTATAAGCAAACTCGGCGAAAGGAAGACATTTCTCCCAATCCATACCGAATGAGATAACGCAAGCTCTAAGCATGTCTTCGAGAATTTGGTTGACCCTTTCCACCTGACCACTGGACTGAGGGTGGAAAGCGGTACTGAAGAAAAGATGGGTTCCCATGGCAGTTTGGAAACTCTCCCAGAAATGAGAAGTGAAAAGACTACCACGCAGTGCGAATTGATCTCTAGTGGAACACCATGGAGTGACACTATTCGAGAATGTATAAGTCAGCAAGCTGACTAGCGGTGATACTCTCTCGAGCAGGAAGGAAGTGAGCCACTTTGGAAAGACGATCAACGACTACGAAGATAGCATTATTCCCTTTCTTGGTCCTGGGAAAGCCGGTGATGAAATCCATACCAACTTTATCCCATTTCCACTCAGGAATAGCTAAGGGCTGAAGGGTGCCAGCAGGCCTTTGATGCTCTGCCTTAACGCGACGACAAACGTCACAGTTAGCAATAAACTGAGCAATTTCTCTCTTCATCCTAGTCCACCAGAACCTCTGGCGTAGGTCCTGATACATCTTAGTACTACCGGGATGAATTGTGAGAGGAGATTCATGCGCCTCCTTAAGAATCAGTTGTCGAAGATGTTGCTTCTTGGGGACCACCAGGCGGTGCCCAAAGAAAACGACACCTCGATCATCTATAGAGAAACTACCAGCAATACCCTTGGCAACGTTTCTCTTGATCCGGGTAATCCCCGTATCATGCTTCTGGGCTTCTATGATCTGATCCACCAGAGTAGATTTCGCCACCAAGGTAGAAAGGAATCCGTGAGGAGCAATGTGGAGGTTAAGCTTACAAAATTCCTCATGGAGAAGTGGTTGGCCTTGCTGCAACATGAGGTTGTTGCAATAGGATTCTGACTTAACGCATCAGCCATGACATTGGCTTTGCACAGGGGTGTAGGTAATCCCTAGATCATAATCTGTGATCAACTCCAACCAACGTCTTTGCCTAAGGTTCAAATCTGGTTGGGTGAAGATATACTTGAGACTACGGTGATCGGTGTAGATCTCGCAACGCGTTTACCAAGAAGGTAATGTCGCCAGGTCTTGAGTGCATAGACTACGGCTGCAAGCTCTAGATCATGTGTAGGATAATTCTCCTCATGTGGATGCAAATCGACGAGATGCATAGGCAATCACATGACGATCCTGCATAAGAATGCAACCTAATCCCTGTCGTGAGGCGTCGCGATGAGATAACAAAGTCTTTAGTGAAATCCGGTGGCACTAGTATGGGAGCAGTAGTCAGGCGTCTTTTCAGTTCCTGAAAACTGTACTCACACTGTGGGGACCACTCAAACTTTTTATCCTTCTTGAGAAGTTCCGTGAGGGGTTTAGCTACTTTGGAGAAGTTTTCAACAAAGCGGCGACAATAGCTGGCTAGACCAAGGAAACTCCTAACTTGTTTAACGGTTTGGTGGAGTCCAATCAAGAACGGCCTGAACTCTCTCGGGATTATTGACAAAGAATGCCCTTACCGGAGATTACGTGGCCTAGGTAGGTCACTTCGGGCAACCAAAATTCACACTTGGAGAACTTGGCATAAAGGCGGTGTTCTCTCGAGTTTTTCTAGCACAAGTCTGAGATGTTCGGCATGCTCTTCCTCGTTCTTTGAGTAAATAAGAATATCATCGAGGTAAACCACGACAAATTTATCTAAGTACTCCATGAAGATCGAGTTCATCAAGCGGGAGAATGTAGCTGGGGCGTTGGTTAGACCAAAGGACATGACGGTGTACTCACACTTGGCCATAACGAGTGACAAAGGCTGTTTTGGGAATGTCTCCATTCTGATCTTGATTTGGTGGTAGCCTAACCTCAAATCCATCTTAGAAAAGACTGAGGATCCGGCGAGCTGATCATACAGGTCGTTGATCCTGGGGAGCGGATACTTGTTCTTTATCGTGACCAAATTAACGGGACGATAATCTACAACCATCCGGTCCGTACCATCCTTCTTCTTGACGAAGAGGACGGGGCAAGCCCAAGGAGAAGAACTAGGACGGATGAAACCCTTTTGCAAGGACTCATCAAGTTGTTTCTTAAGCTCGGCTAGTTCTAAGGGTGCCATCTTATAAGGTCTCCTAGAGATTGGGGCGGTTCCCGGAATAAGATCTATGACGAACTCTACATCTCTGTCAGGTGGAACACCTGGCAGTTCCTCTGGAAAAACGTCCGGAAAGTCACGGACTACCGGGATATCTTCAAGGTGCGGAAGAGGGCTGGCATTAAGAGAATAGAGTTGACGCTTTGCAACTCTAGTGGAGACAGTGACTATCTTGCCGAGATGGGTGTGTAAGCTGAATGCAGACCTAGTGAAACAATCAATCTTGGCATGATGAGCTGTCATCCAGTCCATACCCAAAATGATGTTAATATCGAAGACTTGAGGGCTATAAGTGAGGCAAGGAATACAAGTGCATCAACAAGGATTTCGTTACCATGGCTTATGCAAGAAGTTTGCCATTTGGATCCAGGAGTTTGAATGACTAGCGGAGAGGGCATATCACAAAATGATATGTTGTGCAGGTTAGCATAGCTTTCGAAATGAAGGAATGAGATGCTCCAGTATCGAATAGAACTGAGGCGGGATGACAATTGACAAGGAGTGTACCAAGAACGACATCCGGATCATCATGAGCGTCTTTAGCTGAGACGTGATGCACACATCCACGTTCAGCGGGAGCTGTCTTGATACTGATCATCTTGCGTGATGGCTTAACACAGCCAATAGGCTTCTCGAGCTGGGGTGGAGCATAACTGGCTTGAGAGCAGTCACGTGCATAGTGTCCTGGCTCTCCGCATGTGAAGCAAGTCCCTGAAGTTGGACGTGGACCCGTATTGACAAGTGGTCTACCAGTAGGCCTGGGTGGAGCATGTAACTGAACTGGGTGAGGCGCCATATGGGATGGCCTCGGTGAATATCCGGGTGGAAGAGCAGAGTTCGGAATCCAAATTCGGCGTTTCTGCGAACTAGAACCGGAGGAAGAAACCAATTCACGGTTGTGCTTACGAGACTCCTCGTAAGTGAGCTGAGCTGTCTCTGCATTAATGGCCTTGTTCACAAGAGCTTGGAATGTAACACAATGGTGCAGGTGGAGGTCACGACGCAACTTGGGGTTGAGACCCTTCCGGAACCTAGCTCGCTTCTTGGCGTCCGTGGACACTTCTTACGGGGCATAGCAGGCGAGGTTCTCGAATTCTCTGCTGTAAGCATCAACAGCCATCTTACCACGGTGAAACTACAGAACTCTTCTCTCTTGCGATCGATGAGGGCTTCAGGAATGTGATGCTCGCGAAAAGCCTCACTGAAATCTCTCCAGGTTGGAATCTGACCAGCTGGAAGCATAGCCTCATAGTTCTGCCACCAGAGACTAGCATGACCTTCCAGGTGGTATGCAGCATAGGTGACCTTGTCATCTTCAGATACGTTTGCGGAACGCAACTTATGAGTGATGCTACGAAGCCAGTCATCGGCATCGAGTGGCTCGATGGAATGTTGGAAGGTGGGTGGGTGCAAGCGAATGAAGTCATGAATGGTCGCAAACCCTTTGGACTGATGTGCGGTGTTCTCCTCGATACGTGCCAACAAACGGTTAGACTCACGCTTGTTCCTCTCCATTTCTAACATGAACCCTGTCAATGAAGGCTGGTCGGGAGGATCCTCATCCCTTCCATCCCCGTGGTTCTGGCTACGAGCAACAGAACTTCGCTTAACTGATGACATCCTGAGGAACGAAACCAAGGACGGAATCACATCACTTCATACTGAAAATGTGGGATACCGATATTAGTAACTCTCGAACTCCTGGGGCAATTCCGGCAGCATAACGGCAGTAAAATGTTCAAAATGAGACATTCTGCAAAATGGGGTAGCACCATACTCAACATCATCATTAAAGGTTCTGGAATAATACTAAACATGCTCCACCGAGGGTACTGGAAAACTGGGGTAAGACTACGATCAACCAATCCTATGGGACTACGGAAATAGTAACACGTGATCACGATGGATGTAAGAGATAGCCTAGTTCCTTAACCCGTAGGAAAGATAGGACGACTCAGATCAGAGGCCATGAGGTAAAGGAGTAAAAGAGCCTTACGTTCCTTCCACAATCAATTCCCTATATAACTAAAGCATTTCTAGACTCAACTTCGATCAGGTTGGCTTGGAAATCCTACAGCAGTCAAAGCTCGATACCAAAGCTGTCGGGACCCCGATCCTAAGTCACACCGATCTAGCATGTAACACATCATATCACTGCGGCCTCACGCACGGTATTCCCACGGTGTCGCCTTACCATGGCCGGGACCGTTTGCGTCTTTTGCCTCACGTATATGATAGTGTCGCTAGCATCCATATGACAAAGAAACCGGGCCGACATGACTAGTCGTGAACCCAAAGCGGCGCTAACCTATGGGAACAGGCATACATGAATCACATCGAGCATGTCGGTCATCAGCGTATATATTCGGGCTGTAGCACTGGGCTAACAGGACTCCGGTATTCCGGGCTGTAGCAGGCTAGGCAGGACTCCGAATAACACGCGTGACATTTCCCCGAAGGGACGAGACATAGGAGCAGTGAAACACATGCCGGCCAGTCAAGTGTCCAAGCAGTAGTGCTGGGCTAGCAGGACTCGGTGAACCGGTCAGTAGCGGACTACTATCGCCGAGAAGCACGAGACTTACATTTCCCATATGAGAGGCTACCAAGGATAAACAACTAGGTTGTCGGATCCCACACATAGCAGTACAAGTTACACGTCGCATAACATGCAAGTATGTGCTTTGTACAACATGGCATCACAACATAACGCAAACTCATATAGATAAAAGGCTCGGAAGAGCCACATAGCGATAAATACAAACAGGGTCACATGACCCATCATTGAAACATACAAGCAACAAGCGGAAGCATTACATGTCCGAGTACAGATAACTACAAAAGAAAAGGCTGAGAAGCCTGACTATCTACAAGACCCTCCCAAGGGTACAAGATCGTAGCTGAGGTAACAAGCTACTTGTCAAGTCCAGCGGAACTACTAGTAAGACCGAAATCCTCACGCAAAACATAAATAAAGCAACGTGAGTACAAAGGTACTCAAAGCAAGACTTACATCAGATCCTATCATACATGCATTGGTGTCAAAAGGTAATGTGGAGTTTAGTTGCGACAAGCCAGCTTTGACTCTGTGGCTATCCTGTTCTACGACTACAAGAAACTCTTGAGGTGAGACAACGCATACGCAGTCCACTAATCACCACATCAATACACTACTACGGATTCATTCCCGTCTCCATACGGAAAGGCCATCCATAGCACTCACACTTGTCTTGAGCATTTTAGAGTATCCACTTCAAGTTGTCTATGTACCACGTAAGCATCCAAGAAGTCCATAACCGAGGACACGGCTATTCGAATAGATCATGATAACCCTGCAGGGTGTACTTCTTCACACACGCTCTCGCCACTTACCGCCATATACACGCCATGTATCTCGGCAACCTTCAAGCGGAAGCTGGCGAGGGTGTCGGCCACGACCGACTAACCACACAAGACTCTAGTCGGGTTTATCGCCTATTCGGGTTCCATCCGCAAGGAGATCCGGCCGAGGGTGTCGCTCACGGCCCCAAACGATGTGAGCAGGGTTCCCAAGCCCACCATCCGGGTGCCACTTGGTACACCGTGCCACACAATGCCTAGTTCTGTCCCAAGCCCACCCTGCCGGGTGCCACTCGGTAGAAAAAATAGCACTACCTACAAACACCAGAGACTAGTTGCGACTCACGGACAGAGATCAAGTTGATTAATAAGTCGAGGGGTCGAGTTACCGGAACCCAATGTGTGGTAGTATCGAGTCATTGGACAACATACATAGAACTCAGTGCTTAAGGACGGTTCCAGTGAGACAACCCGCCATGTACTCCTACATGGCCTCTCACCGCTACCTTTACCAAAACGTGTTCACACACTTCACTCTCAGCATCGGAACATAGAACTGTACTCCAATTCATTCCCAATGAATCAGACCTGACACAACTCTAAGCAATAGCAGGCATAGCATGGTAGGAACACAACATGGCTCAATCAACTCCTACACATGCTAGTGGGTTTTCAACTAATTACTTGTGGCAATGACAGGTCATGCAGAGGAATGGGTTCAACTACCGCATGACACAAAGTAGCGAGATGAATCGTTGTTGTCCTAATGCAATAACTGAGAGCAGGAGCGAGAGAGTAGGATTGTATCGGAATGAACAAGGGATTTGCTTGCACGGTAAATCAACAAGGGAGGCACCGCTTCATAGACAGGTACTGAACGTCTCGGAGCAGGACCTATCGAGAAGGAACGGTGCCGCAATCAATACGCAATCATATGCAACAATATGATGCATGAACATGGTATGTAGATGTGATGCTGTTTGAGCTAATGCAACTGGTATTCAATTTGAATGAAGTCCATTTGAACCAAAGGTTCAAATGCAATTCCAAAGTAAGCTCTTATAAATGCCATTTTAGAGTTTCACTTATACAGCATGTATAAGTTGGTTTGTCATGCATGAAACTAGTACAGATGGATAGATTGAATTTTTCTGATAATTTTTCATATATAAATTATTTCGATCCGAGCTACGGTTGAATTTCTATGAATTTTTGAAGTTTTGAATATATTCGGAATTCTGATTTAATTAAATCCAGAAAATATAATATTGCGTCAAGACCTTCGCAAGCATGACGTCAGCAGGTCAACTGCGGCTGGCTGGGTCAAACCTGACGTGTGGGGCCACACGTCAGTGACACGGGTTAACAGGGGGGTTAGTTTAGTTTAATTAGAGATTAGGGGGGCACTAGGGCCCACTGGTCAGTGTCAGGAGGGGTTAGTTAACGGTGATTAGCCTTAAGCTAATCACCTGACCCACCGGGCCCACCTGACGGCCCGGCGAGGTCAAACGGTCAACCCCACTGGGCGTTAAGCCGGGCGACCACGGGCTCGGCGGAGTCCGCGTTATAGGCCACGGAACGGCGCCGGAGAGCACCGGGCGTAGCCGTGGGTTTCTCCGCCTGTGTGGAAGGCATTTAGAAGCCGCTGGGCGCCGAGCTCGCCGGAGCAGAAGCCAAGGGCGGCGCCCGGAGCTCGGGCTCGAAAGCGGGACGCGCTACGCGCACGGGGACGAGAACGGAGAGGGGAGGAGGAGCAGCAGCTCACAGCGGTTGCTGGGCGCCAAGGCGGGCTCGGGATGCGCTGATGACGTCTGACGGTCGCCGGAGATCTGCACGGCCGCTGGGTTGAAGAAGACGGCGGTGGGGTGCTGGAGCACGTCCGGAGGTGCGTGGCTTGACGAGGGGGTAGAGAGGGTCGTGGCGGAGCGCGTGGACACGACGGAGGAACGAGGGGGAGGCGGTGGCCGCGGCAACGGCGAGCGGTGGCGTCGGCTGGAAGGCTGCGAGAGAGGGTGACAGAGGAGAGGAGGAGCACGGGAAGAGTGCGAGAGAGGTCGGGTGGCTGCGTGGGCGTCTCCGGGCATCCAGACGAGGAGGGAAGAGGGCAGGCGGCAGGTGGCGTGGCCGGACGCTGGTGGTCACAAGGCACAGGCCCCTGCCCTCCTCGGGCGCGAGGAAGGGGGCGATCGGCGCTGGTCACTGGGCCGGCTGGGCCAAAGGCCGCGCATGTGAGCTGGGCCGCGGTGGGGAGGTAAGCCTGTGTAAGGGTTTTTACCTATTTTGTTTCCTTTTCTATTTTTTCGACATTTGTTTGATTTATTTAAAATACTAAACTAATTTATTTAATTATGCCAATTTTTGTAGGAGCTCACTATATTATTCCGTAGCTCCTCAACAAAAGGCACAATTTTTGGACAATATTTTATATATATAATAATATATATCCAAGGCAAATATTTACTGCATTAATTCCAAATGCCCAAAAAAAATACTTATGAGATCCTGAAAAAAAAGGTTATATTGTTATCTCTCGTCCAATATTTTCAGAGGGCCACATGAGCATTTTCTTGGACCCTTTTGGAGCAATTTTTATTTAGGTCATTTCCAAAAGTGATTCTGAGGGTTTCACAAATCCCTATTTCAAAATTAAATGGAATTTAAACATGATGCACAATGACTAGCTAGCCTTGAGCATACCAGAACTAGGGATGTGACACGCGTCCCCATTTTTTATTAGCTAGGAGGCGCCGCGCAGGGTAGCTATTTGAGTACGAGAGGCGTGCAATCAGACCCCTGCGCGTGCTTATCGGGAGGAGAGCCCTTTGACCTTGATCTGCCGTCCACCTCTCTCCCAAGGTCTCCATTAATGGCGCCCGAGCCTCTGTTTAATGGCGTGGCTATGTCTCACTCGACTGAGATTTAAGAGAGAGAAAAGAAAATCTGAAAGCTCGGATCTTGATGTAAGATCCGACGGACCTATATAGCATCTACTGCGACTTATAGCAAGACTGATGAATATATAAGGATGATTAATTTTTTTTTGATAAAAGAAGGGCTTGCCCCTTTCAATTTTCATTACTGAAAACCACCACAATTCACAAGAAGTTCAGCACAACTCCAGCCTAACACGAAGGACTAAAAGCTACCAGATTGAAATCGCAACATCCCAAGAGGCCAACAAAGGCCAAACATCCACGCTAGAACCCAACATTTCACAACCGACGACACAATCCACATCCTAAAATGATTATTACATCAAAAGAAACTAGGAAACTGAAGGAAGCCCAGCAGCAACTAGAAGAACATCAACGCCAGGGTCGCCACAGCAAGAGTTTTCTTCATTCCAGCCTCGCAACATTGATCTTCCACAGAAAGATAAGGACGATTAATTGTCTTACATAATTAGAAAGATAATTAAAAAAGCCACATGCGGCTACGCCTGAAATACACAAGGGCAAAAGAATAAGGAAGACAAGGATCTGGCTCGTTGATCTCTACTTTCTTGATGCGTTGCTGCAGGCCGCGGGAACTAGTCTCTGCGGCAAGCGGCGATGAGCTCTTTCGTGTCCTCAAGACGCCGCTTGAGAACATCCACGGATTCCTCCATCAGCCTTTGACACTCGTTGCGGAGCATGTCATTCTCATCCATAAGTTTCTTGACGATGACGTCGGTCCTCTTCAACAAGGCATTGGTCTCCTCCTGCTGGTCTGCACTTCGGACGATCTTCTCCCTCAGCAGGTTGCGCTCGGCCCGGAGCCTCTCATTGCCCTCCCTTAGTTGCAGGATGACGCCGGTAGCCTATTCAAACGAGGCTTTCATGTCGTCCTGCAACCTCGCCCAGCCGGAGATCTGATCCATCTGGCTATGGACGATCGCATGCATGCGCCTGTAACAGTCATCGCCTGCCCGCGAGAAATTTTCCCAGGCCGCTGCGGCGTGGTGGTGTCGGTGTTCTTGGAACGGCGGTCCCGAGACTTGCCTGCCTGCGGCCTGTGGCGTGGCTCAAGTGGGGGCCCAATGCAGCCCATCCCCATCAGCTCAAGCTCAAGACCCTCGCGAGGGGCCAAGCCTCGCGGGGCGGACGACAGGGAGCTTCCTCAGGAGCAGCCTCCTCAGGCAGGCTCGCGAGGAGGCAGAGAGATCAAGGCAGGGAACCTCCCGAGGGGCCCGTGACGCAAGCCATGACGATCGAGGACCAGGAGGGCGCCAGGTGGGCGTCGGCCTGCACAGTGTCCTTGTTTCCCTTTCGGTGCAAAGGGGGCAAGCATAGGCCAAGGCATCAGGCAAAGGTTACTGTTTTGGTGCAACAAGACCAAGACCACCAGAACGGCAGGATGGAGGTCATCGTGGAGCCCAGGGCGGCGTCACCGTCAGAGCCTTTGGCAGCCGAAGACCAACTTTAGTCAGGATAAGTGTACCAAATGTTCCCCTTCAAAATGACCAATTGTTGGCGCCCTTCCCGCTCGTTATTTGGGGAGAGGCCCAGGCCTCCGCATATAAATAGGACTAGCCACCCATGGGGTAGAGGCATCTAGATCATCCAGAGATCGACCAGAGAGAGAGAGAGAAGCGACTGAACTAGCCCAAGAAGCTCATTGCACCAGCTCAAGAACAGCTTCTCGCGAGTCTGTTCTCCTTTTGTACTGTTCATCATCAGCCCCTGAGGCAATCCACCACACCACACACTTGAGTAGGGTATTACACCACAATGGTGGCCTGAACCAGTATAAATCTCGTGTCCCTTGTGTGTTCTTATTTCTTGCTTAGATCTTTGCGAGACTTCGAGACGTGAGCTGGTAGGGGAGAGATCTTCGTGCGCACCCGAGTGTTCGAACCTCAAGGGTCTGCCGGAACCCGAAATCCGACATTTGGCATGGCAGGTAGGGGTGCGCCGGAATCTTTCTTCCGCTGGTCGCGTCTGATCTTCTGCCATGACCATGGCTAACGCTCGCCGAGCGCGCGCTGAGCGTCGGGCTGCTCTCGCCACCCGCGTCGCCCAGACGGCGCCGGTCGGCGGACGCCCCCGTCGTTCTCCGTCGCCTGCTGCTAACGCCGCCACCGGACCGGCGGGGAATGAGCAGCAGGCCTCACCCCTGCATCCTCCGGTGCGACATGATGGCCGCGCCGCCACACCGTCGCCGGCTCCGCCCAGATCGTCGACTAGCGCCCGTCGCGCCCCAACAAAAGCGCCGCCCGCTCCAACAACCGATGCTGATGCTGGGACCAGGGCTCCGAGCCTTGGTCCCCGCCTTGCGGTAGGCTCAGTGGCCGCCCAAGTTCAAGCCCGAGATGCCGCCGTGCTACAACGGCACGGCGGACCCGCTGGTTTTCCTACTGGAATATGAGGAGGCTGTCCTCAAGGCTGGGGGCGACGACAGGGTGATGGCCAACTGGTTTCCCATGGCCCTCACCGGCGTCCCGCGCATGTGGCTGCTCCACCTACCGACGGCTTCTGTGACCTCCTGGGAGGAGCTGCGCAACCTCTTCCTCGCCCGCTACGCCGCACCAGCACACCGGTTGACACAGCTCTCCTTGGCGGCTCGTAGGCGCCGCCCGTGAGCCGCCACGTCAAGCCATTCACCCGCTAGATCGGTGTCGCCTCCAAGCGCCAGGGAGCTCCCCCGGGTTGGGTGACACCCGAGGATGATCTGACCTTCAACTCGAACGATCACCCCTCCAACCCCGCCGGTTCGGGTGCGCTCCCGATGCTGTGCACCCCCACCATCTGCCAAGTGGCCGTCACCAGGACCCTCATCAATGGCGGAGCTGGCCTCAACATGCTCTCAGTGGAGGCCTTTAGCCTCCTCCACGTGCCACTCGAGCGGCTTCAGCCCAGCAGGCCCTACTCGGGTGTCGGAGCCGGTTCCGCTGTCTCCTTAGGGCAGATCCGCCTCCCGGTGACCTTCGGCACCTACGACAACTTCCACACAGAGCTGATCGACTTCGACATCGCCCCCATCGGCCTCCCCTACAACGCCATCCTCGGCTACCCGGCCTTGGCTCGGTTCATGGCAGCAACTCACCCAGGGTACAACCTCATGAAGATGCTCGGAAGCAGCGGCGTCCTCACCGTGTCAGGAAACACAAGAGATGCGCTGCAGGCACTCAAGCTTGCCTTCAAGACAGCCGCGGCGATACAGCCCGCCAACTCTGACGCCCCTGAGACCCAGGGGGCTACACCGGCCAAGAAGAAGCAGTTATTCACCCAAGACAATGCGGAAACCAAGCAGGTGCTGGTCGACGAGGACGGGTCCTCTAGTGCCACCTTCACCATAGGCGCTAACCTCGAACCCGAGCAGGAGGAGGCCTTGGTGAAGTTCCTGCGCGCGAACAAGAAGGTGTTCGCGTTGGAACCCGATCAGCTAGCAGGGGTCCCGAGGGGCGTAATTGAGCATCACTTCAACGTGAGCCCCAACGTGCGCCCCGTGAAGCAAAAAGCAAGGCGGCAGTCCACTGAGAAGCAAGCTTTCATCGTCCAAGAGACCCACAAGCTAGAGGCGGCAGGGGTTATTCGCGAGGTCCGCAACCCAGATTGGTTATCTAACCCGGTTGTCGTGCCAAAGAAGGGAGGAAAGGAACGCATGTGTGTCGACTTCACCAACCTCAAGAAGGCCTACCCGTAGGATCCATTCCCACTTCCTCGCATCGACCAAATCATCGACTCCACCGCTGAGTGCGACCTATTATGCTTCCTGGATGCTTTCTCGGGCTATCACCAGATCAAGATGGCAGTAGAAGACGTGGAAAAAAAGGCTTTCCTGACCCCGTGTGGAGTGTACTGCTATACATGCATGCCGTTTGGGCTGCGCAACGCAGGTGCGACCTTTCAGCGGCTGATGCACATCACCTTGGGTCGGCAGCTCCGGAGGAATGCTGAGGCTTACGTCGATGACATTGTGGTGAAGTCTCGGGAGGAAAAAACCTTGATACAGGACTTGGAGGAAACCTTCGCGAGCCTCAATGAGGTGGACCTACGGCTTAACCCGGAGAAGTGCGTATTTGGATTCCCCTCGGGCAAGCTCCTGGGTTTCCTCGTATCTCACAGGGGCATCGAGGCCAACCCGGAGAAGGTCAAAGCAGTCGAGGACATGAGCCTGCCGAAGACCCTCAGAGAGATACAGAAGCTCACCGGGCGTGTGACCGCGCTAGGACTCTTCATCTCCAAGCTGGGGGAACGAGCACTGCCCTTCTTCAAGCTGATGAAGAAGAAGGTCCCCTTTGAATGGACTGAAGAGGCCGACAAGGCGTTCCAGGATCACAAGAGGTACTTAACCAGCCCTCCGGTTATGGTAGCTCCGCGTCCTCGAGAGCCCCGGGTGCTCTACCTTGAAGCCACCCCCTACTCCGCCAGCGCAACCCTGGTGGCGGTTAGGGAGGAGCGTCGTGCCAAGGCCGCAGCAACCGTCCGGGTCGAAGCAACGCAGAGCCAAGAAGGCTTCACCAAGACCGCAACCGCAGCCGAAAAGGATCAGCCGCAGCAGGGGAGCACACCCGGGACAGAAGAGGCCCCTCCTAGCGATCAGTCGCTGGGGGCTCCATCGTCTCAGGAGGCACCCCAACCTCCGTAGAACGCAAGCAGCACCAGTGCTCTCAACCTCGTCGAGCACCCCGTGTACTTCGTCAGCACGGTGCTACAAGACGCAAGGGCACGGTACCCCATGCCTCAAAAACTCCTCCTCGCGCTGCTGGTGGCCTCACGCAAGCTGCGACACTACTTCCAAGGCCATCCCATCAAGGTCGTCTTAGCATACCCCTTGGAAAGGGTACTCAGGAGCCCCAATTCAGCTGGGAGAGTCGCTGAGTGGAACATCAAGTTGCAAGCATTTCAGCTAGAATTTAGCATGACCAGAGTCATCAAGGGGGCTGCGCTTGCGGACTTCGTGGCGGAATGGGCAGAGGAGCCAGGCCTCGAGGCTGGCGAGGATCAATCACTTTCCCCGGGAAGCGAGGCACCGGACGGCTGGGTCATGTACTTCGAAGGGGCGTTCTCCAGACACGGCGCGGGGGCTGGCGCGGTGCTCGTATATCCCACTCAAGACAAGCTCTACTACGCCGTACAACTCTGCTTCCAGCACAGAGAAAAGGTCTCCAGCAACATAGCGGAGTACGAAGGCCTGATAGCAGGCCTGAATGCCGCAGTCACCTTGGGGGTAAAGCGCCTCACCATCAAGGGTGATTCGCAATTCCTCGTCAATTTCTCCAACAAGGTGTACGAGCCGAAGGACGAGCACATGGAAGCCTACCTCGCGGAGGTCCGCAGGATGGAGGAGCAGTTCTGGGGACTGGAGCTGCAGCATGTGCCTCGCGGCACCAATCAAGAGGCTGATGAGATCGTCAAAACGGCATCCAGACGGCTACCTCAGGAGCCAGGCGTCTTCGAGGAGCGACTCTTCAAGCCCTCGGCAACACCGTCACTATCAAGCACGGCGCAGCCTCAGGAAGAGCTCCCCCAGCCGCCTGCCTCAGGAGCCCCAGTCTGCGGCCCGGCCTCAGGAGCAGTCCTGCTCCTGGCATTAGAGCCTCAGGAAGGATGCTGGATCGCAGAGCTCAGGAACTACCTGACACAAGGGACCTTGCCGGAGAAGGAGGAGGAAGCGGAGCGTGTGGCGCAGCATGCCACGGCCTACTGCATCAAGGATGGAGAGCTCTACCGGAGGCGACCAAATGATGTGTCCCTGCATTGCATTTCCAGAGAGCAAGGGAAGGTTCTGCTGGCAGACATACACGGTGGAGATTGTGGGCATCACTCATCATCACGGACCCTCATTGGCAAGGCGTTCTGCAGCGGGTTCTATTGGCCCACGACACTCAGTGACGCCGTGGAGCTAGTGAAGGCTTGCGAGGCCTGCCAATTCCATGCCAAGCAGATCCATCAGCCGACGGGGGGTCTGCAGTCTATACCCCTTTCATGGCCGTTCGCAGTCTGGGGGCTGGACATCCTGGGCCCGTTCCCTCGGGCGCCGGGGGGCTATCGCTACCTCTACGTCACCGTGGACAAGTTCACCAAGTGGCCTGAGGTGGAAGCTGTTTGCACCATCCCTGCAAGCTTCGCGGTCAAGTTCATCAAGGGCCTCGTGATCCGCTTCGGAGTGCCTAACCGCATCATCACCGACAACGGTTCGCAATTCACCGGTAACCTCTCCAAAACATATTGTGCTAACGTTCGAACACAGATATGCTACGCTTTGGTAGCGCACCCCTGGAGCAACGGTCAAGCCGAGCGAGCCAATGCAGAGGTCCTGAGGGGCCTCAAAACCAAGACCTTCAAGAAGAAGCTGGAGGCCTGCAGCAGGGGCTGGTACGACCAGCTCCAGTCCGTGCTGTGGTCTATCCGCACGACCGCAGCCAAACAAACTGGCGAGACTCCGTTCTTCCTTGTCTACGGAGCTAAGGCAGTCCTCCCTCACGAGGTCAGGCGTCGTTCCGCACGGGTCCTAGCGTTCGACGAGGCGTAGCAGGACGCCATGTGGGGGATGGATCTCGTGCTGGGGGAGGAACGACGTCGAGAGGCCGCGATGCGAGCGGCAAGGTATCAACAGACGCTGTGGCGGTACCACTGTCGCAACATCCGCCCCTGGACACTTGAGGTAGGGGACCTCGTGCTTAGGCGGGTCCTCTCCAGGGAAGGGTTGCACAAGCTCTCTCCAATGTGGAAGGGCCCGTTCAAGGTTGTTCATGTTTCCAGGCCCGGCTTCGTGCGCTTAGAGACCCAAGAGGGAGTACCCATCGAGAACGCGTGGAACATTCAACATCTCCGGAGATTCTATCCCTGAGCGAGGCCCAGTGCCTGTGGAAAAGGCCTGGTGCCTGTGAAGAAGGCCAACGCCTGTGAAGCTACCGCATTTTGGAGAAGGCCCGGTGCCTGTGAAGAAGGCCAACGCCTGCGAAGCTACCGCATTTTGGAGAAGGCCCGGTGCCTGTGAAGAAGGCCAACGCCTGTGAAGCTACCGCATTTTGGAGAAGGCCCGGTGCCTGTGAAGAAGGCCAACGCCTGTGAAGCTACCGCATTTTGGAGAAGGCCCAGTGCTTGTGAAGAAGGCCAATGCCTGTGAAGCTCGCCGCCCATGACACTCTCAAGTAATAATGAGTGGGGCTGTACATGCCCCGGAGTCTCCGGAGTGCCGCCCTCGGGCCTCGAGGGCTTCCGCCCACGCCTAGTGGCAGCACTTAGCTCCGTGCTGGTGAGAAGACGTCGAAGACTAGATTAGGTGCCGGACGCGGCTTTTTCATTTGCTTTCTGCAGTTGGCTTGTTCTTTCCTATTTGGAGTTTTATCGAAGCTGTCCCTGCCTCTGGCTCGAGCCCCCCTTTCTCCTTTTTTGCTCACCTTCTTTGGTTTTCCCACGCGCAAGTCTTGCGAGGGAGGTACGCGGGTGCCCTCGCGAGTGTTTTCTGCCTCGGCCGCCTAAAGCTCTCCTATCCGGGTCCGCTGAGGGAGCACCACTCCCAGTCCTTGCCCCACGGGCATCGCAACGCGAGCACAGGACCTAGGTCGGTCGCCCCCGCAACCGAACCAAAAGCTACCCCTCTTGACTAACCCTTGCAGGACATAAAGGGCACGGCATGGCCTCGACCTCGGGAGGCAAAGACCGCTACAAGCCTCCAAGGATTAAGTAAGACCCGGACATGGGTACACGGCACAGAAACGGAGCACGGAAATAGCGGAAACAGCACAATAATTAACAATGACAGTTCAACATGCCCCCGCGGGGCCCTACACTACTCCCTCTTTTTGCAGGAAAAGAAGAAAAGCAAAACGGGCATGACCAGCTCGGCACCAGCCCACGACGAGGGCTCGTACTGCCTCCGGAGCTTGGTCAGATTACCTCTTCTCGCTTCACCTAGGCGGGACGGCGGACCGGCCCGCTACCTTCCCCCAGGCGGGTGCGACGACGTGGAGGCTGGTCGCGACCCCCACTGGAGGAGCTGCTGCCTGAAGAAGAGTCGCCAAAGCTTGGCGAGCCCCGGGCGCGGCAACCCGCGCGCCTGCCGCCATCTTCGTCCCGATAGACGCCGAGGCTGGGCGCCCTGCCACGGTCATCGTCTTCGGGGCAGCACCCAGCACGGCGACCGTCTTCCCCGAACACCCTCACGTAGAGGGTGGCGTCGCCGTCGAACCTGAAGTGCAGGGTGCACCGCCGGCCCAGGCCACGCGCGCGGGCAAAAGTTTGCCAGCCGCGGGTCAGGGCCAAACCCCCGGCGGCGGAAACCTCCAGCGAAGCCCAGGAGGCCCTGCTGCAGCAGCCGTCCGCCTGAAGCCAGAGGCCGCCCGGAGCGCCGGCCGGAAGCTCACCTATGAAGGAGCGAGGAAGCTGGAGCCAAGTGCTGGTCGGGTCCTCCGACCACACGACGAACTTTGGCAGAACTTCCGCCGAGCGGAAGCGTGGTCTAGGGGGCCGCACAGCCACGGCGTGCCTCCCGTTGACGACCGGGCGCTCGTCGCCACGCAGGGGCCGCCTCCGCGACCGCGGGAAGCCACCACAGGGGACGCAGGGTGCTTGCGGGGACGGCCCCGACCGCGCTTGGTCGGAGGAGAGTCAGGCCCTTGCTGGTGAGCCTTTCCCTTCTCCGCGGCAGAGAACCTCTTCGGTGGAGCTATGGAGATAGCGAGCAGTCGGAGCGAAGAAGAGGAGGAATAGCAGAGGGAGATGAGCTGGAATGGCTCGCGCCATTCCGTACTTATAGCAGGAGGAGGCCAACCGTCGACCTCCACGATCGCAGGTAATCATGACCCGTTTTTGCATGCAGGGACTTGTCAAGTCCTGCGGTTCTCGAGGCATCATGGGGAAGCAGAGATGCCCACGTCCAATCAACTGCCACGCGGCGCCCAAGGCCGCGGGCTGTTGGGGCCCGCGGCGCTTCGCACTTGCCCCTTCGCTTCTCTGCTAAGCCAAGTCCAGGCGCGCATTAGGCCCGGGGGCTACTGTCGGCGTTCTGGGAACGGGGGTCCCCAAACTTGCCTGCCAGCGGCATGCGGCGTGGCTCAAGTGGGGGCCCAATGCAGCCCAGCCCCATCAGCTCAAGCTCAAGACCCTCGCGACGGGCCAAGCCTCACGGGGCGGACGACAGGGATCTTCCTCAGGAGCACCCTCCTCATGCAGGCTCGCGAGGAGGCGGAGTGATCAAGGCAGGGCACCTCGCGAGGCGCCCGTGACGCAAGCGATGACGATCGAGGACTAGGCAGGCGCCAGGCGGGCGCCGGCCTACGCGGTGTCCTTGTTTCCCTTTCGGTGCAAAGGGGGCAAGCACAGGCCAAGGCATCAGGCAAAGGTTACCGTTTCGGTGCAACAAGACCAAGACCAGCAGAACGGTAGGATGGAGGTCATCGTGGAGCCCAGGGCGGCGTCACCGTCAGAGCCTTTGGCAGGCGAAGACCAACTTTAGTCAGGATAAGTGTACCAGATGTTCCCCTTCAAAATGGCCAATTGTTGGCGCCCTTCCCGCTCATTATTTGGGGAGAGGCCCAGGGCCTCCGCATATAAATAGGACTAGCCACCCACGGGGTAGAGGCATCTAGATCATCCAGAGATCAACCAGAGAGAGAGAGAAGCGACTGAACTAGCCCAAGCAGTTCATCGCACCAGCTCAAGAACAGCCCCTCGCGAGGCTGTTCTCCCTTTGTACTGTTCATCATCAGCCCCAGAGGCAATCCACCAGACCACACACTGGAGTAGGGTATTACACCAGAATGGTGGCCTGAACTAGTATAAATCTCGTGTCCCTTGTGTGTTCATCTTTCTTGCTTAGATCTTTGCGAGACTTCGAGACGTGAGCTGGCAGGGGAGAGATCTTCGTGCGCACCCCAGTGTTCGAACCTCAAGGGTCTGCTGGAACCCGAAATCCGACAGGCGGGACACCTTTGCTGCATTCGTGGCACGGCGGGACATCTCTGCTGCTTCCGCGGCGCGGCCGGACTAGTCTGCTGCATCGACGGCGCGGGGGGACCTCCGTGCTACTTCAGCGGCGCGGCGGAACCTCTGTGCTGCTACTTCTGCGCGGCGGAACATTTCGGCTGCTCTCGCAGCGAGGCGGGACATCTCTCGTGCTTCCGCTTCCATGCTCGCCTCTCCTCGGTGGCAATCTCTCGACCTGTAACTCACGCTGGCCATGGCAGACGCAAGGGAAGGATGCTGAATGACTTGTTTGTTTTTGTGGATGAGGAGTTGAGGAGGAATGTGCAGTCAACTTGGCATACTAGTATTTATGACCGAGTACTAATACGCTCCTAAGTGGGAAACCCTTTAGGTTGTGATCGGTGTGAACAGGCTTGGAATTCAATATAGCGTGGTACTAATACGCTCCTAAGTGGGAAACCTTTTAGGTTGTGATCGGTGTGAATAGGTTTGCAATTCAATATAGCGTGGAGTAATTTGGAATGTGACGAGACGCAAGCTCAAATTTATTGACGAATTCCCGGATGGAGTACTTCTTTTTCTACTCCCTCCTTTCCGGTTTTATATGGCTTTTCTCAGAATTTTAGTTTTTCCATTTTATAAGGCTCAATTTGGTTGTTCCCCAACACATGTTCAGATTCCAAGGTGCATTAAATCATTGCATGCAAGTATTAAGAGAAAATTGACCAATGCATGTACTTTATGCACTCATGCATTGCAATTAATGCATTGATAAACATAATTTTTTGAGAAAAACAAGAGCTTTAATTAGGTGCTTTTGCAAACTAAAAAAATATTCCACCACTCACCATCTTGGTTGGTGAGATTTTTGAATTAAGCCCTATAAACCTAAAAGGAGGGAGTACTGTTGTGTACGTGCAATAACTAGCACCGTCGTATACATATCTTACGGTTAATGGGGCGTTCGGCAGGAATACCCGCGTGGCGAGCTCTAGGCTAGTCCTTTTTTTAGACTCATTAAACCTATCTCTTGGGACTTCTCGCACGCACCATCGTGCCACCCACAAAAGCTTATACTCTGAGTTTAGTAGTACGTTATACAGGAAGAGAAGAGGTGCACGCACGCGCTCGTCCTCTCACACATGCGTCTGTTTTTTCTCGAAAAGGAGGATGATGACCCCCGGCCTCTGCATCTAGGAGTCACACACGCATCTGTAGCTACGAATTGTAGTGTTCTCAACCATCTGATTGGCTCTATCATGGATGTACCTATATACTAAAACATTTCTAGATACATCTATATTTTGACAAATGGAAGGCATGTATTGTGGAACGGAGGGAGTGCTTGTCATCAAAATGGATAAAAGGGACGTATCTAGAACTAAAAAACTTCTACATACATCTCATTTTATCCATTTTGATGACAAGTAGTACTTCTTAACCAAAGGAACTTTATATCCAACAGACACAAAATATCCGTTCGATTGTTGGAAATTACCGATCCGATGTCGAAGTAATTGCTGCATCGCCACCAAAACCCACCATTTCTTAAGCTAAAGTAGACCAAGGTAATCCCTATATTAGCATATTACTAAGATAAATAGAAGGCAATGTAGAAACATTTAGGACGTGAGCTTGTCAATCTGAATGTGGAGGGACACAAGCTTAGCCCCGGCCAACAGCTTGGGCGGAACTGTCAATAAGGTCGGCTCCTGCACGTCGACGTCGCCGGGATCCTTGCTTCTTGTCACCTCCATTTCCACCTTGATGGCGTCGGTCGTGCCTTTGGGCTCCCCCGGTGGGCCGTCCCCCCACAGCTTGGCCAAGTAGTGCGGCAGTGGGGACGCCCCCGCTCTGATGCAGACGACCGACACGGCGATAGGCGCGCCGATGTCGAAAACGCCGCCGACCAAGAAAAACGTGCAGGTCGGACCCACCAGCAATATCTTCGCGTGCAAGGAAGTGCCTCCTTATTACGCACCAAAAAATGAATACCCCCTGCTAGCTGGGACCAACCGCAGTGGGTGGCTGACTTCTGGGCCTACTAAGTTGACGAGGACGGAGAGCTTTGTCAACTTAGTCAATATGAACGATTCTAGCTCGAGTGACCGTACGATGTCCATCCAACGGCCATAGTGCTTCTTCAACCTCTGGTCTTATTGCTCTAGCCACCCAAAGCAACGCCGGTCGTGTCGCGTGCTATTGCCTCTCGTGGCCGGCTGTGATGCCGCGGAGGCCTCACCGCCCCCTACTACTTCGACCGCTGGCCCAGGGTATCCCTCTACTCACCCACACCCACAGTTATTCTGCGACGACGGCAGCCTCACGCCGCAGCTAAACCAGTGAACCCTCGTACTCCTCTCCGCGTGGGCATCCACTGCCGCGTCTTCCCCGGCTCCGCGTCATCCCCTTCATAGGCCTCGCCGTTGTCCACCGCCTTGGTGCTCTTGGTGCGGCGTGGTCAATGTGGTCAACGACCGACTTCCATCGGAAGAGTACTGTACGTGGAGAGGCTGACAGTTGGGTCCACGGCCACAACCCAGTTTTTTCATGATTTGCCAAGTAAGTCACTTTGTCAGGCCTGTTGGGCTGCAAATCTTTCAAGACGAGGAGAGCTTCATTCGGCTGGCCGAGAAAATGGCCTATCAGTAATGAGAAATGGGTTGTACATTTTTAAAACACATCAAACCGACAATTAGTTTCAAATATCTTTTTTTCATTTCGAGATTTTAAATTACATTAATTTTTATGCATGGAGGATTTGTTGGATTTTATATTGATATAAATTTATTTTTAAAATCAGTTTGAATGTGAGTCAAAATTTCGGGATTAAAAACAGTTCGGACCGCACCAAAATATGCAAAATTTCATACAATTTTTTAACCGTGGCCACAATATGGGTTGTAATGCTAACAAAAAGAATATGGGCTCCAAAAAAACCTTAAGAATTAGCAAATGGGCTATAAATTTTTAGAAATAATGCCAGATGGGCTGTATGCTGTTTTCCACAGATTTAAGGCTTTCCTAAAAAAAGGTTGACGCACAAGCAGTTACTGTTGGATGTCCATCCAACGGCCGTCGTGCTTCTTCAATCTCTGCTCTTCCTGCTCCAGCCGCTCAAACAAGCGCCGGTGGGACTGCCTGCTCGCTCCTCCCCACGGCCGGCTGTGCTGCCACGCAGGCCTCACCGCCCCACCATACTCCCATCGTTAGCCTAGCCATCCCTCTACTCACCCACACATGCTGTTATTCTCTCGCGACGGTAGACGAACCAGTAAACCATCGTACAGTCGTACTCCCCTCCATGTAGGAAACAACTGCTGAGTCTTCCCTGCCCTTGGAGTCGTTCCCTTCCTAGGCCTCACCGTCGTCCACTGCCCTGGTGCTCTCGGCGCGGCCTGTTCAACGTGGTCAACGAGCGACATGCATCTGAAGTGGACTGTATGTGTAGAGGCCGACAGCTGGGTCCACGGCCGCACGCAAGGAAATGCCTCCTTATTACGTGCAAAATAATGATTCCTCCACCTGACATCAGGGAACCACCGAAGGGCCTACGTATTTCGTGAAAAACGTTACCGTCAGCCGACAGCTCGGACTCCACCAGCTATATCTTTGCACGCAAGGAAGTACGTCCTTATTACGCACAAAAAATGAATACTCCCACATTAGGCTGGGACCCAATATAGTGGCAGGCTGACTTGTGGGCCTACTAAGTTGACGGGACGGAGGGCTTTGTCAACTTAGTCAATATGCACGATGCTAGCTCCAGTGACCGTACGATGTCCATCCAACGGCCGTAGTGCTTCTTCAACCTCTGGTCTTCTTGCTCCAGCCGCCCAAACCAGCACCGGTCGTGCCTTGTGCTCCTGCGTCCCGTGGCCGGCTGCGATGCGGCGGAGGCCTCTCCGCCCCCTACTACTCCTACCGCTGGCCAGGCCATCCATCTACTCACCCACACCCCCTGTTATTCTGCGGCGACGGCAGCCTCACACCGCAGCGAACTAGTGAACCCTCATACTCCTCTACACGTGGGCATCTAGTACCACGTCTTCCCTGGCTCCGCGTCGTCCCCTTCCTAGGCCTCGCCGTCGTCCACCGCCCTGGTGCTCTCGGCGCGACGTGGTCAACGTGGTCAAGGAATGGCTTCCATCGGACATGGACTGTACGTGGAGAGGCTGACAGCTGGGTCCACGGCCGCAGCAAGGAAGTGCCTCCTTATTACGCGCAAAATAATTATTCCTCCACCTGACAGCGAGGACCCACCGGACGGGCCACCATATTTTGTGAAAAAAACGTTTCCCCCTGACTGCTGGGACCCACCAGCTACATCTTCGCACGCAAAGAAGTGTGTCCGGGCAAAAAAAAAACGATTCGCCCCCCTGACTGCTGGGACCTACCAGCTACATCTTCCCAGGCAAGGAAGTGTTGTACAGTCGGAACCCACCTGGTCGAACCATACGTAGCGTTGTCATTCTAGTCGCGAACGTGTACGTACATACTGGTCGTTGTAGAGGTGCGCACGTGTCGTAGTAGAGGCACGCACGTAGCATGTACACGTACGTACAACGGCGAGGGTGCAAGAAAGAAAATACGGCCATGTACGTACATACGGGCAGGGTCTCGAATGCCTACTCGCGCATACGTACGGCCAGGGCACGTGTACATGGCTGGGTCGGAACGGAGAAACAGCGTCGTCGTCGTGTTCATGGGGAGGCAATAGAATGCGTCGTGTTCATGGGGAGGCAACAGAATGCGTCGTGTTCATCGGGAGGTGACGGAGCGAGTGGGAGCCAACCGGCTGGGTCAGAACGGAATGCGTGGTCGTGTTCATCGGGAGGGCTTGGATGGAACAGGCGATGGAAACGAGGCCTGGTGTACCGCCCAACAGAGGAAACGAACCTCCTACGTTCGGAACGGGGTCCTGTTGATCGGAAGGGGTGTGCCGTACCGCAAAACGGAGGAAACGGACCTCCTACAGTAGAAACGGGGGTCCTGTTGATCGGGAGGGGTGTGGCGTACCGCAAAACGGACGAAACGGACCTGTGTTGGTGTGACGCCCCCGATTCAATCGTACACTAATCATGCATGCAAATGTATACGATCGAGATCAGGGACTCACGGGAAGATGTCACAACACAACTTTAAAAGTAAAATAAGTCATACAAGCATCATAATACAAGCCAGGGGCCTCGAGAGCTCGAATACAAGTGCTCGATCATAGACGAGTCAGCGGAAGCAACAATATCTGAGTACAGACATAAGTTAAACAAGTCGCCATAAGACGGCTAGCACAAACTGGGATACAGATCGAAAGAGGCGCAGGCCTCCTGCATGGGATCCTCCTAAACCACTCCTGGTCGTCGTCAGCGGCCTGCACGTAGTAGTAGGCACCTCTAGTGTAGTAAGAGTCATCGTCAACGGTGGCGTCTGGCTCCTGGGCTCTGGTATCTGGTTGCGACAACCAGGTAGAAGGGAAAGGGGGAAAAGCAACCGTGAGTACTCATCCAAAGTACTCACAATCAAAGATCTACACTACATATGCATGGGTATATGTGTAAAGAGGCAATATCGGTGGACTGAACTGCAGAATGCCAGAATAAGAGGGGGATAGCTAGTCCTATCGAAGACTACGCTTCTGGCAGCCTCCATCTTGCAGCATGTAGAAGAGAGTAGATTGAAGTCCTCCAAGTAGCATCGCATAGCATAATCCTACCCGGAGATCCTATCCTCGTCGCCCTGTGGAAAAGCGATCACCGGGTGGTATCTGGCACTTGGAAGGGTGTGTTTTATTAAATATCCGTTTCTAGTTACCATAAGGTCAAGGTACAACTCCAAGTCGTCCTGTTACCGAAGATCACGGCTATTCGAATAGATAAACTTCCCTGCAGGGGTGCACCACATAACCCAACACGCTCGATCCCATTTGGCCGGACACACTTTCCTGGGTCATGCCCGGCCTCGGAAGATCAACACGTCGCAGCCCCACCTAGGCACAACAGAGAGGTCAGCACGCCGGTCTAAATCCTATGCGTGCAGGGGTCTGGGCCCATCGCCCATTGCACACACCAAGACGCTACAGGGCGGCCGAAAGCAGACCTAGCAACCTCCATTACAAAGGAAGTCACGTTACACGGTCCAATTCGGCGCGCGCCGCTCCGTCGCCGACGTCAAGAAGGCTTCGGCTGATACCACGACGTCGAGTGCACATATCTTTCCCGCGTAGTTGGTTAGTGCGTATAGGCCAGTGGCCAGACTCAGATCAAATACGAAGATCTCGTTAAGCGTGTTAGTATGAAGTAACAAAGGACGCCGACCAGGGCCAGGCCCACCTCTCGCCTAGGTGGTCCAAAACTGCCTTGTCGCTCCGCCACAAAGTAACAGTCGGGGGCCGTCAGGAACCCAGGCCCACCTCTACCGGGATAGAGCCACCTGTCCTTCTAGCCCCCATATCTGAATCACTTGCGGGTACTCAAAGATCCAACCCGACTTTAGTCACCATCTGTATAGTATGTACATATGTATAGTATATACCCGTGATCAGCTCCCAAGTGATCACGGCCCGATAGTATAGCAAGGCAGACTGACAAGAATGTAGGGCCAATGATGATAAACTAGCATCCTATACTAAGCATTTAGGATTGCGGGTAAGGTATCAATGACTGTAGCAACAATGAAAGGCTATGCAACAGAATAGGAGTAACCGAACAGTAACATGCTACACTACTCTAATGCAAGCAGTAGAGAGAAGAAAAGGCGATATATGGTGATCAAAGGGGGGGCTTGCCTGGTTGCTCAGGCAAGGAGTGGTCATCAACACCGTAGTCGAACTGGGCAGCAGCAGCGTCGGTCTCGTAGTCTACCGGAGAGAAGAGGGGGAAGAAACAATAAATATAATGCAAACATAAGCATAACGATGCATGACAAAGCAAACAGTGGTGTTAGGTGTGCCCTAACGCGGTAGTAGGTGATACCGGCGAGTGGGGGAAACATCCGGGAAAGTATCCCCGGTGTTTCGCGTTTTCGGACAGATGAACCGGAGGTGAAATGTTGCAGGTTCACTATGCTAGGGGTGCGTGGCGGACGAACCGGCTGCGTATCTGGATTCGTCTCATCGTTCTGAGCAACTTTCATGTACAAAGTTTTTTCATCCGTTCTAAAGTTTATTTTATATTAATTTTCTAAATTTAAATGATTTTATGATATTCTCTAGAATATTTTTAATTCGAATTTAAATGGGACAATGGCTATGGGTACCCGGAAGTGTAGCTAGCCAGTGCATGGTAGGTAGGGCCAGTTGACTTGGTCAACTACCCAGTCAGCATTGACTAGTCAAAGTGAATAGTGAAGGTGGGGCCTACTTGTCAGGGACTTAGCAATTTTTAATCTAGTTTTGCATTTTAATATAACAGTTGGTCCCACATGCCATCTACTACTAGACTAACTTAGCAATAATTAATACTAACCAAACCTAGTAGTACTAATCTATGCAGGGGCCGGCCATTAGTGGACAGAGCCCAGCCGGCCACACACGGCCATGTACAGGGGGTGGCGGCCATGGCCAAGAATGGCAGCAGCAACAATACGCAGCAGTAGTAGGTAGTAGCAATACGCAGCGGCAGAAGCATTAGCTAGCAGCAGCACATAGCAGAAGCAGAGCAGCAACGAGCAGCGCTGGGAGGAGCAAGCAGAGCGCCGGTAACGTAGGAGCAGCAGCAGCAGCCATGAGCAGCAACAAGCAGCAGCAAAGGGAGGGCAGCAGTACGGCTAGGAGCAGTAGCATGCACAGTTCGGCGCGGAGTTTGGCCCGGGCGCGGTGAACGGTGGCGAGGGCACGAGCACGCGGGCGCGGGTCAGCGGCAGGGCCAGGTGTGACGGGAGCGGGAGTGCGTGTGCGTAGGGAGCGGAGCTCTAGTTACAGTGGCCAAGAACGAGGCAACTGCTGCGGGGGCAAACGACCATGGCGGCGGCCAACTCCGGTCACGGCGGTTCTACGGCCTAGGGGATGTGTGCGCAGTTGGAAAGAGGGGAGGGGCGAGTGCAGCTCACCGGGGAGGCACAGGAGGGCTTGGCGGACTCGTGGCCGCGTTGGCCACGGCGAATCGGTCGGAGCAGGTTGTCGATGCAGAGGACGAAGACGGGAGATGGCGGAATTGAAGCATATCCGGGGGTCTTGGTCTTCGGCTTGGAGACGAGTAGGAGACCAGCGATGCTCCTGGGCATGGAGGGTCAGCGAGAGGAGCTCGGTGGCATGGTGAGCGACGACGGCGCTCTCTGTCCCGGGCGGTTTGGAGAGGAACGGATCGAAGGCAGGACGATTTGGCGATTTAGGGTTCGTCCATCAGGAAGGGGCCGATCTTATCCAGCCAGAGGAGCCGCGGGATGGCCGGCGCGTGGCCATCTCGACTCAACGACGCTGGCCAAGGCCCACCTCGCCCGTGGTGAACAGGAGGTTGAAGAAGGTTATGGTGGTGGGTTGGGCCGGTTCCTGTAGCGAGGAGGCCGAAGTGCACAGTAGCACTTTGCCTTTTTCTTTTACTCTTTAATTTTTCTGTTTTTCTTTTTATTTGTTTTGTTTTCTATTTACTTTGAATATTATATCGGTCTTATAATATATGAGACTTGGCCCATAATTAGTAATGCAATATTAGACACTGCCACAAAAGTTGTGGTGGTTATTTAAAATAGTTTGTATGTTTATAAAATCTAAAAGGCATTTATTTAGCTGTTTTACCCACTGTTTTAATTACTTAAGTGCACTTAAATCTTTTATAAAAATGTGGTTTCTCCATCATAATTACCTATGCATTATTTGGCACAAACCGAACAATTTAGTTTAAATATTTGAAAAAAAAATTGACTTGAATTCAGATTTAATTTGAATCGGTTTTAAACTAATGTGAGTTTATCGGCAGTAACCGAGGTGACGTGGCATCATTAGAAGAGGTTCACTGTAGCTTAATTACCCGGGCGTCACAATTCTCCTCCACTACAAGAAATCTCGTCCCGAGATTTAAGAGGGGGGTAAGGGGGAAAGTTCTGGTTACGATATTCTAACGGATCTTCTGGAAGAAGTTAATCCCTTTCGTTGATGTCTTCAATTCTTTATTCCAATGCATCATGATGAAGTTGTCTTCCTTCGGGAACTCCATCATACTTACGAAAGGATAAGGGGGTATTACGGAAGAACGGACCACTACAATGTTTGCTTATATAGCAGATAACATCAGGGAAGGTGGCGGAAAGTAACTCTCGAATTGAAACTTTAGAGATTATCGAGAGGAAAGTGAGGACGTATCATGAGAAGTTTCGAGCGGATAGATGATCGTTCATTGCCTGAAACAGAGTGTGAAAGGGGTTCAAGGCAACGGGAATAAGTATTGTGTCTAATACCAGAATTGATGATCATAAGGAAGGTGGCTCATGAATTACATACGAAGCCAAGCATGAGGAATAACTTTGGAAACAGGGGGTGTATAGGAGAGTTAGGTTTCGATCCTGTGGAACTATGGGTTATGGGCCCACCATGTGGGTTAAAAGTAGGAGGTGTGGTGACATCTTGCATGGTCATGATAGCAAGGCATGTCATAGGATAGCCTGTCGATTATGTCGGCAACAACGTCGGTACCAAGGGCGAGGGACGAAGAGAACCATTTTCCTGCTCATTGAACAAGGCGGGCCAATAGGCAAAATTCTCATCCATCAGCGGTTACCATAATGTCATCAACAGTAGAAACAGGGTCTCACTGACAGAGTTGTACACCGAGTTGTTTACATAAGCAGTGAATTATTACTGCTTAGATCATATAGATAACAAGAAAGGTTTAACAAACCAATGGAAAGGAATATGTTATCATCGGATTAAACAAAACAATGGAAAGAGTTTAAACACATATTTCAAGGGTATATCCTTCCCAAGGATAAGCAGAGCATGATATCCATGACAAGATATAATGTAGAAAACCCTTTAGGTAAGGGGAGAGAAATTTCATGACATTACCCAGGCAACGGTGATTGGATAATTGAGCAAGAAACATTTAGCATTGGGCTTCAAATGTTCTTGTTGAAAATCGAAGTACTACAGACATGCTTCGAGATAGCATTGACATGGTCTTCAAGCAAAGGTCAGACTTTGGATACACAAAGGATCCATCATGATAAACTTATCAATCAAGGCATTTAATTTCCTCATGGAAAATGGTTAACCTTGTTAAAACGGAAACTATAACACTAGGTCCTCCGGTCAGGTGTGCTAGGCATGACATCACCTTACTGGGTCATATGAGGATCAATCTTATAACCGAGATTCCGATTTGATTGGTGTCAGGGTACCTCCGACTAAGGGTGCCTGAGAAGAGAAGGTGCGACACCAATTGACGAGATGACAATGTAAGATTCTCGGGAAATGAACTATGGAAGTGATTTCTGAGATAAGAGTTCATCGTTAAATCAAGGAGAGACGAGGAGGTGGCTGATTGACTCAGCGAAAATTCATTGAGATTTTCAAAAGATCGATTTCCACACTTATGTGAACAAGGGGATAACATTTGTCAAATCAACTGATATAATGAGGTATGCTCGAGAAAAACATACGTAGTTAAACATTGGTTGAAAGGTGCACCCAAAATATGGGCTTAGGCAGCATGACCGATGCTATAATGGTGATTCGATAATCAATGGTCTAGGAATGAAATGTCGACCATTAACTTCAAAGCAATAGGGTTACTAGAAGGAAAGAGTCCAAACTACACCATTCACTTGTTGGAATCAACACGGGGACCAATAAAGAATGGTGATGGTGAGAAGTATCACTATACCAAGAATTCTTAAGAGGTGGAGCAATCCTCACAACATCCTTGACATAAAAGACAGTACTACTTCAAGGTAGAATATAATACCAGCTAGAAAGAAAATTGCATCCATAACTTGAACAAGTTTGGGATGAAAGGGAGTAAGGATGTTGTCGGTGGCAACTCAAATTACCAAGGGACGAGGATGGAACTTATCATCATGAATTCGATCGATATCCTGAAAGGAGTCAAATGTTGATGATGATCACGACAAATTTTATCGAGAGATTCATGAGGAAGTAATCGATCAGCGATGACATGAAGTCAAAGGGATGATGAAGCAAGAGGTTATTGGAACCACAGGTACGACACAAACTCGAAATCAATCTTGTTGTTCAAGGTGAAATGGTATGACGAGGAAGATCGGCGTAAGCTTAGCTCATCATCGAAAGTTGTGCTCCGGGGTTAAGGACCAAGTAGCACAGTTAAAATCGGCACGATAATGATATAGTCGAGCAGGCTAGGACTTACGTGATCGAGTTCAAATTCGTACGTAATGAAGGTTACCAAGAGTTGTTTAATCGCGGTGCGAGCTCGATTCAGTTATCAGTGTTTTTGAGTGTTTAATAACTCAGAGCCCATGAAAAATTGAAATCAGTGAGAATGTAGTACTTGATGAAGAACTCATAAGAGGTTATGCAGTTCCATGATAATCTCGAGATACCAGGGGAGTAATACTTGACGACATATCAAAGCAGAGGTTGGACTGGGGTATTGCTCTGCAGAAGACAAGTGCTTAAACTTGCACAAGAAATGGTATTTAAAGGAGAACATGGTTGGAACCACGATTGCAAAAGACCAGATCCCAGATATAAGATGAACTTATACCAAAGGAATAATTAATTTAAAAGAAGCTTTAATGATAATATCTACATCATGTCCATGGGCATGAACACAAAGTTCAAGGTCGACTCCCACTTCTTTAATGCATATCATTTCATTCACTTCTCGCTTTGATATAACAGTAGTGTTGGAATTTTATCCGGTAGAACACCGGAAGAGTATGACTTGTGAAAACTGTCGGGTTCTCACATATTAGGGGAAGGCATAGGTTCAACCCATCGGGCATCTTAGTAACATATTCCGCAAGTTTCAAAAGTAAACACACAAGCTCGAAAGTAGAGCATGGTTGGCCGAGTAGAGGATACAATTTAGCAAAGGCATTATGTATCAGGGGAAGAACTCACAAGGTGATTGAATATGAAGGACACTATCGAATAAAAATCCAACAATGGATCGGGCGATCCACAACGGAGCTGATGTGAGTATCGGTACTCACTCAGAGGAAGAAAGAATGAAGAGGCATCAGATTACAGAAACAACTGACTAATTGAAAGATCAAATGTAAAGGAATTATGATTTCCAAATCGAGGGATCAGAAGAAAATGCTTTGATAAAGGATGGATAAGTCGAATAGACTTAGGGGTACAATTGTCAGCAATTTGATTGGTCGAGAACCAGCTCCTATTCAAAATGACATCTGAGCCGGAAGGGTGAATTCTATTATTCGGTTGGGGATCAGGAGCAACCGCAACATATTGAACCAACAGACTCAAAATGATAATAACAAAGGATGTCAATAAATTTACTGGACTTATGGGATTATCCACAATGCAAGTAAGCAAGAATTTCAAGTGCAAAAGGCTCCTGATGATTTTTGGAAGATCGAATGGTAATATAAAGACTTATGTGAGACATATGAACAACTAGGGATGAGCGAAATCTCGGTAAGTGCGAGGAATTATCCGTAGGGGGTATTCATGTGGCAAGAACTGCAAGGCAGTAGGCAGAAAGTATTCTCGGAACAATAGAGAGAATTTCGGGGTATCTTGTAATAACAAGATCAACGGGATTGAAAGGAAAAGTGCATGTAGTTACCCATAATAATATAACAGTGGTAGGGAATAGCAACAAGCGGTGAGCATAAAGTCTTGAGAGAACATCGAAGAGTATCTTCGGAATCCTTCGATGCACCAAGCAATCATCTAGAGTGAGGGGCTCTCCGGGAGGAAGTAATTACGAGAACCTAGAGTTAGAGTTGGTAAAATCATTTAACCCGAATAGAAGAGAGATCAGAATCCCGCAGTATAGATGAGGAATAAAAGATCCTAATACCACCCAATTGGCGATGTGGGCCATGGGCCGCACAACCAAGTTAGTAAAACAATTTTCATCGACTAGACTCAACTTCGGCCAAGGAGTTGAAAAGGGGGATTCCTACAGGCAGTCGGCTCTGATACCAGCTTGTGACGCCCCCAATTCAATCGTACACTAATCATGCACGCAAATGTATACGATCAAGATCAGGGACTCACGGGAAGAGATCACAACACAACTCTAAAAGTAAAATAAGTCATACAAGCATCATAATACAAGCCAGGGGCCTTGAGGGCTCGAATACAAGTGCTCGATCAGAGACGAGTCAGCGGAAGCAACAATATCTGAGTACAGACATAAGTTAAACAAGTCGCCATAAGACGGCTAGCACAAACTGGGATACAAATCGAAAGAGGCGCAGGCCTCCTGCCTCGGATCCTCCTAAACTACTCCTGGTCATCGTCAGCGGCCTGCACGTAGTAGTAGTCACCTCTAGTGTAGTAAGAGTCATCATCGACGGTGGCGTCTAGCTCCTGGGCTCTGGCATCTGCTTGCGACAACCAGGTAGAAGGGAAAGTGGGAAAAGCAACCGTGAGTACTCATCCAAAGTACTCGCAATCAAGGATCTACACTACATATGCATGGGTATATGTGTAAAGAGGCAATATCGATGGACTGAACTGCAGAATGCCAGAATAAGAGGGGGATAGCTAGTCCTATCGAAGACAACGCTTCTGGCAGCTTCCATCTTGCAGCATGTAGAAGAGAGTAGATTGAAGTCCTCCAAGTAGCATCGCATAGCATAATCCTACCCAGCGATCCTCTCCTCGTCGCCCTGTGGAAAAGCAATCACCGGGTGGTATCTGGTACTTGGAAGGGTGTGTTTTATTAAGTATCCGGTTCTAGTTATCATAAGGTCAAGGTACAACTCCAAGTCGTCATGTTACCGAAGATCACGGCTATTCGAATAGATAAACTTCCCTGCAGGGGTGCACCACATAACCCAACACGCTCGATCCCATTTGGCCGGACACACTTTCCTGGGTCATGCCCGGCCTCCGAAGATCAACACGTCGCAGCCCCATCCAGGCACAACAGAGAGGTCAACACGCCGGTCTAAATCCTATGCGTGCACGGGTCTGGGCCCATCGCCCATTGCACACCTGCACGTTGCGAGGGCGGCCGGAAGCAGACCTAGCAACCTCCGTTACAAAGGAAGTCATGTTACACGGTCCAATCCGGCGCGCGACGCTCTTCGCTGACGTCAACAAGGCTTCGTCTGATACCACGACGTCGAGTGCCCATATCTTTCCCACGTAATTGGTTAGTGCGTATAGGCTAGTGGCCAGACTCAGATCAAATACCAAGATCTCGTTAAGCGTGTTATTATGAAGTAACCACGGACGCCGACCAGGGCCAGGCCCACCTCTCGCCTAGGTGGTCTCAACCTGCCCTGTCGCTCCGCCACAAAGTAACAGTCGGGGGCCGTCGGAACCCAGGCCCACCTCTACCGGGATGGAACCACCTGTCCTTCCAGCCCCCATATCCGAATCCCTTGCGGGGTACTCAAATAGCCAACCCGACTTTAGTCACCATCTGTATAGTATGTATATATGCATAGTATATACCCGTGATCACCTCCCAAGTGATCACGGCCCGATAATATAGCAAGGCAGACTGACAAGAATGTAGGGCCAATGATGATAAACTAGCATCCTATACTAAGCATTTAGGATTGCGGGTAAGGTATCAATGACTGTAGCAACAATGACAGGCTATGCAACAGAATAGGAGTAACCGAACAGTAACATGCTACACTACTCTAATGCAAGCAGTAGAGAGAAGAATAGGCGATATCTGGTGATCAAAGGGGGGCTTTCCTGGTTGCTCAGGCAAGAAGGAGTGGTCGTCAACACCGTAGTCGAACTAGGCAGCAGCAGCGTCGGTCTCGTAGTCTACCGGAGAGAAGAGGGGGGAAGAAACAATAAATATAATACAAACATAAGCATAATGATGCATGACAAAGCAAACATCGATGTTAGGTGTGCCCTAACGCGGTAGTAGGTGATACCGGCGAGTGGGGGAAACATCCGGGAAAGTATCCCCGGTGTTTCGCGTTTTCGGACAGATGAACCGGAGGTGAAATTTTGTAGGTTCACTATGCTAGGGATGCGTGGCGGACAAACGGGATGCGTATCTTGATTCGTCTCATCGTTCTGAGCAACTTTCATGTACAAAGTTTTTTCATCCGAGCTAAAGTTTATTTTATATTAATTTTCTAAGTTTAAATGATTTTCTCATATTCTCTAGAATATTTTTAATTCGAATTTAAATGGGACAATGGCTATGGGTACCCGGAAGTGTACCCAGCCAGCGCATGACAGGTAGGGCCAGTTGACTTGGTCAACTGCCCAGTCAGCATTGACTAGTCAAAGTGAACAGTGAAGGTGGGGCCTACTTGACATGGACTTAGCTATTTTTAATCTAGTTTTGCATTTTAATATAACAGTTGGTCCCACATGCCGTCTACTACTAGACTAACTTAGCACTAATTAATACTAACCAAACCTAGTAGTACTAATCTATGTAGGGGACAGCCATTAGAGGACAGAGCCCAACCGGCCACACGGCCATGTACAGGGGGTGGCGGCCATGGCCAAGAATGGCAGCAGCAACAATACGCAGCAGTAGTAGGTAGTAGCAATACGCGGCGGCAGAAGCATTAGCTAGCAGCAGCACATAGCAGCAAGCAGAGCGGCAATGAGCAGCACTGGGAGCAGCAAGCAGAGCCCCGGTAACGTAGGAGCAGCAGCAGCAGCCATGAGCAGCAGTAAAGGGAGAGCAGCAGTACTGCTAGGAGCAGTAGCACGCACAGTTCGGCGAGGGCATGAGCACGCGGGCGCGGGTCTACGGCATGGCCAGGTGCGACGGGAGCGGGAGTGCGTGTGCGTAGGGAGCGAAGCTCCAGTTACAGTGGCCAAGAACGAGGCAACTGCTGCGGGGAAAACGACCATGGCGGCAGCCGACTCCGGTCACGGCGGTTCTACAGCCTAGAGGATGTGTGCGCAGTTGGAAAGAGGGGAGGGGCGAGTGGAGCTCACCGGGGAGGCACAGGAGGGCTCGGCGGACTCGGGGCCGCGTTGGCCACGTCGAATCGGTCGGAGGAGGCCTTCGATGCAGAGGAGGAAGATGGGAGATGGCGGCGTTGAAGCATATCCGGGGGTCGCGATCTTCGGGTTGGAGACGAGTAGGAGACCGGCGATGCTCCTGGGCATGGAGGGGCAGCGAGAGGAGCTCGGTGGCATGGTGAGCGGCGACGGCGCTCTCTGTCCCGGGCGGTTTGGAGAGGAACGGAACGAAGGAAGGACGATTTGGCGATTTAGGGTTCGTCCATCGGGAAGGGGCCGATCTTATCCAGCCAGAGGAGCCGCGGGATGGCTGGCGCGTGGCCATCCTGACCACGGACGCACGCGCTGCATCCACCTCACCCGTGGTGAACAGGAGGTTGAAGAAGGTTATGGTGGTGGGTTGGGCCGGTTCCTGTAGCGAGGAGGCCGAAGTGCACAGTAGCACTTTGCCTTTTTCTTTTTCTCTTTAATTTTTCTGCTTTTCTTTTTATTTGTTTTGTTTTCTATTTACTTTGAATATTATATCGGTCTTATAATATATGAGACTTGGCCCATAATTAGTAATGCAATATTAGACACTGCCACAAAAGTTGTGGTGGTTATTTAAAATAGTTTGTATTTTTATAAAATCTAAAAGGCATTTATTTAGCTGTTTTACCCACTGTTTTAATTACTTAAGTGCACTTAAATCTTTTATAAAAATGTGGTTTCTCCATCATAATTACCTATGCATTATTTGGCACAAACCGAACAATTTACTTTAAATATTTGGAATTTTTATTTTTTGACTTGAATTCAGATTTAATTTGAATCGGTTTTAAACTAACGCGAGTTTATCGGCAGTAACCGAGGTGACGTGGTATCATTAGCAGAGGTTCACTGTAGCTTAATTACCCGGGCGTCACAGTTGGAGCGCTACGGTCGAAACGGGGGTCCTGTTCATCGGGAGGGGTGTGGCGTACCGCAAAACGGGACTCCACGGGATACTGTTCATCTCCATCGTCGACCTCCTCCAGCCTCCACGGGCTACCGTCGACCTCGTCCAGCCTCCACGGGCTCCTGTTCATCCAGCCTCCAACGGGCGCTACTCCACCGGCTACTGTTCAACCACCCCTCCACGGGCACCCCTCCACCGTCTACTGTTCATCCAGCCCTCCACTCCACGGGGTCCTGTTCAACCACCCCTCCACAGCCACCCCCCACCATCTACTATTCATCCAGCCCTCCACACCACGGGGTCTTGTTCATCCAGAGGCAACGCCACCGCTCCTTCGCTCATCCAACCTCCCACCTGCAACGCCATCGCTTCATCCAATCGATCGGCTTCGATTAGCAGCGAGCGGCGAATCGCCGATCAGGTTCGATTAATGTACCATCGATCGATCGCTCGGGTTCAGTAATGCGTAGCCTGCAGTGCAATCGCCGAGGTTCAGTTAGAGCCCAACGCCTCGCACGGGTTTAGTTAGAGCCAATTCCTCGCACGTGTACGAGAGAAACGCGCATTGCTCGGCCCCCGACCTCCCACCGTAACCGGGAACTCCTCGAAATTTTCCTCCCCCTCGCTTCTACCACGGTTATTTCCGTCATGGACGACCCAAAAAATGTCATGCAGCTGCGTCTTTGGCCCGCCCAGGACGAAAAGCCCATTTTCTGTCATGATTTTTTGTCATGGAAGTAGGAGCCCACCACATCTATGATGATACCGGGTTTTGTCACAATTATCGTCATAGAAGTGCCATATGTATGACAGAAAAAAATTCGTTCGGCGCAAAATGTCACGAATGTGTCTTTTTTTGGTAGTGAGGGGGAGTTGACCGCCGGCTTGGTGATGCTGCTGAAGAAGAGCATTGCCTCGGAGAAGAAGGCGACCGGTGAAATCCTGCAACTTCAGGAGGACAAGGCAAAGCTCTCCCCCTAGCTCGACCTGTTGAAGGAGAAGAACGCCGGCTAGAAGAAGCTGCATGAGAATAGTAGTTCCTTGATGAAGATGCTGCAGGCCCTCTTGATGGAACATTTCACGCTCGATCTTAGTTGAACTACACAAATGATATCCAAATTATAGTTGAACATTCCAGGAGCTTCACAACCAACCTTGATGTTGCTCAATTTTATTGGAACTAATGAAGAACAAGCTCTATGGGTTTCGTTTTCTGATGGAAATGGAACTGGGGTTGGAGCCCTTTTCTTAAATTTTTTTGAAGAAGAAGCTGCTAGCTCACGGGACATTGCTTCATTTTAGGTGAACTGCACCAAAAGGTCCCATGAATTGAATCATCCTTGTTGGTGACTGAAAGAGCCAGCTTCAAATCGATCCCGCCTAAGCACCCCGGCCTCCCTCCTTGCGACGCATGGTACACCTCGTTTGCCACCTGCTCGACCCTAGTTTCACTAATAAAATGAAGTAATAATACAGTTAAAATAGAGCGAGTGTCCTCTCTATGATTTCATTTCGAATGTAGATAAAGAAAGTTCTTCTCTTTGTTAATGTATGTTTCATTAACTAGTCCCATTGTTAATGTTTAAGCGTTTCTGCAAACTGGGGTGCTTAATTTTAGTTGATATGTACAAAAATAGAGATTTGAATGTCTCAAGGCGCCTCCTTGTACTACCGCAGAAGGTGTATTTGGGAGACTTGGGACGATTTCCAGTATGAGGCGTATCGTATGAGGCGTCGTAGGGCCCATCTCGCCCTCGCGGCATGGCATTCTATGATACTATCGCAATATTTTCTTCTATTTATTTTGTGTGTTTCATTAACTAGTGCCACTATAATGTAATCATGCTTTTTCATTATCTGTGCAAACTGGGTTAATCAGCTACATTTTAGTGGAACTGCACAAATGTACGTATGGAACCGACATATATGCAGAGTGCGAGGTGGGCCAAGTAAAAATTACCGACACCAACCATGCTGCATGCACGCATTGGCATCCACCACCACCAGTGGGATGCGTGGCGCTCTCTATAGACGGATAATTATCGGCAGCAAATCCTCTAACCAAATACTAGTAGCTTATATTGGCAGTTTTCTAGGGAGTACTCTTTTCGAAAAGAAGCACCAATCTATTTTTCTTTATTTGTACACTGTGTCACAACTTTGACCCAAAGGTCTAGAGCTTTTTAGGGTGATTGGCATAGTACTCGGAGACTGATTGTAACCATGATTTTCATTAGCTATCACACTGATTGTAAGCATGAGCAGGTGGAAGATTAGGTTAGTGTGAATCTTACCTTAAACCCTACCGTCGCCGTTGAAACAAGGCGAGCATTGAGGGAACCATGGAGAACGGCGGGGAAGCGACATCGCGCCATCCGCCCTCCTCTCGCGGTGGGAGAACGAATACTCCTGTGGCTCCAGCTAGCTCTACACCCTCACGAACGGCACACCATACTCGATCTATTTGTATCCTCTGGGTTCTTGACCTTCGACCTGTACGCCCACCACCTCCGCCTGACTGTCGCCTCGGGCGAATCTGTCTGCTCCATCACCCAGAGGAGATACTCGATGAACTCGGAGGACTGCGGCATGACTGCCGCCGACGAGTACATGTACATCGCTGCCCTCATCACCGTCGTCTCGCTCTTTCACATACATTGCCACATGGCCCGCACCATCCTCGAAATCTCCCACTCATTGTCAAACCAAGTAAGGATCTCCTTCAACCTGGCTAACTTTGCCTGGTCGCCGTCGGCGATCTGCCTGATTCGCTGCTGCATCTTCTCCATAGATGTACTTCTGAGTGATCCGGTGCTATCTTTGGAAGATGGCAGGTGAGACGGTGGTCTTGCAATAGAGAAGAGGGAGAGGCGAGATAGTGGTTTTGGAATGGAGATGATGGAGAGGAGAGGAGGTTGTTTTGCAATGGAGAAGATTAGAAGAGGGAGAGGCGAGACTGTGGTTTTGGAATGGAGATGATGGAGAGGAGAGGAGGTGGTTTTGCAATGGATAAGAGGGAGAGGAGCGTGCGACAGCGATTAGGATTGGACGAGAGGGCCGGCGCGCTATGACTGGATCAAAATCAAAATCAATTTACCCTTCAATTAAGAAAGCGACCCCACATTAACTAGTCTCCCTTTTATTTTGGGTCCTAATTGACCATGATTTTCTCACATAAAATATATGTTATACGTTGCAAAAATAATATAATTTGAAAGTACATTCAGATACGAACCAAACGATACAATTTTTGGTGACATGCATTCACATTTTACTTGTCAAATACAATATGTCATCAAACTTTGACCCAAAATACGCAAAACAACAAAAAAATACTTCCAAGACCAGCGCCGCTCTTCTGCTCTTCTCCTCTTAAACCACCGCCCCTCCTCTCCTGTTCCAATCTAAATCCAACGCTGCTCCTTTCCTGTTCCATTTCAAAACCACCGCCCCTCCTCTCCTATTCCAGTCCAAAACCAGCGTCGCTCATCTCCCATTCTAATCCAAAACCAGCGCTGCTCCTCTCCTCTTCCATTCAAAAACCACCACCGGCGAGTGAAGGTGCTGTGGAGAAGTAGATCTATGGAGGAGTACAACCGATACGTGAGGATCGCAGACGGCGACCCTGTGAAGCTAGCTAGGATGTTGGAGATACAGTCTTGATTTGACAACAAGGACCAACTAGCGACGACGGCGACATCCATGGCCAAATATCTGCAACAGAGCGAAAAGGCGGCGATACCCCCGGAGGGAGTCACACGGGAGTACATAGAGCTGCTCCTCTAGGCCATGGAGCAAACAGATTCACCGAATCCGATTGTGAGGGAGCGGTGGTGGGAGTATCGATCCCAGATGGAGCATCCACCAGAGATTGAAGGATCGAGCATCTACAGGCTGCCGTTTGTGAGGGTGTCCTGCAAGAGCGAGCCGGTGGAGTCTTCGTTGACCGAACCCAACTACAAGAGGAGGAAAGCAATTGGCCGGATGACACTTCCCCGCCATCCTCTCCCTCGCCATTCACATCGTATCACGGGGTGGCTGTCTGCCACCGAGGAATAGGAGGGGACTGCCCTCAGCCCAATAGTCGGGTAGGTTGTGAATTGTCAGGAGGAGATTAGGGTTGTCAGTATTTGCAGGTTGTGAATTGTGTTTTGTGTTGTGTATTTTGATAGTACTTTCAGATATGAATGTCATTTGAATTTCAAATTTGCAGTATTGAGCATATGAAGTATTTTATGAATTCTAGAGATCTATTTTTAGCGCATAAAAAAATGTAGTTTCATAGGAGTATAAAAGTGCAGATAATGTGATTCTCAGAGAAGAAACTGCAAGTTTCAGTTTCAGATAAGAAACTGCAAGTTCAGTTTCAGATAAGAAACTGCAACTTTCAGAGGCAGAGCATTTATATTAACATGGCCTTTTCAAACAGGGTTAACATCATGTTGGAAGTTTTATTCATGGTCGAAAATGGAACTACCAACCAGTTAACATCATCTTGATCAACATTCATGCATAGCACATCTTCATATGATGCACAGTCAAAATGCCCACACAATGTCAAGTGTGCAAAACACAGAGAAAACGAGGGACGAAGTATTGGCAAGTGTTGGACGTGGTGTGCGTAGATGACAATGGGGACCCACATGTCAATAAAGGCAGAGGCAAAAAAATTGGAGATATTTTCCCTGCACAGGTGGAATCAAACCCGGGCGGAACAGCTGTCGGGTAGTGTTACTTGGCCACTAGGCTAGTTCAGTAGTTTCATTAAAAATAAGGCACTTCCTCAGGTGGCCGGATCCCCTCATGCGCCTTTGTACGCTCGCTGCGACGCCGCTGTCTGTTGTTGTGAACATGCTGAACAAACGAGAGGAATCTGGAGAGGACTGTACGTGGAGAGGCGGACAGTCGGGACCACCAGGTCTATGGCCGTACGCAAGCAAGTGCCTCATCGAAAAAATACTTCCTCCTAATGCTATGCTGACATTGGGGCCCACGGGTTTGTCAACATAATTACATTTTTTTAGGTGCTTCAACGTAGTTACTATAGGAGATAAATTCACAATGAAGCCAGGGAGCTGGCAGGTATCATTTATTCTCACTAGGGCAGCTAGTATCAACTGGGTTTTGGGTTGCCCCGTCTAGGCTTTCATTTTTAGCATGCGCATCCCACGACCTCGGATGGGAGGTCCTTAGGCCTATTTGTATTTTCTTGAGGGCCGTCATGTATCGACCGACCTATGGAACTCCCATCCGAGGTTTTATTTTTCCTGAATATCGGCAGCCGAATTTATGTATTTTTTTGAAGAAAACGCGGAGGTCTGTTCTATTTTTCTATATAAGAATAGGAACGCCAGGTCCAACTTATGTTTCCCTTCTAACTATAATATATATATTTAAATTATTTTATATGTTATTATATATTATTTTTATTGTCATCATATATTTAACAGATACTTACATATGTAAGAAAACAATATCCCACATCTTATTAACTTATAAAAATAATTTCTTAACAATAGTGATTGTGTACAAAAGCTTGGTAAGATTTAAAGACGAATGTAATAATATCACTTATTATTTAAATATATATATAAAAAAATGCTCAGCCCCCTTTTTATTTTTTGATAACATTGCTGGCCCAACCCAATGTTATAATTAGAATCAGCCCAGCAAAATCGTGTATTTCGAGAAAGTGCAAATGGCTTATAATTTTTTAGGAAATAAAATAAATGGGCCGCATGGACGCTACATTATTTGTTCACCCAGCCCAACTAATGGACTGTAATTCAAAAAAAAAGATCAAATTGACTGTAAATTCTACCGCGCAAAAAAAAGACTGTAAATTCTAAAAAAATGGGTTGAATACGTGCCACATTTTTTGAGGCTGAAATGTGGGCCAATAGGTCAAAGCCAACGCAAGTCATTGTCAATTTAGTCAACAAATGATTCTGACATGTTAGCCGTTGCATTTACATCCAACGATCGACATCCATCTTCAATCTCTAGTCTTCTTCCTCCAAATACCACGGGACCACCTCCGCCTCCTGCTGCTAGCAGCTTCTGCAACACGCTTCGCTATGAAGCACTACTCCACCGTTGGCCAGGCCATCCCTCCACCCCTCCACACCTCCTATTCTTCTCCACCGACTGCCGAACCACACCGCACTAGAACCAGTTAACCCTCGTACACCTCTTCGTCTGTGACTCTACTCCCGCGTGTTCCCATCTTCGGCTCATTGCTGTCCGGGGCCTCGCCGTCGTCCACCACCTTGGATGCGCTCGGAGCGGCGTGGTCAACATGGTCAACGAACAACACCATCGGAAGTAGACTGTGCATGGAGAGACTGACAGCTGGGTCCACGGCCACACACAAGGAAATGCCTCCTTATTACGCGCAAAATAATGATTCCTCCACCTGACATCTGGGACCCACCAGAAGGGCCTCTGTATTTCGCGAAAAAAACATGCCCCCCGCTGACAGGTCGGACCCACTGGCTATCTTCGCACGCAAGGAAGTGCCTCCTTATTACGCACAAAAAAATGAATACGCCCCCTGCCAGCTAGAACCCAGCATAGTGGGAGGATGACTTGTGGGCCTACCAAGTTGACAGGGACGGAGGGCTTTGTCAACTTAGTCAATATGAACGATTCTAGCTCCTGTTATCGTATGATGTTCATCCAACGGCCGTAGTGCTTCTTGAAGCTCTTGTCTTCTTGCTCCAGCCGCCCAACCCAGCGTCAGTCCTGTCGCGTGCTCCTGCCTCCCGTGGCCGGCTGTGATGCCGCGGAGGCCTCACCGCCCCCTACTACTCATCCACACCCCCTGTTATTCTGCGGTGACGGCAGCCTCACACCACAGTCGAACCAGTGAACCCTCGTACTGCTCTTCGCGTGGGCATCCACTGCTGCGTCTTCCCTGGCTCCGCATCGTCCCCTTCCTAGGCCTCGCCGTCGTCCACCGCCGTGGTGCTCTCAGCGCGGCGTGGTCAATGTGGTGAACGACCGACTTCCATCAAGAGTATCAGACGTGGAGAGGCCGACAATTTGGGTCCACGGCAGCCGCAAGGAAGTTCCTCCTTATTACGCGCAAAATAATTATTCCTCCACCTGACAGCAGGGACTCACCGGACGGGCCACCGTATTTCTCCCCTGACTGGTGGGACCTACCATCTACCTCTTCGCACGCAAGGAAGTGCGTCCATATTACGGGCAATAAATGATTCGCCCCTGACTGCTCGGACCCAGCAGCTAAATCTTCGCACGCAAGGAAGTGCATCTGGGCAAAAAAACAATTCGCCCCCTGACTGCTGGGACCCACCAGCTACATCTTCGCACGCAATGAAATGCCTGCCAGTCGGGACCTACCTGGTCAAAGCATACGTAGCGTTGTCATTCTGATCGCGAACGTGTACGTACTTACTGGTGGATGTAGAGGCGCGCACGTGTCGTAGTAGAGGCGCGCACGTGGCATGTACACGTACGTACAATGGCCAGTGTTCAAGATAGAAAATACGGCCACGTATGTACATACGGGCGGGGTCTCGAATGCCTACTCGCGCATACGTACGGACAGGGCTCGTGTACATGGCTGGATCGGAACGGAGAAACAACGTCGTCGTCCTGTTCATGGGGAGCCAACCGGCTGGGTCGGAATGTGGATGGAATAGGTGATGGAGACGAGGCCTGGCGTACCGCACAATGGAGGAAATGGCCTTGTGTTCGACCGGCCATGTTCGAAATGGGATCCTGTTCATCGGGAGGGGTCTGGCGTACCGCAAAATGGAGGAAATCGACCTCCTACGGTCGAAACGGGGTTCCTACTGATCGGGAGGGGTGTGGCGTACCGCAGAACGGAAGAAACTGACTTGTGTTGGAGCGCTACGGTCGAAACCGGGGTCCTGGTCATTGGTACGTGTGTGGCGTACCGCAAAACGGGACTCCACAGGATACTGTTCATCTCCACCATCAACCTCCTCCAGCCTCCACGGGCTACTGTTCATCCACCTTCCACCTGTGACTGTTCATCCACGGGCTCCTGTTCATCCAGCCTCCACCGGGCGCTACTCCACTGGCTACTGTTCAACCACCCCACTCCACGAGCTCCTATTCAACCACCCCTCCACGGGCTACTGTTCATCCACCCCTCCACCGTCTACTGTTCATCCAGCCCTCCACGGGGTCGTCCTGTTCATCTAGCCCTCCACGGGGTCCTGTTCATCCAGCCCCAACCGGCTCGATCGATCGGGGTCCTGTTCATCCAGAGGCAATGCCACAGGGTCCTGTTCATCCACCCCCATCGCTCACTATTCATCCAAACCCCCCACCCCACCGCACCGCTCACTGTTCATCCAGAGGCAGCATCGATCGGCTTCAGTTAGCAGCAGTAGCGAAGGAATCGCTCAATCGGGTTCAGTTAGCAGCCATCGATCGATCGCTCTTTTTCGATGTAGCGTAGCTGCGGTGCAATCGCTTCGGGTTCGATTAGAGCCCAACGCCTCGCTTTCGGGTTCGATTAGAGCCAACGCCCTCGCACTGCAGCAGCGTACATATGCGAGAAAGCAGCGCATCGCTCGGCCCCCGACCACCCACCGTAACCGGGAACTCCCTTAAATTTTCCTCGCCATCGCTGCTACCACGGTTTTTTCCGTCATGGACGACCCAAAGAACGTCATGAAGTTGCGTCTCCGGCCCGCCCAGGACGAAAAGCCCATTTTCTGTCATGATTTTTTGGCATAGAAGTAGGAGCCCACCACATCTATGATGATACCGGGTTTTGTCACAGTTATCGTCATAGAAGTGTCATAAGTATGACAGAAAAAAATTCGTTCAGCCCAAAATGTCACGGATGTGTCTTTTTTTTGTAGTGAACCCTGATAAAATAGTCTTTGATAGAGACTAATGGCTACCTAAGTCGTAAATATGCTAGCAACTTAAAATTGAAAACCAGGGCAGTTTACCAAAACCTTGAATGTTTTTATCAATATGTAAAAACATACATGTAGATCATAATAACTTCTTTTGACAATGAGAAGTCATAGACATGGAATGTCATGATGTTGGTTGCTCGAGGCAAATTTCCTGGCGGCTTACAAGCCGCTGTCAGGGCGGGTTGTTAACCCAATATGCTCAATTATGAGTCACGAAATTAAGGCTACATGGCCTGAGTTGTGAAAACCATATGTTAACCTGGAAGAAGGATATGAATCCAAAAAAATTAGAAAAGACAAAAATTCAGAAAAACGAGGCTTTCATAGGCCGCCAAGCCTAAAATTTCAAGTGCTTTAATGGTCCGCACAGCCGTTAAGTTAATTTCTGCACATCTGTAAGCCGGCCGTCACATGACAAACCACATTTTTAACTTTAACAAGTTCAGGGTCTTATTTAAAAGATTGGCTGTCGAGAGTACGACGGGTCATTCCAGGAGTACCTGGGCGGAGTAACAACAACATACAGGCCAGATAACGCAGAATTTGGTGTTTACACCTGGCATGGAAGCTGATCAAGAGGGTAAGCATAGCTATGCTCATTGAGTAGGAAGCCCCCAAGTGATCTGTGAGAAGGCATGTAAGCCTAATCAAGAGGGTAAGAACAACTATGCTCATCGAGCAGGAAGCCCCCAAGTGACCCGCGAGAAGGCATGTAAGCCTTATTAAGAGGGTAAGCATAGCTATGTTCATTGAACAGGAAGACCCCAAGTGACCAATAAGACGACATGTAAGCTGGATCAAGAGGGTGAGCATAGCTATGTTCATTGAATAGGAAGCCCCAAGGTGACCTTATGAACAGACAATAAAGGCTCAGATACTTGGAAATGAAATGACAGAAGCTCTGAATTATCAGGGATGCCGGCTTTATTATAATGATCATAATTTATAAACTTAATAAAGTATGTACAGCACCAGCCAGTGACTCAGGAGCAATAGGGCCAAAGATGAGCGATATTCCACGGCCGGTGGGTCTCCTCCTCCGATGTGCGTGAATCCTTGTGTTCTCGAATATCAATGAGGTAGTATGACCCGTTGTTCAGGTTTTTGCTAACCACAAAAGACCCTTCCCAAGGTGAGGATAATATATGCATATCTGTTGATCTTGGATTAGCCGGAGCACCAAGTCGCCTTCTTGAAAGGTTCAGATTTTAACCTGGCGGCTATGATAACGATGCAGATCTTGCTGGTATATCACCGAACGAGCCGCCGCAAGGTCAAGCTCCTCATCCAACAAATCAATAGCATCCTGACGTACTTCTTCATTGACAGCTTCAATATAAGCCGCCACCCGGGGTGAGTCATGACAGATATCGCTTGGAAGAACTGCCTCTGCCCCATACACCATGAAGAAGGGTGTGTAACCTATTGATCTGTTGGGGGTCGTGTTGATACTCCAAAGCACTGAGGGTAACTCCTCGACCCAACAACCCAACGTCCTTTGTAGAGGGACCAAAAGCCGGGGTTTTATTCCTCTCCTGATTTCGTGATTGACCCTTTCAGCTTGACCATTAGACTGGGGGTGAGCCACCAAAGATACATCGAGACAAATATGCTCTCGTTGACAGAACTATTTTATAGCACCTTTGGATAGATTAGTGCCATTATCAGTTAGGATGCTCTATGGGTAACCAAAATGGAATATTACTTTTTCATGAATTGAACCGCCGTTGCTGCATCACACTTACTGACCGGCTCTGCTTCAACCCAGTTTGTAAATTTATCAACTGCCACCAAGAGGTGGGTCTTCTTATACTTAGACCTCTTAAAAGGTCCAACCATATCAAGACCCCAGACTGCAAATGGCCAAGTAATTGGAATCATCCTCAATTCTTGAGCCGGCACATGAGCCCATTGAGAAAAGTTCTGACAAGCATCACACTTACTAACCAGATCCTCTACATCAGTATGAGCCGTCAACTAATAAAACCCATGACGAAAAGCTTTAGCCACAAGAGATTTTGATCCAGCGTGATGACCACAATCTCCTTCATGAATTTCCCTTAGAATTTCATGGCCCTCTTTTGGAGAAATACAACACTGGAACACACCTGTGACAAAACATCGGTGTAACTCACCATTAACAATAGTTATAGACTAAGACCGCCGGGTTATTTGCCTGGCCAAAGTTTTATCCTTAGGTAACTCTCCCCGGGTCATATAAGCCAAATAGGGAACTGTCCAATCAAGGATGGTGTGGAGAGCCGCAACCAACTGTGTGCCTCCGGGTCAGGAACTGCAAGATCTTCTTCGGAAGGCAACTTAACTGAAGGATTATGCAATACGTCAAGAAAAACATTAAGGGGCACCAGCTTACGCTCAAACCCTAGCCGACTTAAAGCGTCACCCACCTCGTTCTTCCTGCGATCAACATGGTCCAGCTGGTAACCCTTGAAGTGACCAGCAATATTATCAACCGCCCAGCGATAAGCCGCCATGAGCGGGTCTTTAGAATCCCAAGTGCCTGAAACTTGCTGAGCCACCAGATTTGAGTCGCCAAAACACCTGTCCCGGCTTAAATTCATCTCTTTGGCCACCCACAGGCCATGGAGTGGGGCCTCATACTCAACTGCATTATTAGTGCAAGGGAACATTAACCTTAAAACAAAGCAAAACTTGTCACCTTGTGGGGAAGTCAAAATAACTCCAGCCCCCGAGCCCTCCAGCTGCGTAGACTCGTCAAAATGGATTATCCAGTAAGTATTATCCGGCCTATCCTCAGGCATCTGCAACTCTGTCCAGTTGTTGATGAAATCCACTAGAGCATGAGACTTGATAGCTGTCCTTGGCATATACTTCAAACCATGGGGTCCAAGCTCGATGGCCCACTTGGCCAGTCGGCCTGTGGCTTCTCAGTTTTGAATAATATCACCTAAAGGAGCAGAGCTGACCACGGTAATAGAATGACCAAGAAAATAATGCTTCAATTTGCGACTGGCCATGAACACCCCATATACTAGCTTCTGCCAATGTGGGTATCTCTGTTTAGACTCAGTTAAGACCCCACTGACATAATAAGCTAGCCTTTGGACTGGGTACTCTTTACCGGCTCTTTCCTCTCTAGCACAACTGCCATGCTGACGGCTCTGCTATTAGCTGCCACATATAAGAGCAAAGGTTCCTTCTCAATGGAGCTACAAGAACCGGCGGCTCAGCCAGCTGCTTCTTAAGGACTTCAAACGCCTCATTAGCAACATCACTCCAAACAAAATGTTCTTTTTTCTTCATCATCTGGTATAGAGGGATAGCTTCTCTCCCAGGCGGATTATAAACTGGCTTAAAGCTGCAATATGACCCACCAAACGCTGGACGTCATTGACGCACGCTGGCTTAGACAATGAGGTGATATCCTTGATATTCTCTGGGTTAGCTTCAATGCCTCTCTCTGAGACCAAAAAAACCCAAGAGCTTGCCTGCAGGCACACTAGAAACACATTTGACCGGGTTAAGTATCATCTATTAGACCCGGAGATTATGAAGGATCTCTTTTAGATCATCCAACAGAGTCTCTTTCTTTCTGGACTTCACAGCAATATCGTCCATGTAGGCTTGAACATTGCGTCCAATTTGACTGTGAAAATAGCTCTGCACGCAACGCAGGCGAGTTGGCTGGGCACTCTTAAGCCCAAAAGTCATAGATACATAGCAGAAATTTCCGAAAGGTGTGATGAAAGCCGTCTTCTCTTGGTCTTTGAATACCATCTTGATTTGATGGTATCCAGAATAAGCATCTAGGAAACACAAATGCTCACAACCCGCTGTAGCGTCTATGATATGATCAATACGGGGAAGATCAAAGGGATTAGCTGGACAGGCCTTATTAAGGTCTGTGTAATCCACACACATACGCCAAGTGCCATTTTTCTTAAGTACCAGCTGTTGGTGTCAAAACCGGTGGATCTCGGGTAGGGGGTCCGGAACTGTGCATCTAAGGCTAATGGTAACAGGAGGCGGGGGACACAGTGTTTACCCAGGTTCGGGCCCTCTCTATGGAGGTAATACCCTACTTCATGCTTGATTGATCTTGATGATATGAGTATTACAAGAGTTGATCTACCACGAGATCGTAGAGGCTAAACCCTAGAAGCTAGCCTATGATTCTGATTATCCTTGTCCTATGGACTAAACCCTCCGGTTTAGATAGACACCGAAGGGGGCTAGGGTTACACAGAGCCGGTTAGAGAGAAGGAAATCTACATATCAGAATTGCCAAGCTTGCCTTCCGCGCACAGGAGAGTCCCACTCGGACACGGGATGAAGTCTTCAATCTTGTATCTTCATAGTCCAACAGTCCGGCATAAGTACATAGTCCGGCTGTCCGAGGACCCCCTAATCCAGGACTCCCTCAGTAGCCCCTGAACCAGGCTTCAATGACAATGAGTCTAGCGTGCATATTGTCTTCGACATTGCAAGGCGGGTTCCTTCTCCGAATACTCCACAGAAGATGTTGAACACAAGGATCGTGTTCGGCTCTGCAAAATAGATTTCACATACCACCGTAGAGAGCACAATATTCCACATGTCTAATCTGCTGACAACTTCTTCACAGCGTGACATCACGCTGCGGCCCGATCATTATTCGAACCATTTTTCTCAACCTACTACTGCACATCTTGCGAGGCGGTTTTATTAGCACGTCTTGTCGAAGCAGAGATCATGTCCCCTTATTGCGGGATTCTCATCAATACGGGTGTGGGTAACCCAACCGCGCCATCAATGCAGTGATTGGGGAATAAGCGAGTTTACCGGGCAAGTGGGGAGGCGCAGGATCCCAGCTGCCTTTATAAGGAGATAAGGACTCCCCTTTTTCACCCAGGCCTTCTCCTTCCTCTGCCCATCCATTCTCTCTCACTCGAGCTCCAGCACCCAAGCGTTCATCTTCTCCGCCCACAAAGGACCTCCAAAAATGTCCGGATCCGGAGCAGGAGGGAAGTGGATGGCCTCTACCATCCGGGAGAAGGATATAAAAAAGCTTCGGGAGGCCAGGTACCTAGCCAAGAAAATCAGCCATCATCTCCACACGGCGGGACAGATCGTCCCTACCCAGGAACCCCATGAGAGGATTGTGTCGGCGCTTTGCGAACGGGGGCCCCAGACTTGCCTGCCTGTGGCCTGCGGCGTGGCTCGAGCGGTGGCCCAGTACGGCCCATCTTCATCAGCGCAAACTCAAGACCCTCGCTAGGGGCCAAGACTCGCGGGGCGGACGACGCAAGGCTTCCACAGCAGCGGCCTCGCCGGGGAGGCTCGCAAGGAAGCGGAGAGATCAAGGCAAGGGTACCTCGCGAGGTGCTCGTGACGCAAGCCGTGACGATCGAGACCAGGCGGGCACCAGGCGGCCGCCGGCCTGCGCAGTGTCTTTGTTTCCTCTTTGGTGCAAAGGGGGCAAGCACAGGCGTGGATTACCGAGGTATCAGGAAAAGGTTGCCATTTCAGTGCAGTGAGACCAAGACCAGTAGAGCAGCAGGATGGAGGTCACCGTGGAGCCCAAGACGGCGTCATCACCAGTGCCTTTGGCAGCTGAAGACCAACTTTAGTCAGGATAACTTGTACTACACGTTCCCCTTCAAAATGGCTGTTGTTGGCGCCCTTCCCGCTCAATATTTGGGAAGAGGACCAGGGCCTCTATAAATAGGGCTAGCCATCTCATGATCAGGCATCGGACCAAGGGAGGACCAGAACAAGTAGAGCACCATATCAACTCAAGAACACCTCTCGCGAGGCAGTTCTTCCCTGTACTGTTCATCATCTGCCCCTGAGGCAATCCACCACACCACACACTGGAGTAGGGTATTACACCACAACGGTGGCCCGAACTAGTATAAATCTTGTGTCCCTCGAGCTGTTAATTTTTTAGCTTAGATTCTCGTGAGGCGATCAGATGCGGATAGGTAGGGGGAAGATCTTCGCGCGCACTCCAGAGTTCGAACCTTAAGGGTCTGCCGGAACCCAACATCCGACATTTGGCGCGCCAGGTAGGGGTGCGCCGGAATCTTTCTTCCGTTGTTCCGCGTTCGATCACCCGTCGTGTCCATGGCTGACGCTCGCCGGGCTCGCACCGAGCGTCGGGCTGCTCTCGCCGCCCGCGTCGCCCAGACGGCTCCTATCGGTGGATGTCCCCGTCATTCCCCGTCGCCTGCCGCCAACGCCGCCACCGGCCCGGCGGGGAACGAGCAGCAGGCCTCGTCGCTGCATCCTTCGGTGCGGCGGGAAGGCCGCACCGCCACCCCGTCGCTGACTCCAGCTGGTTCGTCGTCCCACGCCCGTCGCGCCCCCACGGACGCGCACGCCGCGTTGCTCCTGGCGCGTGAGTTTCTGCAATACCGTCCCGTAGACAACCTCTATGAGGAGTGGCTCGCCCGTATCACCGAGCTCGTCAGCGCCGCAGAGGGCTCCCCTGCGCCGTCCCTTTCTCTGCCTCGCCCTCCGTCCTGCGCAGGTGGTGCAGATGAGGAGGCGCCTCCGCCACCTCCTCCCCAAGAAGGCGCCCTGGCACCAAGGCGCGCGGCCCCAGGATGAGATCCACCGTGTCCAGCGCCCGCGCGACAAGAAAGGAGCTGCCAAGAAATCCCTCGTACCCAAGAAGGTGCACACGTGCTTCTGGCACCGGTGCACCACGACCGCATCCCTGCGCCAGCGCGTCAAGACCCCCCGCTGCTCTAGGCAGCGGCGCGCGGGAATCTCCAGGAGCAAGCCCTGCATCAGCAGCGAGCTCTAGTAGCCACCGCAGGCTGCCGCGCCTTCACCACCGAGGTACGCAGTGTCGCCTGGCCTGGCAAGTTCAAACCTGACCTGCCTCCTTGCTACGACGGCACTGTCGACCCCGCGGAGTTCCTACAGCTCTACGAGCTGGGCATCGAAGCTGCCAACGGGGACGAAAAGGTTATGGCGAACTGGTTTCCCATGGCACTCAAGGACGTTGCCCGCACCTGGCTCCTGAACCTTCCCCCTGGCACGATCTCCTCCTGGGACGAGATGCGCACTCGCTTCATCGCCAACTTTCAGGGCACTCGTGACCGTCCGCCGGCCGTGGTTAACCTGCGCCGCATCAAGCAGCAGCCCGGAGAGACCTTGCAGAAGTACATCCAGCGCTTCAACAACGCTCACCTCAAGATTCCCAAGGTGACCGAGGAAGCCGTCATCTCAACGTTCTCTAACGGCGTCTGCGACGTCAAGATGAATGAGGAACTGGCAATCCACGAAGATCTGTACACGTCTCTGGAGTTGTTCAACCTGGCGACCAAGTGCGCAAGGGCTGAGGAGGGACGCCTTTCCCTTCTCGAGCTCCCAGCTGCAGATCCAGAAGAGAAGAAAGCCAAGTCCAAGGATGTGAAGCGCAAGGGAGCAGTTGTGCTCGCAGCGGAGCCAGACATGAATCGCGGCAGGGATCAGGCGGAGTCGTCCAAGGGCGGCCGGTACTGTGTGTACCATGATCTCCATATCCACAACACCAATGAATGCCAAGAGCTCAGGGCCGTGCAAGAAGGCCGTGTCGGTCGACGCCCCAAGCGCAATGATCGGGGCTACGGCCGAGGCGGAGGAAGAGGTGGAGGACGATGGGCCGACCGTGGTCCTCGCCAAGGGTGGCGTGAACGGCCTCGCAAGGACCGCTGGTAGGACCAGCCTCGCGAGGGGGCTTGGAGGGATCAGCCTAGTGAGGATCGCTCGCAAGGCAACGCAGTGCTTCCTCCTCTGCCACCACCACCAAGAAGGAATGACGATCATCATCAGGATGAGGGGGCTGGGGGCTTCCAGGAGCCGCGTGCTATCGCTTCAATCTTGGGCTGCGCCCAGGCCCCAGCCTCTCAGTGCATCTTCAAGCAGTTCGCTCACGAAGTGAATTCAGTCCTCCCAAAGTTTGAGGCCACGCGCCCTCTCAGGTGGTCCGTGTGTGCCATCACGTTTAACTCGGCCGATCAGCTCAAATGCGCGGCAACATCCGGTGTCCTCCCGATGCTCTGTTCCCCAGTCATCGGCAATGTGCAAGTTACCAGGACCCTCATCGACGGCGGGGCAGGGCTCAACGTCATGTCCGTCGAGACGTTCAACAACCTCCAAGTGCCATACGATCAGCTTCAACCAACCAAGCCTTTCTCATGAGTCACTGATGGTTCCACTGTCCCGATAGGGCAGGTCCGCCTCCCTGTCACCTTTGGGCAGTGCAAGAACTACTGTACCAAGCTCATTGACTTCGACGTCGCCCACATTCGCCTACCATACAATGCCATCCTCGGGTATCCCGCCCTGGCCAAGTTTATGGCAGTGACTCGCCATGGCTATAACGTCCTCAAGATGCCAGGAAGTGGCAGAGTCATCATGGTCCCTTGTGAAGAGAAGGATGCGGTGTGCTCTCTCGAGCGCGCCTTCCAAGCTGCGTCAATCGAGGACCCGGACAGCAAGGGTGAAACCTTCCTGAAGCAGCCCCCAAGAGAAGAAGACACCACCTGACTCAAGGCCTCAGGAGGCAGGCACCTCCGGAGGCGCCACATCCGGACATGCGCCCATCCAAGGGGCGCCACCCTCCGTCGTATAGGGAGGCGCGCCCGGCGTCCTCCTCGGGCAAGGCTCGGGGGATCTCTCCTGGGGAGCCACTGACCTTGCCAAGATCACGAGGGAGGTGGCCGGGCACCACTTGGAGGCGTGCTTCGCGGCACGTTTCCCTCAGGAAGGCGTAAGGCAAGGAGGGCCCAACCCCCAGGAGTTCATCACCAAGGTCGCTCAGGTGTTGCGGGAATCGAGAGTCATGCGCGGCAACCGTCGCCTGCCCAGCGTAGCTCCCCATCAAGGCGAGGATGGAGGGCTGCGCGTCTGCATCGACTACCCGGGGCTCAATCGAATCGCATCGCAAGAGCGCTTCTGGCCTTCGTGCGTGGGACGTTGCTGTAACGCCCCGGATTGGATGCGGCAGGTGTCTTCCAGTTATTCGTCGTTGTTGCCATGTCATTTGCTTGTGTGTTGCACTTTATCATGTCATGATGTGCATCTCATTTTGCATACGTGTTCGTCTCATGCATCCGAGCATTTTCCCCGTTGTCCGTTTTGCAATCCGGCACTCCTATGTCCTCCGGCGTCCCCCTTTTTGTCTCTCGTTGTGAGCGGGTGTTAAACTTTCTCGGAATGGCCCGAGGTTTGCCAAGCGGCCTTGGTATAGCACCGGTAGACCGCCTGTCAAGTTTCGTGTCATTTGGAGTCGTTTGATACTCCAACGGTTAACCGAGGGACCGAAGAGGCCTCGTGTGTGTTGCAGCCCAACACCCCTCCAAAGTGGCCCAAAACCCAACAAACTCCCCTCCATGCTTTTGGTCGTTCGATCACGATCGTGTGGGCGAAAACCGCTCCCCATTTGGACTCTCCTAGCTCCCAAAAACTATCGTGTGGGCCTTCCCCCGTTCAAATCCGGGTCCAAACCCTAGCATTTTTCTCCTCCGCGCCGCCGGACACGTCCGGACCGGGTCGGACATGTCCGCCCGTCCCCGCGCCGCCGCGCCCAGCCAACGAGAAGCTGCCACATGGCGCTCCCCGCCGCCCGGCGTCGCCAGCCCGCTTGGCCCAGCGCCGCCCGCCCACGGGTCTGTACCCGCCGCCTCGCGCCTCGCCGCCCGCCCATGGCGCCCGCGCCTCCCGCCCGGCCATCGCAGGCCCCGCGCGAGGTCGCCGCCCAGCCGCCGTGGGCCTCCACACGCCTCGAACTCCGCTTCGCGCCCCTCGGCGTCCCATACATCCCGTCCCGCCGCCATGCCCCTCCGCCACCGGAGGTCGCCGCCCGCCGCCGGTCGCCGCCCCGTCATCGCTGCTTCTCCGGCCTCCCCTCGCCTTCCTCCGCCGCCGCTGCGCCGGATCCGGCCGGACCAGACCGGCCCCCTCCGTCCCCGACCTCCGGCCACCTTCCTCCCCAACTCCGTCGGGTTCTCCGGCCGCCTCGAAATCCGCGCCTGGGTCAACCCCCAGATCCGGAGGTGATACTTCTGCCAAGTCCCGAATATTTTTGCATTTTTGTCCCCTGTTCAACGCATCATAACTTGCTGCATACTACTCCTCTTTGTGTGTGTAATATTTCAGATTGTTCATCTCGATGAGTACTTCATTTCATTACATTGCATCATGTTCATTTGAGTTCATCTGGATGCCTGAATCATCGTTGCAAGAGTGCTATATGATGTTAATCTGCTGAAACTGTTATAACTTGATGATTTGTCATTTTTTCCATGGTTGATGTGTGCATCCTATGAGGTTGATGTCTACCTGTGTTTTGAACTATGTCATGCCATCTTTCCATAGGTTCTATCCATGTATTTGTGTGAGTTGTGTAGTGAGTGCATCAAGCTTGTTAAGTAGGGTACTTGCTGTTGCTGTTTTGCTAGGCTGATTCTGTTATTTTGCGATGCTATGTAAACCTGCTACTACTAGTCATTCTATACATAATTTGGAGATGTTCACTAAGGATGATTTGTTACACATGTCTTGATATATCCATCCATCGCTCTGGTTGCAGTTATTTCCTGCTGTAGCTTGTTGTAATCATGCTCCAAAGTTGCTAAATAATGTTGCTGTCAGCCTGTTAACATTAAGTTCATTGTTGCCATGATTGTTGGTAGAGATCCATGCACCCTATGAACTTGTACTTGCCATGCTTAGCTTACTAAACATGTGTTCTTACTGTTGGTTGCCTAGCCATGCCATGTATTGCTCTGTGGTGAGTGGTTCAAGCTCACCAACATGTTATTGTTGTTCCTGCCATGTATGAATCTGTCATATAACTTGCTATGTTAACATGGGCCCCGTCATATCTTCTGATCCTTTTTGGCTCATGGTCAATAAGGGACTTTTGTTCTATGAAATTAGTAAATTCATGCCATGCCTTTGTTTGCCATGATATGTTCCTGTAGCATGTTTTTTGATAGCTCTAAACATTGCAACCTGATGTTGTTTCCTGATAAGTCTGAAACTGTTATTATTTGCAATCTTTCCATGTGTGTTTGAGAATGTTCTAGTGATTTCTGGAGATATCTCAGTGTTTATGTTTTGTTATGCTTTACTTGTATATCATGTCCATGCCTTTTGTTTTTATGTTGGAGTGCTGTAGCATGTTGTTTTGATGCTTGCTAGATGCCTAGTTGTTGTTTTGGATAGATTGTTGTTATGACTTGTATAGAGTGTATGTGTTGAACCGTTGCTCCATTTTGAGTGTGCTCTATATGAAACTTGCTTGATTTTGCATGTAGTTTCATATTATCATGTTGCATACCCATTTTGAGGTGTTTGCTTGATGTTTGTATGCATTCTGCATCAATGCCATGCTTAACTTGTTTTGCTCATATCTTCTAGACCGTAGCTCCAAATCTAATGAACTTTATATGTAACTTGTCTAGAATCTCGTGTAGATCATCTTGGTGCATCTTAACTTGCTGTTTAACAACTTGAACATAAGGTTTATTTGGATCTGGACCAACTTTGAAATTTACATATGAGGACTTACCGGAATTGTTATATGTTGTTCCCGGCCTCATTTAAACTTGCCTTGATGTGTTGCTCTTGGTTGCATCATCTCTTGCCATGAGTAGCTTCATGTAGCTTTGTCACGCATCTTGCTTGTTGTGCATCATGTCTTGTCTATGTGTGGTGTGTTTACCATGTTGTGTGCTTCTTCTCGATAGTTGCCGTTTCGTTGCGATCGTGAGGATTCGTTCGTCTACGCTTGGTTAACCTTCGTGGCTTCATCCGTTCGTCTTCTTCATGGACTCGTTCTTCTTCGTAGCGGGATTTCAGGCAAGATGACCGCTACCCTGGATCTCACTACTATCATTGCTATGCTAGTTGCTTCGTTCTATCGCTTTGCTGCGCTACCTATCATTTGCTCTTCAATCCTCCCAAATTGCCATGAACCTCTAACCTTTGACACCCTTCCTAGCAAACCGTTGTTTGGCTATGTTACCGCTTTGCTCAGCACCTCTTATAGAGTTGCTAGTTGCAGGTGAAGTTGAAGATTGCTCCATGGTGGACATGATTTTGTTGGGATATCACAATATCTCTTATTTAATTATTGCATCTATATATTTGGTAAAGGGTGGAAGACTCGGCCTTATGCCTGGTGTTTTGTTCCACTCTTGCCGCCCTAGTTTCCGTCATACCGGTGTTATGTTCACGGATTTTGCGTTCCTTGCGCGGTTGGGTGATTTATGGGACCCCCTTGACAGTTCGCTTTGAATAAAACTCCTCCAGCAAGGCCCAACCTCGGTTTTACCATTTGCCTCACCACCACCTATACTTTTCCCTTGGGAGTCGCTCTCTCGAGGGTCATCTTTATTTTAGCCCCCCCGGGCCAGTGCTTGTCTAAGTGTTGGTCCGAACCGAGCAGCCTGCGGGGCCACCTCGGGGAAACTTGAGGGTTGGTTTTACTCGTAGCTTGACTTATCCGGTGTTGCCCTGAGAACGAGATATGTGCAGCTCCTATCGGGATTGTCGGCGCATCGGGCGGCTTTGCTCGTCTTGTTTTACCATTGTCGAAATGTCTTGTAAACCGGAATTCCGAGTCTGATCAGGTCTTCCCGGGAGAAGGTATATCCTTCGTTGATCGCAAGAGCTTATCATGGGCTAAGTTGGGACACCCCTGCAGGGTATTAAACTTTCGAAAGCCGTGCCCACTGTTATGTGGCAGATGGGAATTTGTTAATGTCCGGTTGTAGATAACTTGACACCAGATCCGAATTAAAAAGCATCAACCGTGTGTGTACCCGTGATGGTCTCTTTTCGGTGGAGTCCGGGAAGTGAACACGGTTTCTGGGTTATGTTTGATGAAAGTAGGAGTTCAGGATCACTTCTTGATCATTGCTAGTTGACGACCGTTCCTTTGCTTCTCTTCTCTCTCTTATTTGCGTATGTTAGCCACCATATATGCTTAGTCGCTGCTGCAACCTCACCACTTTACCCCTTCCTTTCCCATTAAGCTTTGCTAGTCTTGATACCCATGGTAATGGGATTGCTAAGTCCTCGTGGCTCACAGTTTACTACAACAACAGTTGCAGGTACAGGTTATGCGATGATCATGGCGCGAGAGCGATGTTTGCTTGTTTGGAGTGCTTCTTCTGCTTCTTCTTCGATCAGGGGATAGGTTCCAGGTCGGCAGCCTGGGCTAGCAGGGTGGATGTCGTTTGATCTTCTGTTTGTGTTTCATCCGTAGTCGGATGGTGCTTTTATGTAAGATGATGTTGTATTCGTGTGGCATTGTATGCCTTTTGTATGTATCCCTATCTATTATGTAATGTTGATGTAATGATATCCACCTTGCAAAAGCGTTTCAATATGTGGGTCTATCCTTGGTGGGACCTTCGAGTTCCTTTTGGATAGGGTCGCATATTGGGCGTGACAAGTTGGTATCAGTGCCTCGACCGACCATAGGAGCCCCCTTGATTGATCGTGTAGTTTGGCCGTTGTCGAGTCTAGAAGAAAACTGTTTTCAGAGTCTAGTTATATCGGAGAGTAGGAATTATTTTTACTCCTCAGCCCCTTCGTCGCTCTTGTAAGGAATCTTGATGTAGGTGTTTTGAATTGCTCCTCTTCCCCTTCGAATTTTTCTTTAGGATCACGCAGTCGGTTTTCCGATCATTGGTTCTCAGCTCGTTTTATCCGGTGCATTTCTCGTCAAGTCGACTCAAGCCTCTTCATCTTTTCCAAGTTCAATCCTCAGTTGTTTTCTTTTCCCACCCGCCCACCCTTCTTCTTATTGGAACCGGAGTCCGTAATCGAGTATCCTTCCTACTCGTGCGAAGTCTTTGCTTTCTATCCTCAGTGATTTTAACCGGTGTTTTCTCTTCAAGATATTCGTTGGTTCTCCCTTCCAAGTTGCCTTTGTTTTCCCGCCCTCCCACCCTTTTTCTTCCCGGAGCTTGAGTCTGTATCGACCATCAATTCCATTCGTGTGGAGCCTCTTCAGTCTTCCCTCAATTATTTCAATCGGTAAATTCTCGTTTTGTTCGACATTCTTCATCTCTTTTTCTTCTACGGTGGTTTCAATTCAAGTTTTTCGGTGGTGATTATATTCTTTCCCTCAGCTCAAGTGTTTTCCTTGCTCGTTCGCCTCTCGCCAGTTTATCCTTCCAGAGTGTTCAAGACATCCCATAGGATTTGTCTGTGTTTGAATTAATTCGAGGTTGTCACCTCATTCAAATATTTCAATTGTTCCGGTGCATCGTCTATCTGTTCAACAATTCTTTCCAACGGTGTTTTTCTTTTAGTGGGCCCTAACCCACAGGTCTTTTCCCAGGATCTTACCTGACTCTTCTAATTTCCCCGGAGCTATTCTCAAATTATTTTCAAGTGTGACGTAAGAATGGATTCCATCAGTCACATGCCTTTTCAAGATCGATCTCAATTCTTGTCATTGCCGATTCAACCTTTGCTCTTCTCATTCTCCCGGAGTATCTCAGTAATTTTTTGTGGTGTTTCCCGTCGTCTTTTGAAGACCGAAGAAGAGTTTTAACTCTAAATCTTGCCCGTTCTCCCAAAGATTCTTGGTTCTAGCTTCATATTATCCTCTCGATTTATTCCATTTGTCAGATATTCTTTTCAACCATCCTGGGTATTTTAGGAGTTGTTTTCCCTCTCGATCATCCGGAGGTCATCTTTTCGGAATATTTCTTCGTTCCTAGTTTTCAGATTCGTTCTCCAATTATTCTATATGTGTGCCCCTTCGTTCATCTCAATATTCTTCCGGTGCTTCGTTCAAGTGTTCTCTAATCAGCTCATGATCTCTTTGTTCTTTTGCATCTAAATCCCCTCTAGCTTATTGGTTCTTCTAATTTTTCCCGGTGATTAAGTCTCTTTCATCAGTCATTTTTTTATTCTTACAGTGGTTCACTCAAGATTCTTTTTCTTTGATTATCATATTAATTCATTCGTTCTTTTCAATCCTACCGGTGGTTCATGAAGACCTTCTCAAGTTCGCGATATGTCACTTCTCAATCCTTTTCAAGAAGAATAAGTAGTATGCTAAATCCATTGCTTGTCATCAATTTAATTTGATGAAGGATAAGCATACAATAAATCTTATTCTTATTTCATCCAAATGAGTAATCCGTTCCTTCGGAGTTTGTTCCTGATGAATAAATTCTAGTTCCAAGTGTTTTCATCTTTTATTTTGCGGAGTTCAAATTTCCTCGACCATCTCGTCGTAACCTCCATCTAAATCACCGCAAGGCTCATCTTATTCTTTCTTCCTTCATTCTGTCTCATCATCCTTTTGTCACCGGAGATCTTCATGGTGGTTCTTCATGATTTAGTTCATTCTTCAAGACTTCATCAAGATTTTGTTGGAGGAATTCAAGTATCTTTTCTTCTCGCGTCTCGAAGTATAATTAATTCTCCGTATTCTTCGGAAGTGGAGTTTTGCATTTCTTTGTTCTTCTCAGCCATCCAATCATTTCTGTTTGTGGCCGGTTATCACCTTATGGTCTTGAGATGTTACCTATAAGACCACAACAAGCTTATTCTTTTCGTTGTTGATTGTCTCAACAACTCCGTTTAAACCTTCCTTCTAAAGACGCTTTCAATTTCATTCGTGGCACAAGTTGTCACTTTCTTCTTAGTTCTTTTCATTCAACTATTTCAATTCTTTTCGGAGGTTTTGTGTCGTGTCCTCATCAAGTATGATTCCATCCTCTCAATCTCGTGTTCTATTCATCCATGTTTCAGCCGGAGTGTTGCCTAAATCCTTTCAGTCTTATTCGTTTATTATCTCGTTCTAACCGGAGTGGTTTCATAGTCTACCTGATTCCGTGAGCTTTGGATTCTCGTCATTCTCGTCGTTCCTCTCTTCTTCTCGAGTGCTCTCGACTCTTTGCTTCTTCTATTGAGTTCTTGTTTCACATCATCCCTTTTTCCCTTCCGTCTCGGTCCTAAGATCTCGGGACGAGATCTCTTGTTAGTGGAGGAGTGTTGTAACGCCCCGGATTCGATGCGGCAGGTGTCTTCCAGTTATTTGTCATTATTTCCATGTCATTTGCTTGCGTGTTGCATTTTATCATGTCATCATGTGCATCTCATTTTGCATACGTGTTCGTCTCATGCATCCGAGCATTTTCCCCGCTGTACGTTTTGTAATCCGGCACTCCTATGTCCTCCGGCGTCCCCCTTTTTGTCCCTCGTTGTGAGCGGGTGTTAAACTTTCTCGGAATGGCCCGAGGTTTGCCAAGCGGCCTTGGTATAGCACCGGTAGACCGCCTGTCAAGTTTCGTGTCATTTGGAGTCGTTTCATACTCCAACGGTTAACCGAGGGACCGAAAAGGCCTCATATGTGTTGCAGCCCAACACCCCTCCAAAGTGGCCCAAAACCCACCAAACTCCCCTCCATGCTCTCGGTCGTTCGATCACGATCGTGTGGGCGAAAACCGCTACCCATTTGGACTCTCCTAGCTCCCAAAAACTATATATATGCCTTCCCCCGTCCAAATCCGGGTCCAAACCCTAGCATCTTTCCCCTCCTTGCCGCCGGACACGTCCGGACTGGGTCGGACATGTCCGCCCGTCCCCGCGCCCAGCGCCAATATGAGGAAGCTGCCACGTGGCGCTCCCGCCGCCGGCCGCCGCCCGGCTGCCTACCTGCCTCGGCCCTCGGCCAGCGCGCCGCCGCCGCGGGTCCGTCCCGGCGCCTCGCGCCTCGCCCGGCGCCCGCCCATGGCGCGCCAGCGCCTCCGGCGACCACCGCGCCAGCGCGCCGCCGCCATACGCCCGAGTCGTCGCCCACGTCGCCGCGGCCTCCACGCCGCCTCGGAGCTCATTGTCGCGCCCTCCGGCGTCCGTGCATCCGTCCCCGCCGCCATGCCCAGCCACCGGAGGTCGCCGCCCGCCGCTGTCGCCCGCCTGTCATGTTGCCTCTCCGGCCTCTCCTCGCCTTCCTCCCCCGCCGCCGCGCCGGATCCTGCCGGACCAGACCGGCCCCCTCCGTCCCGGACCTCCGGCCGCCTTCCTCCCCAACTCCGGCGGGTTCTCCGGCCGCCTCGAAATCCGCGCCCGGGTCAACCCCCAGATCTGTAGGTGATATTTCTGCATTTTTGTCCCCTGTTCAACGCATCATAACTTACTGCATTGTCGGGGGAGAACTGATCGTGTCCCACGAGCACCTACGGGACCTGGGTCCCTTGTGGTTCGGAGGGGGGCGGAGATTGCACAAAGAGCGGATCGAGGTGATGCACACGAGCGGATTTACCCAGCTTCGGAGCTCTCCGGAGAGATAATACTCCTACTGCTGCTTTGTGGATTATCTTGTCTTCTTGCCAGGGAGCAATGGGAGCTACAAGACCTAGCCTGAGTGTGGTTTCATAGGAATGTGATGAACTAAGCTGGGGCTGGACCGAACCCAGCCGAACCCTTTCTACGTAGCACTTGGGCCTCCTTTTATAGGCACAAGGGGTTACCACATGTGGCAAGTAGACAAGGGTATAAAGGTAAAAACATAGGTTGGTACACCGCTTTGTACAGTGTAGAGTGGTCTATACCTAACTCTGACAGCAAGGGACAAGAGTCATCAATGCCCGTCTCAGTCGCCCGAACAGTGTAACAGGGACCGTCAAGTGCGCCTCCGTTTGCCACGATGGTAGCTTGTCAGCGCTGCTTGTCGCTACTCTCCGCTGGCTGCACAGCCCGTCGACACGCGTACTTGGGAGAGCCCCGTGGTGACACGTTGGCGGGTGAGCTGGAGCGGAGATGAAGAGAGGTCGCCCGCCCGACAGCGCCTTGTCATGGCGAGGAACTCGGTCGCGCTTGGGGGCTCGGCGACCGCCAAGCCTTCCCGGCAAGCTCCTCTTTCCGGGGCCTTGTTTCCTTCACGCCCTGAGTGGCCTTCCCGGCAAGCCCCTCTTGCCGTGGTCTTGATTACTTTATTCTTGAATGGCTCCAAAGGAGCTGCTGAGGACTTTGGCGGTCATCAGGCCAGCCCTGCCGTGAGGCGCTGCAACTGTCCGTGCACGAGTTCGGGGTACTAGGGTACCCCTACTCTAGTACACCAACAGGAGCCCGGGCTGGGCCACACGGCGCCAAGCTCTGTTGGGCAGGCCCAAAAGCGATTCTGCACGGGCACGCGTGGTCTTGATTACGCCGTTACTTGCCTTGGACCCCCGTCTCCTTTAACGCAGCACGCACGGACGTGGCGTCGTGGGAGAGATCGTGGGGCTTTCTTTAATGGGAAAAATCGGAACGCCCGTCCCCTCTCCCCTTTATAAGCGGGGGAACCGGGGCAGGACGCCCACTTGCCCTTGCTGTCACATCAGAAACCCCCGTCGCTTTCCCCTTTCTTCTCGAGCCCAAAGAGAGCGACGCTCCGCCCCCTCCATTGCCACCGGTGCCACCAACGCCGTCGGCTTCCTCCACCACGACTCCCTATGGCTCCGAAGGCCGATAAGGGAAAAGGCGTGAAATCTGCCAGCCGAGGCGCAGCGGCTCATGGCGCTAAGGAAGGCGGGCCCTCCTTGATCCCCTGCTCAACAGGAAGGAGCTGCGGGAGCTATACTACCTCTTCTGGTCGACGGTGACCCGGGCGCACCCGCGCACGAGGGTCATCTCCGCCGCCACATCTGTTAAGGTCTCCATCGGGTACCCCTTCTTCGCGATTTTCTTACAGTGCGGGCTCTGCCGCCTTTTCTGAATTCTTCTGCGATGTCATGAACACATATGGCCTCCGCCTCCTTGACTTCACCCCCAACGCCATCGACCATGGCGTTTTGGCACATCTCTGCGAGAACTTTGTCGGGTCCACCCAAGCGTCGCACTCTTCCGCCACTCCTTCTCACCCCGCGTAGAGAGAGGAGAGCCGCTTGCCGGAGGAATTGCACGGACCTCTAGGATCGGCAAGAAGGAAGCATATCTTGACGGAGAGTTGTGCAGCAAGTGGGACGAGTGGAGGGCTGACTGGTGCTGGATCTTAGAGCAGGAGCCACAGCCTTTTACTGCCCTGCGCAAGACCCCCATAGTTCGCGGCAACGATTGGAGCAACTTGGCACCGGAGGACGATAAGTTGAAGATCGCCACGACTAGGATTTTGCGTCTCGGGCAAGCAGGGCTTACCGTGGGAGCAGTTGGCGCGGACTTCCTTCGCCGCCGCATTGCGCCCTTGCAGGAGAAAGGGAGGCCTGCTTGGGAATTCCAGAACGCGGCGGATATCATGAGGCTGCGCCCAGGTCTGAATTGGAATTTCACTACCCTGGAGCTTGACGGCATGCTGCGGGAGCTGTTCAAGCCTGAAGCGGATAACCCTGGATGGTGCATGTTGCCGAGGGAAGTTGTGCCCTTGTGCAACAACTCGTCGCTTCATAGCATCCGCGCGATAATGCCGTTGTGCGATTCCCATGGGATCGTTCCAACTTGGCAGGAGCCCGCCGATGACATAGTGCAGCAGTTCTTCGACAACTTGGTTGAAGTGCCGATCCGCGCCGACGAGAAGAGGCGGCTCACCCGCGACACCACTGCTCGGGAGATGGCGCGCATCGCCACAATGTTGGAGGAGGCTGCAGAGGCCTCTGCCGCCGGCACGTTTGGGTTCACTGTTGAGGAGGCAGAGATGGCCGAGGCGGCAAGCCTTGCCGACCAAGAAGAGTTCGTCGGTGAGGAGGAGCAGACTGAGCCTGACGACGACCCAAGTGAGCCTGCCGGGGGCGCCTCTCCTCCGCCGTCAAGTAGCTTGCCGCAGGAGGAGCTCGCTGCCCCGCCAAGGAGACGTCTCCGGAAGACCGGAGAAGTGGCGGGGGAGCATACGGTCCAACAGCCGCCTCGCCGCCCGGCCCAGCGCTCTACGCGGCAAAATCTGTTGCGGGAGGCGCTTCATTCCGCCACGGCGGCGGGCGCAGGGCCTTCTGGAGTCACGGCCCCTGCACCCGCCAAGCGTCAGAGGGAGTCTTCTCCCCCAATCCGTCGCGCCGGAGCAGAGTTTGATCTCTCCGCCCTCAGCTCCGAGGAAGAAGAGGAAGAGTAAGATCTTGTCGCTGCTATTTGTAATCTCCCAATTTATTGCTTTATCTTATATCTGACTGGTTCCACTCTGAACTTTCTTCTTCAGGACGTTGGTTCAGAGAGCGTCGAAGAGGGCCAAGACGCCGGTGGTTGTCGTCTCAGATGACTCCCCTGTAGCAACAGGGGGCACGTCCGGGACTCCCTTGCCGGATCCGGCAACCCTTCAACATAGCAGCCCCCAGCACAGCCCCCAGCGTAAGTGTCTGGTATGCTTCTCGTGGTTAGGCGTGCTTGGGCGCTTTTCCGTTACTGATATCTGGTTTGTTGGATTTTGTAGGAGCAGAGCAGCCACATCATGGAGCACCGGAGGCTACCCCTGAGGTCCAGCCTCACCAGGAGGCCCCGAAGGTCACTCCCGAAATTCTGCTTGCTTCAACTATGCCACCAAGGGAGAATTCTCCACCAAGGGAGCACTCTCCGGCAAGGGAGGCTTCTCCGACAAGGGGAGCTTCCCCGACAAGGGCTGACGCCGACAACCCTCCGGTGGTGGAGACCGCGGCCACAGACCCCACTGCAGGTAATCTTCTTGTTTGATAGTTTCCCTTGGGTTCTTTTCTTCCGTTTTTCTCTTTCGAATATCTGCTTGATTTGTGCTTTCTTCTTCTGACCATCAGACCCATCTGCCGGAGATCCGATGGAAACCGAGGCTACCGGCGAGGAAGCCGCTCGCGGTGACAATGTCGACGCCGCCAACATGGAGGAGGAGGCTGGCGCTGACAAGCCCGCCGGCGAGGAGGCTGCCGAGGCCACTGGCGCAGAGGCTGGGGAGGAATCTGGCGATCGTACTGACGGCCCGGAGGCCGCAGGAGCGCCAGGCGCTGCACCGACCGCCGATCCTCCCGCCACCGATGCCGCACCAGACTCCGAGGAGCCTCAGCCCGGCGCCTACCTGAAGGCCGGCGAGGGTGTCTTCATCAAACTCCCATGGGCATCAAGCTCCAGGGCGCCGGTCGAGGGGGAGACTTTCGATGCGGAACTGCTTGCCTCCGCCGGGCTGTCGCTGGTTGATGCCCCGAGCAGCAGCAGCCGTGAGCCCGAGGAGGAGCAGCTGCTAAGGAAGCTGTTGTCGCTCAACCGCGCCCGCCAAGCCAAACTGGAGTCCAGGGAGGCGCTTGTCGCGAGGGCGGGAGCTGACTTGGAGAAACGCGCGGAAGAGCTCCGGCGCGCCAACGAAGAAACCCTCCGGGATATAGCGGAGGCGCATGAGCAGCTTGCTGAGGAGCGCACGGCCTTCATCTTGGAGAAGGGCGAGGTCGAAGAGCAGCAGAGGCTCGCCGGCGAGAAACTCTCCGCGCGAGAAGGTGAGCTGGCGCAGCGGAAGATCAACCTCGACAGCTATGAGGAGGATCTCGGGCAGCAAGCAAGCGGTTGGCGGGCCACTTGGAGGCAAAGATCTTTGCGGCTGCCGAGGCCGCCAAGAGGGAATTGAGACGAGGGTGGCTCAGCTGGAGTCCACCCTCCAGAAGAGTGCCGAGGAGGTCGCCGGGTTGAAGCGCGAGCATGAGAAGGACGCTTACACCCTCGGCGAGCTACAAGGTCGTTTTGCTGAGAACATCAAAGAGCTCGATGCCGCCAAGGACTCCAAGGCGTATCTGGAGCTGAAATTGACCACCTTGACGGAGACGCTGAACGGCGCCAAGGAGGCGGAAAGCGGGCCTGCTGGAAAAGATCAAGGCCACCGAGGAGTTCTTTGTCGAATCTTGTGACCGCCAGAATAATCTTGGGACAGCATAATGCATTGGACAGAAGGTCTTGTGGACACCGCCGCCGCATCCATAATGAGCTGATGGAGTTGGGGATGACAGATCTTGGATATTCCAATCGACGAGAACCTCCAACCCAGCGTCAAGCTCAGCCTATTCTTCAAAGGCGTGTTGGCGGGTATCCAGCGGCCCCGGGATGAGGTTCCGAAGCAACTGGCGGAGGAATCACGCCAAGTCTGTGCCGAGGCTCTCTCCAGAAGGTGTTGATGAAGGTGACCTACCGCAACCCAGGCGTCGAGTTCACCAAGGCCCTCAAGTCCCTGCCTCCATCCGCCGATGTTGAAGCGCTCAAGACCCTTGTCGCACCCATCGTGGACAGGGTGAGCGGAGTTAAGAGGCTCGAGGGCGGCCGCGTGGACTAGGCCGCCAAGCCTATCTTTCTCTTGTCGCTGTAGATCATGTTTAAACGAAAAATCTATTAGATCCGCGACAAGTTATTATGTAATGTACACTATCTTAGGCAATCGAATGCAATGTTATTTCCTTTACTCGATTTCTTCCCTTGCATGTTACTGCCCTACGCTTTCAGGGAAACTTGCCGGTGCAGGCACCCTTGCATGGCGCCGAGTCGCGGAACTTCAGCTTCTTTGGCAGGGTCGCTACCGACAAGCAACCTTGTCGCGGACTAGCCGCAGCTCACTTAAGTTGTTGAGCGGACTCGAAACAAAGTAAGGGCGCGACCAGTCACGATTTGGTTCCTCCGCGCACAGGTTTTCCATACAAAGTACTATCGTTCGAGGAAGATAACTTAAAAACTTAAAACTGGTCGCTTAAACTTAGCAACTTAGCTTTTCTGTTGTCCATTTTCCGGCAAGGCGACAGTTCCTCGAGCGACGCTTGTCGGCCCACACCATTATCTCCTCTTCCCCCCCGGTTAACTTGTGGGTGGACGAACCTTCTTCTTGTTTGAGAAGAAAGAAGAGAAAATAAAGTTATGGAGCCTAGTGACTCATTATCGCTTACCGGGTGCGGGTGCTGCACAAGATGTTAGTAAACACATGCATATATGATTATGAAAGCATGTATTGACAAAATGTGCGCACCCATAGGCTTTACTGATGCACGGGGTCTGCGCCCGACTTTGTACAAAGGATTACATGCAACAGCGGCAAGACTGGTACAAAAGGGTGGTTGCGAGCAGGTTCCGGCAACCGCGCCTCATGGGTAAAACTTGCGAAGATGCTCTATGTTCCAGGAATTGCTCACCGGAAGGCCATCTTCGGTCTCAAGGCGGACAGCGCCGGGCCTAGTGACTCGTTTCACCCGATAAGGGCCTTCCCACTTTGGCGTCAACTTGTTGGAATTCTTGGCGGATTGAACGCGCCGAAGAACAAGGTCGCCTTCCTCGAAGCTTCGACATTAACTGCGGCTATGGTAGCGATGCAAAGCTTGCTGGTAACGAGCAGCTCGTACAGCAGCCTGAAGACGATCTTCCTCGAGGAGCAGCGTGTCATCTTGTCGCAGCTGCTCTTGCTCAAGCTCATCATAAGCGAGCACTCGAGGTGACCCGTATACGAGTTCCGTGGGGAGAACTGCCTCTGCTCCGTAGACTAGAGCAAAGGGTATGCGGCGATGGCTCGATTTGGCGTCGTCTGATCGACCAAAGAACCACCGGCAGCTCCTCGATCCAGTTCCTTCCGCACTTGCGCAGCTCAGCCGAAAGTTCTGGTCTTGAGTCCTCGCAGCACTTCAGCGTTTGCTCTCTCTTCTTGACCGTTGCTTCTCGGATGAGCAACAGAAGCAAAGCAGATCTTTGCGCCAAGATCTTGGGCGTACTGCATGAAGGTGCGGCTCGTGAACTGTGTGCCGTTGTCGGTGATGATCCGGTTAGGAATCCCAAAGCGGCAAACAATTGACTGAAGAACTTGACGGTATTTGTCTTTGTCACCTTTCTCACTGGTTCCACTTCCGGCCACTTTGTGAACTTGTCGATTGCGACGTACAAGTATTCAAAGCCCCCGACAGCTCGGGGGAAGGGGCCGAGAATGTCGAGCCCCCAGACCGAAAAGGGCCAGGATAAAGGGATCGCCTGGAGAGCTTGAGCTGGTTGGTGTATCTGTTTTGAATGGAACTGGCACGCTGCACTCTTGGTTACTTGTGCAGTCGCATCCTGGAGGGCTTCTGGCCAGAAGAAACCTTGTCGGAAAGCTTTGCCGGCAAGTGCTCTTGCGCCAATGTGGTGACCACATATGCCTCCGTGTATCTCCGCCAACAGCTTCTGTCCATCTTCCCGGCAAATACACTTCAATTTCACTCCGTTGATTCTTCTTCTGTACAGGATGTTGTCAACAAACTGGTACATACTTGACCGGGCTACTTTTTCCGCTTCTTCTTGCTCTTCGGGAAGTTCTCACATGCAGAAGGAAATGGACGATTTGCTGCGCCCATGTTGGAGCCTGTGGCTCCACAACAAAGACTAAAGGCTCATCTATCACTGCGGGAACATCAGCTTCTTCGGCAAGGACCTCTGGGTCCGCCGGAGCTTGATGATCCCCGGCAAGCTTGCCGGAGCTAAACTTGTCGGGAGCGTTTGCTTCAACGATACAAACTGTATGGTTTGTCGGAGCAGACTGCTCCTCAGTGATACTTGCGTTGGTTCTGGGGACCTTCTTGGGGGCGGCTTCAGAGAGCTCTGCCGGAAGGTAGTCGCCGGAAACCAATTTTCTCTTCTTGCTCTGTCCTGTTGATGATGTTACGGTTGACTGAGTCAGCTTGAGCACAAAAATTCCTGGTTCCACAGGCAACTTAAGTGCGGCACATTTGGAGAGGCCATCAGCTATATCATTCTGAGCTCTTGGAATGTGTTCCATCTGCAGGCCTTCAAAGTGCTCTTCCAGCTTCCTCACTTCATCGACGTACGCTTCCATCAACGGGCTTTGATAATCTTTATTTACTTGGCGGACGACAAGTTACGAGTCCCCCCTGACAATGAGCTTCTTGATCCCAAGGTCCACAGCAATCCTGAGACCGGCAAGCAAACCTTCATACTCTGCAGTATTGCTCGTTGCTTGTTCCTTGGGAAAGTGCATCTGGACTATGTACTTGAGGTGCTCTCCGGTGGGTGCGATAAGCAGCACGCCGGCACCGGCGCCTTGCAGTGAGAAAGCTCCATCAAAGTACATCAGCCACTCTTTGTTTGCCTCCTTGACGAGGATGCTTGTCTCTGGAATTTCCTCATCTTGCGTGGGCGTCCATTCTGCTATGAATTCTGCCAATGCTCTGCTCTGGATAGTTGAAGTTCTTTCAAACTTGAGACCAAAGCTTGACAGTTCCAGTGCCCACTCGACAATCCTTGCTGTTGCTTACAGATTTTGCAGTATCCTCTTTAGCGTAAAGCGAGTGACAACTGTGTTCTCGTGTGCTTTGAAGTAATGGCGCAGCTTTCTCGAGGCCATGAGGAGGCCGAAAAGCAACTTCTGCACACCAGAGTACCTTGACCTAGCTCCCTGCAGAAGGGAACTGACAAAGTAGACCGGGCGCTGCACCATCTTTTTCTGTATCTTGTCGCAACCCTGCGCTGATCTGTTCTTGTCGGGACCAGAGCTTGACGGCGCAGCCCCTTGCTTGTCGCTGGATGTGCTCGCCTCAGTTGCCGGCTCATCATCTGCCTCCCTCTCCGCTACTAACGCAGCACTAACCACTTGATTGGTTGCCGCTATATACAGCAGCAACTTCTCTTGTGGCCTAGGTGCGACAAGTATTGGAGCGGAGGAAAGGTATCTCTTCAAGTCCTGCAGCGCAGCCTCCGCTTCGGGAGTCCATTTCATTGGACCGATCTTTTTCAAAATCTTGAAAAACGGCAGGGCGCATTCAGCAGACTTAGAGATGAACCTGCTGAGAGCAGCCACACAACCGGCAAGCCTCCTGACATCCTTGACGCCCTTTGGTGCCTCGATTTGCTCAATGGCCTTGATCTTGTCGGGATTGGCTTCAATTCCCATTGAGACACAAAGAACCCGAGAAGCTTGCGGAAGGGACTCCAAACACGCACTTTTCGGGGTTGAGCTTGAGGTTGATCTTGCGCCAGATTTGCAAGCGTCTCATCCAAATCCACGAACGAGTAGCTACATCTACGCTCTTGACCACTATGTCATCCATGTAAGCTTCTACGTTTCTGTGTATCTGTGGTCCAATGGCTTCATGGACTACCCTTGCAAAGGTTGAACCAGCATTCTTCAAACCTAAAGGCATCCGTATAAAGCAGTACGTGCCACATGGTGTAATGAATGCGGTTTTCTCTTCATCCTCTTCTGCCATGAAGATCTGATGATATCCTGAATATGCATCAAGAAACGAAAGCAGATCACATCCAGCCGTGGAGTCAACAATCAGGTCGATACGCGGCAAGGGAAATGGGTCTTTGGGACAAGCTTTATTAACGTCAGTGAAGTCAACACAAAGTCTCCATTTCCCATTAGCCTTGCGTACAACTACCGGATTGGCCAACCACGTGGGGTGGAGGACTCCTTTGACAAGCCTTGCTGCTTCTAATTTCTTGATTTCTTCTGCTATGAACTCTTGGCGCTCCACTGCCTGTTTCCTAACTCTTTGCTTGACGGGCTGCACGTGAGGACATACAGCTAGGTGGTGCTCAATTACTTTCCTGGGAACACCGGGGATGTCAGATGGTTGCCATGCGAACACATCGACATTCGCCCGCAGGAAAGCAACGAGCTCGCCTTCCTATTTAGGATCAAGCGTGGCACTGATGGTGAAGGTACCACCAGTGCCGTCCTCCTTGGCGGGCACCTTCTTGGTCTTCGGCGGAGCCGCCATCGTCTTGTTGCACTTGCCGGTGGAGCTCGATGGTGCGTCCTCGACGGTAGCGCAGCACCCCGAAGAGGTGCGCTTGCCGGAGTGGGCAACAGAGCTCTTGCCGGACCTAGTGGTCTTCTTCTTCCCCCCGGGAGCTCCAGCGGTAAGTGGTTTGCTATCTGTCGCAGCTGCTGCATCCCGGTAAATCTTGTCGGCGCAGATAAGTGCATCTTTCTTGTCGCCATGGACAGAAATGACGCTTATCGGGCCGGGCATCTTGAGTAGGTTGTAAGCATAATGAGAGGCGGCCATGAACTTGGCGAGTGCTGGACGGCCAAGTATGCCATTGTAGGGCAATGGGAAATCGGCGACGTCAAACGTGACCCTCTCAGTTCTGAAGTTGAGTTCGCTGCCGAATGTTACCGCAAACAGCGTGATCTTCCCTTTGGGCTTGCTCCTCCACAGGTTGATTCCTTGGAAAGTACCGGTTTCTTGAGCTCGCTGTCAGGGATTAGAAGTATCTGGAGAACTGCAGAGGAGATCAAATTCAGGCCGGCCCCACCGTCAACCAGCATCTTTGTGACTTTGAGGTTGCGGATGGTTGGCGAGACCAACATTGGCAGGCACCCGACTGCAGTGATGCGATCAGGGTGATCCTCAACGTCAAAGATGATGGGCGTGCTGGACCATTTCAGAGGTTTGCGTGACTCTATGGATGGTTCTGCTGCATTGACCTCACACATCCATTGCTTGAGTTGGCGGTGCGAGGTATACAGAGATGCAACACCGTCGGCATAAAGGACCTCCGTTGCCTTTTGAAACTCCTGCTCATCAGCTTCATCGTCTTCATCGTCCTCGTCATCTTCATCTTCATCTTCTTCCTTGTCGCGCCACGGGAGGTCTGTCTCCTTGCCGCTGCTTGGCTTTTGCCGTGGCGCCCTCCCGACCGGGTCTCTTCTTACTTGCTGCACCTGCACCTTCTTGGGCCTTTTCCTTGTCTACTTCGCTCGTACTCAGCTCTCAGTAGCTCAACAAGCTGCTCGACTTTCTTGCAGCTCTGGAGATCGTGGCCCTTAGTGCGGTGGATTTTCTGATCTTGCTTGTTGGAGCTGTCGGGCTTGTCGTGGCCGCCACAGCTTGGCGGTCGGCGTCAACGGCATCCTCCTTGCCGGAGCCACTAGCCTTGGCTTTGTTGGCGGCACCATCCTTGCCGGACTGCTCGACAACTAGTACTTCTTGGTTTTTCTTCCTCCTGTTGTTTCGCCGCCGGCGATTTCATGCCGGGGCGATCCCCTCACTGTCAGATTCTGCTCCCACATTCTCCCCTGGGAGTCTTCTTCCTTCTTCTGCGCGTGCACACTTGTCGGCCAGGGCGTAGAGCTCGCTGACGTCTTTCACTTTGCACATCGCCATCTCCTCCCTCATCCTGCGATTTCGTACATTACGATGGAGCATGACTGATCACTGCAGCGGGGTGGGCGTGCAGGATGTTGTAGTGCACTTTCGACTGAATCTCTGGATGAATTTGCGTGAAGACTCCCCTCCTTACGGGCAAGCAGGTGGAGATCACTCTCCTGGCCATGAGGCTTGTGGCCGCCTGTGAAGGCGCCAACAAAATGGTGGCACAAATCTGCCCAAGAAGAAATAGAGCCATCCGGCAAGTGCATGAGCCAAGACCTGACGTTTGGCTTGAGCACCAAGGGAAAGTAGTTGGCGAGGATCTTTTCGTCCCGTCCCCCCGCAGCTTGCACCGCGATGGTGTAGATGCTGAGGAACTCTGATGGATGTGTCCTGCCGTCATACTTCTCCGGCACGTCTGGTTTGAAGTTTTTCTTGTCGGGCCACCGGACTTGCCGCAGCTCACGAGTGAACGCAGGGCAACCTACCGCGTACGGCAAGTCATCTGGTTCCCCTGGTGCATGCATATCGACTGTGGGTCCGGCGCGTTGGTCAGATTGACGGCGCGCTTCTCTTCGGCGCTCGATACGGGTTCGAGCGTCTTCTTCTTGCCGTTCTCGAAGAACTTGGCGTTGGTCGCGACGAGCTCGCGGATCTGACGACGCTGTGGAGTCGCTGTCGAGCTGGATCCACCGAGCCGGCGATCTTGGCCTTCGCGAAGGGGAGTGTACGGTGGGTGCACCCCCGCAAGTCTCGTCGCCATCGGCTCGCGCCTTGTCGCCTCGCCGCGGCTGCGAAGCACTCGGTTTCCGCGGGACATCGCCGTTGGCGAAGCCGATGAGGCTCTGAATTGTGGCCCTCCATTCGTCCACCTTATCGGCCGTTGGAGGGTAATCTAGAAGTAACTGAGCTCTTGCCAAGGCTTCCGCTGGTGTGGTTGGCGGCAACGGCGTACGGAGCGAAGAACGGGATGTGCTCGGACTCCTAACCAAGTTAGGAGGAGCAGCATCCCGCCCAAGCGACCGTACTCCACTCGTGCCGGCATGCTGAGGTGCATGAGGGTCTCGAGGGCCTCGGGATCCTCCAGCTTGGCCTTGATCCAGCGAGCGTATGGTGCCGCGAACATCATGACGTTGTCGGTCCCGCGCCTCCTGCGAAGGACGCGGTGCAGATTCGGACGCCGACGTCTGCGCTGCCTTGTCCTTGGACCTGGCGGCATCGTGGGCTCTCGACGGCGCGGTCCCTCCGCCAGCGTTCCCCACCACCACTGGCGGCTCCGGTGGTGGTGGGTTCGACGCGGACGGCTCAGCTGCTGCCGAAGACTTCTTCTTCGGCGCCATGTCGACGAAGATGGCGATGAAGTTGCTCGTGTGACCGCCGGATCGGGTTCACACAGCCTCGATGCCCCCTACCTGGCGCGACAACGATGTCGGGGGAGAACTGATCGTGTCCCACGAGCACCTACGGGACCTGGGTCGCTTGTGGTTCGGAGGGGGGCGGAGATTGCACAAAGAGCGGATCGAGGTGATGCACACGAGCGGATTTACCCAGCTTCGGAGCTCTCCGGAGAGATAATACTCCTACTGCTGCTTTGTGGATTATCTTGTCTTCTTGCCAGGGAGCAATGAGAGCTACAAGACCTAGCCTGAGTGTGGTTTCATAGGAATGTGATGAACTAAGCTGGGGCTGGACCGAACCCAGCCGAACCCTTTCTAAGTAGCACTTGGGCCTCCTTTTATAGGTACAAGGGGTTACCACATGTGGCAAGTAGACAAGGGTATAAAGGTAAAAACATAGGTTGGTACACCGCTTTGTACAGTGTAGAGTGGTCTATACCTAACTCTGACAGCAAGGGACAAGAGTCATCAATGCCCGTCTCAGTCGCCCGAAAAGTTTAACAGGGACCGTCAAGTGCGCCTCCGTTTGCCACGATGGTAGCTTGTCGGCGCTGCTTGTCGCTACTCTCCGCTGGCTGCACAGCCCGTCGACCGCAGCGTGCCAGGAGAGCCCGTGGTGACACGTTGGCGGGTGAGCTGGAGCGGAGATGAAGAGAGGTCGCCCGCCATACAGCAGCGCCTTGCATGGCCAGGAACCTTGTCGCGCTTGGGGCTCGGCGCCCGCCAAGCCTTCCCGGCAAGCTCCTCTTGCCGGGGCCTTGTTTCCTTCGCGGCCTGAGTGGCCTTCCCGGCAAGCCCCTCTTGCCGGGGTCTTGATTACTTTATTCTTGAATGGCTCCAAAGGAGCCGCTGAGGACTTTGGCGGTCATCAGGCCAGCCTCGCTGCCAGGAGGTAGCGGCCAAGAATCGTCTGCAGACGAGTTCGGGGTACTAGGGTACCCCTACTCTAGTACACCGACATGCATACTGCTCCGTTTTGTGAATGTCATATTTCAAATTGTTCATCTCGACGAGTACTTCATTTCATTCCATTGTATCATTTTCATTTGAGTTCATTTGGATGCCTGAATCATCGTTGCAAGAGTGCTATATGATGTTAATCTGCTGAAACTGTTATAACTTGATGATTTGTCATTTTTTCCATGTTTGATGTGTGCATCCTATGAGGTTGATGTCTACATGTGTTTTGAACTATGTCATGGCATCTTTCCATAGGTTCTGTGCATGTATTTTTGTGAGTTCTGTAGTGAGTGCATCAAGCTTGTTAAGTAGGGTACTTGCTGTTGCTGTTTTGGTAGGCTGATTCTGTTATTTTGCGATGCTATGTAAACCTGCTGCTACTAGTCATTCGATGCATAATCTGGAGATGTTCACTAAGTATGATTTGTTATACATGTCCTGATATATCCACCCATGACCCTGGTTGCAGTTATGGCCTGCTGTAGCTTGCGGTAATCATGCTCCAAATTTCCTAAATAATGTTTTTGTCAGCCTATTAACATTAAGTTCAATGTTAACATGATTGTTGGTAGTGATCCATGCACCCTATGAACTTGTACTTGCCATGCTTAGCTTACTAAACATGTCTTGTTACTGTTGGTTGCCTTGCCATGCCATGTATTGCTCTGTGGTGAGCGGTTAAAGCTCACCAACATGTCTACTTATTGTTGTTCCTGCCATGTATGAATCTGTCATATAACTTGCTATGTTAACATCGGTGCCATCATATCTTCTGTTCTTTTTTGGCTCATGGTCAGTAAGGGACTTTTGTTCTATGAAATTAGTAGATTCATGCCATGTCTTTTTTTTTCCATGATATGTTCCTGTAGCATGTTGTTTGATAGCTCTAAACATTGCAACCTGATGTTTCCTGATAAGTCTGAAACTGTTATTATTTGCAATCTTGCGATGTGTGTTTGAGAATGTTCTAGTGATTTCTGGAGATAGCTCAGTGTTCTTGTTTTGTTATGCTTTACGTTTATATCATGTGCATGCCTCTTGTTTTTATGTTGGAGTGCTGGAGCATGTTGTTTTGATGCTTGCTAGATGCCTAGTTGCTGTTTTGAACCGTTGCTCCGTTTTGAGTGTGCTCTATATGAAACTTGCTTGATTTTGCATGTAGTTTCATATTATCATGTTGCATCCACGCTTTGAGGTGTATGCTTGATGTTTGTATGCATTTTGCATCAATGCCATGCTTAACTTGTTTTGCTCATTCTTCTGCACCGTAGCTCCAAATCTAATGAACTTTATATGTAACTTGACTAGAATCTCATGTAGATCATCTTGGTGCATCTTAACTTGCTGTTTAACAACTTGAACATAAGGTTTATTCAGATCTGGACCAACTTTGAAATTTACATATGAGGACTTACCGTAATTGTTATATGTTGTTCCCGGCCTCATTTAAACTTGCCTTGATGTGTTGCTCTTGGTTGCATCATGTCTTGTCTATGTGTGGTGTGTTTACCATGTTGTGTGCTTCTTCTCGATAGTTTCCGTTTTGTTGCGATCGTGAGGATTCGCTCGTCTCCTCTTAGTTCATCTTCGTGGCTTCATCCGTTCGTATTCTTCATGGACTCGTTCTTCTTCCTAGCGGGATTTCAGGCAAGATGACCGCTACCCTGGATCTCACTACTATCATTGCTATGCTAGTTGCTTCGTTCTATCGCTTTGCTGCGCTACCTATCATTTGCTCTTCAAGCCTCCCAAATTGCCATGAACCTCTAACCTTTGACACCCTTCCTAGCAAACCGTTGTTTGGCTATGTTACCGCTTTGCTCAGCCCCTCTTATAGCGTTGCTAGTTGCAGGTGAAGTTGAAGAATGCTCCATGGTGGACAGGATTTTGTCGGGATATCACAATATCTCTTATTTAATTAATGCATCTATATATTTGGTAAAGGGTGGAAGACTCGGCCTTATGCCTGATGTTTTGTTCCACTCTTGCCGCCCTAGTTTCCGTCATACCGGTGTTATGTTCCCGGATTTTGCGTTCTTTACGCGGTGGGGTGATTTATGGGACCCCCTTGACAGTTCGCTTTGAATAAAACTCCTCCAACAAGGCCCAACCTTGGTTTTTACCATTTTCCTCACCACCACCTATACTTTTCCCTTGGGAGTCGCTCTCTCGAGGGTCATCTTTATTTTAGCCCCCCCGGGCTAGTGCTTGTCTAAGTGTTGGTCCGAACCGAGCAGCCTGCGGGGCCACCTCAGGGAAACTTGAGGGTTGGTTTTACTTGTAGCTTGACTTATCCGGTGTTGCCCTGAGAACGAGATATGTGCAGCTCCTGTCGGGATTGTCGGCGCATCGGGCGGCTTTGCTGGTCTTGTTTTACCATTGTCGAAATGTCTTGTAAACCGGATTCCAGTACGATCGGGTCTTCCCGGGAGAAGGTATATCCTTCGTTGATCGCGAGAGCTTATCATGGGCTAAGTTGGGACACCCCTACAGGGAATTAAACTTTCGAAAGCCGTGCCCGCGGTTATGTGGCAGATGGGAATTTGTTAATGTCCGGTTGTAGATAACTTGACACCAGATCCGAATTAAAACGCATTAACCGTGTGTGTAGCCGTGATGGTCTCTTTTCGGCGGAGTCCGGGAAGTGAACACGGTTTCTGGGTTATGTCTAACGAAAGTAGGAGTTCAGGATCACTTCTTGATCATTGCTAGTTGACGACCGTTCCTTTGCTTCTCTTCTTGCTCTTATTTGCGTCTGTTAGCCACCATATATGCTTAGTCGCTGCTGCAACCTCACCACTTTACCCCTTTCTTACCCATTCAGCTTTAGTAGTCTTGATACCCATGGTAATGGGATTGCTGAGTCCTCGTGGCTCACAGTTTACTACAACAACAGTTGCAGGTACAGGTTATGCGATGATCATGACGCGAGAGCGATGTTTGCATGTTTGGAGTGCTTCTTCTGCTTCTTCTTCGATCAGGGAATAGGTTCCAGGTTGGCAGCCTGGGCTAGCAGGGTGGATGTCGTTTGAGCTTCTGTTTGTGTTTCATCCATAGTCGGATGGTGCTCTTATGTAAGATGATGTTGTATTCGTGTGGCATTGTATGCCTTTTGTATGTATCCCTATCTATTATGTAATGTTGACGTAATGATATCCACCTTGCAAAAGCGTTTCAATATGCGGGTCTATCCTTGATGGGACCTTCGAGTTCCTTTTGGATAGGGTCGCATATTGGGTGTGACAGTTGCGAGGATCCACCTCACAGCTACGTTCGCATGCCCTTCGGCCTGCCAAATGTGCCTGCTGCTCACCAGTGCCTAATGAGGAGCATTCTGGAAGCATAGGTGGCCAAGCACCACGCGCTCCTGGAGGAAATGGAGATGGATCTCGCTGAGCCGCCCGGACCTCCCGAGCCTCCCGAGGCTCGGAGCCCCGAGGGCTCGTGACGATCGGCTACCTCACCATGCACCGACAGCTACTCCGACACTCGCTCTGTTATGGTATCAGGTGACTTCTCTCAAGTTTTGTTTCAGCTGGGAGCGCCCTCAGGGCTGCATCATTCTCAGGTCGCGTGGGTCTATCCCTGCGACTTGTATCTATTTTGCTTATGTCTTCAGCTTACCTTGTTGGGGGCGCCCCTCAGGCTGCATCATCCCCAAGCCACTCGGGCCTCACCCAGCGGCGTGCTCCTTTCTCTGCATCTATCCAAGTTGACTTGTTTCTTCATGCTTAACCGACTTATGATTATCGTCCGTTGCCTACCACGGGCCTCTCCTCCCTCTTGCAAAGCACTTGCACGTAAAAAGGGGGCGCCTGAGCATCGCGACTCAGGAGCTCTTACTGGCTCTCTAGCCCTCACCCCCTGGCCTTGCTCACGACATCGCGACCTGGCATACTAGCGGCGGCTGAGCTCGCTCAAGGGCCGGGACCTGAGGACGTAGAGCGTTTGCATTTTTACCATCTTGCAGGGACGTACCACCGTCAAAGGCCCGGAGCCAGGCGCAACCCGCCTCGAGGTAGGGCCTCGTGAGTCTCGCGCTGGCTCACGGGTGCCCAGATACACCTCTCCTAGCCCTACCGTGCCGGCCACGTGTCAGGGCGGGGCTGTACACGCCCCGGGGGCTCCTCCCGAAGGGGAGCCCCCTCCCACGTACCAGTGGAAGCACCATGCTCCGTGCTGGCTGACGACACTGCCGAGGAGTGGCTATGCCCATAATCATACGGAAGCGCTATGCTCAGCGCTGGTGATAAACAACTGAGGGCAGCCCACGGCTGTATCAACCTCGGGGAGCCCAGAGCTTAGTGTCTGGCCTCATCGCAATGCCTCCCCTCGGGAGCGCCGCGTGAGGGGGCTGGGCACGGGGGCTGCGCCCGGGCCACGCCCGAGCACACGCCACCCAGCCAGGTCCCTCAGACCTGGTCGTCGCACGCCCCTCCCCGAGCGGAGCCAAGGTATGAAGGGGGACTCCTGAGCATCGCGACTCAGGAGCCTAACTGGTCACGTAGCCCCTCACTCGTTAGTTCCAAAAGGCTAATGGCGGTCGAGGTATGCGCGGGGCCGGGCCCTGCCGACGTAGAATGACATATCCTCTCTTCCACCCCCTCCCTATTTGCTGTTTGCGCATCAATGGGGACTCTTGAGCATCGCGACTCAGGAGCCTAACTTGCCATGTTGCCCCTCACTCCTTAGTCCCGTCCTGGTGATCCGGTCGGGGCTAACGGCAGCTGAGGTATACGCGAGGCCGGGCCCTGCGGACGTAGAACACAAGCAAATAGGAAGGAAACCGCAAAATCTAGCAAACCCAGAAGCAAATATTACAGACCATAGATTGTTCTCACAATACCAAACACAAATTTAAACGCTTTCACGAGGCATGGTGCATGTTGCAGGAATCAAAGCAGGAAAGAGGCCGCGAGAAGATCACCCCTGGGCCGCGCCACCGCTCGTGGTGGAGTCGCGCTTGTCAGCTCCACCCCCCGAGGCCGCGGAGCCGGCAGCGCCTCGCTTGGGCACGGTGTCGAAGGCGCGGAACTTTGCCAGCAAGGCCTCCGCTCGACCCTTTACGGCCTCGGCAGCAGCGGTGGAGCGCTTGGCGTCAATGGGCTCCAGCAGGTCATCAAGGTTGGCGTCAGAGTTGCGGAGGTAGACGTGGTTGAGGATCCGCGTCAGCACTATGGAGGAAAGGACGCGAGCCTCAACCTCGGCCATGGGGCTGATACCGGTCACGACCTCCGCAAGCGCCTCGACGAGGAAAGGAACTAGCTTGGTGGGGCCCTCCTTGGTTCCTGCCAGCGGTTTCTTGGGGCCCTCTTCATAGAGCGTTTTCAGAGCCGTGCGAGCCCTCTCCTCATAGCGCGTGGAGGCCGCGTGGTCCTCGGCCAAGACCTCCGCCTTGGCATCTAGCTCAACCCTCTCCGTCTTCAGCGCCTACTCTAGCGTCTTCAGCCGGCCGCGGTCGGCTGAGAGTTCGGCGTCGCGGTCCTTGACAGCAGCCTCCCGAGCCTTCATCTCCTCCTCCTTCACCTGGCGGTCGCGAATCTCCTTGGCAAGCTCATCACGCAGCCCTTGCAACTCGCCCACCAACGTCTTGCAGCGGCCCTTGACAGTTGAAGCATCCTTCAACGCCGCGTCGCAAGCGGCTATGGCCTGGGAGGTGACTTGCTTCCCCTCCTCGAAAGTCGTCATAGCCTGGTTCAGCGTCGCTCGGACGGAGGCGTTAGAGCGAACCCAGCCGGAGACCAACTCTAGGCGCCCGGCCACCAGGCGGGGGTCGGCGCCCCGGAGATCCTCCCGCAGCTGACTCAGCTCGTCGGCGGCACGGTCCAAGGTGACAGAGGAGGCAGAGGAGATGAGAGCCGGCGGAGTAGGAGGAGAAGATGGCAGCATGATCACAGCTTGGGAGGCAGAAACCTCCTGAGCCTTGGCAACTTCGGCGACAACATCAAGCCCAGGCGCCTCCAAAGTCAGCAGGGTCACGGGGGCAGTCTCCTCGCCGGAGCGTCCCTGCTGGCCTCGCGAGGATGATCGGGGAGGGGAAGTGCGGGCCTCGCTGCCTCCTTCCTCGCGAGTGAAGACGTGGTCGCGGCCGATGAGCCCGTTCCAAGCGGGGTCGCCGCGTCTCCCTTCAGCCTCTTCACCGCGGGTGGCAGCCTACCCAATAAAATATGTCAGGCCTCGACGGCAAAAGAGAGGAGCAAGGTGCAGTTCGAGTACTTACTGGTCGGTTGTTGCGGGATCCCACGGACTCCGGCCAAGCTTGAAGCCAGAAAGCCTCTTGCGGGGCTCAGCCTCGGGAGGCCCAGCCACAGAGGAGGGCGCACCTGAAGGGCTAGAGCTGGCCTCGGCCGACGCGAGGGCCGGGGTAGACCCTCGGGAGATCAGTCCAGACATGTCCTTCTTCGGGATCAAGGGCGGGTCCTTCCCCCTCGCCTGGCGCCGGCCTCGTCATCATCAGGCATGGAGCGGAGGGCGTTGGACCTGCACCAGGGGAAGTCCCCCCCCCCGTCTCCTCGAAGGTCGCCTCCGAGTCACGCTCCTCATCCTCTTCGTCGTCTTCGTCCTCTCCCCCGTCGGAGTCATCAGAGGACAAGTCCACCGTCACCGTCACTGCCTGGCCCTCAGGGGCCTTCGCTGGCACCAGACTGACCCCGTCGAAGGTGGGCATGGTGTCCACCACCTGTTCCCTGTCATCGTGAAGGAACAAGGGAACCGGAGCATCCTCCGGGCCTGCCACGTCCTCTCCGGTCAAGAAGCGGAGTGCTGCAGTCAGATCCTCGTCATTCAGGGCATCCGAACTCAGGCGGAGGACGACGTCCGCATCCTCCAGCCTCCACAGTGGGCAGGAGTGCGCCTGAAGAGGGGCCACCCGGTGTGACAGCAACTCCCTCAAGAGCGAGGCCCCGGTCAGTTTCGCCGCTCTCAGATTGCCCGGCCTCAGTTCAGCGTTCATCTTCTCCAGCCCCAGCTTCCCCCGCCGGTCGTCGAGCTTCACGCGAGACCACGCCTCAATAGCCTCGGGCTGCTCGAGCAAGGCCACAGAGGGCACCACCCTGACGTGCGCCTCATAGTAGTAGGCGAATATCAACAGGAGGAGAATGGAGTTGGGGTGGATATGCAGAGCATGCGACTGATATTGGCGAAGGACGGCAAGGAAGAACTCAGAGAAAGGGGGCACCAGACCAGCGATGACGGCGCTCATGAAGAGGGGGTAGAAGGTGCTCCCCTTGTCCTCTGGCCGGGCGGTACCAGGCCGGAGTGCGGTCTCCCCCATCTCGTTGCTCCGCGCCACCGCCTTCTGGCGCGTGAGGACGAGATTCTTCTCCGACACATTGGGAGAACCCAGAGCCGGCGAGTACCAGGCCAATGCAGCCCTGGCCACAGTCTTCCGGGGTGCCATTGCTCGCCGGAGGAGAAAGGCTGCGGCGAATCTGGAGATTTCGGAAGGAGGAGGGTGAAGAGCAAGAAAGGGGATCTGAAGCAAGGCGGATGAGAGTAATGAAAGTAAGGCTAACCCCAGGCCAGCCTTTTTGTCAGTCGGGCAGTTGTCGAGGTAGCATGGGGAAGCGTGGGCGCCCACGTCCAATCAACCGGCATGCGTCGCCCAAGGCCGCAGGCTGTTGGGGCCCGTGGTGCTCCACACTTGCCCCTTTTCTTCTCTGCTAAGCCAAGTCCGAGCGCGCCTTGGGCCCGGGGGCTACTGTCGGCGTTCTGGGAACGAGGGTCCCCAGACTTGCTTGCCTGCGGCCTGCAGCGTGGCTCGAGCGGTGGCCCAGTACGGCCCATCTTCATCAACGCAAACTGAAGACCCTCGCGAGGGGCCAAGCCCCTCGGGGCGGACGTAGTAAGGCTTCCTCAGGAGTGGCATCGCCGGGCAGGCTCTCGAGGAGGCGGAGAGATCAAGGCAAGGGTACCTCGCGAGGTGCCCGTGATGCAAGCCGTGACGATCGAGACCAGGTGGGCGCCAGGCGGGCGCCGGCCTGCGCAGTGTCCTTGTTTCCTCTTTGATGCAAAGGGGGCAAGCACAGGTGTGGAGTACGGTGGCATCATGCAAAGGTTGCCATTTCAGGGCAACGAGACCAAGACCAGCAGAGCGGCAGGATGGAGGTCACCGTGGAGCCCAAGACGGCGTCATCACCAGTGCCTTTGCCAGCCGAAGACCAACTTTAGTCAGGATAACTTGTACTAGATGTTCCCCTTCAAAATGGCCGTTGTTGGCGCCCTTCCCGCTCAATATTTGGGATGAGGACTAGGGCCTCTACAAATAGGGCTAGCCATCTAGGGATAGGCATCGGACCAGGGGAGGACCAGAACAAGTAGAGCACCACATCAGCTCAAGAACACCTCTCGCGAGGCAGTTCTTCCCTGTACTGTTCATCATCTGCCCCTTAGGCAATCCACCACACCCACACTGGAGTAGGGTATTACAACACAACGGTGGCCTGAACTAGTATAAATCTTGTGTCCCTCGAGTTATTCATCGTTTAGCTTAGATTCTCGCGAGGCGATCAGACGCGGATAGGTAGGGGGAAGATCTTCGCGCGCACCCCAGGGTTCAAACCTTAAGGGTTTGTCGGAACCCAACATCCGACAGGTTGTATTCCTCTCTCACTTTGTCCGTGGGCTAGAGTTTCCCCTCCACCCATTCGTTCGCGGCATCATGTATTACTATGGGATCGATTTTCATGATCTATCCCCCAATTCCTTCCTCAACATCTAGACATTCATCGTCGAGTGCGAGGCCTTTCTCCGCATCTCGCCACACTTTGGCTTATGGCTGAAGATTTTTAATGTGAAGCCCAACGTAGTGAGAGGCGAGCATGCTGAGTGCGGAGGTGCCCTAGTGAGCAAGATGCCCAACGTCACATGGCCATCAGGTAATTTCAATGATTCCGTCAAAGGGTGGCAATAGAAGTGGTTCTACGTCACTGAGCCGCGTTGCACGAACTGGGCCGCATCTCCCGAATTCTGATCCGGAGCTCACCTGCGGCTTATGTCTGGGCCCAAGAAGGGCCTGAACTGGTCCTCGCTCGACAAGTTGTCGGTGCTCCAGACGCGCGTCAAGGATATGGAAGACAAGAATATCAAACTTGTTAATGTAGTCCAGGTGATGTTATTTCGCCGGATTCTCCCTTGTCAACACAGGGCCTGCAATTTATGGGAATTCGACCCGGCCAAGCACCAGACCCTGCTAGAGTTCTTTGGCTCATCGCACAAAGACATCTGGAAGGTGCTCATTAAGTCTGGCAAATCGTCGCCGGACTCAGCCAAGGACCGCGGGTACCAACTGTCCCGTCCTGCAAGTTCGGTAAGCCATTGTATGTTGGCAAGTCATACGTTTTATTTGCATAATCCAGGGGAAATGCTTAGTGTGTTTTCCACAACTCTCCTAGGGCTGGAAGAAGAAGGCGGGGCGGATCTACTGTCCGGCCCAACTGCCAGAAGAACCAGCCGGCCCACTTCTGACGAAGATGCTGGTCCCGGCGCCTTAAAAGGCACCGAAAAAAAGGCCGAGAAGAAGGCCAAAGAGACCAGGGGCAGCCTTCATCGCCGCGGCACTTCGGACACAATATCCGAAGACTCCGAAGCCCGCTCTTCCTCCATAGAGGACGAGGAAGAGGAGGAAAACCAATCCCCCCAGTGGGGGGAGAAAGAAAAGGACGGCCTCCACACCCTTGGAGGCCGAGTCGCCTAAGAAGGGAAAAACTCCCCTTCCGGAGGAGTCCACCGCCGCTACCGACAGCAGCCCGGAGTGGGATCCCATGGCCCAGCCTCTGGTGAGGTTGTGAGTATATAAAACCTAGACATGTTATGCATCCAGACTCACTATCGTATGACGTTTAATCATTGAGCAACAACCCCTTTTTACAGTCCGGCGAGGTCCCGCACCGAACAATCCTCATCGGATGATTTACTGGGCTCGGATGATATGGACAGCGGGACACCCCCGAAGGCCCCTTCCCCAAAACATGTGAACGACACTGAGGTATCGTCCTAGAGGGACCCAGGCCAAGGAGGGGGGGAAAGATCGTCAAGGCAGCGCAAGGAGGTCAAACTTCAAGGGCCGGACACACGGGAGAAAAGGCTCCCATGGACATCTACGACGGGGGTTATCTCGAATTCGGCCCCTAGCCGATATGGCTCCGGAATCAGGCAAGCAGCCTCCTGAGGGAGTCCTGGATTAGGGGGTATCCGGACAGCCGGACTATATACTTTGGCCGGACTGATGGACCATGAAGATACAAGACTCAAGACTTCGTCCCGTGTCCGGATGGGACTCTCCTTTGCGTGGAAGATAAGCTTGGCAATCCGGATATTAGATCTCCTTATTTGTAACCGACTCTGTGTAAACCCTAGCCCCCTCCAGTGTCTATATAAACCGAAGGGTTTGGTCCGTATAGGGACATTCATAATCATCATAGGCTAGCTTCTAGGGTTTAGCCTCTACGATCTCGTGGTAGATCAGCTCTTGTAATACTCATATCATCAAGATCAAACAAGAAGGAAGTAGGGTTTTACCTCCATCGAGAGGGCTCAAACCTGGGTCAAACCTTGTGTCCCTTGCCTCCTGTTACCATTAGCCTTAGACGCACAAATCGGGACCCTCTACCCGAGATCCGCCGGTTTTGACACCGACATTGGTGCTTTAATTGAGAGTTCCTCTATGTCGTCGCTGCAAGGCTTGATGGCCCGTCTCGTTGTCAAGGACAACATCACCTCTGGGGGAGCACTGGTGGTAGGCCAGACTATCCGACTAAGCGGATTTTTCATGGCCGCCCGATCGGCTTCCGCGCTGACGATGACCTCTCGTGTCATCAAAAACAGCCTCCACGTCAATTTGGAACTCGCTGAACAGATGGATCCAATGGAGCTCTCCTCCCATAATGAGAACTTGGGTCGCATTGCCGCTTTGGGCTTAAACCCGATCAAAGGGATATTAAATCCCCACCGGTCACCCACGAGATAGCGGTAGTGGAAGAGCGACACATGGATTATCCCTCTATTTTGAGGACAAACTATGTCCGGATCACCGAGCTCTCTGAGCCGGATACCCGTTCGCGGGAGGACATGACCCAGACCCCGAACTTAGAATCGGGCAATGGGCCGAAAAAATCGGGCAACACCCCGGAGCCCTAGCTGTCAAGCGCGGAAGCTCCTCTGGCCCTAGGTGTTAGATCGGATCAGAATCCAGATTCAACTACGCCCACCCACCCAAACTTAAGCCGTCTCTCCCATATCAGGCAAGAGCCACAAGAGACAGTACATGGCTACTGGGCCAGATTCCTCCTTGTGATAAACAAGGTCAAGGACTGTCGCGAGGAGGACACAATCTCACTTTTTTTGCAAAAATTGCACTAGCAAAGGGATCCTTAATGCTATAAGTCGTCGTGACATAGTGCACTTTGCCGACTTAGCAGCTATAGTATAGAAGTATTGTGCAATGAAAAGTACCTGGAAAACCCAAACAGACTTTTGGGAGAATCCGACTCTCACTAAACCCTTCCTCCGAGCTAAAAGGGCAAACTCTCGTAAGTTACCCGGTCCAATTCCCAAAAAGCCAAAGCCCACTCCAGAACGTGGAACCGTATTGGAAGAATGGCTCAATGGGCCATGCAAAATTCATAGCACGCCGGATACTACACCAACGCATAGCCTTAGAGCATGTTGGATACTCCGACAGGTAGCAAAAAGCGGCGAGGATCTTCTTGTAAATAAAGCAGAGAAACGTCCCACCGAAGACAACAACGCGGTATTGACAGTCTTCAAGACTTTCGCCTCAAATAATAGGCACAAGCGAGCTCATCGAAATCTCGCCGTAATATGCCACGTGGCAAAAATAAATCTGTGGAATGACACTGCTATAACTTTCAGTGCCAGTGACGAACCTCAATTCCAGACAGTCCGGGCACCTGCCTCTTTGGTCCTTAGCCCAATCGTGGATGGCTTTCGGCTCACTAAAGTACTCATGGACGGCGGAAGCGGATTAAACTTGATCTATGAAGAAACACTCAACAAGATGGAAATTGATAAAAGCCGGATTGAGCAAAGCGGCACAACCTTCAGGGAATCATCCCTAGTCGGGAGGCACGTTGTGCGGGAAAAATCACACTCGATGTGGTATTCGGCACCCCGGAGAATTACAGGTCTGAAAGAAATCACATTCCAAGTGGCTCCTTTCAGCAATGGATACCACGCCCTTTTAGGGCAGGACGCATTCACAAGCTTTCAAGCTATACCCCGTTATGGGTACATGAAGCTTAAAATGCCTGGACCCAATGGAATCATCACTCTAGCTAGTGATCCGGACGTCGCACTCCGCGCCGAAAATAAAACTACAACACTAGCCCTCGAAGCGTTATCTGAAGCCATAGCGGCCGAAGAACTAACAACGCTCCACGCCACAGTGGACAGGGACGACGTGATACTCGACAAACGACCCAAGTCCACCTCATTCAAACCTGCAGACGAGATAGTCAAATTCCAGGTCCATCCAATGGACCCCACAAAGACAGCTTCCATCGGGACACAGTTGAGCCCCACGATGAACGCCGCACTATGAGACTTCCTACGCGAGAATTGGGACATTTTCGCCTGGCATCCTTCAGACATGCCGGGCATCCCACGCAGGCTGGCCGAACACAGCCTCAATATACTGAAAGGATACAAGCCAGTCAAACAGACTCTTAGGCGCTTCTCAGAGCCTAAACGGCAAGCCATGGGAGAAGAGCTAGCCAAGCTACTTGAGGTTGGATTCATCAGAGATATCAAGCATCCGGATTGGCTGGCACACCTGGTAATGGTACCAAAGAAGGACAAATCCTGGCGCCTATGCGTGGATTTCAAAGACCTCAACAAGGCTTGCCCCAAGGATCCCTTCCCCCTCCCTCGCATCGACTAAATCATCGATGCCACCGCAGGATATGACTCACTATGTTTCCTTGACGCATACTCCGGATACCATCAAATAAAGATCGCAGAATCCGACCAAGCCGCAACAGCCTTCATAACGCCATATTGTCCCTTTTGCTTCAACACTATGCCTTTCGGGCTTAAAAATGCCAGCGCAACCTATCAACGCATGATTCAAAAATGCCTGGAGAAGCAAATCGGCAAAATGGTGGAAGCATATGTGGACGACGTGGTCATAAAAACAAGACACGTCGAAACTTTAATAGATGACTTGAGACTTGTTCGATAACCTCCGAACATACGACATCAAGCTCAACCCGGAAAGATGTGTTTTTCGCGTACCCTCCGGGAAGTTGCTCGGCTTCATCGTTTCCAATAGAGGAATCGAAGCAAATCCGGCAAAAATCCGAGCTCTGTCACAGTTGGCTATCCCAACAGACCTCAAGCATATCCTGAAACTAGCCGGATGCGTGGCTGCCTTAAGCCGCTTTATCTCCCCATTAGGAGAAAAGGCACTGCCTCTTTATCGCCTTCTTCGACATTAACCGAACACTTGTGTGGGGAATGCAATGCAGCGGCGGACTGGATGAAATAAAGACCCTATTGGCCAGTAATCCAGTCCTGACAGCGCCAAATATTGGCGAACCTATGCTATTATACATAGCTGCAACACATAAGGTTCTAAGCGCAGTGGTCGTCGTCGAATGAGAAGCAGGCGGATACAAGTTCCCGCTCCAAAAGCCAGTATATTATGTGTCCACTGTCCTCAGTCCATGCAAATCCCGATACCCACACTATCAAAAGATAGCGTACGCGGTCTTCATGGCATCCCGGAAGCTACGACACTACTTTCAAGAGTGTTCGATTACTGTGGCCTCCGAAGTACCACTCAACGACTTAATAAACAACCGCGACGCCATGGGACGGGTTGCTAAATGGTCCATCCAGCTCCTTCTGTTCGACATAACATACAAACCACGGCGGGCCATTAAGTCGTTAGTATTGGCCGACTTCGTCGCCGAATGGACAGAAGCCGAACCCCCTAAAGAGTACGGCGCATAATCCAACTGGATCATGCACTTCGTCGGCTCTAAAATGTTGGCCGGATTGGGAGCGGGTGTAGTCCTGACTTCACCCACCAGAGACACGGTCCAATACGTACTTCAAATATTATACACACACTCCAACAACGCAGCCGAATACGAGGCTCTGTTGCATGGTCTTCGGATGGCAGTCTCTATGGGCATTCAACGCCTGGAGGTGCGCGGGGATTCAAACCTCGCAATATCACAAATAAATGGAGACTTTGATGCCAAGGATCCGAAAATGGCGGCCTACCGCAATGCCGTCCTCAAAATATCAACTCGGTTCGAGGGTCTCGAATTCCACCACGTGGCTCGAGAAAACAATCAGGCGGCGGATATCCTCGCCCGCATCGGCGCTAAACGCGACCCTGTCCCACCTAATATATTCCTGGAAAGGCTGTTCAAGCCATCCTTCGTATGGGAAGGGGAGTCCGGCAACACTAGCCCGGCTCCGAATATAACCCCAGATTCCAAACCATCTGATGTAATTGGGGGCTCTGCCACCGAAATAACACCTTCGGCCCACGAAATCATGTCTGTAATTGCCTCGTGGACCGATCCTTTCTTGGCCTACCTAAATAGGCAGGAGCTCCCTGAGGACCAAAATGAAGCACGTTGTATTGTGTGGCGTTCTAAGGCCTACAAAGTCCACGAGGGAGAACTCTATAAGAAAAGTGCAACCGGAGTGCTCCAAAGATGCATCTCCGAAGATGAAGGGCGGTAGCTCTTGGCTGAAATCCATGCCGGACTCGGCAGGCACCACGCTGCGGCTCGAGCACTTGTCAGCAAGGCCTTCCATACAGGTTTTTATTGGCCGACAGCCCGAGCAGATGCACAGGACCTTGTCCAACACTGCGTCGGTTGCCAGCTCTTTGCCTATCAGAGCCATATGCCCCTACCGCTCTCCAAAAAATACCCATTACTTGGCCATGCGCGGTCTGGGGGCTGGATATGGTCGGACCTCTTAAAGGGGGAAGCCATAAAAAAATTACTTATTGGTCATGGTGGACAAGTTCACCAAATGGATACAAGCCAAACCAGTTAAAACGGCCGAATCCGGACCAGTGATAGACTTCATATCAGGGGTTGTACACCATTACGGCGTCCCCCATAGCATCATCACTGACAATGGCTCAAAATTCACAGCCAATGAAGTGAAAACTTGGTGTGGCAACATGGCATTAAGCTCGATTACGCCTCCGTCTACCATCCCCAAACAAACAGCCAGATCGAACATGCAAATGGTCTCATTATGAGCGGCATCAAACCCAGACTAGTGCGGTCCTTGACAGAATCGGACACGCACTGGGTTGAGGAGCTCGACTCCATACTCTAGGGGTTGCGGAGCACGCCGAACCGGACCACCGGATACGCAGCATTTTTTATGGTGTACGGCGCACAAGCAGTACTACCCTGCGGCATTATACACGACTCACCTCGCGTGTGCCTATACGAAGAGAAGGAAGCCGAGTTAGATCGGCGGGACAACTTAGATGCCCTCGAGGAGGAGCGCGACGTCGCCAAAGCCCGTTCCGCATTCTACCAGCAACAGGCTCGACGGTATCAAAGCAGAGAAGTGTGGGCCAAAACTTATAATATTGGTGAACTCGTTCTACGCCTACCGGAGAAGAAGAAGGACAAGCTCAAACCTAAGTGGGAGGGTCTCTTCATTATTGATAAAGTTCTCACCGAAGGAGCGTACCGCCTGCGTAACGCATCTGATAACAGACTCGAGCCGAACCCATGGAACGCGGCCAGACTCCGGAGATTCTACGCCTAGTGCCGAACTAAGTGTTCGTCTCCTTACCCCCGTCCCTTTTAATTATGTTCCCGCCCTTTTTCCTTTCTCGCCTTTTTTCTTCTTCACACAAAGTATTCAAAACAGCGCGGGTGCTCGGATCACTCCGGTCACACCATGTGTGTAAACCATAACTAGGGGCTTCCTATACGGAAGCTAAACATAATTAATTTCACGGCGTCTTGCCTATCACATATGTGTTCTCTTTCCATATGTCCCTTTTCTTCACCATTATATGCATCGATATGACTTAAGATGTGGCCATGCTGGGTTGCCTAGCTCTTGTGTTTATGCCCTACATTCCCGTTAATTCGGCTAGAGCATAAGGGGAGCACCTCTGCGATTGTTACTGCCGGTTCAGCCGGATGTGTACCTCAGACTGGGTGAAGCCGAAAGCTAGCGTTCTTAAGGGAATATTCGATCGGTGAACAAAAGATGTTTCTTTCGTTTATTACAACGTGAACCACAAAAGTTTTTGTATCCTGCATTTATGTTCGCAGTCCGGACATGCACATTGATGCATGCGTACCCAGGGAAAGGAACCCCTAACGGAACTATTCTCACTGGAAGATGTTTCTTACTACCCATGTAATATAACATAACTAGTTGGGTACTTGTCTGTTCAAGCACTCATGACCCTACGCCTGGTTTTGACGCATACCCTGGTTCTGCATAACTGAGCGGGTATTCGGATACACCCGGAACTGTCGGATCCGGGGGCTGAAGCAAAAAGGTCCGCCATGACAAATGAGTTTTAATCCGGCTAGGGACTACATATGTCCATTGAATTACATCGTCACTTGGACTGACTATATTCTTCCTCTATACCGTCCAACAGGCTATCTAGCTTGCAATCCTGTTGGGAATACTTTGCGGCTAACTCTACCTGGTCATACACCAGACTCACGGGAATTTCTTGCCCATCTGGCCCCGCCGGTCCCACTTCGGCCATATGATTCGCGTCAAGCTTGGTGTAGCGCGTCTTCACCATGGCCCAGGCTTTCCTTGCACCTTGTCGGCAGGCTGAAATCTTCCACAACCGGAAGCACCGCCGTGCTCCTTGGAGCATATCCACGAGCTCCCCCATGCCTCTTGGCAAGGAAGTGGATGGCCACAAGGCCTGGGTAATACCCTGCATCACCTGCCGAACTTGTTCGTGTAGCAGTGAGAGATCTTGCAGTAAATCGCCTGCGGACGAGGGCATCTACTTTTCAGGACGGCCCGTCAACATACCTACAGATATAAACTCTTTTAATATGCTTTCTCGCCGAACTGTACTGCAGTCGTTTAGGCACTTACTATAAATGCCGCGACGAGGCCTTCTGTTCTCCTTCACGGAGTCCACCAGCTGAGCTCGAACATCTGATAATTCAACGCCTAGCCGGACATTGGCATCTTGGAGATTGTTCTTCTCCTGCCTAACCCGCGTAAGATATCGCTCGCCAGCCTCTAGCTGTCTTTGGAGATGCGACTCGGTATCTTTTATGCTCTCCGGATTCGTCCGGGGATTGTCTGCAGAACTTTCTGTTAGACTTATGAAGCAAGTCAATCGCTAACTGGTATATTCCTTTGAGACAAATGTTACCAGATGAGGCCTTCTGGGATTCCTCTAGTTTGGCAACCACGGCCCTCAGCTGGGTCTTGCACTCCTCCAGCTTTGAGACAATTGGGTTTTCTTCTCTACAGGAACCTGTGCATAAAATGATCCTTAAATCAGTTGTTCCAACCGTTTCAAGTCTCAGGGGCTACTCCTATACATGCTTATCAAATTTCCTTACCCGTATATCTTTTGCATAATGGCCCGTCGCTCGGGCGAGCCCGCCTTGAGCAGCTCGGATGTATGCATCTTCCGAATTGAAAGCGTTAAATGCCTCTTTAGAAAAGATGCTATTCCGAAGTATGGCCCGTCGGCGCCGGTGATTCATGGCACTCTCTACTTCGGAATTTGTGGCATATCCGCATCCTCTGTCGGAGGAAAATTCGGCATCAGCCCCGCATCGGCCTTCTCTCTCAAATCCGGTTCTGGAATTTGGCTGGTAGAGGCATGATCGGCAGGATCTCCTCTTTCTGCCAGAACACGATGGGCGCTGTTACATTTTGAGCATGATAATTACAGAGCATGTTTTTACCATACATTTGTAACGACACTTCGGCCCTAACCGCCTTCCTTTTAAGCCTGCCTGGCCCGGACGACCTTTGCCGACGAGCCCCCAGGGGCTCGGTGCCACGTTCCGAAGGTCATCTCTATAAAAATACGATATTTTATGCATAAGGCATGGTATCAGAAAGGAGTCCTCTTCCGAGGGTAAGGTTTCGGCTTTCTTACACGCGATGCAGATAGCAGCCCGGGATAGTCGGTGATAATGGCCACCGAGGCGCCATCGCGGCTGACCTAATAAAATGTCCCATTAACGATCTCCACAGATATATCCGGATCTTCTTCAAGTCCTGGATCGAAGGCCCTTCCGGGGTCCTCTGGCTGTGGGGAGGGGCTACTGAATCCTTCCACGACCCTCCTCAGTTCCTGCTCAGAAATATTGAGGTAAAATATCGTGATGAAGAGTGCCAGAACGAATAGAGTGGGGGAAAGAGTGGCGACTTACCCAGCTTGGGGGATTGTGTCGGCGTTGTGGGAACGGGGGTACCCAGACTTGCCAGCCTGCGGCCTGCGGTGTGGCTCAAGGAGTGGCCCAGTACGGCCCATCTTCATCAACACATGCTCAAGACCCTCGCGAGGGGCCAAGCCTCGCGGGGCGGACGACAGGAGGCTTCCTCAGGCACGGCCTCGTCAGGCTGGCTCGCGAGGAGGCGGAGATATCAAGGCGGGGTACCTCACGAGGTCCCGGTGATGCAAGCCATGACGACCAAGGCCAAGTGGGTGCCAGGCGGGCGCTGGCCTGCGCAGAGTCCTTGTTTCCTCTTTGGTGCAAAGGGGCCAAGCGCAGGCAAGAGTATCAAGCAAAGGCAACCATTTTGGTGCAACAAGACCAAGACCATCCGGACGGCAGAATGGAGGTCATCGTGGAGCCCAAGCCAGCGTCATCGTCAGGGTCTTTGGCAGGCGAGGACCAACTTTAGTCGGAATCAGTGTACTAGATGTTCCCCTTCAACATGGCCAATTGTTAGCGCCCTTCCCACTCAATATTTGGGAAGAGACCTGGGGCCTTCGCCTATATATAGGACTAGCCACCCACAGGGTAGAGGCATCCAGAGAACAGGGATAGAAAGACAGAGAGAGAGAGTGAGGAGCAACTAAACTCCCCCTAGCAGTTCATCGCACCGGCCAAGAACAGACCCTCGCAAGGTTGTTCTCCCCTTGTACTGTTCCTTGTCAGCCCCAGAGGCAATCCACCACACCACAAACTGGAGTAGGGTATTACACCACAACGGTGGCCTGAACCAGTATAAATCCTGTGTTCCTTGTGTTGTTCTTCGTGTAGTTTTAGATCCTGACGAGGCGGTGAGACATGGGTAGGCAGGAGGTGTGATCTCCGTGTGCACCCCACTGTTCGAACCTTGAGGGTCTGCCGGAACCCGAAATCCGACATTTGGCGCGCCAGGTAGGGGTGCGCCGGAATCTGCCTTCCGTCTCCTCGTGCTTCGCCGCCCATCCCATCCATGTCAGACGCTCGCCGTGCCCGCGCTGAGCACCGGGCCGCTCTTGCCACTCGCGTCGCCCAGACGGCCCCCGTCGGTGGGCGTCCCCGCCGTTCCCCGTCGCCTGGCGTCAACGCCGCCACCGGCCCGGCGGGGAACGAGCAGCAGGCGTCATCCCTGCATCCTTCGGTGCGGCGAGAAGGCCGCACTGCCACCCCATCGCTGACTCTGGCCGGCTCTTTGTCCCACGCCCGTCGCGCTCCTGTGGACGCGCACGCTGCGCTGCTCTTGGCGCGGGAGCTCCAGCACTACCGTCCCGTCGACGACCTCTACGACGAGTGGCTCGCCCGCATCACCTAGCTCGTTAGCGCTGCTGGGGGCTCCCCTGTACCATCCCTCTCACTGCACCGCGCCCCGCCCTGCATGGGCGACGAAGCTCCGGGGGCGCCTCTGCCACCTCCCCCTCAAGAAGGCGCCTTGGCCCCAAGGCGCGTGGCCCCTGGGCGGAACCCACTCCGTTCGGCACCAGCACAACAAGAGAAGAGCTACCAAGAGATCCCTCGTCCCCAAGAAGCCGCCCGTGTGCTCCCCGCACCGGCCCGGCACGAGCGCGCTCCTGCTCCAGCGTGTCAAGACCCTGCGCTGCACCTGGCTGCAGCGCACAGAGACCGGCAAGATCAAGCTCTCCGTTACCAAAGGGCTCCCGCGGCCACTGCAAGCTTCTGTGCCTTCTCCGCCGAGCTGCGCAGCGTGGCCTGGCCGGGCAAGTTCAAGCCAGACCTGCCCCCGCGCTATGATGGCACGGCTAACCCTGCTGAGTTCCTCCAGCTCTACGAGCTGGGCATCGAAGCCGCCAACGGGGACGAGAAGGTCATGGCGAACTGGTTCCCCATGGCGCTCAACGACGGCGCCCGCACCTGGCTCCTGAACCTGGCTCCTAGCACAATATCCTCCTGGGACGAGATGCGCACCCGGTTCATCGCCAACTTCCAAGGCACCCGCGACCGGCCCCCGGCCATGAGCGACTTGCGCCGCATCAAGCAGCAGCCGGGAGAGACCCTGCAGAAGTTCATCCAGCGCTTCAACAGCGCTCGCCTTCTCCGACTTCTCCGACGGCGTGCGTGACGTCAAGATGAAGGAGGAGCTCGTGATCCATGAGGACCTGTGCACCTCACTGGAGCTGTTCAATCTGGCGACCAAGTGCACTAGGGCAGAGGAAGGGCGCCTTTCCATCCTCGAGCTGCCATCTGCTGACCCAGAAGAGAAGAAGCCCAAGGCCAAAGACGTGAAGCGCAAGGGGGCTGCCGTACTTGCAGCAGAACCAGACACCAAGCGAGGCAGGGATCAGCTTGAGTCATCCCAGGGCAGCCGGTACTGCTTGTACCATGACCTCCACACCGACAACACCAACGAATGCCAAGAGCTCAAGGCCGTGCGAGACGTGCGTGCCGGCCGACGCCCCGAGCGCAGCGACCGGGCCTATGGCCGAGGAGGAGGAAGAGGTGGAGGACGATGGGAAGACCGTGGCCCTCGCCAAGGGTGGCGTGACCGACCTCGCGAGGACCGCTGGCAGGACCAGCCTCGTGAGGGAGGTTGGAGGGACCCACCTCGCGAGGGGGGTTGGAGGGATCAGCCTCGCGAGGATCGCCCACAAGGCAACGCGGGCCTCCCTCCTCTGCCACCACAGCCGAGGAGGAATGAAGACCATCACCAGGACGAGGGGGCTGGAGGCTTCCAGGAGCCCCGCGCAATCGCTTGTATCTTTTGCGGCGCTCAAGCCCCAGCCTCTCAGCGCATCTTCAAGGAGTTTGCTCGCGAAGTGAATGCAGTCCTCCCCAAGCTTGAGGCCACACGCCCTCTCAGGTGGCCAGCATGCGCTATCACGTTGAACTCAGCGGATCAGCTCAAGTGCGCGGCCACAGCAGGAGTCCTCCCGATGCTTTGTTACCCAATCATCATCAATGTGCAAGTCACCAGGACCCTCAACGATGGCGGAGCAGGGCTCAATATCCTATCCGTCGAGACATTCAACAATCTCCAAGTGCCATACAATCAGCTACAGCCAACCAAGCCTTTCTCAAGAGTCACTGATGGTTCCACGATTCTGATAGGGCAGGTCCGCCTTCCTGTTACCTTCGGGAAGCGCGACAACTACCGCACCGAGCTCATTGACTTCGATGTCGCTCACATCCGCCTGCCGTACAATGCCATCCTCGGGTACCCAGCCCTGGCCAAGTTCATGGTCGTGACCCATCACAGCTACAATATCCTCAAGATCCCAGGAAGCGGTGGACTCATCACGGTGCCCTGTGATGAGAGAGACGCTGTGTGTTCTCTGGAACGTGCTTTCCAAGCCGCATCAATTGAAGACCCACATCATAGGAGCGAGAGGCTTCCCGAGGCTGCTCCTAAGAAGAAGAAGACATCGCTAGGCCCGACCCCTCGGGAGGCAGGCCCCTCAGGGTCCACACCTGTTCAGGGGGCACCTCCTTCTGTCGCACAGGAAGACGCGCCCGATGCCCTCCTCGAGCAAGGCTCAGGGGCTCTCTTCTAGAGGGCCATTAACATTGCTAAGATCACGAGGGAGGCACTCGGGCACCACTTGGATGCGTGTTTCAATGCACATTTCCCTCAGGAAGGAGCAACGCAAGGAGGGCCAAACCCTCAGGAATTCATCAGCGAGATCATTCAGGAGCTCCAGGAGTCAAGAGTCATGAGTGGCAGCCGCCGCTTACCCGCCGTAGCTCCCCATCAAGGCGTTGATGGTGGGCTGCGCGTCTACATCGACATACCAGGACACAACCGAGCCGCCTCTCAGGAGCGCCTCTGGCCCTCGCGCGTAGGGCGCTGCGAAGGTCCACCCACAGCTATGTTCGCATGCCTTACGGCCTGCCGAACGCGGCTGTAGTGCGTCAGCGCCTCATGAGGAGCATCTTGGAGGCTCAAGCGGTCAGACATTCCGCAGTCCTGGCAGAGATGGAGATGGTCCACGAGGAGCCGCCAGCGCCTCCAGAGCCTCCCGAGGCCCCTGGGCCTGGGGGCTTGTGAAGATCGTCTCCCGCAGCGCACGCCGTCCGCTACTTCAGCATCCCTCCATCTTCAGCATCATCAGGTGACATCCTTCGAGTTTCATCTTCAGCTGGGAGCGCCCCCCAGGGCTGCATCATTCCCAGGCCGCGTGGGTCTGTCCCTGCAGCATGTATCCCTTTAGTTCATGTTTTCAATTTACTTTATCGGGGGCACCCCTCGGGCTGCATTATCCCCGAGCCACCCGGGCCAGACCCAGTGGCACGTATTCCTCTCACGTTTATTCAAGTCGTGCGTTTGACCCGTCATGATTGTTATTTGATGCCGTCCGCGGCACCCTTCTTCCTTCATGCCGGCCGCTTGCACGTTAAAGGGGGGGGGGTACTTGAGCATCACGACTCATGGGCTCTTACTGCATCTCCAGCCCTCACCCTCTGGCCTTGTCCACGGCATCGCGACCTGGCATACCAGCGACGGCTGAGCCCGCTCGAGGGCCGGGACCGGAGGACGTAGAGCACCGATATCTAACCAAATCTGCAGGAACACATCACAAGTAAAGGCCTAGAGCCAGGCGCAACCCACCTTGAGGTAGGGCCCGTGAGTCCCACGCTAGCTCACGGGTGCGCAGATACACCTCGCCAGGCCCTACCGTGCCAGCCACGTGTCAGGGCGGGGTTGTACACGCCCCGGGGGCTCCTCCCGGAGGGGAGCCCCCTCCCACGCACCAGTGGAAGCACCATGCTCCGCGCTGGCTGACGACACTGCCGAGGAGCGGCTATGCCCGTACACATACGGAAGCGCTATGCTTCGCGCTGGTAATAAACAACTGAGGGTGGCCCCCGGCCGCATCAACCTCAGGGAGCCCAGAGCTCATTGTCAGGCCTCATCGTAACGCGTCCCCTTGGGAGTGCCGCGCGAGGGGGCTGGGCACAGGGGCTACGCCCGGGTCACGCCCAGGTGCACGCCACCCAGCCAGGCCCCTCGGGCCTGGTTCGTCGCACGTCTCTCCCCGAGCGGAGCCAAGGTACGAAGGCCGTTTGAACGTCAAGGGGGACTCCTGAGCATCGCGACTCAGGAGCCTAACTGGTCACGTAGCCCCTCACCCCTTAGTTTCGAAAGGCTAACGGCGGTTGAGGTATGCGCGGGGCCGGGCTCTGCCGACGTAGAATGGTAAATTCACCCATACATCTCACCTCCCTACTTGTTGTTCGTGCGTCAAGGGGGACTCCTGAGCATCGCGACTCAGGAGCCTAACTTGTCACGTAGCCCCTCACTCCCTTGTCCCGTCTTGGTTTCCGGTCGGGGCTAACGGCGGCCGAGGTATGCGCGGGGCCAGGCTCTGCCGACGTAGAACACAAGCACGTAGGAAGGAAAAACGCAAATCTCAAGAAATTAAAAAGCAAAAATTACAGTCCATAGAGTACTTCGACAATGCCAAACACAAGTTTAAACGCCTCCACGAGGCAGGATGCATGTTCAAGGAATGAAAAGCAGGACGGGAGCCGCGAAGGGGTCACTTTCTGATGGTGCCATCGCTGGGAACGGAGCTGCGCTGGGCGACTTCGCCTCGTGGATCCTCAGGATCGGCAGCGCCTCGCTTCCGCTTGGTGCTGAAAGCCCGGAACTTTGCCAGCAGAGCCTCTGCTCGACCCTTCACGGCCTCAGCAGCGACGGCGGCAAGCTCGCCGCTCACGGGCTCCAGCAGGCTGTCAAGGTCAACATCGGGGTCGTGAAGGTAGACGTGGGTGAAGACGCGCGTCAGCGCTGCAGAAGAAAGGACACGCGCCTCAGCCTCAGCCGTGGGGCCAAGGCCGAGGGCGACATCTTCAAGGGCGCGGACCAGGAAGGGAAGCAGCTTGGCGGGGCCGTCCTCGGCGCCGGCCAGCGGGCTTTCCAGGCCGCTGTCATAGAGCGACTTCAGCAAGGTGCGAGCCTTCACCTCCAGCTTCGTGAAGGCCACGCAGTCCTCGGCCAGGACCCGCGCCTTACCGCCCAGCTCGACCCTCTTCGCCTCCAACGCCTGCTCCAGCGCACCCAAGCGGCCTTGGCGTTCGTCAAGCTTGGCATCCCGATCCTTGGCGGCAGCCTCACGAGCCTTCATGTCTTCCTCCTTCTCCTGGCGGACACGGGCCTCCTTGGCAAGGTGGTCGCGCAGTCCTTGCAGCTCACTCTCCAGCGCCTCACAGCGACCTCAGATATCTGCTACCTCACCCAAGGCGGCGTCGCGAGCGGCCTTCGCCTCAAGGATGGCCTGCTTCTCCTCGTCGCAAGCTGTCGCGGCCTGAGCCAGCGCCGCTCGGACTGAAGCATCAGAGCGGACCCAACCAGAGGCCAGCTCCAGGCGCCCGGCCACCAAGAGAGGGTCGGTGCCCAGAAGATCTTTCTGCAGCCGGTCCAGCTCAGCAGCAGCACGATCCAGGACAGTAGAAGGAGTCGGAGAGATGGCAGTTGGCGGAGTAGGAGGAGAAGACGGCAGCGTAATCGCAGCACCATGAGTCAGGACCTTCTGCACCCCGACGACTATGGCAGTGGCGTCAGGCAAGGACACCTCTGGAGTCGCTTGGGCCATGGGGGCTGAGCTCGCTCCAGCTAGCCCCACCAGGCCTCGCGAGGATGACCGGGCAGGGGAGGCCCGCGTCTTGCCGCCCCCTTCTCCCACGGGTGGGGGCGCTACCCCGAACGAAGCCTCAGGAGCCACCTTCAGCTTTTTTGCCGCAGGCACCGGCCTAGCCAGGGAGTATGGACGTCAAGCCTCAACAACGAAGCAAGAAGCAAAACGAGAATCGAGCACTTACTCGTCATCGCTCGCGGGCTCAAGCAACCTCGCACGAACTTGAAGCCCGAGAGCCGGATGCTGGGATCAACCTCAAGAGGCTCAGGAGCAGGAGGAGCATCTGCAGATCGCCTTGGAGCCGGAGCAGACCTGCAGGGAACCAGCCCCGTCCTGTCCTTCTTCGGGATCAGGGGCGAGCTCCCGCCACCCCGCTCGTCGTCGTTCTCGTCGTCATCCGGCATGAGGCAAAGAGTGCGGGACCTACGCCGAGGGAGGGGCGCTCTCGACTCTCCGTCGATCGCCTCTGAATCGGGCTCCTTTTCCTCCTCCTCTTCTTCCTCCTCTCCGCTGGAGTCGCTGGAGGATACGTTCACTGTCGCCAGGAACGCCGGGTCCTCAGGAACCCCCGCGGGCACAGGCCCGTCCCCGTTGAAAGCGGACATGGAGTTCACCACCTGCTCCCAATCATCTCGAAGGAACTGGGGCACGGGAGCATCCTCCAACCTCGCCACGCTTCCCCCAACCAAGGATTGGAGGACCACAGCCATATCCTCGTCGGCCAGGACTTCGGGGTTCGAGCGATGGGTGGCATCGGCCCCCCCAAGCTTCCATAGGGGAAGCGAGTGTTCCCGGAGCGGAGCCAGCCGGTGCTCCAGGAACTCCCTCAGAAGTGACGCCCCGGTCAGTTTCGCCGTCGCCATGTTGTCCGGCCACAGGTCCGCATCCATCCTCTCCAGCACCGGCTTCACGCGGGGATCAACGGGCTCCGCTCGGGACCAAGCGTCAACAGACTTGGGCTGCCCCGTGGGCAGAATCACCCGGGAGTGGACGCGCCCAGCATCCACCATGACCCACTTGCTCCTGAAGCCCTCAATTCTCATCCCGGGCATCAAGATGGCATTAGAGCTGCCATGCATGACAAAGCTCGCGCACGCGGTGATGGGGCCGCGGGAGACCCAGAGGTAGAAGTAATGGCGCAGCAAAGCCACCGAAGGCCTCACCCCGACATGAGCCTTACAGTAGTAGGCGAAAATCGCCAGGAGAAGAACAGAGTTGGGATGGAGGTGCAGAGCTTGCAGGTTGTAATGGTGGAGAATAGAAAGGAAGAACTCGGAAAAAGGGGGCACCAGACCGGCGGCGATGGCGCTCACGAAGAGTGGGTATAAGGTGCTTCCCCTGCCCTCTGGAAGGGCGGAGCCAACCTTGAGCGCGGCCGCCCCGTCGTTGCCCTACGCCGCCATCATCTGGCACGTCCGAGCAAGGTTCTTCTCCGACACATTTGGAGGATCTAGAGCGGGCGAGTACCATGCTCCGGCTGGGGTCTGGCGAGGCGCCATGCCTTTCTAGGATGCAGGGTTGGAGTAGACCTGGGGATTTCGGGAGCGAGAAGGACAGGAGCAAGAAAGGGGATCTAGGCAGTGAAGGAGAAGGAAAAGAAGGTAAGCTTAGACGGGTACCGCTCCCTTATCAATTTGTGCAGTTGCTGAGGTGCCGTGGGGAGCCAAGACGCCCACGTCCAATCAACCGCCATGCGGCGCCCAAGGCCGCAGGCTATTGGGGACTACGGCGCTTCGCACTTGCCTCTTCGCTTCTCTGCTAAGCCAAGTCCAAGCGCGCCTTGGGCCCGGGGGCTACTGTCGGCGTTCTGGGAACGGGGATACCTGCAGCGTGGCTCAAGGAGTGGCCCAGTACGACCCATCTTCATCAACACATGCTCAAGACCCTCGCGAGGGGCCAAGCCTCGCGGGGCGGACGACAGGAGGCTTCCTCAGGCACGGCCTCGTCAGGCTGGCTCGCGAGGAGGCGGAGAGATCAAGGCGGGGTACCTCACGAGGTGCCCGTGACGCAAGCCATGACGACCAAGGCCAGGCGGGCACTGGCCTGCGCATAGTCCTTGTTTCCTCTTTGGTGCAAAGGGGGCAAGCGCAGGCAAGAGTATCAAGCAAAGGCAACCATTACGGTGCAACAAGACCAAGACCAGTCGGACGGCAGAACGGAGGTCCTCGTGGAGCGCAAGCCAGCGTCATCGTCAGGGTCTTTGGCAGGCGAGGACCAACTTTAGTCAGGATCAGTGTACTAGATGTTCCCCTTCAAAATGGCCAATTGTTGGCGCCCTTCCCGCTCAATATTTGGGAAGAGGCCCGGGGCCTTCGCCTATATATAGGACTAGCCACCCATAGAGTAGAGGCATCAAGAGAACAGGGATAGAAAGACACAGAGAGAGAGTGAGAAGCGACTGAACTCCCCCTAGCAGTTCATCGCACCGGCCAAGAACAGACCCTCGCGAGGCTGTTCTCCCCTTGTACTGTTCCTCGTCAGCCCCAGAGGCAATCCACCACACCACAAACTGGAGTAGGGTATTACACCACAATGGTGGCCTGAACCAGTATAAATCCCTTGTTCCTTGTGTTGTTCTTCGTTTAGTTTTAGATCCTGGGGAGGCGGTGAGACATGGGTAGGCAGGAGGTGTGATCTCCGCGTGCACCCCATTGTTCGAACCTTGAGGGTCTGCCGGAACCCGAAATCCGACAGATTGTACATGGAAAATCCATCCTGCGGTTTAATGCGAAGGAATTCTTCTTCTTCTCCTTTATACAAATCGGACAGTATTCTCGCCAGAGCAGTGGCGGAGTCTGGACCTTTACGACCACAGAGGGTGGCATCATCTTCCCCATTGTAGTGCCACATTGGCTTCCCCCGATATTGAAGTGGCTGCACCCCCCGCATTATGCATATTGCCATAACCTCGACTATTGTCAGCCCTGATTTGGCCAGTATCTTTATCCTGCTCATCAGGAAGTGGACTTCTCTGGTATCTTCCTCTTGGGGGCCCCGAGGGCGCCAACTTCGGCGTGCCTTCGGCGGAGTGTTATTGAACTCAGGGAGGCCCAGCCGGATTGGATCCGGAAGGGGAACATCATCAACATAAAACCACTCCGAGGGCCAGTTCTCAGGTGCCTTCTTGGGAGTACCGGACAGGTATCCGGTCTCGGCGACGCGCCATATTTCGGCTCCGCCCACTTGACATATGGATTCCCCCTAGTTGCGAGGGACGAGGCAGAATAGCTTCTTCCATAAATCGAAGTGAGCCTCGCAGCCCAGAAACAATTCGCAAAGGGCAACGTATCAGGGGTGAAGTTGTGCAATTGGAGGCCATAGAACTCCAGGAGCCCGTGAAGAAATGGGTGGATTGGAAACCCGACGCCTCTTAGCAAATAGAGGATGAGGCACACTCGCTCCCCCTGAGATGGGCTAGGAAATCTCTCTGCTTGCTCCCCGCCATCATAAGTGGCTAGTCGGGCTCGGACGGGGACCATGAACGCCGGCGGAAGAAACCCTTGGGTCTACAACTCTACTAAACGGCTATGGGGAACAGAACACTCTTCCCAATCACATGGCTTAGAGCTAAGGGTGCGAGAGGAGGAGCCGCGACGACCGGCCATGTTGGAATGGTTTTTTCCGGGTGCGCTCTGCTGGATGCTCGCTCAAGGGAAGAAGGTGAGGTTTGGATCTGAGGATCCCTGTCTCTTCAAATAGACGGTTTCCCTGCAAGGCCAGGGTGGCAAATGCGAGAATGCTCCAGCTCCTCGTATTCGTTCGACACGTGGAGATGACCATTATTGAAGCACAGAAGCCGAGGAGTACAACATCGATGGGAAGCCGTACACTGTTCGTTACAACAGGTACTTTGGAGTATTCGGAGATGGAACCCGCCTTGCAATGCCAAAGACAATCTACGCGCCGGACTCATCGTCATTGAAGCCTGGTTCAGGGGCTAGTGAGGGAGTCCTGGATTAGGGGGTATCCGGACAGCCGGACTATATACTTTGGCCGGACTGATGGACCATGAAGATGCAAGACTCAAGACTTCGTCCCGTGTCCGGATGGGACTCTCCTTTGCGTGGAAGATAAGCTTGGTGATGCGGATATTAGATCTCCTTCTTTGTAACCGACTAGCCCCCTCTGGTGTCTATATAAACCAGAGGATTTGGTCCGTATAGGGACAATCATAATCATCATAGGCTAGCTTCTAGGGTTTAGCCTCTGCGATCTCGTGGTAGATCAACTCTTGTAATACTCATATCATCAAGATCAATCAAGCAGGAAGTAGGGTTTTACCTCCATTGAGAGGGCTCGAACCTGGGTAAAACCTTGTGTCCCTTTCCTCCTGTTACCATTAGCCTTAGACGCACAGATCGGGACCCCTACCCGAGATCCGCTGGTTTTGACACCGACACCTCCCTCAACTGGAGGGGGTGCGCCTTTTCCACCGGCAACCTCTGCCCAACCAGAAGTGGCAGATACTTTATCAGCGGCGCTGAAGAGTGCCTCCATCGTTGAAGAACACCGTGCACTTATGGGTCCGGTGATTGAGAAGATTCAATCCGCTCAGAGTGGGCTGAATGAAGCCTGCATTAGCCTTATAACAGGCTTTGAGGTATGTTTTGTGAGGTTTCAAAGAGTGTCATAGTACAGGTAGTAGCCCCTAATACATGGTTCGGTTAAAAAAGAACTTGACGGAGGATCAAATATATGTTCGCAAGAGACTCACTTTCTAGCATCTCTCCCTCTTTTTTTATAAGCAGGCATCTGTAGCGACTGCCGCCTCTCATACTATGGAAGTCTCCAGACTAAAGCAGAGTCTGGAGCGGGTCGAAGAAGAACTCGGCCGAGTGAAGAAGTTGGTGGATAACCAAGGTATGCAAAAACCTTGTTCGCATTCAGCGTGAATGAATAAGTTAGTATGTTAAAAATATTTTTATGGTGTGCTCTAGGGGCGACGGCCGAAGTTGAGGCTCTTAAGAAGGCTGTGACCGAAGCCAAGAAGAAGGTAGCCGTAGCGCAGGCTCTTCGCGAAAAGCACGAGGCCATGATTATTGAAGCTGAGCAAGAGCTCCAAGAGGCCGTGAAGAAATGCCAGACCTTGGAGCAGAGTGCAACGGAGAAAGAATTCGAACTCACCCAGTCTCGACAGGCCGCATGTGATGCCCGGGGGGAAGCCCAAGGCGCCCTACAGGAAATTCAAGAGGCGAGGAAGATCGTGGCCGGTAAGGCTTTTTCTATTCAAAGCAGGTGTTTGAGGGGAGAAAATCACGTTTTACTAATTTGAATTCAGATTTCTCCTGGGGTATTTGCGGAGCTGCCACGCAACATATCTGATGCAGCCCAATTCTACCGGGCCGAAGAAAGGAGCACTGCGGAGAAGCTCTTCTGGTCGCAGTAGCTGGCGCCAAAGTATCCAGTGCCTTTTACCGATCAACTGGAACAGCTGATCAAACTGCATAAGGCGTCCGAACTATCCATGAAGGATTTAATTATCCGGCTATGGCCTGCCGAGCGGATTCCCAGCAGTTACTTTGGGCTTGTAAAGCGGCTTGTGAGTGCCTGCCCTCGACTGGAAGTCATCAAGCGGTCGGTCTGTATGGAGGGTGCGCGAATGGCCTTTGCCCGCGCGAAGGTGCACTGGGCAAAGATGGATGCTGAAAAGCTGATGACCGAAGGGCCGCCTGAGGGGAAGGAGCACCACAAGCCTGAGTTATATTATGATAGTGTCCTGAAAGGATCCCACCTTGTGGCGGAGCAATGCACCAAGGACATTATATTCCCATGAATACAGTCATGTTGTCCTATGTAATGTTAAACAAGGTCATCTCTGTTATTTATTGCCTGTTATTTGAAATTTTTTCCTCCTGTGCGGCCGTTTTATATATTAATCCTGAGAGTTGGCCAGTCGTCGGCTTCTGCCCCCACATAGGAAGTACGGGGGTGTTCGGGATAAACCTGAGCACTCTTTACCCCAGTTTTGCTCCTTGAAGGAGGTGTTCAGCGCAACGAACCAGGCAATCGGACTATAAGGCTTTATCACTCTCACTTAGCCATAGGAGTTTGACAAAAGGAAGGTAGGCGCAGCCCCTGGTGTTCGGAAGATCGCACGGGGGGCTCTATAAGCACCTGATCGGAAGAAAATCCGATCCATCGCACGCTGAATTAGTTATCACATAATGAGGAAGAAATCCTTAAAGATTTTGCGACCTCTCGAACAGCTGACCAGCTCTCGCCGTATCATGACAGTTAGTTTTTGGCTTTCTCTACTAAGGCACTCGTCCGGATGAACTGGGACACAATCGCAGTAGTTCTCCCTTTACTACCCTAGCCGATATATCGGAACGTAGGGTAGCAGGCACAGGAGCCGGGCAACCCAACTATTGACCCAAGACATGATTCGGAGCCGATGCATATAATTCTATAAGTTCAGGGTACCAAACGACCGTGAACGTGTTCGGACTTTATTGCCGTATTATGGGCACAACAAGGCCCCTGGCATATTAAGGCATATCGCAGTGTTTCGGATGCCATTTGACAAAGAATATCAATAAGAAAGAGTAGCAAGCAAGCGTCATATAAAGCCACATATTGTAATTGAATAATATGTCGATGCGTACGAGTACGTATAGTGTGATAAAAAGAAATATGACTTTAGAACCTGCTGTGACCGGGGGAGGGGAGCCGTGTGCGCATCTGGGTAATAATCAGATGGTCATCAAGGGGAATGTCTGAGGGTTCCCGTACGCGGTCGAGCTATTTCCTTCCTTGTTATGTTCGTCCCCTCGTGGGTCTGATCGTCATGTCGCCAGTGATGGCCTACACGAAAGCGGACCTGCAAAGAAAATGCAAAAACGTTTGTGTGCCACGGAGCAATTAAGCCGCATTCTGTGGCCTATCCTAGTTTTTCCTCTGTTTACTGCCGGAGTGTTTTAATTGAGCTCCTGACGAGCCGGGCTATCCTGCCGCGAAGTAGTTCGGACTCCTTTGACGGTGTCTGGGAGCTTGGCCATCGACTCAAGGTTCGATTTAAAGATGCCACCCGTTGCTTCTACTGTTAAGGCGGCGGTGCACTCTTCGGCGCGGAGGGAGCGTTCGGGCTTGCCCGTAACTGTTATGACGCCACGCGGACCGGGCATCTTGAGCTTAAGGTAGGCATAATGTGGCACCGCGTTGAATCGAGCAAACACGGTTCGTCCGAGCAGTGCATGATAGTTACTGCGAAAATGGACGATGTCGAAGGTTAACTCTTTGGTACGGTAATTATTCGGTGGTCCAAAGACTACCTCCAGAGTGACAGAGCCTGTACAACAGGCCTCCACACCTGGTATAACACCTTTAAAGGTGGTTTTAGTGGGTTTGATTATTGAAGTATCGATACGACACTACTAGGAAAAGGCCTACTAACGGCGCACCGGTTTTGCCTACTAATGGCGCACTACCGGTGCGCCATTAGTAGCACGCCATTAGAATTTTTTATTAATGGCGCACCACTGGTGCGCCATTAGTATCTGGTATACTAATGGCGCACCTTGCAGTGCGCCATTAGTATGTAACTCCATGGGCCATTAGTATCCCTCCCGGGGGGCCATATGTAACCATGTGCTTTGTCACACTAATGGCTCACTCTGCCTTGATGCGCCATTAGTATCCTTTGGCATACTAATGGCGCACTCTGCCTTGATGCGGCATTAGTATGAATATTTGTTTTTTTTTGCTTTTCTGATTTTTGCACAGGTTACAAAATATATTATTGGACAGAATATAGACAGCAGCACACAGCAACATCAGATTCATCGAATACAATAGAAGATTAGTCTCCGAATACAATTCATCATATTAGTCTCCGAATTCAAAAGACTGAACAAAGATAAAACATTACATGTCTCAAGACCGCGAGTATCGAGTTTTTCTTCACATTACAAGTCGATATCGATCATCTAAACTTCCATCACACAAAAGAGAGTTGTGGTCATCACGATGAGCATCATCGCGATCAAACTGGTCTTCATCCGGTTCCTCCAACGCTCCCTCCTCTCTCCCGCTAGATAGCGGGCATATCTAGACTCGGCCTCCGCCCTAGTGGTGTACCCTTTGTAACTGTTACCGCTGAAACGGTGAACCTGTCTCCGACACTCCTCCGAGTCGTCGTAGACTCCGGGAACCTTACCCTTGTACACGACATACGACGGCATCTCTATGCACAAGCCAAACAACAGACAATACATACGCAATATGTAAGTATGCAACGAAAGGATCGGAAGAGAAAAGCAAGAGATTAATAGCACGATTCATGGTCCTACTAATAAATAGCATCGATTACATCTAAGTTGAACGACTTTCCAAACCAAAGAGACATATGAATTCATTAAAGTTTAATTACAACATGAGCCAATCAATGTTTCAGAACTACACATCACTACTTTCGACTTGACTCATCGGACAGGAGCGTGGATGAAGCCACCGTCTGTCGTGATGGTCATCAAATCACGGTCGTTGTCACCCTGCATTTGTAGCATTCCATCTATCTCATTGTTGGACGGTTGATATCTGAGATAGAACTGCCCCGGCGTATGAAGGACATCTTGATGGATGATGTGCGCAAAGTCCGACTGGATGCGAAAGAATTCTTGTCTGAGGTCCGCGTCCTGGATTGCCGACAAGTTCACGGCCCAATCTTTGAGATTATCTGGTAGCAGAAGTTGATGATGGCCCCTTACGATCGCCCGCATGTGATGGAGGACGTAGTAGGCATCCTTCTGACCGCCAGGCGGCTTCTTGACGCAGCAGAACTTCGTATTGTGTGAGAACATGTGCTTGCGTACTTACGAACAGTCCTGGTGAAGGTGCCTCCAGATTTGGCGTGGGAGAACATCATCAAGAACTTTCTTGACATTTGTGTAGTCTATCTTGGAGTTACGGTTGAATTGAAATACGTGGCCATGTAATATTTCGGGCTTAAGAGGATGAGTGTGCAATGTGTGTCACTGCACAGAACACGAAATGTTAGAAAAAGAAAGAACGATCGAAATCTAAGAAATCATATGTTACGGGGCGGTTAAGGGATGACTTACTCGGGAAAGTAAGCCACAAGGAAGTTATCCTTATATGGGTTTGCTAGAATGACACCTTCGAGGTGTGAACTCGCAACTTGGCGGTCCCCAGCGCTGCTCAAGTGCTTGGCACGCATGTAGAAGGGGTCGACTATCACGATGTTCGGGGTCTTGTCTCTAATGATCCGCATCTCCATACCCAGCGAAAACAGCCGAACGAAGGTGTAGTGCAGCGGATGAAGGTTAAACATAGCAAAGATGTCATCAAACCGCAGGACGATCGTACCCCCGATGTCGCCATCCACACAGCCCTTGCCCTCTGGCACCTTGGCCACGAAAACCGGGTATGCCACACCCTTCTCTCTGAGACGCCGCTTCTCCAAAGAAAGAACACTGTCGTGCAGACTCCGCATAGCACCGGTTGCAGCATTCAGCATATTTGGCGGTAGCATCGCCCTACCCGCCACATGCACCCTCCTCGAGATATCCTTAGGTGACGGTGGCCCGTCCACGAAACGCAGATCGAACTTCGGTGTCGGCTGGCTCGCACGGCGCCCTTGTTAGTCTTCGTTTCCGTCCCTTCTTCTTGATCTCCTGTAATGGGACCGAGTTCTGCTCCTGAACCGCCTTCTTGAGCGTGTTGGGGCTGATAATATTTCGCGGCGACTGACTATCGAGGCTTCGGTGAAGGCGGGAGCTGGAGGCATCTCCTGAGAACTGAACGCCAGACGACGCCTATTGCAATTGGATTTCTCCGCTGTACCATCTACATTGCGGTCGTCTTGGTTGGGTTCTTGAGAAAGAGGCCCGCAGAACTCGTCAGCGTACCCATGTTCGGCAAAGTACTTATCGACTTTGGTAAATGTACCGTCGTCGTTGTCGTCATCGTCCAGATCCTGTGCCATAGGGCTATCCGGATCCTGTGCCATAGGAATGTCCGACATAGGGATGTCCGGCAGGTCCGGTAGCGTTGCGGCGTTCTTGCCATGGCTTGGCGCCGCAGACGATCGGGCGGTCTTATGCGTGGGCTGATGTCCCCCGCCCCCAAACGAATCTGGCTCTTCGGCCAAAGCAGCGGCCAGTTTACGCAGGCGCTGAGGGTCATCTCATCTTCTTCGTCGGCCCCAGCGGGTCGAACCGGAGGTAACAGCTCGTCGCAGCCTGGCAGCACCCGAACCACTTCAACCCTATACGCTGTGGGTGGCATCGGATTACCGTGGAACATGCGGTTGCCCGGTTGAACGATTCTGCCCTTGGCGACATCGACCAACTCGGCGCCCACGAAGTGCGGAAGAGTGCAAGGAACGTCGGTGGTGCCCTCGCGAAAACATGTACAGGCCGTCAGGATGCCAGTCAAAGGCAAGGAGATGAAGCCATCGGCCGAGAGGCTTAGTTACCGTGATGCCGTCGAGCTCGGCTAATGTCGAGGCACCGCCAACGGCGGGCGTGCAACTGACGGAGGGGGCGTACACCCGGGTGCATTAAGCTCCAATGCCCGTGCCGGCGCCGGAGACACGAATACCGCCTCCGCCGGAGACACCAATGGCGCCGCCGCGGAGACACCAATGGCGCTGCGCTGCTGTCGCGAAGTTCTGGCCGTGAAGCCGGAACCGGGAGGCCCCTGTTGGCACTTTGCAATCCACGTCGTCAGCCCATGAATCAACGTAGGCACCATGGCGTTCGTTCCCAGTTGTTGTTCCACTTGCTCTTGGACAAGCTCCGGAATCTGCGCCACTTGTGCCTTGAGTGCTTCAACCTCGCGCGTTTGGCTTTCCGAGCTGGCCTTTTTCTCCTTCCGCACACCAGCGGTATAGTATGACCCCCATTTTGTGGACAAGCCTTTGCCGGCCACACGACCAGCTGACGTCGGCTTAGTGAGCTTATCCTTTCTTTTCATTACGTTCAACGCCCTATTTAAAGGGGTGTCGAAAGAGGAGCTCTGAGATGACCCCGCGCTACTGCTTTCAGTTTCCTGCGAAAGGAACGTGAACCATTTAGAAATATTGGGGATTAATTAGAGTGCAAGCACATGGAGCTAATTACGCGGGGGTGTATTCCTTACCAGAACAAGCTGAAGTGCCCTGGTCTTCAGATCCGTGGTAAGCTCCTTTGTTATCGGGTCCTCCTTGTACCGGGCCCTGAAATAGTTCCTGGTCTGCTTGTTACAGCTGTATTTCTCGAAGCGGGGCGGTAGGCCTTGCTCGGCACGCTCCGCGTCCTCCTTGTCCCATATAGGCTCCGCCACTCTGTAACCGCCGGGACCAAGTTTGTGTTCCCCTAAGTTCAACTCCCGCATTTCTTTCCCCAACTGACTTGATTCGGAGGTTGCACTGCTCTCGCACTTTATCTTGAACTCCTTGTAGTCATCTTCCCTCATCAAATGATATTTCGCCTTGATCTTCTAATAACTATCACCTTTATCAATCATTCTCTTCACCGCGCTTCTCCAAGTAGACAGGGCTGTGCTCATCTTCGTGAGGGCGGCACTATTCACTTTATTCCCTGAGAGGCGTGTGTTTTCAAATTCGGCGGGGAACTTGTATCATTCGTGCAGCTTCGTGAAGAGGAGGTTGCGCAAATTCCCTCAGTCCTTATGCCTAAGGTTCTCGGTGTTGATCGAGACGGTGCTCCGGAGAATGCACCCGAGCTGAACCGAGTACCCCTTTACTATATGTTTGGGCTCCGTTGGATTCCCGTCGGAGTCCACTTGAGTGAATTCCTCCTTGAGGGTGCGGAGCACATTTGCGCGCCGGTCCTTCCTTTGCTTCTTCGGTTGGCTGCCATCTGTGTGTGCGCCGCCATCATCGATGGTGGCATCCTCGGCACTTTCCATCGGTGGTGTCATCCCCGACGCCACTAGGGGTTGTGTAATCAGGATTGGTGTCTTCATGGCGTCCTCATAGCGGTGAGGTTGTTCCTCCATCTCTGGGACAACTCCCGAATTGCTTGCCGCCGAACCGCCGGCCTCATCGTTGTTGGCAATGTTTCGCTTTAAATAGGAAAACAGTTTGGTCAAAAAGTTGGTTATTGTCAAGGAACAAGATCATGGTCTCATCATTTAGGGTTTGTCGACACCGAGGCATCCTAAAAGCTAAGCTTTTATCATTTAGGGTTTGTCGACGCCGAGGCACCCTGAAAGCCTAAGCCGAGGCACCCTAGGTTGGGCCTAATCACTTGGCACTAATCACTTGGCTCTATTGCCACCTACGGTTTAATGCAGCAAGAATGGCGGGGCATTTGATCCTACTTAACTAAGTACTAAGATACCCCGGTCCATGCATTAGTCGCAAGTACCCCATATGTCCTATTTTTAGCAAAGTCATGCTAAAATTCACGGAAAATTTCAGCATGACCTTTGCTAAAAATAGGACATATGGAGTACCCAAATTTGCCGGAACGGAAGTTAATCAACATTCCGGTAAACTCAAGGGCCTCTTGGGGTACCTGCAAATTCATCACGACACGATGGTCGGAGACATGACCTTTACAAAATGGTCGGAGACACGATGGTCTTTCTCAATGTGATCAATTGATGGATCAACACATAAAACATGTCCAATAAGTATGATTTATAGAGTCAACATCAGTATGAATATATATAAAGTTTTTCTTCATCAGCCCGGGCCCATGCAAGTAACTGCATCCAGCAACTATTTACGCTACTCTGTAACTAACTACACTCTGTATTTATAGATTCATTTCAGATGAGATCAGATTGAGCTCCAACTGTAGCTGCAGCTGAGGGATCCATGAACCATCATGCCAGCCAGCCAAGAAATAAACTTTACTTTCCAAAGGAAATAAAAATACAATGCATACATACATACTTAAGCAGGTAGATAGATAGATGGATAGATAGATGAGCATGTTCAGTTTACAAGAATGAATATAAACAAGCAAAGAATGCATGCATGCATATCAAAAGTTGGCATCTATCGCTACTGCTCGCTTGCTTGCCTCTGCTGCTATTGAATATTTATAATTACCTGAAATTGTTCCTTTCACTACAAGTAAATGCAACTTTTCCATTAATTAAAACTAAATTGTTCCTTCATGATATTCTCTTTTCATCTACCCACAGGAGTATTTCTAACTTGAAAATCTCTCGTTGAATCGCACGATGATGTCTTTGGCGTTACAAGCTCTCTTCTTTTCTTACATTTGCTTGTTCTGTACCTTTTTCTCGTTAGCGATTAAACATGCGGTGGAGTAGTGTATTGCGATTGCATGCAAAGTTGGAGTAGAGCAGTAGAATTTGCAAAGAACTATAGTATCCTTTGGAGTAAATTGCAGTAGTGCAAGTTTGATGAGACCGAGAATATCCCTACGGTAGTGCCCTCCAACGGTAGTTCTTGCTTGCAGTAGTTTTAGGGAGTACTGCAATTTTGCAAGTTTAAAGTAAAACGTTTCAGTTAATGCAAGTACTCCTCTTGCTCTCTACTTTCTCTCTTCTCTTCTTCAGTTAATTAACTGAATTTTACTGATGTTGTTGTTAACTGAATTTTGTGCAAATGATCAGCAACTGCATCAAACTAGATCAGCAAGCAACCAACAAACTAGATCAAAACTGCATCATTGGCAGTGATCAGCAAACCAGAGCTAATCGGCGACAATGCACCCAAAATTGTTTCCCACAGAAAAAGGGGTCCAAAAATTTCATGCAAAGGAAAGGTTGAGACTTCATATGATCTTCATGGCCAAAATGAGAACATTCTTTCATGGAAAGACAGATAGAGGGTGGCATTCAAAACTGAAATGGCCATTTCACAACATACAAACAGAGAATGTGCAGAAATACTACTCATTGATACTTCAAAGCATTTCCACAATGCCCTGATCTCATACTCTCCTAGTTCCAAGATGTGTGCAATATGACAACATGAGCAAGGATAAGTTCATAGCAGTGCAATGCTTTCTTCTCTACCGAATGACGTAATGAACATACCAATTATCTTTCTTCTCTACCGAATGAGATCTCAGAGTTGCATCTGAAAGAATCGGGGGCGAGGGGGAAGATGGAATCGGGGGCTCTATACCTGCGGCGGCTGCGGCTAAAGGACGGCGCCGTCAACGAACTCGAGGGCGGGGGCACCGGATGCTCCTCTCGTTGATGGGGGAGGGGAGAGGCTGGAGGCAAACCCTAGCCGCCAAGCGCACGAGTGTTGTAGCTAGGTGGAGTAACCTCTGCCGGAGACGACGGAGCAGGCGGCCGACGTCGTGGTTGGTGAGGAGAGCGCGAGGAAGAGCGCCCCGTCCGAGGAGGTGGTTGGTGCCTTGGCGGCCGGCGGCGGCGGAGGCCTGGAGGGTTCTAATGGCGCACCGTCCAGTCGTGCGCCATAAGTATGACTATTCTAATGGCGCACCTCCCCTCGGTGCGCCATTAGAATTTTATTTTAATCTAGCCCACTAACCATATCTACAACCTAACCCTATCTACAACAGAACCCACCCACTAGCCCGACTGGTCAAGACAAAGACACACACCAGGAGGTCACAGGTTCGATTCATGAGCTCCCCAATATTTTTTTATGCATTTTAAATGCTGTTTTTTATATTTATTTGTGTTTAAATATGTTCAAACTTGTTTAAATCATAACAGTAATATTTTTTATAAAAACAGTAATAATTTTTTAAAAATATGTTCAAATTTCTTACTTGAAAATATCATCGGCGGCGGCGGTGGAGCGGGAGAGGGTGCGGGGATCGAGATCGAGATGGAGGGGGGATCGAGATCGAGATGGAGGGGGATCGAGATCAAGTGTCCTCATGAATTCAAAAAGTGCCCATGAAATTTAAAAATATTCATGATATCAAAAAGTGCCCATGAAATACAATCGAGAAATGAAGACTACGATTTAAATACAATCGATCTTAGCTAACTATCTATTCACAATCTTCTTGCCTTTCTTTTTCGCAAATGGAGTTCTTCTGTGGAACGGACGTCCTTTAGGTAGGGTGGTCCTGCTTCTTCTTGTGGTGTGTGCTGCTACTTCATCGTAAATGCGTCATGTTCGATCTTCGGGTCGCCGTACTTGTCAAAGTCTTACTCATTGGATACTCCATCCATTCCGATGATCTTCCTTTTGCCTCTCCTCACGACAACACGACTGGGCTTTGGCGGGTCGGTAATGAAGAAGCATTGGTCCACTTGGGAAGCCAGTACCCATGGCTCATTTTTTGCGGTGACGTTTGCGCTGCGGTCTTGGATTTGGCCGGGTATAACCATGGTGGTGAAATATCGGTCTTCTTTTAGGGCGCTCTTGGCCCATCGACACGGAACATCGGCACCTTCTCTCCGGCGTAGCTCGGCTCCCAGATCTCCTCGATCCTTCCGTAGTATCTGTCCTTGTCCTTACCGGTGTAGGATTCCATCGTTACCCGTAGTTACGATAACCATCGCTCTTCATGTCCTTGTCCTCGGTGTAGAATGTGTAGCCGTTGATATAAATGCGCCTCATAGGTCATCGAGGTTGTTCTCGGTATACGTGACAAGGCGAATATGAGTTGTTCTTCCGCGGAAGAATCTTCATGTAAAGTGTCTGACGAAGCTTACGCTTGAACCAACGCGTGAAACATGAGGTGTGCTCTTTGAGTATATCTCCGTCCGTCCTCTGTTGGCCTCGGTCATTATGCGTCTTCTCAATAAGCGTTTTGTGCTCTACCACCCAAGGATCGACCACGTCTATGTGTTGTAGCGCGACTAGGTTTGCTCTTTCAAAGTCAGCGAGTCGACCCTCGAAGTCGACATGCATTTCGCGGCGACCCTCACGGTGACCCCATCCAGCGAGCCTGCCAAGGTGCCTATTGATGGGCAGACCAACGGGGTTCTCGATGCCTAGATAATTTGTGCAGTAGGAGATGCACTCTTCAGTCAGAAAGCCCCTGGCTATACTTCCCTATGGACGTGACATGTTCCGAACGTATCCTTTGATGACACCATTCATCCTTTCGAACGGCATCATGTGTGCAGGAACGTCGGCCCGAGTTGGACGATATCCTCCACGATATGGACCAGTAGATGCACCATAACGTCAAAGAATGCGGGCGGGAAGTACATCTCGAGCTCGCATAGTATCACCACGATCTCTTCCTATAGCCTTCTGAGTTGCCTCACGCCAATCGACTTCCGAGATGGCGTCGAAAAAAGTTTCATAGGCCAATTAGCGTTTTACGGACATGCGGCGTCCATGATCCCATGGATTACAAGCGGAAGTATCTGCATCATCGGCATGTGGCGGTCGTGAGACTTCATCCCGTGAACTTCGCTTATTTGGGTCTAGGTATCTGCTTATCTTCCCAGCGTAACCGTAAGGAAGTTTTACTCCTAGGAGGCAGGTGAAAAACTGCTCGATCTCCTCCTCGACTTAGAGTGAAGCACGCAGCGGGAGGGTAGTCATTTCCGGTCTTCTTGGCCTTTTGCCTTTGCGAAGACTTTACGTGTCCTGCTTCGCCTCATCATCATCATCATCATCATCATCATCATTAGCGTGAAGCTCTGCACGATGCCCATTGATTTCAAGACTGCCCTTGCTTCGGCCCATCTTTGGTCCTCTACGGCATGTTGAGCAGGGTACCAAGCGGAGACTCTCGCACACGTTCTTCGTGATATGCATGACATCAAGGCTGTGAGGCACACGGTGGATCTTCCAGTACGACAAGTCCTAGAAAACATACCTCGTTTTCCATACCTTCAGCAACGGCTCTGGCGCCTTTCTCTTCTTTCCCGGCTCTGGCGCCTTTTGCTTCTTTCCCGGCAGTGGGCAGTCTTTCCAATTTTTCAATAGCTTGTCTATTTCATCGCGGCTCCTCGTACACGGGTGTTTTCGGGGTTCAGTTTCACCATCGAACAGACCCTTGCGTTTCCTCCACGGGTCATCGTCGCGAAGCCACCTTCGATGTCCCATGAACACGGTTTTCGAAGACCCGGGATCTCTATCTAGCTGGCGATACATTGTGTCATCCATGCACCTTACGCATCGGAAAATCCGTGGACTACCTTGTGAGATATCCGTAACCAAGATAGTCGTGCGTGCACCGTCGTGAGCGGTCACGGCTCTCATAGGGAAATATTCTTTCTCTGCGGCGTCCTGCGTATAGGCTGGCGTTTTCCACGGCGTGTCTAGCTCCTCCTTCAGCAGCCCCAGAATCTGATTGATGTCGTTCCCTGGTTGTTTCGGCCCTTCAATTAGCATACTCATGTGAATGTACTTCCTCTTCATGCACAACCAGGGGGGAAGGTTGTACATCCACACAAGCACAGACCAGGTGCTATGTGTGCTTCTCTGACTGCCAAACGGATTGACTCCATCGGTGCTCGCGCCCAGCACGATGTTCCTTGGATCCTGCCCAAATTCTGGGTATTCGAAGTTCAACGCTTGCCACTGGCTCGCATCCTTAGGGTGACTCAGCATCTTGTCTTTTTTATTTATCTCCGGATCATTTCCGTCATCTTCCCACTTCTTCTCCTCCCTATCCGCATGCCAACGCAGGAGCTTTGCTACATTTGGGTCCGCGAAATACTGCTGCAGACGAGGAGTGATCGGAAAGTACCACACCGAATTTCGAGGAGCTTTCTTCCTCTTCTTGTATCGAGTGACGCCGCACACCGGACATATGGTAGACTCCGCATGCACGTCCCGATAAATGATGCAATTGTTCATGCACACATGGTATTTCACGTGCGGTAAATCCAAAGGACACACGATTTTCTTCGCCTCCTTTAAACTGGTCGGGCACTTGTTCCCCTTGGGAAGACGTTCGTGCCAGAATGACATGTTCTCGTCGAAGCATGCGTCGGTCATTTTCTGTTTTACCTTCATCTCCAGAGCCATGAGCGTTACTTTCAGGCGGGTATCCTCGGGCCTGCATCCTTCATACAATGGAGTAACCGCGTTATCTCCAGTTGATCCAGCTTGGCTTTCTCTCGGGCGGCAGCTCTTGTGTTATCCGTCTCCTTCTGAAGCAGCTCTTGAATATGAGGGTCCTGCACCCAGCCTCCATCGTAAATGCGCTCCGGCATCTTCATCTTCATGATCATGCCCTTCGTCTTGATCTTCCTCATCATCATGTACGACATCTTCTACATGATGATTGTGTACATCATCACCATCGTGATCATGTCCTGGAGATTCTTCGTCTTCTCGCCTGCCCTCGCCACGGTGGTTGTCTTGTTACCCTTCCTCATTTCTTGCCCGGCCCCCATGGACGACTTCATAGTCATCTTCATCACCTTGCCACTGATAGCCATCCAAGAAACCACGCAAGAGTAGGTGGTCCCGCACCTGCCCGGAATCTGGGTCCGCAATAAGGCTCTTCAGCTTGCATCTTCGACACGGACATCTTATCTCTGTCTCGTTCTTTTGAAGCATCTCGGCCTTCGCGGAGGTCAAAAACCTATTCACGATGCCTTCGGTCATCGTGCGGACCATGGTCGCCTGCGGGTAGAGCAAAAGCGATATTTTAGAACCAAGAAAAATTTGGCATGACCTTCTCTAAAAATAGCACCAAAAAGAATGCATAGTGCCAAAATTCTACTTGAAAGCGAAATGAATCAACATTCCGGCAAAATATTGGCAACTATCGCATTTCAAATACCGGTACCTGCAAACACAAACATATATGCAACACCACAAACACAAGCAACACCACAAACATACATAGATCTAGCTAGGCTACAAAAAGTGCATGTGCACGTTGTTGGAGCGAGCTAGGGAGAAAAAAAGTAGATCTACATCATGAAGATAGCTTTCCCCTTACTTACCTATCAAAAAAAGGTAATTTCAACACTTAATTTTGATTAATCTATGGTGGAAATGAGGTGAGGAGGAGGAGGCAACCGAGACAAGTTTGGAGGAGGAGGTGGAGAGGATGAAGTGGGGAAAGTGAGTGGGTAGGTGGGCTGTCCAAAATATCTTGTTGGTCCCAGGTTACTAATGGCGCACCACCACAAAATGCGCCATTAGTAACCCTGGTTACTAATGGCGCACCGGCAGGTGGTGCGCCATTAGTAATTTTTGCAGAAAAGTAAAAAAAACATATGTATAGTAATGACGCCTTTGTGGAAAAGTGCGCCATTAGTAATTTAAACTTAGTAATGGCGCACTTTGGCATAGTGCGCCATTAGTAGGTTTGCAAAAAGTAAAAATATATATACTAATGGCGCCTTTGTCTTGGTCGTGCGCCATTACTAGTTCTAACTAGTAATGGCGCACTTTGTCAACCTGCACCATTAGTTTGTATGGAAAAATGGGAAAAAAAATCAATAGTACTGGCGCACCGTGAGTACGGTGCGCCATTAGTGTCTTCCACACTAATGGCGCACGAGCAACCGGTGCGCCATTAGTATATAGTAGTGGCGCACCATTTACCTGGTGCGCCATTAGAATCAGTCCTATCTATAGCCCTTTTCCTAGTAGACTCATCTTACACACTGTGTCCTGATACAGTAGGTTCAGACTGCTGCCTCCGTCCATGAGGACTCGTGTGAGGTGGAATCCGTCAATTATTGTATCCAGGACTAGTGCGGCCGAATTTCCTTGATTGGTATTGGCCGGGTGATCCGTACGGTCAAACGTGATCGGGCCGGACGACCATAGGTCATATTTTGGGGCGACTGGATCCGTTGCGTCGTCATCCCTGAGAGTGTACATCCACTCCCGCTTGGGAATATGGGTGGAGTTTATCATGTTCACCGTTTTGATTTGCGGGGGAAATTTCTTTTGTCCTCCTGTGTTCGGTGGCCCGGGCTCCTCGTCGTCGTCATTCCTTTGCGACCCCTTCTCCTTGTTTTCAGCACCTGACCTGCGGGCTTGTTTGAAGACCCATCATTCTCTATTGGTATGATTGGCTGGTGTTCCTGGGGTGCCATGAATTTGGCATGGACGGTCCAGTATGCGGTCCAGACTGGACGGGCCCGGATTGTTCCATTGGAATGGCTTTTTCCGCTGACCTGACTTAGAGCAACCGAATCCGGCATTGACGGCCGTGTCTTCGCCGTTATCTCCATTATTCCGATGCTTCTGTTTGTTGCGTTAGGGCTTGCCGCTACTATCTCTGGCGTCTGGGGTGCGACAATTGCTCACCGTGCAATTGCTATGAGCCAACCAGCTATCCTCGCCCACAGAAAAGCGGGTCATGAGTGTCGGGAGGGTTGCCATGGACTTCGGCTTCTCTTGAGCGAGGTGTCGGGCAAGCCACTCGTCACGGATGTTATTCTTAAAGGCCGCTAGAGCTTCGGCATCCGGACAGTCGACAATTTGGTTCTTTTTAGTTAGGAACCGAGTCCAGAATTTCCTGCCTGACTCTTCGGGTTGTTGGGTTATGTGACTTAAATCATCAGCATCCGGTGGTCGCACATAAGTGCCCTGGAAGTTATCTAGGAATGCGTCTTCAAGGTTCTCCCAACTTTGAATGGAGTTTGCCGGCAAACTATTCAGCCAATGCCGAGCCGATCCCTTGAGTTTTAGTGGGAGGCACTTGATGGCATGTAGAACATCCCTGCGGGCCATGTGAATGTGGAGAAGGAAATCTTATATCCATACCGCGGGGTCTGTAGTCCCATCGTAGGGCTCGATATTCACAGGTTTAAAACCTTCTGAGAATTCGTGCTCCATTACTTCGTCAGTGAAGCATAGGGGTGCGCGGCGCCTCTATGCCGGGCTACATCATGACGCAGTTCAAATGAGTCTGCTATGTTGTATTCGGCCCGACCGGATTTGTATTTAGTATATCCGGCGTGGCGATCATCATCACACATTGTGGCGCGCCCCCGTGATCCGTACATCGATCTTGACTGTCCTGCTTTGTTTTCCAATTCGTCTCGCAGGTCATGCGTGTAGCCCCTGGCCTTCTTGTTTCTGTTTGTTTGGCGACGGGGTGCGGGCTGGTGTTCGGGGTGATACGCCGTTTTTTCTCGGCCACGGGGTGGCCGGTCTGCCGCATCCTGCGCTGGTAGTGTAGGCTCTAGTGCCTCCTCCTCAAATTGAGGTAACAACCTGCGCTTTGGGTAACTTTTGGTTGGGCACTCGAGTCGGTATTCCTCGGCTGCCAGGACCTCAGTCCATATATCAGTTAGCAGATCTTGATCAGCTTGAAGCTGCTGCTGCTTTTTCTTAAGGCTTTTTGAAGTGGCTATAAGCCAGCGCTTGAAGCGCTCCTGCTCGATGGGATCCTCGGGCATGATGAATTCTTCGTCGCCGAGGCTCACCTCGTCTTCAGAGAGGGTCATGTAATTGTCATCCTCTAAGTCTCCATCCATTGCCTTCTTTGGGCGGTGGTTCCTGTTCTTCTTCGGCATCGTCGTCCATACCGTCGATGTCTTCGGTGTCGAAATCAAGCATGTCGATTAAGTCGTCGATAGTGGCTATTAAGTGGGTGGTGGGTGCGGAGCGAATTTCTTCGTCGTCCGCTTCCCACTCAAGCCGGACATAGTTCGGCCAAGAGTCTCCTGGCAGGGAGAGAGATTTCAACGAATTTAGCACGTCGCCCAAGGGCGAGTGCTGAAAGATATCCGCGTAGGTAAACTCCATGATCGTTGCCCAATGAGGTTCGATAGGGACGGATGCGCGCGGTTCGGAGTCTATGGCCGGGGACGAGTCCGAGGGTTCGATGACACAGACCTCATCGGGGGCGAAGTCTGTGTTCGGCTCTATCGCCGATGAGTGTGCGACCTCCGTGGCGGCGTCTATCCACCCGCCTCGGATGGCATGATCTGCTCTGGATCTAAGGCCAGGGCAGCTGCAGGTGCGTTCTCCTAAGCACTGTCCGATGGCAGATCTAAGTCATGCTCATTGTGACTGTATGGCGCACCTATCCTGGGCTTGAATCCGTCGAAGATCAAGTCTCCGCGGATGTCGGCAGTGTAGTTCAGGCTTCCAAACCTGACCTGATGACCAGGGGCATAGCTATCGATCTGCTCCAAATGGCCAAGCGAGTCAGCCCGCAGTGCAAAGCCGCCGAATACGCAGATCTGTCCGGGGAGGAAAACCTCACCCTAGATCGCATCGTTGCGGATGATTGAAGGAGCCATCAAGCCCTACCGTGACGGCACAGTGGAACTCTCAATGAAAGCACCAATGTCGGTGTCAAAACCGGCAGATCTCGGGTAGGGGGTCCCGAACTATGTGTCTAAGGCTAATGCTAACAGGAGGCGGGGGACACAATGTTTACCCAGGTTTGGGCCCTCTCTATGGAGGTAATACCCTACTTCCTGCTTGATTGATCTTGATGATATGAGTATTACAAGAGTTGATCTACCACGAGATCGTAGAGGCTAAACCCTAGAAGCTAGCCTATGATTGTGATTGTCCTTGTCCTACGGACTAAACCCTCCGGTTTATATAGACACTAGAGGGGCTAGGGCTACACAGAGCTGGTTACAGAGAAGGAAATCTACATATCCGAATTGCCAAGCTTGCCTTCCACGCAAAGGAGAGTCCCACTCGGACACGGGACGAAGTCTTCAATCTAGTATCTTCATAGTCCAATAGTCCGGCATAAGTACATAGTCCGGTTGTCCGAGGACCCCCTAATCTAGGAATCCCTCACTAGCACCGGTTTAGCTAACCACTCGGGGTGAAAAACTTCAGTGATGAAAGCGGTTGCTAAGAGCCGGGCCACCTCTTCTCCGATGGCCTTAGGTTTCTCCTCCTTAAAACAGAGGAATTGCTTGACTAGTTTAAACTTGGGATCGATATTGAGAGTGTGCTCAGCGAGTTCTCTCGGTACACCCGGCATGTCTGAAGGCTTCCATGGAAAGATGTCCCAATTCTCATGGATGAACTCGATGAGCGCCCTTTCCTATTTTGGATCCATATTGGCACTGATAGTGAACTATTTGGATGAGTCGCCAGGGACGAGGTCAGCCTGTTTGGTGTCGTCTGCCGACTTAAACCTCAGCAAAGGGTCATGCTCTATGGTTGGTTTCTTCAAGGGGGTCATATCCGTCGGGTCAACATTATCTGTATAAAACTTCAGTTCCTCCGTTGCATAGGCAGATTTGGCATAAGCAGCATCGCCCTCTTCACATTCCAAGGGTATCTTCCTGTCACCATGTACCGCGATGGTACCCTTGCGACCCGGCATCTTAAGCTGTAGATACACATAACAAGGCCACACCATAAACTTGGCATAAGCTAGCCATCCAAACAGAGCGTGATAGGGGCTGTCGGTGTCAAAACCGGCGGATCTCGGGTAGGGGGTCCCGAACTATGCGTCTAGGCGGATGGTAACAGGAGACAAGGGACACGATGTTTTTACCCAGGTTCGGGCCCTCTCGGTGGAGGTAAAACCCTACTCCTGCTTGATTGATATTGATAGTATGGGTGTTACAAGAGTTGATCTACCACGAGATCGGAGAGGCTGAACCCTAGAAGCTAGCCTATGGTATGATTGTTATTCGTCCTACGGACTAAAACTCTCCGGTTAATATAGACACCGGAGAGGGCTAGGGTTACACAGAGTCGGTTACAATGGGAGGAGATCTTCATATCGTATTGCCAAGCTTGCCTTCGACGCCAAGGAAAGTCCCTATCCGGACACGGGACGAAGTCTTCAATGTTGTATCTTCATAGTCCGGGAGTCCGGCCAAAGGTCATAGTCCGGCCATCCGGACACCCCCTAATCCAGGACTCCCTCAGTAGCCCCTGAACCAGGCTTCAATGACGACGAGTCCGGCGCGCTAATTGTCTTTGGCATTGCAAGGCGGGTTCCTCCTCCAAATACTTCATAGAAGATGTTGAACACCAGGATAGTGTCCGGCTCTGCAAAATAATTTCCACATGCCACCGTAGAGAGAATAATATTTACACAAATCTAATCTGCTGACGTATTCCGTGGCGTGACATCATGCCACGGCCTAGCCTTTATTCATTTTGCCGTTCCACCTCAGCGCGCTTAGCGAGGCAGTTTCCTTGGCACGTCTTGTCAAAGCAGAGATCGTGTCCCCTTATGCCGGGATTCTCATCAACACGGGCGTGGGTAACCCAACCGCGCCATTAACCGCGGCGCTTGGGAGATAAGCGAGTTTTATTAGGCCGGTGTGGGCTCGTAGTTTTGGCCGCCCATATAAGGGGATAAGCATCTACCCTTTCCATTCACGCCTTCTTCCTCCTTTGCTTATTCGTCCTTGCGCACTCGAGCTCCAACGCCCAAGCCCGCACATCTCGCCTCGACCTACTCCAACCATGTCCGGAGCGGGAGGCAAGTGGATGGCCTCCTCCGTCACGGAGGGGCACATCAAGAGGTTGTGGAAATCCGGATACCTACACAACGACATTGCGCACCGGCTTCCAGGCGAGGGGCAGCTGATCCCACCCCTGGGCCCCATGAGAGGGTCGTATTTCTTCCCCATTTCCTCCGCGGACTGGGCTTTCCTCTTCACCCATTCGTCCGGGGGCTCATGTTCTATTACGGCCTGGACTTCCACGATCTGGCCCCGAACTTCATCCTCAACATCTCGGCGTTTATCGTGGGTAATGCGAGGCCTTCCTCATATCGAACCCCACTTTGGCCTGTGGCTGAAGATTTTCAGCGTCAAGCCGAAGGTCGTGGGCGGACGCCAGGCGGAGTGCGGAGGCGCCATGGTGGGCAAGATGCCCAATGTCACATGGCTCGAGGGCGCCTTCGTAGAGACCATCAAAGGGTGGCAATCGGGGTGGTTCTACATCACCGAGCCGCGTGACCCTGAATGGGCAGCGGCCCCCGAATTCCAATCTGGCATTCCCACGTGGCTCACGTCTTGGAAAGAGACGGGCCTGCTGTGGGGTAATTCGGCAGAAGTGACCACACTTCAAACCTGCATCAAAGACCTGATTAGCAGGAAGGTTAAACTTGTCACCGTAGTCCAGGTCATGCTCTTCCGCCGGATTCTCCCGTGTCAACGACGGGCTTTCAACTTGTGGGAGTTCGACCCGGCCCAGCACCAGACTCTGTCCCGGCTCTTCGACACAAAGCACGAGGATGCATGGAAGGTGCTATTCAAGAGCTCCGAGGTCCCGCCTCCTGTCACCGAGGATCGCGGATTCTGCGCCAAGCGCCAAGCCAGCGCGGTGAGCTAATTTTCCCATTACGGGGTATCTGTTTTCCATAGATTTGATTTTATGCGGGATCTAAACCCCCGTCCCTTTGCCAGGAATGGCAGAAGAGGGCCGGACTGATCAGCTGTCCGGCTCCTTCGCCCGAAGACCCAGCGAACGCTCGTTTAACAAAGCTGCTGGTTCCGGCACCTCACGTGGTGCCGGAGAAGAAGGCCAAGAAGAAGGCCACGGGGACTCGAAAGAGCTCCCGGCGCCTGGTGGTGTCGGATTCATCGCCCGACGACCCTGATGCACACTCCGCCTCGGAAGACGAGGAGGAGGAAGAAGAAGAAGCCTCTCCCCCTCCAACGGGGGGAGGAAAGAAAAGGAAGGTTGCCCCAACTGGGGAGGCCGAGGGGGCCAGGAAGGGGAAGACCCTTCTGCCAGACTATGCCTCCGACGCCGAAGACTGCGGGGAGGAATGGCCATCCAGGGTCAAGCCCCTGGCAAAATCGTAAGTGTCCGGCTACCCGAATGACTCATGGCGCCCCTCTATTATTTGATAGCTTCTGATGCCGAATTTTAATTATGCAGTCCACCCAGAGTTCAGCTCGGCGATTCGTCGAGCGGCTCTCTGAATTCATCGGATGTGAATAGCGCTTTACTTCCGACGGCTTCCTCCCCGCTCCCTGCGGACGATGCCGAGGCGGAGTCCCAAAAGGGACCGAACCAGGAGGAGGTGGTCCTGGAGGCGCCCCAAGGCGACCTCCCGGACTCAAGGCCCAAAGGGGGCAAAGCCCCGGAGGGATCTAAGTCCGGCCCAGGACCGGACACTGCTCCGGAACCACCAACGGTTCCAGAGTCCGACAGGCGGCGCCTTCATAAGAAGGGTGAGCCTACGCCGCCGGCGACCTCCGTCCACCCGGAGGCGCCAAACAATTTGCTGGAGGCGCTTAACGGCGCCTCCATCGACAAGGAACACCGCACTATTATGAGTTCGGTGATTCAAAAGGTTCAGTCCGCCAAGAGCGGGCTGACAGAAGCTTGCACAAGGCTGTTAACAGGCTTCGAGGTATGTGTTTAAAACATATAAAATGTTACCGCATAGACAGTAGCCCCTGATGCTCGGTTCGGCGTTCGGAAAAGAAAAGCCGAGCTGAGGATCTAAAAAGATATACGCAGGAGTCTAATAAGAATATGTCCATATGGGAATGCAGGCTGCGCTGCTGACCTCTGCCGCACTGACTGCGGAGGTCAATGCATTGAAGGGAAGCCTCGAGCGGTCCGAGAGCGAGCTCGGCCGTGGCAAGAAGCAGCTCGAGGACAAGGAGGGTATGTAATACCGTATGTAAATGTATATAAAAATACTTGGTTGCAAATAATGACAGGACCAACCTAAATGTTGCAGGGGCCACGGCCGAGGTGGCGGCCCTGAAGGAGGCGGTCTCCGAGGCAGCAGTCTTGACCACAGGCGCGCACCGAGCGAGAGAAGCAGGAGGCGCGGGTGGCAGAGGTGCAGCAAGAGCTCCAGGCTCTCGTGAAAAAACACGAGAGTTTGGAGCGCGACTGGAAGACTTGAGAGTCCGAGCACGCCTTGGCTCTTGAGGGTGCCAAAACCGCTAAGGCCGAAGCCCAGAAGGCCCTCTAGGAGATCAAGGCGATGAAGAAGATAGCGGCGGGTAAGGCATTCTTTATGCAAAGCAAGAACATAAAAGTAAATTATCTGTTACTTACCAGGATCCGGAGCTCTCCAGGAGCGTTCGCCGATCTGCCCTGTAGTGTGTCTAATGCCGCTGTATACTACCGAGCCGAAGAGAGGAGCTCGACGGAAAAGGTGTTCTGGTCTCAGTATGCTCATGCCGAACATCCGTTGCCCCTGAGCGACCAGCTGAAGCAGCTGGTCGAGCTCCACAAGGTGGCCGAACAGGCCATGGAGGGCCTCATAGCTCGGCTGTCGCCTGGAGAAGCCATGCCTGGGAGCTACTTTGGTCTGGTGCGGCGGCTGGTGGACGCATGTCCGTAGATTGAAGTTGTCAAGCGCACCGTCTGTATCGAAGGTGCCCGTCGGGCTCTTGCCCGTGCTAAAGTGCACTGGGGCAAGCTAGATGCTGAGAAGCTTTTGAAGGACGCGCCACCGCCCGGCAAGGAGTATCGCACGCCCGAGATGTATTATAAGGGCGTCCTGAAGGGTGCTCGCCGTATAGCGGACGAGTGCACTAAAGATATAATTTTTGAGTAATCTCGCATCTGTTATCCTGTATGCTGAAAACTTTGTCCATATGCATTAAGCAACGCTTATTAATTTAAAATATTACCTTTTGTGCGGCCGTTTATCAAATCTGAGAGATGCAAGTCGTAAAACCCGACCCCCATGCCAGAGTCTTTGGGGTATTCGGGATAAACCGAGCGCTCTTGTTCCCATTCTTGGGTCCATCTAGGAGGCGCTCAGCAACGAACCAGGCCGTCCGGACTTATAATGCTTTATCACTCTCACTTAGCCATAGAATTCTATAATTTTAAATTTCGGCGAAGCCCCTAGTATTCGGAAGACCAAGTTCGGGGCGCTATCCACGCCTAGGCCGGATAAATCCGGTTCCTCGCTCTAAGCGGCATAAGTCTTTAAAGACTCGAAGAAAACCTCGCGAACAGCGACCGGTCTCTCGCACTATCATGACGGTCAGTTTTAGCTTTCTCTACTGAGGTGTTGACCCAGCTCAACTGGGGCACAATCGCAGTAGTTCGTCCAGCGCTACCTTAGCCAACATTGCGGAACGTAAGGTACCTAAACATGGGAGCTGGGCAAACCAACCTATTGACCAAAGACATGATTTGGAGCCGATGCATATAGTGCTATAAGTTCGGGGTGCCGCACTCATGAGAGTGTTCGGTCTTCTTACACCATGTTATGGGGAGCTTAAGCCCCTGGTGTATTGGTCGTACAATAGTGTACGGTTGCATAATGTCCTGACTGAACATATTTGTAGAAAAATAGATGAATACAATAATACATAAGAGCTATGTATTGTTTATTAAAAGAGAGCTTCTATGAAAGCAGAATGATACAAATAGTGCGATAAGCAAGGGATGGGATTATTTGACATGTCCCCCTCCAGGGGCAAGCTGCGTAAATTTAAGCAAAACTGGTATTTAGCTCATTATAGAGACCACCTGGACATATGATGCAGCTTGTTCGCGCCCTGGCTGTTGCATCATGTGTTCGACGAGTTTATTGCCGGACAGGCCTTCCGAATAGTTGGGTCCTGAAAGTATACAAAAAGAAAAGAAAGCGGCGGAATAGGGAGCCCCTAAATGCGATTGAGCCGCATTCTGGGCGTGCCGTATTTGTGCCCCTCCCCTTATGCCCATGGTATTTTGAAAGCGTAATTATGTACGCGTGGTACCGATATCACCGTCTGGCGAGGGCTGTGGTTGGGGCCGCACTGCTATGCTTGCTCGGAACGTGCCAGCCGGCTTTGTTGGAGGTTGCTTCGGGCACGCTTGATGTTGTCCGGACGTTTAACACCCGGATTGGGGAGATGCCTTGAGAGGCTGCTCTGTACTTCCGCCGCCAGGGCCGCTGTGTGCTCCTCCGTTCGGAGAGAGCATTCAGTGTTTCCATTTACCGTAATGACTCCGCGAGACCTGGCATCTTGAGCTTGAGATATGCGTAGTGCGGCACCACATTGAATTTTGCAAATGCGGTTCGTCCGAGCAAGGCGTGATAGCCACTTCGGAATGGGACTATGTCGAAGATTAACTCTTCGCTTCGGAAATTATCCGGGGATCCGAAGACCACTTCGAGTGTAACACCTGGTATGACGTCTTTAAAGGTTGTCTTTGTGGGTTTAATCCGTGAGGGATCTATACCCATTTTTCGGACTGTATCCTGATAAAGCAGGTTCAGGCTGCTGCCGCCATCCATGAGGACTCTTGTGAGGTGAAATCCGTCAATGATTGGGTCTAGGACCAATGCGGCGAATCCACCGTGACGGATGCTAGTCGGGTGGTCCCGTCAATCAAAGGTGATCGGGCAGGAGGACCATGGGTTGAACTTTGGGGCGACTGGCCGTATTTATCATATCCAGTGTGACGCTTAACATCACATGATGTGGGTCGCCCACGCGATCCGTAGATCGATCTTGTTTGCCTTGCCTTGTCCTCCAGTATACCTCGCAGGTCTGTTGTGTCTCCCCGTACTCTGTTATGTTTTGAGCGGTGCCGGGGTGCGGCTTGGGTCGAGGGCCTGAAGGTCTCTCTGTAGCGGCCACGGGGTGGCCGATCGGGCGCATCGTATGCTGGTAATGTATGTCTAGTTTCTTCCTCCTCAAGTTGGGGTAGCAGCCTGCGCTTTGGGTAGCTCTTGGAGGGTCGCTCGAGTTTATACTCTTCGGCCTCCAGGACTTCGGTCCATCTGTAGGCTAGCAAGTCTTGGTCAGCTCTAAGCTGTTGCTGTTTTTTCTTGAGGCTGCGTGTCGTGGCCATAAGCCTGCGTTTGAAACGCTCTTGTTCGACAGGATCCTCTGGCATGACGAATTTGTCGTCGTCGAGGCTTGCCTCGTCTTCGGAGGGAGGCATATAGTTGTCGTCCTCAACCTCTCTGTCGGCCGCTCTCTCCTGAGGCTGGCTCCTTCGTCCTCCTGCACGGAATCCTGCTGGAGGGGGTTATCTTCGGCACTGTCCGGCGTGTTGTTATCTCCGGTGCCGGATTCGCCGTTCTTGCTTTGGAAGGATTTAGAGCGGCGCCGCTGACGTTGGCGCTTGGGTTGCTTCCTGGAGGGGTCATCCTCCGTTTGTTCCTCGCCATCCCCTGCTTTGGGGGTGTCCACCATGTATATGTCATATGACGAGGTGGCTTTCCAGTTCCCTATAGGTGCTGGTTCTTGGTCGTCTCCTTCATCGGCGTCCATACCGTCGATGTCTTCGGAGTCAAAGTTGAGCATGTCGGTTAAATCATCGACAGTGGCTACAAAGTGGGTGGTGGGTGGGTTTTGAATTTCTTCGTCCTCCGTATTCCAACCCTGCTGACCATAGTCCGGCCAGGACTCTCCTGACAAAGAGAGAGACTTTAGGGAGTTCAGGATATCGCCAAAGGGCGAGTGCTGAAAGACGTCCGCGCGGTGAACTGCATGATCGGAGCCCAATCGGGTTCGATCGGAAGGGGTGCGGAAGATTCGGAGTCCGGAGCGGAGTCCGACACCTTGGAGTCACGGGCCTTGCAAAGGACTAGGCTGGTATTCGGCTCTATCGTCGTAGAGATCGCGGCTCCTGGGGCGGCGTTCAACCGTCCGTCCCTGGTTAGCGCGGTCGGCTCCGAACTAACGGTCGGAGCGGCGGACTCTGGCGGCACCTCGGCGCTGTCCGTGGCAGAGCTAGATCATGCCCATCGAGACGGTCTGGCGGCGCTCGGCCGTGGGCTCGAATCCGTCGAAGATCAAGTCCGCGAATGTCGGCCGTGTAGTTTAAGCTTCAAATCTGACACGATGGCGGGCGTAGCTTCGATTTGCTCGGATGGCCAAGCAGGTTGGCCTGAGTGCAAAGCCGCCGAATACGAAGATCTGTCCGGGGACAAAGGTCTCGCCCTGGACCGCGTCGTGGTTGGTGATCGAAGAAGCCATCGGGCCTAAAGGCGACGACACAGAGGAACTCTCAATGAAAGCACCAATGTCGGTGTCAAAACCGGCGGATCTCGGGTAGGGGGTCCCGAATTGTGCGTCTCGGCGGATGGTAACAAGAGACAAGGGACACGATGTTTTTACCCAGGTTCGGGCCCTCTCGGTGGAGGTAAAACCCTACTCCTGCTTGATTGATATTGATAGTATGGGTGTTACAAGAGTTGATCTACCACGAGATCGGAGAGGCTAAACCCTAGAAGCTAGCCTATGGTATGATTGTTATTCGTCCTATGGACTAAAACTCTCCGGTTTATATAGACACGGGAGAGGGCTGGGGTTACACAGAGTCGGTTACAATGGGAGGAGATCTTCATATCGTAACGCCAAGCTTGCCTTCCACGCCAAGGAAAGTCCCTATCCGGACACGGGACGAAGTCTTCAATCTTGTATCTTCATAGTCCGGGAGTCCGGCCAAAGGTCATAGTCCGGCCATCCGGACACCCCCTAATCCAGGACTCCCACAGGGGCTTTTGATCTTGACCACTTCAAAGTTCAATGTCTCAGCCCTGTAATCATGCTCATTGCCAAAAGCCACTTCCAAGGCTATCTTTCCCACTGGGTATGTCCACTTACCAGGCACCACACCAAGAAAGACTATAGAGGATGGCCTAAGATCTTTGTCTATCAAATTCATACGGCAAAAAGTGTCATAATAGAGGATATTGATGGTACTGCCTCCATCCATAAGCACCTTAGTGAACTTGTAGCCTCCAACCTGAGGGGCTACCACCAAAGCCAGTTGACCCGGATTGTCTACCCAGGGCGGGTGATCCTCTCAGCTCCAAACAATTGCCTACTCTAACCAGCGTAAGTATCGAGGTACGGCCGGCTCAACTGCACTTACCGCTTGTTTATGAACCTTCTGATCTCGCTTGCATATGCTTGTGGTGAAAATGTGATATTTGCCGCTATTAAGCTGCTTTGGATTACTCGGATACCCTAACTATTATTGTTGATTGCCTTAGTTGGGTTGCTGGTTAAAACCGCCCTCATTGCCCAGACCTTGAAATCCGGAAATTGAGCCACCACCCCCAAAGTTGGGTCCGTGCGAGTTGTATCCTGAACCGTCGTGCGGGCCATTATTATTATGGTGGTCCTGATGAAAGCTGAAAATCTTATACTCCTTCATGATGAAACAATATTTCCACAAGTGAGTCGACGGCTGTCGGCATTCTGGGAACGGGGGTACCCAGACTTGCCTGCCTGCGGCCTGCGGCGTGGCTCAGGGAGTGGCCCAGTGCGGCCCATCTTCATCAACACATGCTCAAGACCCTCGCGAGGGGCCAAGCCTTGCGGGGCGGACGACAGGAGGCTTCCTGAGGCACAGGCTCGTCAGGCTGGCTCATGAGGAGGCGGAGAGATCAAGGCGGGGTGAGGGAGTCCTGGACTAGGGGGTGTCCGGATAGCCAAACTATCATCATCGGCCGGACTCCAAGAATATGAAGATACAAGATTGAACACTTCGTCCCGTGTCCAGATGGGACTTTCCTTGGCGTGGAAGGCAAGCTTGGCGATACGGATATGTAGATTTCCTACCATTGTAACCGACTCTGTGTAACCCTAGCCCTCTCCGGTGTCTATATAAACCGGATGGCTTTAGTCCGTAGGACGGACAACAATCATATCATAGGCTAGCTTCTAGGGTTTAGCCTCCTTAATCTCGTGGTAGATCTACTCTTGTAACACACATCATCAATATTAATCAAGCAGGACGTAGGGTTTTACCTCCATCAAGAGGGCCCGAACCTGGGTAAAACATCGTGTCCCTTGTCTCCTGTTACCATTCGCCTAGGCATGATTCGGGACCCCCTACCGAGATCCGCGGTTTTGACACCGACATTGGTGCTTTCACCGAGAGTTCTTACGTATGCGTCGCCACCGATAGGGCTCGATGGCTTCTTTGATCGTCATCAACGACGCGATCCAGGTGAGACCTTCCTCCGGACAGATCTTCGTGATTCGGCAGCTTTTGCTGCGGGCCAATTCGCAGCCATCCGAGCAGATCGAAAGCTTCGCCCGGCGCCAGTCGGATCTGGAAGTTTGAACTTCACGGCTGACATCCGCGGGGACTTGATCTTCGATGGATTGGAGCCACAGCCAAGTGCGCCGCACTGTCACGACGGGCATGATTTAGCTCTGCAGCCGGACACTGCAGGCCGCACTCGAGCCCGCTCCGATCTCCAATTCGGAGCCGGCTGCGCAGATCGAGGACGGATGGCTAGACACCGCCTCGGGGGCTGCAACCTCTACGGTGATAGAGCCGAACACTAACCTTGTCCCTCATGAAGCTCGTGACTCCAAGATGCCGGACTCCTTGCCGGACTCCGAACCTCCCGCGCCCCCTCCAATCGAATCCGACTGGGCGCCGGTCATGGAGTTCACCGCAGCGGACATCTTCCAACACTCACCTTTCGGCAACGTCTTGAGTTCGCTAAAGTGTCTCTCGTCATCAGGAGAGCCCTGGCCGGACTGCGGTCAGGACGGTTGGGATGCGGACGACGAAGAAATTCAACGCCCACCCACCACCCATTTAGTAGCCACTGTCGACGATCTAACCGACATGCTAGACTTCGACTCCGAAGACATCGACGGTATGAACGACGATGCCGGAGACGACCAAGAACCAGCGCCTTTCGGGCACTGGAAAGCCACCCCAACTCACGACGTATACATGGTGGATACACCAAAAGGAAGCGATAATGAGGAACAACGGGACATGGCGAAGGACAACTCCACCAGCAAACAACCAAAACGGCGACGCAAGCGCCGCCCAAAGTCCTGCCCCGATAAAAACGACACCCATACAGACCAGGCCCTAGAGCAGGGCGAAGCAGTGGACGGCGAACATGCAACCAAGCAATCATCCGAACACAGTGAACTGGACAAGCAACCCATCGCCGGCGAAAACAAGAGCCTAGACGATCTCACGCCGAACACATAACGAGAGCATAAGAACCTTCATAAAAGGCTCGTCGCTACTGCAAGAAGTTTGAAGAAGCAGAAGCGGAAGCTCAAAACAGCAGAGGACGCACTCAGAATGAGATGGAGCAAAGTACTCAATACCATAGATAAATATGACGCTAGTCGCCAGGCAAAGAGTTACCCGAAGCGCAAGTTGTTGCCCAAATTCGACGAGGAGGCCTTAGAGCCACTGCAGTCAAAAAAGAAAGAGGCCGCCTGGCCGGATAGACGACCAGATGACAGGCTAAGAGCAGCAAGGGGCTCCGCACACAAGCCGGCACACGATCAGCATAAAGATCCTCAGAAAAAGGATGACTCGGTCAGGTCTATCTATGGGCCAAAAAAGAAGACTCCAGGAAGCAACACAACCCGCCGAGCGTTTGAAGACAACGGCACACCTAAATACAGGGGCGCTGCGCACCCACTATGTTTCACCGACGAGGTACTGGATCATGAATTTCCACCGGGATTCAAACCCGTAAACATAGAGGCATATGACGGAACAACAGACCCCGGAGTCCGGATTGAGGATTATATCCTACACATACATATGGCTAGAGGAGACGATCTCCAGGCCATAAAATACCTACCCCTCAAGCTCACAGGGCCAGCTCGGCATTGGCTCAAAAGCCTCCCAGAAAATACCATTGGAAGTTGGGAACAGCTCGAAGATGCGTTTCGAGCAAATTTTCAACGGACCTACGTCCGCCCTCCGGATGCAGACGATTTAAGTCACATAACTCAACAGCCCGGAGAGTCAGCACGCAAATTCTGGAACAGGTTCCTCACCAAAAAGAACCAAATAGTCGACTGTCCGGACGCCGAAGCCTTAGCAGCCTTTAAGCACAACGTCCGAGACGAATGGCTCGCCAGACACCTCGGCCAGGAAAAACCAAGAACAATGGCTGCACTAACAAGCCTCATGACCCGCTTTTGCGCAGGGGAGGACAGCTGGCTGGCTAGATGCAGCACCAGCGACCCGAGTACATCCGAAGTCAGGGATGGAAATGGAAAATCACGACGCAGAAAAGATCAGCGCTGGAATAAGGAAAATGGCCCAAATAGCACGGCAGTCAATGCCGGATTCAAAAGCTCTCGGCCGAATAACGAAACACTGCCGCTAAAGGACAACAGTGACGAGCTATCCAACCTAAACAAAATTCTGGATAGGCTATGTCAAATACATAGTACCTCCGGGAAGCCTACAAACCATACCCACAGAGATTGTTGGGTCTTCAAACAGTCCGGCCGACTTAACGCCGAACGCAAGGGGCTCGACACACCAAGCGAAGACGACGACGAACCCCACAAGCAGAACGCCGGAAAACAGATGACTTTCTGACTAGAAGTCAAAACAGTGAACTCACTTCATGTGATAACACGAAAACACAGTGCGGCACCTGCCATACCAGGACACCATCCGCAGAATGGGGATAGACCCTACCAAAATTCGCCGTAGCAGCACTTCCTTCAAAGGAGTGACACCAGGCCTTTAAGCCAATGGAACAAGCTCTGTACCACTAGAGGTTGTGTCCGATTCATCCGACAACCTCCGTCGCGAAAAGCTCACTCTCCATACCGCCCCATTTCACAGTGGCCCTCAAGCACTACTGGGACGCGAAGCTTTCGCCCGCTTTAACGCAATAACACATTACGCGTCTCTTACGCTTAAAATTCCCGGTCCACGCGGCATAATCTCATTAAAGAGTAACTCCGAGTGTTCCTCGACCACGGAGAACGTGAGGCTGCCTTGACAGCCACACACTAATCCGACCTTGCAGGTGAAAGCCCCTAAAAACAGGTCATTCAGACCTCGGACACGGTTAGGCGAGTCCGGCGTAAATAAACAAGGGGCTTCCCAGCCGCATACCCCTTTACAAGGGGCTGCGCGTATAAACAATGAGAGCCAATAAAGCTCAACTTTATTCATCTTCCAAATTATACTTTATTTTAAATACAACCTTTGCACGATATTTCTTCCAAACTAAGTCCTTCTCTTTTACAGATGAAGCATGTGCTACACCCGTCCAGGATCTGACTGCGGAGACACAAAGCATACATGTAGCAGGGACCCGTTGCAAGGATTCTTTTCAGATTAAGACCCTACGTAAACCTTTCTTACTGTCTCTTGTTGATACACATCCCCCGGTTTTCCACCATAACCGAGGAGGAGGCTAGCGTTTTGGCATCGGCCGCGTCAGAAGTTCCCGCATGTACCTAGACACTAGGGGCTTAGGGCATTGTTCTGCCCGGTATCATAAAGACCGAACACCTCAGGGAGTGTTCGGCATCTCGAGTTAGGCCTTATATGCATCAGCTCCGAATCATGTCTTTGGTGAAATGTTGGGTTTGCCCGGCTCCTGTGTTTTGCTGCCTTATGTTCCGCTCCATCGGCTAACGCGGCACCAGGAGAACTACTGCGATTGTGCCCGGTTGGTTCGCCGGGCGAGCACCTCAGTAGAGAAAGCCGAAAACTGACTGTCATGATATAGCGAGAGACTGGTCAACCACTCGATCGACTATGGGAATATTTAGAATTCCTCCGTTTTGATGAAGGACCGCTTCCCGGTCAGGCACATACGCGCCCCAAGTTCGGAGACCGCGGTGCCTCTAGGGGCTATATAGTAGCCCCACCATCGAGCTCCTATGGCTAAGTGAAAGTGATAAAGCATTATAGTCCGGTTGCCTAGTTTGCTATGCTATCACCTCCTTCAAAGGACTAAGACGTTGGATTAAGTGTGAAAAAGCGCTTTTTTTTTTTGCAAACACCCCCGCACCATGTGCGTGGGGGCTGAAGCCAAAGACTGCAACTTTCAGGTTATTCATACATATACGGTCGCACAGGAGATAGTTCAATACTTGAACGCACAAGTATAAAAAGCTATTGCATTATAAACATGATCTCACAAATCATACACGTCATTTGAACATGACATCTTTCGAGCACTGCGACTCTATTAAACGAGCGCCCTGCAGGACTTCCTCAAAATAGTGCTCGGCAGGTAATCGGCTCTTGTCCGAACCCTGGGATGCAACAGCGGTGGCATCCATGTCCGCCCAGTATGTCTTCACACGGGCGAGAGCCATCCGTGCACCTTCTATGCATGCCGACCGCTTCATCGCCTTGATATGCGGCACCGCCCCAAGGAATTGCTGCAACAAGCCAAAATAACTCTTCGGCTAGGGCCTTTCCGGCCAGAGATGAGTGACCACATCCGTCATGGCAAGTCCGGACAATCTATTCAGCTCAGCCCACTCAGCCATCCGATCAGTCAACGGAAGTGGACGCTCCGGACTATGGAATTGAGACCAGTAAAGCTCTTCCATTTCGTGATCCTTCTGGCTTCGGAAGTGCACGACTGCGTTCGCCCTTTTCGCCGCCAAATCAGATAAGGATCCTCCGCACCACAACTGGCAGCCCGGCTGAGCATACTTCGGATCCGTGAACTTCCTACACGAAGAAAGGGCTTTCCGGCCGCAATGTCTCGGCAGACGCAGTTCCTCCTTCATAGCCCGCATCTCACTCCGGGCATCCTTGACATCGGCGCCGGCCTTCTTCAGGCCCTCTTGCTCCACTCGGCGTTCTCCTTCAAGAACCTCACAACGGTCGGTAGCATCTTTAATTTCAAGGCCATTCCGGCCAACTCTTCCCTGCTTCGGCAGTGAGCAGCCTTTTCGGCTTTTAGCTCATCTGGTGCCTTCAAGGTAGCCGCATCACTTATCCTGGCTTGCTCCTTGGCTTGAGCAAGCTCTGCTCGAAGATCTTCCATAGCAGCGGCGCCATCTGCATCAAGCATACAAATTGTAAGGAACAGGCACCAGCCCCCTTACTAGGCAACCGCGGAGCAACCACCTACCTTGCGACTCGTTAAGTTGTTTATTGACCAGCGCGATGTCCGCATCCGCAACATCGAGTTGCCTCTTCAGTTCGGCAACTCCATCAGTCCGGCTGGCCACCGAACATTCCGCCACCTGCATAGGAAAGGTGACATTCTATAACTGAGATTATGATCCTTGGCATGCTATCACTTTCGACAGCATACCATGTCTCTGGGGCTACTATCTATACAGGGCGCACTTCATGTGCAAAACTGTCAAAAGGTATGTCATTTTTTGCGTAGCTCAAACCCCGTCAGCAAGCTTCGGACAGCCTCATACAACCCGCTCTCAGCGGATGAGATCCTTTCAATCACCGTACTCATTAATGTGCGGTGATCTTCCGAGATAGACGCCCTCTTGAGCAAATCCTGCAGCTCCACCGGCCGTACTCCAATGGGTGCCGGACTCTCCGTCCCCGCCGGACTCGGGGAGATCCTCCGTGACGACACCTCAGGGTTGTCAGCCCCCCCCCCCCCGACGGGGCAGCAGATGGAGGCGTCTCGCTTTCCATCATCTCGGACGAAGGTCCCCCGAAGTTGAGCTCTGCTGAGATGGGCTGAGATCCGAACTACAATGTGAAAACTTCGGTTACCCTTGGAAATAATATAGGGGCGTTCCCTATTACAAAGTTCCCCCTTTTTACTTACGGCTCGCTAGAGGGCTGATTCCTATTGGGAGACTGTGCGGCCGGGGCCCTTCCCGGCACAGGACCTTTCGGTGCAGATTTCTTTCCCCGCTTTGAGGCCTTGGCCTCCGGGTCTTCGGAAGCAGTCCTCTTCTCCCCCTGGAAAGAGGGACTCTCGATTCCCCCCTTACTGAAAGCCTCCTTGGCGGAGGTGGTAGTTTCCCAGTGCCCCCCTTCGCCCTCCTCCGAAGGCGCAAGCTCCAACATTTTGACTAACACAGGATCCGGCGTGGTCTCAGGGAGGGGGGCCGGACACCGTATCAGTTTTGCTTGCGCTATCCACTCCTGTCCAAGGGATAGCTGGTTAAAAGGCAAACCCATGATAAATAAATGGACAATATGTCCGGACACAGGGCTACTTACTTGAGTATCCGGGCGATTGCAGCTTAGGCCGGCGTCCTCGGTCAAGTCCGGACGCATCTCTTGCGATCCGAAGAACATTTTGTACATCTCCACGGGTGTCAAACCCATGAAGTGTTGGAGAGCTCGTGGCCCCTCCGGATTAAATTCCCACATGCGGAGGGGGCGACGTTTGCAGGACAGAAGGCGCCGGATCAGCATAAACTGTGCCACGACCACCAGATTAATCTCCCTTTCTTGGAGGTCTCGAATCCGGTCCTGCAACAGGGGTACGTCTTTGGACGGCCCCCAGTTAAGCCCCTTGTTGACCCATGACGTCAGCCGTTGTGGAGGGCCCGAGCGGAAGACGGGCGGCAGGCTTCGGCCTGCTGCCCCTTGGAGCGGTGATATAGAACCACTCTTGTTGCCACGAGCCGAGCTCCTCCTGAAAAGAGCCCTCGGGCCATGGAGCATCGGCCCTCTTGCTTATAACCGCCCCGCCGCACTCTGCCTGACGCCCCTCAATCATCTTCGGCTCCACTTTGAAGGTTTTGAGCCACAAGGCGAAGTGAGGGGTAGTGCGGAGGAAGGCTTCGCAAACGACAATGAATTATTAGATGTGGAGGATGGACTCCGGAGCCAAGTCATGGAATTCCAGCCCATAATAAAACATGAGCCCCCTCACGAAGGGATCCATCGGGAAGCCTAAACCCCGACGGAGGTGAGACACGAACACAACACTCTCGCCGGGCTCGGGAGTAGGAATAACTTGCCCTCGGGTAGGCAACCTACGCGAAATCTCGTAGGTCAAGTACCTGGCGTCTCTCAGCTTTAGCGCATCTTCTTCCGTGATGGAAAAGGGCATCCACTGGCCTCGTAGGTCGGAGCCAGACATTGTCGAAGGTCAAAGGTACCCATATCTGGAGCCCTGGGTGTTGGAACTCGGGGGCGAGGGGTGGATTCGATTGAAGATTGAAGAAAAAGAACTGGCCTTGGTCTCATTATAAAGAGGAAGAATACCAAGAGCCGTCCCCGTGACCGTTTGGAACCCGCCTTCGATGGAGGGGGCGTGGCAACGGGCGCGGTTGGGTTACCCACGTCTGTATTAATGGGAATCCCGGAATAAGGGGAACACGATCTCTGCTTCGACAACACGCGCCAAGGAAACCGCTTCGCTAAACGCGCTGAGGTGGTATAATAAAAACAATTGGAGTAAAGGCTTGGTAGTGGTGTGACGTCACGCCACGAAATACGTCAGCAGATTGAACTTGTGTAAATATTATTCTCTCTACGGTGGTATGTGGAAATTATTTTGCAGAGCCGGACACTATCCTGGTGTTCACAATCTTCTATAAATTATTCGGAGGAGGAACCCGCCTTGCAATGCCGATGACAATATGCGCGCCGGACTCGTCGTCATTGAAGCCTGGTTCAGGGGCTACTGAGGGAGGCCTGGACTAGGGGGTGTCCGGATAGCCGAACTATCATCATCGGCCGGACTCCAAGGCTATGAAGATACAAGATTGAAGACTTTGACCCGTTTCCGGATGGGACTTTCCTTGGCATGGAAGGCAAGCTTGGCGATACGGATATGTAGATTTCCAACCATTGTAACCGACTCTGTGTAACCCTAGCCCTCTCCGGTGTCTATATAAACCGGATGGCTTTAGTCCATAGGACGGACAACAATCATATCATAGGCTAGCTTCTAGGGTTTAGCCTCCTTGATCTCGTGGTAGATCTACTCTTGTAACACACATCATCAATATTAATCCAGCAGGACGTAGGGTTTTACCTCCATCAAGAGGGCCCGAACCTGGGTAAAACATCGTGTCCCTTGTCTCCTGTTACCATTCGCCTAGACGCACAGTTCGGGACCCCCTACCCGAGGTCCGCCGGTTTTGACACCGACACGGGGTACCTCATGAGGTGCCCATGACGCAAGCCATGACGATCGAGACCAGGCGGGCGCCGGCCTGCGCAGAGTCCTTGTTTCCTCTTTGGTGCAAAGGGGGCAAGCGCAGGCAAGGTTATCAAGCAAAGGCAACCATTTCGGTGCAACAAGATGAAGACCAGCAGGACGGCAGGATGGAGGTCATCGTGGAGCCCAAGCCAGCGTCACCGTTAGGGTCTTTGGCAGGCGAGGACCGACTTTAGTCAGGATAAGTGTACTAGATGTTCCCCTTCAAAATGGCCAATTGTTGGTGCCCTTCCCGCTCAATATTTGGGAAGAGGCCCAGGGCCTCCCTCTATAAATAGAGCTAGCCACCGCAGAGTGGGGAAAAGGGGGGATGATCGAGAGAGAGAGGAAGGATTTTGGGTAGAAAAGAGAGAGAAAGAGAGGCGACTGAACTCACCCAAGCAGTTCATTGCACTAGCCAAGAACAGCCCCTCGCGAAGCTGTTCTTCCTTGTACTGTTCATCATCAGCCCTTGAGGCAATCCACCACACCACAAACAAGAGTAGGGTATTACACCACAATGGTGGCCTGAACCAGTATAAATCTCGTGTCCCTTGTGTTGTTCTTCGTGTAGTTTAGATACTTGCGAGGCGACGACACGTGGGTAGGCAGGAGGTTTGATCTCCGCGTGGACCCCAGAGTTCGAACCTTGAGGTTCTGCCGGAACCCGAAATCCGACATTTGGCACGCCAGGTAGGGGTGCGCCGGAATCCGCCGTCCGTCGCCTCGTGTTTCGCCGTCCCGTCGCATCCATGTCAGATGCTCGTCGAGCCCGTGCCGGACGTCGGACCGCTCTCGCCACTCGCGTCGCCCAGACGGCTCCCGTCGGCGGGCCCCCCGCCGTTCCCCATCGCCTGCCGTCAACGCTGCCACCGGCCCGGCGGGGAACGAAACGGCGGCGTCGTCCTGCATCGCCGGTGCGGCGAGAAGGCCGCACCGCCACCCCGTTGCTGACTCCAGACGGTTCCTCGTCCCACGCCCGTCGGACTCCTGCGGACGCGCACGCCGTGCTGCTCCTGGCGCGGGGGCTCCTGCACTATCGTCCCGTCGACGACCTCTACGACGAGTGGCTCCCCCGCATCACCGAGCTCGTCAGCGCCGCTGGGGGCTCCCCTGCGCCATCACTCTCGATGCACCGCGCCCCGCCCTGCGCGGGCGACGAAGCTCCGTGGGCGCCTCATCCGCCTCCCCTCAAGAAGGCACCTTGGCCCCAAGGGGCGTGTCCCCTGGGCGGAACCCACTCCGTCTGGTGCCAGCACAGCAAGAGAAGAGCTGCCAAGAGATCCCTCGGCCCCAAGAAGCTGCCCTGTGCTCCCCACCTCGGCCCGGCACGAACACGCCCCTGCTCCAGCACGCCAAGACCCCGCGCTGCTCCTGGCGGTAGCGCACGGAGATTTCCAAGATCAAGCTCTCCGTCACCAAAGGCCTCCCGCGGCCACCGCAGGCTGCCGTGCCTTCACCGCCGAGCTGCGCAGCGTGGCCTGGCCGGGCAAGTTCAAGCCAGATCTGCCCTCGCGCTACGATGGCACGGCTGACCCTATGGAGTTCCTCCAGCTATATGAGCTGGGCATCGAAGCCGCCAACGGGGACGAGAAGGTCATGGCGAACTGGTTCCCCATGGCGCTCAAGGACGGTGCACGCACCTGGCTCCTGAACCTGGCTCCTGGCACGATCTCCTCCTGGGACAAGATGCGCACCCTATTCATCGCCAACTTCCAGGGCACCCGCGACCGGCCCCCGGCCATGAGCGACTTGCGCCGCATCAAGCAGCAGCCCGGAGAAAGCCTGTAGAAGTTCATCCAGCGTTTCAACAGCGCTCGCCTTAAGATCCCCAGGGTGTTTGAGGAGGCCATCATCTCAGCCTTCTCCGACGGCGTGCGTGACGTCAAGATGAAGGAGGAGCTTGCGATCCATGAGGACCTGTGCACCTCACTAGAGCTATTCAATTTGGCGACCAAGTGCGCTAGGGCCGAGGAAGGGCGCCTTTCCCTCCTTGAGCTGCCAGCTGCCGACCCAGAAGAGAAGAAGCCCAAGTTCAAGGACGTGAAGCGCAAGGGGGCTGTCGTTATTGCAGCAGATCCGGACACCAAGCGAGGCAGGGATCAGCCTGAGTCATCCAAGGGCAGCCGGTATTGCATGTACCACGACCTCCACACGCACAACACCAACGAATGCCAAGAGCTGAGGGTCGTGCGGGACGCGCGTGCCGGCCGACGCCCCGAACGCAGCCACCGGGGCTATGGCCGAGGAGGAGGAAGAGGTGGAGGACGATGGGAAGACTGTGGCCCTCGCCAAGGGTGGCGTGACCGACCTTGCTAGGACCGTTGGCAGGACCAGCCTCGCGAGGGAGGTTGGAGGGACCCGCCTCGCGAGGGAGGTTGAAGGGACCCGCCTCGCGAGGATCGCCCACAGGGCAACGCATGCCTCCCTCCTCTGCCACCACAGCCGAGGAGGAATGAAGACCATCATCAGGACGAGGTGGCTGGAGGCTTCCAGGAGCCACGCGCAATCACTTGCATCTTGGGCGGCGCTCAGGCCCCGGCCTCTCAGCGCATCTTCAAGCAGTTTGCTCGCGAAGTGAATGCAGTCCTCCCCAACCTTGAGGCCACACGCCCTCTCAGGTGTTCAGCATGCTCCATCATGTTCAGCTCAGCGGATCAGCTCAAGTGCGCGGCCACAGCCGGAGTCCTCCCGATGCTTTGTTCCCCAATCATCGGCAATGTGCAAGTCACCAGGACCCTCATCAATGGCGGAGCAGGGCTCAATGTCCTATCCGTCGGGACGTTCAACAATCTCCAAGTGCCATACAATCAGCTGCAGCCAACCAAGCCTTTCTCAGGAGCCACTGATGGTTCCAAGGTTCCGATAGGGCAGGTCCGCCTTCTTGTTACCTTTGGGAAGCGCGAAAACTACCGCACCGAGCTCATTGACTTCGACGTCGTGCACATTCGCCTGCCATACAATGCCATCCTCGGGTACCCAGCCCTGGCCAAGTTCATGGCCATGACTCATCACGGCTACAATGTCCTCAAGATGCTAGGAAGTGGCGGAGTCATCACGGTGCCTTGTGAAGAGAGAGACGCTGTGTGTTCTCTGGAACGTGCTTTTCAAGCCGCGTCGATTGAAGACCCAGATCACAGGAGCGGAAGGCTTCCCGAGGCTGCCCCTAAGAAGAAGAAGACATCGCCTGGTCCGACCCCTCAGGAGGCAGGCCCCTCAGGGTCCGCGCCTGTTCATGGGGCGCCTCCTTCTGTCGCATAGGAAGGCGCACCCGGCGCCATCCTCGAGCAATGCTCGGGGGCTCTCTCCTGGAGGGCCATCGACTTTGCTAGGATCAGAAGAGAGGTGCTCGGGCACCACTTGGAGGCGTGCTTCAACGCACGTTTCCCTCAGGAAGGAGCAAGGCAAGGAGGGCCAAACCCTCGGGAGTTCGTCAGCGAGATCAGTCAGGAGCTGCAGGAGTCAACAGTCATGAGTGGCAGCCACCGCTTACCGGTCGTAGCTCCCCATCCAGGCGAGGACGGTGGGCTGCGCGTCTGCATCGACATACCAGGACTCAACCGAGCCGCTTCTCAGGAGCGCCTCTGGCTCTCACGCGTGGGACGCTGCGAAGGTCCACCCCACAGCTATGTTCGTATGCCTTACAGCCTGCCGAACGCGGCTGCTATGCGTCAGCGCCTCATGAGGAGCATCTTGGAGGCCCAAGCGGTCGGGCATTCCATAGTCCTGGCGGAGATGGAGATGGTCCGCGAAGAGCCGCCAGTGCCTCCGGAGCCTCCCGAGGCTCCTGGGCCTGGGGGCTCGTGAAGATTGGCTTCTGCAGCGCACGCCGACCGCTACCTCAGCATCCCTTCATCTTCAACATCATCAGGTGACATCCTTCGAGCTTCGTTTTCAGCTGGGAGCGCCCCCCCCCAGGGCTGCATCATTCCTAGGCCGCGTGGGTCCGTCCCTGCGGCATGTATCCCTTCGGTTCATGTTTTAGCTTACTTTATTGGGGGCGCCCCTCGGGCTGCATCATCCCCAAAGTCGCTAGGGCCCGACCCAGCGGTGTTCGCCTTTTTCTGCGCCTATCTAAATGGATTTGCTCCTTCATGATTAACATGCTTGACTTAATCACCCGCTCGATTGATACCAACTGATGGAGCTGTGGCACGATGCTTGCGCATGGGTCCGCCCCTGCAACATCGACAAACCTGAATGGCTGAGATCTGGCTGCGGCAACCCCGCAGGGCGCCACCTCACCAAGCCTTCAAGGCCTCGTCACCCTCCAGGAGCAACCGGCAGCTGGCCGGCAATTATAACGGCAAACTCTCGCTTTTTTCGTGATGAACTCACATGATCACTTTAAGGAGCAGTGCCGGGCGAGGCCTTCGCAGCGTCTCCTTCGCTCTCGTCCGCGCGAACCACTTGCACGTTAAAGGGGGGGTACCTGAGCATCGCGACTCATGGACTCTTACTGGCTCTCCAGCCCTCACCTCCTTGCCTTGTCCACGGCATCGCGACCTGGCATACCAGCGACTGCTGAGCTCGCTCAAGGGCCGGGACCTGAGGACGTAGAGCACGAAGGGGAGCAAAGGCGAGAGGGAAGAGGCACGTGGGGACCTCGCTAGGCAACTCCTCAGCTGCCAATGCGCGGGCCCGGCGCCGCGCCAAGGAGTGGCTTCTGACCCCCGAGATAAGTCATCCTCCAGAAATACTAGCTATCGTAGCACCGACCTCGCACCTAATGCAATCCCGTTTTGGCAACGTCATGCTCCTTTCTCACCGAACGATGGCTACTTGAGCGCTAAAGGGGACCTCCTAAGCATCGACTCAGGGGCTCTTACTGGACCCCGGGCCGCTCACCTCCTGGCCTTGACCACGGCATCGCGACCTGGCATACCAGCAACGGCTGAAGCCTGCCTTAGGACCGGGACCTGTCAGTGTAGAGCGTCAAGTCCTCGCGAGGTTCGAAAGGAGGAACTAAGCTAAGATGGGACGAGCATCTCACACCGCTTCACGATAAGGATCATATTAACAAATGGAACTGCAGGCACCCTACAAACCACCACGGGGTGTGTTCTACGATCCTCGCAGGGAACAAAAAGGAGCAAATCCTAAAGAGCGCTAACTACACATGCCTCCGCTAGAGACGCCATCATCAACAGTGGGCCGTCAGGCACTGGCGCCAACCCCATACAGATCAGTAGCGACGGCGGCCTGACGAGCCCGCCCTGCTCCGAGAGCGACGCAAGCTCAAGGGCTCGTAGCTGCCGTCGCTCGTCTCCAGAATCGCGAAGAGCTCGGCGGAGTCGCTGGATCCATCGAATCCTCCGCTGCCTGAGGAGCTGCTGGGGGAGCTGTTGGCGAGCCTAGTCCTCGCCACAGCAGGGCCCCGGCCGACTTTCTCAGGGCAACACTCCAGCCGGCGTCCCTCGACGTCGAAGACCTTGAAGAACATCAGGGAGGCGCCGTCGTACTCGAGGTGGATTACGAGGGCGCCACCCGTCCTGCAGACCCGGGCGATCTGCGCCTTCAGGACCCTCGATCCGGGCGTACAAGGGCAATGGGAATCCAGGCGGCTGCCGCTCAAACCATGGCCTCGACACCTCATGCCAAGCACCCCCTTCTCCGGGGCAAGGGACGAGCCATTTCTTCGGAGGAAGCGGGACAGGACCTTCTCGGGGGGCCTTCCCCTTCTCTTCGGCAGAAAACCGACGGAACGGTGCCATTCGCATAGGACGGAGCAAGGACAAAGAAGAAGACAGAAAGTAGCAGGAAGAGATGGACTAGAAAGGGCCGCGCCGTTCCGTACATATAGCCGGGGGAGGCCAACCACCGGCCTCCATGATCACAGGTAATCATGACCCGTTTTGCATGCAGGGACTTGTCAATTCATGCAGTTGCCGACGCGTCGTGGGGGAGCCAGGACGCTGTAACGCCCCGGATCCGATGCGCCAGGTGTCCGCCAGTCATTCGCTATCGTTGCCATGTCATTTGCTTGGGTGTTGCATTTCATCATGTGCATTGTTTTGCATGCGTGTTCGTCTCATGAATCCGAGCATTTTCCCCGTTGTCCTTTTTGCAATCCGGCACTCATATGCCCTCCGGCGTTCCCCTTTTTGTCTCTTGTTGTGAGCGGGTGTTAAACATTCTCGGAATGGCCTGAGGTTTGCCAAGCGGCCTTGGTACACCACCGGTAGACCGCCTGTCAAGTTTCGTGCCATTTGGAGGTCGTTTGATACTCCTACGGTTAACCGGGTAACCGTAAAAGCCCCTTTTGTCATGCAGCCCATCACCCCTTCCAACTGGCCCAAAACCCATCCAAACCCCCTCCATGCTCTCGGTCGTTCGATCACGATCGTGTGGGTGAAAATCGTGCTCCATTTGGACTCTCCTAGCTCCTTCTATCTATAAATAGGCCTCCCCCGTCCAAATTCGCAGATGAAACCCTAGAAAAAACCTCCCCGCCGCCACCGGACACGTCCGGCCGCAGCCGGACACGTCCGCCCCGCTCCCCCGTCCAATCAGATCCGGCCACGTGGCCTCGCCCGCCCCCGCCGCCCGGCCAGCGGAGGGCATCGCGGGCCCAGCGAACCCTCACGCGCCGCCGCTGGCCCATCCATCGCCGCCGCCCGGCCCGTGCGCCCGCTGCCGCTCCGCCGCCCGGCCCGCCACCTCGCCGTGCAACCCCGCCGTGCTCCTCCGCGGCCGGCGCCCGGCAGCGCCTCGCCTGCGCCTCCCAGCGCTCGAAACGCCGCCGCCTCCTCGACCCGCGAGCACCGGCCTCGTCGGCCTCGCCGCCACGCTCGCCGTCTCCTCTCGCGGAAGCTGCCCGCCGCCGCCGTTCGCCGCCGCGGCCCCGGCGCCTCCCGCCGCCCGGAGCTCGCCGTCCGGAGCCCTGTGCCTCCGGCCTCCTCCCCCTCGCGCTCCGGCCTCTTCCTCGCCATCGGCGACCGTCTCCGGCCACCTCCCCGGCCAACTCCGGTGAGGTCCTCTAGATCGGGATCAGATCCACCCATCCCCGCATCCAAACGGTGCCCCTGATCCCGGATCTCCTCGTCCCGGAACCCCTCCCTGTTTCAGCAACATTTTCATGCCCTATTCATCATATCATAACTTGCTGCATACTGCTTCGTTTCGTGTGTGCAATATATCAAATTGTTCGCCTCGGCGAGTACTTCATTTCATTCCATCACACCATGTTCATTTGAGCTCATCTTGATGCCCGAATCATCGTTGCAAGAGTGCATGTTGTTGTTAATCTGCTGAAACTGTTATAACTTGCTCATTTGTCATTTTTTCCATGTTTGATGTGTGCATCCTATGAGGTTGATGTCTACATATGTTTTTAACTATGCCATGCCATCTTTACAGGGGTGTATGCCATGTATTTGTTTGATCAATGTGGTGACTAGAACAAGCATGTAAACTAAGCCTCGTAATGTTGCTGATTTCAGTCCCTGTTCTGCTGTTATTTTTATGCCATTTAAACTTGATGCTACAGAGAGATCCATGCTTATTTTGAGATACTTCAGTAAGGATGTTTTGTACATATGGTTATGAGCTATCCATCCATGCCCCTGGTTGCATTTATAGCTTGCTGTAAATTGTTCATATCTTGCGCCAAAGTTGCTAAATAATGTTGCTGTCAGCCTGTTAACTTTAAGTTCTGTTTTGCCATGAGCTTTGCTGGTGATCCATGCACCCTATGAACTTGTTCTTTCCATGCTTAGCTTCATAAACATGTCTTCTTGCTGTTGGTTTCCTTGCTATGCCATGTATTGCTCTGTGCTGTAACATGTTGTTTTGATGCTTGCAATATGCCTAGTTGCTGTTTTGGACAGATTGTTGCTATATCTTGTTTGGAGTGTATGTGTTGATCCGTTGCTCCGTTTTGAGTGTGCTCTATATGAAACTTGCTTGATTTTGCATGTAGTTTCATATTATCATGTTGCATTCTTGTTTTGAGGTGGTTGCTTGATGTTTGGATGCATTTTGCATCAATGCCATATTTAACTTGTTTTTGCTCATATCTTCTAGGCCGTAGCTCCGAACTAAATGAACTTTATATGTAACTGGACTAGAATCTCATGTAGATCATCTTGGTGCATCTTAACTTGCTGTTAAACAACTTGAACATAAGGTTTATTCAGATCTGGACCAATTTCAAAATTTGCATATGAGGACTTACCGGAATTGTTATATGTTGTTCCCGGCCTCATTTAAACTTTTTTGATGTGTTGCTCTTGTTTGCATCATCTCTTTCCATGAGTAGCTTCATGTAGCCTTGTTATGCATCATGCTTGGTTGTGCATCATGCCTTGTTTATGTGTGGTGTGTTTACCATGTTGTGTGCTTCTTCTCGATAGTTCCCGTTTCGTTGCGATTGTGAGGATTCGCTCGTCTACGCTTGGTTCGTCTTAGTGGCTTCATCTTCTTCATGGAATCGTTCTTCTTCCTAGCGGGATTTCAGGCAAGATGACCACTACCCTGGATCTCACTACTATCATTGCTATGCTAGTTTGCTTCGTTCTATCGCTTTGCTGCGTTACCTATCATTTGCTCTTCAAGCCTCCCAAATTGCCATGAACCTCTAACCTTTGACACCCTTCCTAGGAAACTGTTGCTTGGCTGTGTTACCGCTTTGCTCAGCCCCTCTTATAGCGTTGTCAGTTGCAGGTACAGGTTTATCCGATGATCATGACGCGAGAGCGATGTTTGCTTGTTTTGGAGTTCTTCTTCTGCTTCTTCGATAAGGGGATAGGTTACAGGTCGGCAGCCTGGGCTAGCAGGGTGGATCTCATTTGAGTTTCTGTTTATGTTCCATCCGTAGTCGGATGTTGATCTCTTGTAAGATGATGTTGTATTCGTGTGGCATTGTATGCCTTATGTATGTATCCCCATCTATTATGTAATGTTGATTTAATGATATCCACCTAGCAAAAGCGTTTCAATATGCGGGTCTATCCTTGGTGGGACCTTCGGGTTCCTTTTGGATAAGGTTGCATATTGGGCGTGGCAAGTTGGTATCAGAGCCTCGACCGACCCTAGGATCCCCCTTGATTGATCGTGTAGTTTGGCCGTTGTTGAGTCTAGAAGAAAACTGATTTCTGAGTCTAGTTATATCGGAGAGTGGGAATTCTTTTTACTACTCAGTCCCTTCGTCGCTTTGAAAAGGACTATTGACGTAGGTGTTTTGAATTACTCCTGTTCCCCTTCAAATTTTTCTTTAGGATCACGCAGTTGGTTTTCCGGTAGTTGTTCCTCAGCTCTTTTTATCCGGTGCTTTTCTCTTCAAGTTTACTCGAGCCTCTTCATCTTTGCCAAGTTCAATCCTCAGTTGTTTTTATTTTCCCACCCGCCCTCCCCTTTTCTTCTTGGAGCCGGAGCCTGTAATCGAGTATCCATCCTACTCGTGCGAAGTCTTTCCTTTCTTTCCTAAATTATTTCAACCGGTGTTTTCTCTTCAAGATATTCGTCGGTTCTCCCTTCCAGGTGCCTTTGTTTTCCCGCCCTCCCACCCTTTTTCTTCCCGGAGCTTGAGTCTGTTTCAAGCATCAATTTCTTTCGTGCGGAGCCTCTTCAGTCTTCCCTCAATTATTTCAACCGGTGAATTCTCGTTTTGTTCGACATTCTTCATCTCTTTTTCTTCTACGGTGGTTTCAATTCAAGTTTTGCGGTAGTGATTATATTCTTACCTCGGCTCAAATATTTCCCTTTGCTCGTTAGCCTCTCGCCAGTTTATCCTTCCGGAGTGCTCAAGAAATCTCAAGAGATTCATCTATGCTTCAATCGTTCTGGTGCATCATCTATCTCAACACCCCTTTCCAACGGTGTTATCTCTTCAGTGGGCCGTAACCCACAGGTTTTTCCCAGGATCTTACCTGACTCTTCTTTCCCCTGAGTTATTCTCAATTCTTTTCAAGTGTGACGTCAGAATGAATTCCATCAGTCACATGCCTTTCCAAGATCTCGTTGAAATTCTTTTCATTGTTGGCTCAACCTCTCTGCTTTTCATTCTCCCGGAGTATCTCAGTAATTTTGGTGTTGTTTCTTGTCATCATTTGAACATCGAAGAAGAGTTCCTCTTACATTTTTCCTGTTCTCTCGAAGTTTCGTGGTTCTAGCTTCATGTTATCCTCTCATATTATTCCGTTTGTCAGGTATATTTTTCTTACCCATCTGGAGTATGTCAGGAGTTGTTTTTTTTTCATTTCTTTTCACCGGAGGCCATCATTCCAGTTATCATTCTCTATTTATCCCGGCACTTCGTTCAAGTATTCTTCAATCAGTCGCGATCTCTTTGTTCTCTTGCATTTTAATTCCCTCAAGTATCTTCGTGCTTCTCTAATTCTTCCCAGTGATTCATTCTCTTTCGTCATTCAATTTCCGAATGGTGGTTCGTTCAAGATTCTTTTCCTTGATTATCATATTAATTCATTCGTTCTTTCCAATCCTACCGGTGGTTCATGAAGACCTTCTCAAGTTTGCGATATGTCAATTCTCAATCCTTTTCAAGAAGAATAAGTAGTATACAAAATCCATTGCTTGTCATCAATTTAATTTCATGAAGGATAAGCATACAATAAAACTTATTCTTATTTCATCAAGTGAGGAATTTCTTTCCTTTGGAGTTTATTCCTGTCGAATAAATTCTAGTTCCAAGTCTTTCCGTCTTTTCTTTTCCGGAGTTCAAATTCCCTCGGCCATTTCGTCGAAACCTCCATCTAAATCATCGCAAGGCTCATCTTATTCTTTCATCCTTCATTTCTATCTCATCATCTTTTTGTCACCGGAGTTCTTCATGGTGGTTGTTGGTGTCAAAACCGGCGGATCTCGGGTAGGGGGTCCCGAACTGTGCGTCTAGGCGGATGGTAACAGGAGACAAGGGACACGATGTTTTTACCCAGGTTTGGGCCCTCTTGATGGAGGTAAAACCCTACGTCCTGCTAGATTAATATTGATGACATGGGTATTACAAGAGTGGATCTACCACGAGATCAAGGAGGCTAAACCCTAGAAGCTAGCCTATGGTATGATAGTTCTTCGTCCTATGGACTAAAACCCTCCGGTTTATATAGACACCGGAGAGGGCTAGGGTTACATAGAGTCGGTTACAATGGTAGGAGATCTACATATCCGTATCGCCAAGCTTGCCTTCCATGCCAAGGAAAGTCCCATCCAGGCACGGGACGAAGTCTTCAATCTTGTATCTTCATAGTCTTGGAGTCCGGCCAATGATGATAGTTCGGCTATCCGGACACCCCCTAGTCCAGGACTCCCTCAGTAGCCCCTGAACCAGGCTTCTATGACGACGAGTCCGGCGTGCATATTGTCTTCGGCATTGCAAGGCGGGTTCCTCCTCCGAATACTTCATAGAAGATTGTGAACACCAGGATAGTTCCGGCTCTGCAAAATAAATTCCACATACCACTGTAGAGAGAATAATATTTACACAACTTTTAATCTGCTGACGTATTTCGTAGCATGACGTCACGCCACGGCCCAGCCTTTACTTGAATTGTTTTTATTGCTCCACCTCAGCGCGGTTAGCGAAGCGGTTTCCTTGGCACGTCTTGTCGAAGCAGAGATCGTGTTCCCCTTATTCTGGGATTCTCATCAATACGGGCGTGGGTAACCCAACCGCGCCCGCTCGCTCGCCCCCTGCGTCGAAGGCGAGTCCCAAACGGTTATGGGTACGGCTCTTGGTATTCAACCCCTTTATAACGAGACCAAGGCATGTTCCTTTTCTTCAATCTTCAATCGAATCCGCCCCTCACCTCGAGTTCCAACACCCAAGGTTCCAGATTCAGGCGCTTCGGACCATCGACAATGTCCGGCTCCGACCTACAAGGCCGGTGGATGCCTTCTTCCGTCACGAAAGAGGACGTGCTAAAGCTGAGAGATGCCAGGTATCTAACCTGCGAGATTTCGCATAGGCTGCCCGGCCAAGGGCAAGTCATTCCAACCCCCGAGCCTAGTGAGAGTGTGGTGTTCATGTCTCACTTCCGTCGGGGTTTAGGCTTCTCGACGGACCCTTTCGTGAGGGGGCTCATGTTCTATTATGGGCTGGAGTTCCATGACTTGGCTCCGGAGTCCATCCTCCACATCTCATCTTTCATCATTGTCTGCGAAGCCTTCCTCTGCACTACCCCTCACTTTGGATTGTGGCTCAAGACCTTCAACGTGGAGCCGAAGATGATCGAGGGGTGACAAACAGAGTGCAGAGGGGCTGTCATAAGCAAGAGGCCGATGCTCCATGGCCCGAGGGCTCTTTTCAAGAGGAGCTTGGTTTGTGGCAACATGAGTGGTTCTACATCTCCGCTCCCAGGGGCACCAGGCAAGTGGCGCCACCTGCCTTTCACCCGGGCCCTCCATTGCGGCTGGCGTCGTGGGTCAACAAAGGGCTTGACTGGGGGCCGTCCAAAGACGTACCAATATTGCAGGGCCGGATTTGAGACCTCCGAGAGAAGGAGATCACTCTGGTCGTAGTGACGCAGGTCATGCTGATCCGGCGCCTTCTGCCCTGCAAACGTCGCCCTCTCCGGGTGTGGGAATTCAATCCGGAGGGACCACGAGCTCTCCGCCACCTCATGGGTGCGACGCCCGTGGAGATGTATAAACTGTTCTTCAGATCACAAGAGATGTGTCTGGACTTGACCGAGGATGCCGGCCTAAGCTGCAATCGCCCGGATACTCAAGTAAGTAGTTCCCTTGCCCGGGCTATCCATATATTCATCATAATTCTCGCTCTTTTAAAAAGTTGTCCCCTGAACAGGAGTGGATAGCAGAAGCAAAGCTAATAAGGTGTCCGGCCCCCCTCCCTGAGACCACGCCGGATCCCGTGTTAGCCAGGATGCTGGTGGCTATGCCTTTAGAAGAGGGCGAAGGGGGAAACAGGGAAACTACTGCCTCTGCTAAAGAGGCTCTCAAGGAAGGGGGGATCGAGAATCCCTCCCTCCAGGGGGAGAAGAGGACCGCTTCCGAAGATCCGGAGGGCAAGGCCTCAAAGCGGGGGAAGAAATCTTCACCGGAGGGTCCTGCGCTAGGGAAAACCCCGGCCGCACTATTTCCCCAAGGGAATCGGCCCTCCAGCGAGCCGTAAGTAGAAAAGGGGAGTTTCATAATAAGGGACATCCCTGTTTTTATTTCTGAGGATAACCGAAGTTCTTACCTTGTAGTTCGGATCTCAGCCCTTCTCAGGAGAGCTCATCTTCGGGGGATCTTCGTCCGAAGATGAAGGAGAGCGAGACGCCTCCATCTGCCACACCGTCAGGCGGGGCGAACGACCCTGAGGTGTCGTTGCGGAGGGTCTCCCCGAGTCCGGCGAGGCCGGAGAGTTCGGCACCAACTGGTGTACTGCCGGAGGAGCTAAAGGATCTGCTCGAGAGGGCGTCTATCCCAGAAGGTCACCGTACATTAATGGATACGGTGATTGAAAGGATTTCATCCGCTGAGAGCGGGTTGCTTGAGGCCGCCAGAAGTTTACTGATGGGGTTTGAGGTACGTAAAAATGACCATACTTTTTAACAGTTTTGCGCTTAGAATGCGCCCTGTATAGATAGTAGCCCCTGAGACTCGGTATGTTGGCAAGAACGACAGCGTGCCGAGGATCATAATCTCAGTTATAAGGCATCGCTCTTCCCATACAGGTGGCGGGGCGTCCGGTGGCTGGCCGGACTGATGTAGTTGCCGAACTGAAGCGGCAACTTGACGTTGCGGATGCGGGCATCGCGCTTGTCAATAAACGGCTTGACGAGTCACAAGGTAGGTGGCTTCTCCGCGGTCGCCTGGTAAGGGAGCTGATGTCCACGCCTTACAATATGTATGCTTGATGCAGGCGGCACCGCTGCTATGGAGGAGCTTCGGGCGGAACATGCCCGAGTCAAGGAGCAAGCCAGAAAGAGTGATGCGGCTGCCTCGAAGGCGGCCGAAGAGCTGAAAGCCGAAAAGGCTGCTCACTGCCGAAGCAGGGAGGAGATGGCCGAGATGGCCGTGAAGCTGAAGGATGCTACCGACCGCTATGAGTTTCTTGAAAGAGAACGCCGAGCGGAGCAAGAGGACCTGAAGAAGGCCTTTGCCGAAGCCAAAGATGCCCGCTCCACGATGAGGGCTATGAAGGAGGAGCTGCGTCAGGCCGGGGATATTGCGGCTGGAAAGCCCTTTCTGCTGCGTAGGAAGTTTACGGACCCGAAGTATGCTCAGTTGGGCCAGTTGTGGGGTGCGGAGGATACTTATCTGAATTTGGCGGCGAGTGCGGCGGACGCGGTTGTGCACTTCCGAAGCCAGAAGGATCACGAGATGGAAGAGCTTTTTTGGTCTCAATTCCATAGTCCGGCGCGTCCACTTCCATTAACTGATCGATTGGCTGAGTGGGCTGAGCTGAACAGGTTGTCCGGACTTGCCATGAAGGATGTCTTGGCTCATCTGTGGCCGGACAGGCCCGAGCCGAAGAGTTATTTTGGCTGGGTGCAGCAGTTCCTTGATGCGGTTCCGCATATCAAGGCGATGAAGCGGTCGGCATGCATAGAGGGTGCACGGATGGCCCTCGCCCGTGTCAAAACATGCTGGGCAGAGATGGATGCCACCGACGTTGCATCCCGGGGTTCGGATAGAAGCCGATTACCCGCCGAGCACTATTTTGAGGAAGTCCTGCGGGGCGCTCGCTTAATAGAGTCGCAGTGCTCGAAAAACGTTATGTTCAAATGACATGTATGATTTGTAAGACTATATTTATAATATAAGGGCTTTTTATACTTGTGCGTTCAAGTATTGAAATATCTCCTGTGCGGCCGTTAATGTATATGTATATATAACCTGAAAGATGGCAGTCTTCGGCTTCAGCCCCCACGCACATAGTGCGGGGGTGTTTGCAAAAAAAAGTGCATTTTCACACTTAATCCAACGTCTTGGTCCTGTGAAGGAGGTGATAGCGTAGCAAACTAGGCAACTGGACTATAATGCTTTATCACTTTCACTTAGCCAGAGGAGTTCGATGGTGGGGCTACGATATAGCCCCTAGGGGCACCGCGCTCTCCGGATACGGGGCGCGTGTGTGCCTGACTGGCAAACGGTCCTTCGTTAAAGCGGAGGAATTCTAAACATTCGGATTGTCGATCGAGTGGTTGACCAGTCTCTCGCTATATCATGACAGTCAGTTTTCGCCTTTCTATACTTAGGTGCTCACCAGGCCGAACCGGGGCACAATCGCAGTAGTTCTCCTGGTGCCGCGTTAGCCGATAGAGCGGAACGTAAGGCAGCAAAACACAGGAGCCGGGTAAACCCAACATTTGACCAAAGACATGATTCGGAGCTGATGCATATAAGGCCTAACTCGAGAGGCCGAACACTCCCTAAGGTATTCGGTCTTTATGAAGACGGGCAGAACAATGCCCTAAGCCCCTAGTGTCCAGGTACGCGCGAAAACTTCTGCCGCGGCCGATGCCAAAACGCCAGCCTCCTCCTCGGTTATGGTAAGAAACCGGGGAATGTGTATCAACAAGAGATAGTAAGAAAGATTTATGCAGGGTCTTAATCTGAAAAGAATCCTTGCAACGGGTCCCTGCTGCACGTCTGCGCCTGTGTCTCCGTTGTGCTGTATCCTAGACGGGTGCGCACGTTGTTCATCTGTAAAAGAGAAGAACTTAGTTTTGAAAAAAGGTCGTGCGAAAAATGTATTTTTTTTTTTGAAAATAAACAGATTATGATTCAAAAACTGAATAAAATTGAGCTTTATTGGCTCTTATTGTACATGCGTGCAGCCCCTTGTAAAGGGGTACGCGACTGGTAAGCCCCTTGTTTATTTATACCGGACTCGCCTAACCGTGTCCGGGGTCTGAATGACTTGTTTAGGGTCTTTGGTCGGCAAAGCCGGATTAGTGTGCGAATGTCAAAGCAGTCTCGCGTTATTCCGTAGTCGAGTTACACCCGAGGTTACCCTTTAGTGAGATGATGCCGCGTGGACCGGGCATTTTAAGTGTAAGAGACGCGTAATGCGGTATTGCGTTAAAGCGTGCGAAAGCTTCGCGTCGCAAGAGTGCTTGATAGCTACTTTTAAATGGGGCGATATGGAAGATTAGCTTTTCGCGACGGAAGTTGTCGGATGAACCGAACACAACTTCTAGTAGTAAAGATCCCGTACAATTGGCATAAGGGCCTGGCGTCACTCCTTTAAAGGAAGTGTTGCTATGGCGAATTTTGGTAGAGTCTATCCCCATCCTGATTGAGTCCTGGTATAGCAGGTTTATATCGCTGCCGCCATCCAATAGGACTTGTGTAAACTGTAGCCCGTCGATTATAGGATCAAATATCAAAGCAGTCCATCCTGCGTTTGAATATACGAGTAATCCTGATGGTCGAAAGTAATTGGTTTTGACATCCAGTTTCGGGACTCCGCTGGGGTGGACCGTGTGGCGCGTACTTTAATAGGTGCCGTCCTATTTTTCCTTGTTATCACTTGAAGTGAATTCACTGTTTTGACTTCTTGTGGGAAAGTCTTTTGTCTCACGGCGCTCTGCATGTGGGGTTCGTCGTCGTCCTCACTTGGTGCGTCGAGCCCCTTGTGTTCGGCGTTAAGTCGGCCGGACTGCTTGAAGACCCAACAATCTCTGTGGGTATGGTTTGCAGGCTTCCCGGGGGTACTGTGGATTTGACATATCTTGTCCAAGATTTTGTTTAGATTGGATAGCTCGTCACTGTTGTCTTTAAGAGGCAGTGTTTTGTTGTTCGGCCGAGAGCTTTTGAACCCAGCGTTAACTGTCGTGCTCTTTGGACTATTTTCCTTATTCCGACGCTGGTCTTTTCTGCGTCGTGGTTTCCCATTTCCATCTCTGACCTTGGATGTACTCGGGTCGCTGGTGCTGCATCTTGCCAGCCAGCTATCTTCTCCCGCGCAAAAGTGGGTCATGAGGCTTGTTAATGCGGCCATTGTCCTTGGCTTTTCCTGGCCGAGGTGTCCGGCGAGCCATTCGTCTCGGCCGTTATGTTTGAAGGCTGCTAAGGCTTCGGCGTCCGGACAGTCGACTATTTGGTTTTTTTGGTAAGGAACCTGTTCCAGAATTTGATGGCTGACTCTCCGGGCTGTTGAGTTATGTGACATAAATCGTCTGCATCCGGAGGGCGGACATAAGTCCCCTGAAAATTTGCCCGAAATGCGTCCTCGAGCTCTTCCCAACTTCCAATGGTATTTTCTGGGAGGCTTTTGAGCCAATGCCGGGCTGGCCCTTTGAGCTTGAGGGGTAGGTATTTTATGGCGTGGAGATCGTCTCCTCTAGCCATATGTATGTGTAGGATGTAATCCTCAATCCAGACTCCGGTGCATTGTTCCGTCGTATGCGTCTATGTTTACGGGCTTGAATCCCGCTGGAAATTCATGATCCAGTACCTCATCGGTGAAACATAGAGGATGTGCGGCGCCCCTGTATTTAGGTGTGCCATTATTTTCGAACACTCGTCGTGTTGTTTTGCTCCTAGGATCCTTCCTTCTTGGCCCATCGATGGACCTGACCGAGCTATCCTTTTGGTGCGGATCCTTATGTGGACCGTGTGTCAGCTTGTGTGCGGCACCACTTGCCGCTCTATGTTTGCTGTGTGGTCGTCCATCCGACCGGGCGGCCTCTTTGTTCTTTGATCGTGGGGGCTCTACGACCTCCTCGTCTAATTCGGGTAGTAGTTTGCGCTTCGGGTAGCTCTTTGTTTGGCGACTATCGTCGTATTTCTCTGCGGTGTTGAGTACCTTGCTCCATCTCATTCTGAGTACGTCTTCCGTTGTTTTGAGCTTCCGCTTCTGCATCTTCAGACTACGTGCAGTTGCGACGAGCCTTTTGTGGAGGTTCTTCTGCTCCAACGACGTGTCCGGCGTGAGATCGTCCGGACTGTTATCTTCGCCGGGGATGGATTGTCTATGCAGGTTGTCCTGTTCCGATGGTTGCTCGAGAGCATGTTCGTCATCCACCGGTTCGCCCTGCTCTATGGCTGGGTCTGTATGTGTGCTGTCTTTGTCGAGGCGGGACTGAGCGGCGCTTACGTCGCCGCTTTGACTCTTTTTCGAAGGAATTATCCTTGGCAGCGTCCCGTTGTTCCTCGTTATCGCTTCCTTTAGGAGTATCCACCGTGTATACATCGTGAGTTGAGGTGGCCTTCCCGTGCCCTGTAGGCGCTGGTTCTTCGTTATCTCCGGCATCGTCGTCCATACTGTCGATGTCTTCGGAGTCAAAGTTGAGCATGTCGGTTAGATCATCGACGGTGGCTACAAAGTGGGTGGTGGGTGGGTGTTGAATTTCTTCGTCGTCCGCATCCCAACCTTCCTGACCATAGTCCGGCCTGGGCTCTCCTGATAAAGAGAGAGACTTTAGTAAATTCAGGATGTCGCCCAAAGGCGAGTGCTGAAAGATGACCGTAGCGGTGAACTCCATGATCGGCGCCCAATCGGATTTGATTGGTAGAGGCGCGGGGGGTTCGAAGTCCGGTGTGGAGTCCGGCACCTCGGAGTCACGAGCTTCACAAGGGATAGGGTCGGTATTCGGCTCCATCGCCGTAGAAGTAGCAGCCCCCGAGGCGGTGTCTAGGCACCCATCCTCGATCGGCGCAGTCCGCTCCGAGTAAAGGGTCGGAGCGGACTCTTGTGCGGCCTCCGGGGCACTGTCCGGTGGCAGAGCTAGGTCATGCCCATCGTGACAGTGCGGCGTGCTCAGCTGTGGCTCGAATCCGTCGAAGATCAAGTCTCCGCGGATGTCGGCTGTGAAGTTCAAACTTCCAAATCTGACCTGATGGCCAGGGGCATAGCTTTCGATCTGCTCCAGATGGCCGAGCGAATTGGCCCGCAGTGCAAAGCCGCCGAATACAAGGATCTGCCCGGGAACAAAAGTCTCGCCCTGGACCGCGTTGTTGTTGATGATCGAAGGAGCCATCGGGCCTATGAGCGACGACACAGAGGAACTCTCAATGAAAGCACCAATGTCGGTGTCAAAACCGGCAGATCTCGGGTAGGGGGTCCCGAACTGTGCGTCTAGGCGGATGGTAACAGGAGACAAGGGACACGATGTTTTTACCCAGGTTCGGGCCCTCTTGATGGAGGTAAAACCCTGCGTCCTGCTAGATTAATATTGATGATATGGGTATTACAAGAGTGGATCTACCACGAGATCAAGGAGGCTAAACCCTAGAAGCTAGCCTATGGTATGATTGTTCTTCGTCCTATGGACTAAAACCCTCCGGTTTATATAGACACCAGAGAGGGCTAGGGTTACACAGAGTCGGTTACAATGGTAGGAGATCTACATATCTGTATCGCCAAGCTTGCCTTCCACGCCAAGGAAAGTCCCATCCGGACACGGGACGAAGTCTTCAATCTTGTATCTTGATAGTCCTGGAGTCCGGCCAATGATGATAGTTCGGCTAGCCGGACACCCCCTAGTCCAGGACTCCCTCAGTGGTTCTTCATGATTTAATTCATTCTTCAAGAGTTCATCAAGTATCATTCCATCCTCTCTAGTTCGTGTTCTATTCCTCCTTGTTTCAGCCGGAGTGCTACCTAAATCCTTCCAATCTTATTCGTTTCTTTTTCTCGTTCTAACCGGAGTGGTTTCATAGTCGATCTAATTCCGTGAGCTTTCGATTCTCGTCATTCTCGTCATTCCTCTCTTCTTCTCAAGTGCTCTCGATTCTTTGCTTCTTCTCTTGAGTTCTTGCTTCACCTCATCCCTTTTCCCTTCCGTCTCGGTCCTAAGATCTCGGGACGAGATCTCTTGTTAGTTGAGGAGTGTTGTAACGCCCCGGATCCAATGCGCCAGGTGTCCGCCAGTTATTCGCCGTCGTTGCCATGTCATTTGCTTGCGTGTTGCATTTCATCATGTGCATTGTTTTGCATACGTGTTTGTCTCATGAATCTAAGCATTTTCCCCGTTGTCCGTTTTACAATCCGGCACTCCTATGCCCTCCGGCGTTCCCCTTTTTGTCTCTTGTTGTGAGCGGGTGTTAAACATTCTCGGAATGTCCCGAGGTTTGCCAAGCGGCCTTGGTACACCACCAGTAGACCGCCTGTCAAGTTTCGTGCCATTTGGAGGTCGTTTGATACTCCTACGGTTAACCGGGTAACCGTAAAAGCCCCTTTTATCTTGCAGCCCATCACCCCTTCAAACTGGCCCAAAACCCATCCAAACCCCCTCCATGATCTCGGTCGTTCGATCACGATCGTGTGGGCGAAAACAGTGCTCCATTTGGACTCTCCTAGCTCCCTCTATCTATAAATAGGCCTCCCCCGTCCAACTTCGCAGATGAAACCCTAGCAAAAACCTGCCCGCCACCACCGGACACGTCCGGCCGCAGCCGGACACGTCCGCCCCGCTCCCCCGTCCAATCAGATCCGGCCACATGGCCTCGCCGCCGTCCCTTCGCCGCCGGCCCGCGCAGCCAATCGCGGGCCCGCGCGGGCCCTCACGCCGCGGCGCTGGCCCATCCGCCACCGCCCGGCCCGTGCGCCCGCCGCCCGCTCCGCCCCGGCCTTTGCGCCCGGCCTCGCCGTGCAGCCCTGCCGTGCTCCTCCGCCGCTGGCGCCAAAGCGCCGCCTCCGACGCCTCCCAGCGCTCGGGAGCCGCTGCCGCCTCCTCGACCCGCGAGCACCGGCCTCGCCGGCCTCCGGCCGCCCCGCTCGCCGCCTCCTCTCGCCGGACGCCGCCCCGCCTCGCCCCGCCGTTCGCCGCCGCGGCCCTGGCGCCTCCCGCCGCATGGAGCTCGCCGTACGGAGCCCCGCGCCTCCGGCCTCCTCCCCCTCGCGCTCCGGCCTCTTCCTCGTCGCCGGCGACCGTCTCCGGCCACCTCCCCGGCCACCTCCGGTGAGGTCCTCCAGATCGTGATCAGATCCAGCCATCCCTGCATCCAAACGGCGCCCCTGATCCCGGATCTCCTCGTCCCGGAACCCCTGTTTCAGCAACATTTTCGTGCCCTGTTCATCATATCATAACTTGCTGCATGCTGATCGGTTTCGTGCGTGTAATATATCAAATTGTTCGCCTCGACGAGTACTTCATTCCGTTCCATAACACCATGTTCATTTGAGCTCCTTTTGATGCCTGAATCATCGTTGCAAGAGTGCATGTTGTTGTTAATCTGCTGAAACTGTTATAACTTGCTCATTTGTCATTTTTGCCATGTTTGATGTGTGCATCCTATGAGGTTGATATCTACATATGTTTCGAACTATGCCATGCCATATTTACAGGGGTGTATGCCATGTATTTTTTTGATCAATGTGGTGACTAGCACAAGAATGTAAACTAAGCCTCGTGATGTTGCTGAGTTCAGTCCCCGTTCTGCTGTTATTTTTATGCCCTGTAAACTTGATGCTACAGAGAGATCCGTGCTTATTTTGAGATACTTCAGTAAGGATGTTTTGTACATATCGTTATGTGCTATCCATCCATGCCCAAGGTTGAATTTATAGCTTGCTGTAGATTGTTTATATCTTGCTCCAAAGTTGCTAAATAATGTTACTGTCAGCCTGTTAACTTTAAGTTCAGTTTTGCCATGAGCTTTGCTGGTCATCCATGCACCCTATGAACCTGTTCTTGCCCTTCTTAGCTTAATAAACATGTCTTCTTGCTGTTAGTTACCTTGCTATGCCATTTGTTGCTCTGTGGTGAGTGGTTTAAGCTCACCAACATGCCTACTTATTGTTGTTCCTGCCATGTATGAATCTGTCATAACTTGCCATGTTTACATGGGTGCCATTATATTTTGTGACCTTTGAGCTCTTGGTCAGCAAGGGACTTTCGTTCTATGCAATTAGTAGATTCATGACATGCCTTTGTTTTCCATTATAAGTTCCTTTAACATGTTGTTTGATAGCACTAAACATTACAAGCTGATGTTATTTTCTGCTAACCCTGTAAACTGTTAATATATGCAATCTTGCCATGTGTGTTTGAGCATGTTCTAGTGATTTCTCGAGATAGCTCAGTGTTCATGTTTTGTTATGCTTTACCTGTACATCATGTCCGTGCCTTTTGTTCTCATGTTGGGGTGCTGTAACATGTTGTTTTGATGCTTGCAATATGCCTAGGTGCTGTTTTGGACATATTGTTGTTATATCTTATTTGGAGTGTATGTGTTGATCCGTTGCTCCGTTTTGAGTGTGCTCTATATGAAACTTGCTTGATTTTGCATGTAGTTTCATATTATCATGTTGCATCCTTGTTTTGAGATGGTTGCTTGATGTTTGGATGCATTTTGCATCAATGCCATGTTTAACTTGTTTTTGCTCATATCTTCTAGGTCGTAGTTCCGAACTAAATGAACTTTATATGTAACTGGACTAGAATATCGTGTAGATCATCTTGGTGCATCTTAACTTGCTGTTAAACAACTTGAACATAAGGTTTATTCAGATCTGGACCAATTTCGATATTTGCATATGAGGACTTACCGGAATTGTTATGTGTTGTTCCCGGCCTCATTTAAACTTGTTTTGATGTGTTGCTCTTGTTTGCATCATCTCTTTCCACGAGTAGCTTCATGTAGCCTTGTTATGCATCATGCTTGGTTGTGCATCATGCCTTGTTTATGTGTGGTGTGTTTACCACGTTGTGTGCTTTTTCTCGATAGGTCCCGTTTCGTTGCGATCGTGAGGATTCGTTCGTCTATGCTTGGTTCGTCTTCGTGGCTTCATCTTCTTCATGGAATCGTTCTCTTCCTAGCGGGATTTCAGGCAAGATGACTGCTACCCTGGATCTCACTAGTATCATTGCTATGCTAGTTTGCTTCGTTCTATCGCTTTGCTGCGTTACCTATCATTTGCTCTTCAAGCCTCCCAAATTGCAATGAACCTCTAACCTTTGACACCCTTCCTAGCAAACCGTTGCTTGGCTATGTTACCGCTTTGCTCAGCCCCTCTTATAGCGTTGTCAGTTGCAGGTACAGGTTTATTCGATGATCATGACGCGAGAGCGATGTTTGCTTGTTTTGGAGTTCTTCTTCTGCTTCTTCTTCGATCAGGGGATAGGTTCCAGGTCGGCAGCCTGGGCTAGCAGGGTGGATGTCGTTTGAGTTTCTGTTTGTGTTCCATCCATAGTCGGATGTTGATCTCTTGTAAGATGATGTTGTATTCGTGTGGCATTGTATGCCTTATGTATGTATCCCCATCTATTATGTAATGTTGATGTAATGATATCCACCTTGCAGAAGCGTTTCAAGATGCGGGTCTATCCTTGGTGGGACCTTCGAGTTCCTTTTGGATAGGGTCGCATATTGGGCGTGACAGACGCCCACGTCCAATCAACCGCCACGTGACGCACAAGGCCACAGGCTGTTGGGGCCCGCGGCGCTTCGCACTTGCCCCTTCGCTTCTTTGCTAAGTCAAGTCCGGGCGCGTCTTGGGCCCGGGGGCTACTGTAGGCGTTCTGGGAACGGGGGTACCCAGTCTTGCCTGCCTGCGGCCTGCGGCGTGGCTCAGGGAGTGGCCCAGTGCGGCCCATCTTCATCAACACATGCTCAAGACCCACGCGAGGGGCCAAGCCTCGCGGGGCAGACGAGAGGAGGCTTCCTCGGGCACAACCTTGTCAGGCTGGCTCGTGAGGAGGCGGAGAGATCAAGGCGGGGTACCTCACGAGGTGCCCATGACGCAACCCATGACGACCGAGGCCAGGCGGGCGCCAGGCAGGGGCCGGCCTACGCAGAGTCCTTGTTTCCTCTTTGGTGCAAAGGGGGCAAGCGCAGGCAAGGGTATCAAGCAAAGGCAACCATTTCGGTGCAACGAGACGAAGACCAGAAGGACGGCAGGATGGAGGTCATCGTGGAGCCCAAGCCGGCGTCACTGTCAGGGTCTTTGGCAGGCGACGACCGACTTTAGTCAGGATAAGTGTACTAGATGTTCCCCTTCAAAATGGCCAATTGTTGGCGCCCTTACCGCTCAATATTTGGGAAGAGGCCCAGGGCCTCCCTCTATAAATAGAGCTAGCCACCGCAGAGTGGGGAAAAGGGGGGATGATCGAGAGAGAGAGAGAGAGAGAGGAAGGATTTTGGGTAGACAAGAGAGAGAGAGAGAGAGGCGACTGAACTCACCCAAGCAGTTCATCGCACCAGCCAAGAACAGCCCCTCGCGAGGTTGTTATTCCTTGTACTATTCATCATCAGCCCCTGAGGCAGTCCACCACACTACAAACTGGAGTAGGGTATTACACCACAATGGTGGCCTGAACCAGTATAAATCTCGTCTCCCTTGTGTTGTTCTTCGTGTAGTTTAGATCCTTGCGAGGCGACGAGACGTAGGTAGGCGGGAGGTGTGATCTCCGCGTGCACCCCATAGTTCGAACCTTGAGGGTCTGCCGGAACCCGAAATCCAACAACGGCCTATCTGGATAACTATGCTTTGGGCAAGGTTGGTTCAGCATCGCCTCCAAGTTGAACTGTGGCCCTCCAACCCAAGTTTGTGGTTTTCCCTTTCTGCATTGACCGTTATTCTGTGTACTAGTATTGGCCACAAAATCTCACCCACCGTCAGGTTGCTTGCGTTTACCGTTACCACCCTGGTCATGCCCTTTCTTGTTGTCATTCTTATTCCCCTTGTTGGAATTATCCTGATCGGACAACGGATCCTTAGTATTGTCAGAGTCGGCGTATTTGATGAGAGCCGCTGAGGGAGTCCTGGATTAGGGGGTCCTCGGACAGCCGGACTATATGCTTATGCCGGACTGTTGGACTATGAAGATACAAGATTGAAGACTTTCTCCCATGTCCGGGTGGGACTCTCCTTTGCGTGGAAGGCAAGCTTTGCAATTCGGATATGTAGACATTCTTCTCTGCAACCGACTCTGTGTAACCCTAGCCCCCTCCGATGTCTATATAAACCGGAGGGTTTAGTCCGTAGGACAAGAACAATCATAATCATAGGCTAGCTTCTAGGGTTTAGCCTCTACGATCTCGTTGTAGATCAACTCTTGTAATACTCATATCATCAAGATCAATCAAGCAGGAAGTAGGGTATTACCTCCATAGAGAGGGCCGGACCTGGGTAAACATTGTTTCCCCCGCCTCCTGTTACCATTAGCCTTAGACGCACAGTTTGGGACCCTCTACCCGAGATTCGCCAGTTTTGACACCGACATTGGTGCTTTCATTGAGAGGTCCACTCTGTCGTCACGGCAAGGCTTGATGGCTCCTTCAATCATCCGCAATAATTCGATCCAGGGTGAGGTTTTCCTCCCTGGACAGATCTTCGTATTCGGCGGCTTCGCACTGCGGGCCAACTCGCTTGGCCATCTAGAGCTGATCGATAGCTACGCCCCTGGCCATCAGGTCAGGTTTGGAAACCTGAACTACACGGCTGACATCCGCGGAGACTTGATCTTTGACGGATTCGAGCCCATGACAGGTGCACCGTACAGTCTCGATGAGCATGGCTTAGATCTCCCATCGGAAGGTGTTCAGGAGAATGCACCTACAGCTGCCCTGGCCTTAGATCCGGAGCAGATCGTGTCATCCGAGGACGAGTGGATAGACCCCGCCACAGAGGCCGCACACTCATTGGTGATAGAGCCGAACACAGACTTCGCCTCCAATGAAGTTTGTGTCATCGGACCCTCGGTCTCGTGTCAGGCCATAGGCTCCGAACCGCGCGCATCCGTGCCTATCGAACCTGATTAGGCACCGATCATGGAGTTTACCTCCGTGGATATCTTTCAGCACTCACCCTTGGGCGACGTGCTAAACTCATTGAAATCTCTCTCCCTGTCAGGAGACTCTTGGCCGAACTATGTCCGGCTTGAGTGGGAAGCGGACGACAAAGAAATTCGTTTCCCACCCACCACCCACTTAATAGCCACTGTCGACGACTTAACCGACATGCATGATTTCGACTCTGAAGACATCGACGGTATGGACGACGATGCCCGAGAAGAACAGGAACCACCACCCACGGGGCGCTGGACAGCCACCTCATCATATGATATATATATGGTTGACACACCTAAAGAAACCAATGGCAATGAGGCAACGGAGGATAATCCCCTTGAGAAGCAATCTAAGCGTTGGCATCAGCGGCGCCGCTCCAAGCCCCGCCATAGCAAAAATAGCAATACTGGCACAAGAGACCATAGCACTCCGGAGGATGCCGAAGACGAAAACAATCCCGCCCAGCCAAGCACTGAGCATGCCGGACGGGAGGATGGCAAGCTAGCCCTGATGAACAGGCAATGGATGGAGACTCGGAGGACGACAATTACATTCCTCTCTCCGAAGACGAGGTGAGCCTCAGCGATGAAGAATTTATCGTGCCGGAGGATCCCGTCGAGTAGGAGCGCTTCAAGCGCCGGCTTATAGAAACTGCAAAAAGCCTGAAGAAACAGCAGCAGCAGCTTCAAGCTGATCAAGATCTGCTAAATGATAGATGGACTGAGGTCCTGGCAGCCGAGGAATACGGACTCGAGCGCCCAACCAAGAGTTACCCGAAGCGCAGGTTGTTACCTCAATTCGACGAGGAGGCACTAGAGCCTACACTACCAGCGCAGGATGCGGCTGACCGGCCACCTCGTGGCCGAGACAAAGCGGCATATCAAACCGAACACCAGCTCGCACCCCATCGCCAAACCAACAAAAATACAAAGGCCCGGGGCTACACGCATGACCTGCGAGACAAATTGGAAAACAAAGCAGGACAGTCAAGATCGATCTACGGATCATGAGAGCGCGCCCCAACGCGTGACGATGACCGCCATGCCGGATATACTAAATACAAATCCAGCCGGGCCAAATACAATAGACCAGACTCATTTGAACGGCGTCGTGATGTAGCCCGGCATAGAGGCGCCGCACACCCCCTATGCTTCACTAACGAAGTAATGGAGCACGAATTCCCAAAAGTGTTTAAGCCCATAAATATCGAGCCCTACGATGGAACTACAGACCCCGCGGTATGGATAGAAGATTTCCTTCTCCACATTCACATGGCCCGCGGGGATGATCTACATGCCATCAAGTACCTCCCACTAAAATTCAAGGGACCGGCTCGGCATTGGCTAAATAGTTTGCCGGCAAACTCCATTGGAAGCTGGGAGAACCTGGAAGACGCATTCCTGGATAACTTCCAGGGCACTTATGTGCGACCACCGGATGCTGATGATTTAAGTCACATAACCCAACAGCCCGGGGAGTCAGCCAGGAAATTTTCGACTCGGTTCCTAACTAAAAAGAACCAAATTGTCGACCGTTCGGATGCCGAAGCCCTAGCGGCATTTAAGCATAACATCTGTGACGAGTGGCTTGCCCGACACCTCGGCCAAGAGAAGCCAACGTCCAAGGCAGCCCTCACGACACTCATGACCCGCTTTTGTGTCGGCGAGGATAGCTGGCTAGCTCGTAGCAACAGCACATCAAGAAATCATGGCACCTCAGATGCCAGAGATAGCAACGGCAAGCCCCGACGCACCAGACACAAGCGTCACAATAATGGCGATAACGCCGAAGACACGACCATCAATGCCGGATTCAGTGGCTCCAAGTCCAGTCAGCGGAAAAAGGCATTCAAAAGAAACAACCCAGGCCCGTCCAGTCTAGACCGCATACTCAATCGCTCATGTCAAATTCATGGCACCCCAGGTAAACCAGCGAACCACACCAATAGAGAATGTTGGGTGTTCAAACAGGCCGGCAAGTTGAATGCCGAAAACAAGGAAAAGGGACCGCATAGTGATGATGACGAGGAGCCCCGGCTGCCGAACACAGGAGGACAGAAGTAATTTCCTCCCCAAGTAAAAACGGTAAATATGATATACGCAACCCATATTCCCAAGCGGGAACAGAAGCGCGCACTAAGGGACGTCTACGCGATGGAGCCAGTCGCCTCAAAGTTCAACCCATGGTCTTCTTGTCTGATCACTTTCGATCGCAAGGACCATCCGTCCAGTATCCATCATGGCGGTTCGGCCGCGCTGGTCCTCGACCCCATCATTGATGGATTCCACCTCACACGAGTCCTTTTTCACCCACGCCTTCTTCTTCCTCTGCTCATCCATTCTCGAGCTCCATCGCACAAGCTTTCACTCTCTCCGCAAAGCCATTCCAAGCATGTACGGAGCGGGAGGCAAGTGGATGGCCTCCTCCGTCACGGAGGGAGACATCACGAAGCTTCGGGAGGCCGGATACCTGTCCATGAACATCGCGCATCGGCTTCCGGCCGAAGGGCAGATCATCCCTACCCCGAAACCCCATGAAAGGGTAGTGTTCCTCTCACACTTCATCCACGGACTAGGATTACCCCTCCACCCGTTTGTCCGCGGGCTTATGTTCTACTACGGGCTGGACTTCCATGATCTGGCCCCCAACTTCATCCTCAACATTTCGCGTTTATCGTCGTGTGCGAGGCCTTCCTCCACATTACGCCCCACTTCGGCCTATGGCTGAAGACCTTCAACGTGAAGCCGAAGGTGGTGGGCGGCCAGCAAGCGGAGTGCTGGTGCGCCATGGTGGGCAAGATGCCCAATGTCACTAGGCCCGAAGGCTCCTATGTGGAGACCATGAAGGGGTGGCAATCGGGGTGGTTCTACAAAACTGAGCCGCGCAACACCAACTGGGCGGCGACCCCCGAATTTTGATCCGGCGTCCCCATGCGGGTCACCTCCTGAAAAGAGAACACTACTAGAAAAACGGCTATAGGTAATATCACTGTTAGTGGCGCACCAGAGATGTGGTGCGCCACTACTATATAGCAGTGGCGCACCACAAACAGGTGCTCCACTAATAGTGTCATTACTAGTGGCGCCCCAGGGGTGGGGTGCGCCCCTACGATTTTGAACAGTAACCAGCCATGCCCAGGCTTACCAGTGGCGCACCAGGACAAGGTGCGCCACTACTATTTTTGATAGTAGTGGCGCACCTTGCCCTGGTGCGCCACTACTATTTTGAACAGTAGCCAGCCATGCCCAGGATTACCAGTGGCGCACCAGGCCGTGGTGCGCCACTACTATTTTTGATAGTAGTGGCGCACGTTGCCCTGGTGCGCCACTGGTAAACTGGGCGTGGTGGTCCAAAAAAACATAGCAGTGGCGCACCCCTTCACTGGTGCGCCACTAGTATTCCTGGCTACTAGTGGCGTACTAGTGAAGGGGTGCGCCACTGGTAACCTGGGAGCAGTAGCTATAATTAGGCAGCCACACCTACCACACACTCACTTTCCCCTCCACCAAAACAGATTTGGTCTTCTTGCTCCTCCTCCTCACCTCATTTTGCACCATAGATTCACCCAAATTAAGTGGTTAAATTTCCTTTTTTGATAGGTAAGTAAGGGAAAGCTTTCTTTATGTTCTAGATCTACTTTTCTCTCCGTCTCCAACAACGTACACACTTTTTATGGCCTAGAGATCTCACGTATGTTTGTGGTGTTGCATATGTTTGTGTTTGCAGGTACCGGTATTTGAAATGCGATAGTTGCCAATATTTTGCTTTGGAATGTTGATTCATTTCCGCTTTCGCAAGAATTTGGCACTATATGCATTCTTTTGGTCCTATTTTTAGGCAAAGTCATGCCAAATTTTTTTGTTCTAAAATATCATTTTGCTCTACCCATGACGACCATGGTCCGCACGATGACCGAAGGCATCGTAAATAGGTTTTTGAGCTCATGAAGGCCGAGATGCTTCAAAAGAACGAGACGGAGATAAGATGTCCGTGTCGAAGATGCAAGCTGAAGAGCCTTATTGCGGACCCGGATTCCGGGCAGGTGCGGGACCACTTGCTCTTGCGTGGTTTCATGGATGGCTATTGGTGGCAAGGTGATGAAGATGACTATGAAGTCATCCATGGGGGCCGGGCAAGCAGAAAAAAGGAAGGGCAGCAAGACAATAGCGGCGAGGGCGGGCGAGAAGGCGAAGAATCTCGGGACATGATCACGAAGTAGATGCAGGACACGGTCATCATGTAGAAGATGCGGACATGATGATGAGGAAGATCAAGGCGAAGGGCATGATCATGAAGATGAAGATCTTGGGAAGCGGGCGACGATGGACCATCGATGGGCTGGGTGCATGACCCTCATATTCAAGAGCTGCTTCCATGGCAGACGGTAACGCATAAGAGCTGCCGCCGAGAGAAAGCCAAGCTGGATCAACTGGAGACAGACGCGGTTACTCCATTGTATGAAGGATGCAGGCCGAGGATACCCGCTGAAAGTAACGCTCATGGCTCACGGAGATGAAGGTAAAACACAAAATGGCGGACGCATGCTTCGGCGAGAACATGTCATTCGCACGAGCGTCTTAGAAGGGAACAAGTGCCCGACCAGTTTGGAGGAGGCGAAGAAAATCGTGTGTCCTCTGGATTTACCGCACGTGAAATACCATGTCTGCATGAACAATTGCATCATTTATCGGGCGAGCACGCGAGTCTACCATATGTCCGGTAAAGCGGCGTCACTCGATACAAGAAGAGGAAGAAAGCTCCTCGAAAAGTGGTGTGGTACTTTCCGATCCTCCTCGTCTGCAGCGGTATTTCGCGGATCCTAAGGTAGCAAAGCTCCTGCGTTGTACGCAGCGGATAGGGAGGAGAAGAAGCGAGAAGATGGCGCAAATGATCCGGAGATAGATAAAAAGACAAGATCTTTGAGTCACCCTAAGGATGCGAGCCAGTGGCAAGCGTTGAATTTTGAATACCCAGAATTTGGGAAGGATCCAAGGAACATCGTGCTCGGCGCGAGCACCGATGGAGTCAATCCGTTTGGCAGCCAGAGAAGCACACATAGCACCTGGCCTGTGTTTGTGTGGATGTACAACCTTCCCCACAGTTTGTGCATGAAGAGGAAGTACATTCACATGAGTATGCTAATTGAAGGGCGAAACAACCAGGGAACGACATCAATCATGTACCGGGGCTGCTGAAGGAGGAGCTAGACACGCTGTGGAAAACGCCACCAATACGTGGGACGCCGCAGAAAGAATATTTCCCTATGAGAGCCGCCTTTGCTCACGACGGTGCCACGACTATCTCGATTACGGATATCTCGCGGGGCAGGGTAGTCCATGGATTTTACGGATGCGTCACGGTGCATGGATGACACAACGTATCGCCAGCTAGATAGAGATCCCGGTCTTGAAAACCGTGTTCATGGGACATCGAAGGTGGCTTCGCGACGATGACGCATGGAGAAAACGCAAGGATCTGTTCGATGGTGAAACCGAACCCCGAAGACCCCCACGTACGAGGAGCGGCGAGGAAATAGACGAGCTGTTGAAAAATTGGAAAGAGTGCCCACCGTCGGGAAAGAAGCGAAAGGCGCGAGCCGCTGCTGAAGGTATGGAAAGCGAGGTCTGTTTTACGGGACTTGCCGTCTTGGAAGATCCTCCGTGTGCCTCACAGCCTTGATGTCATGCATATCACGAAGAACGTGTGCGAGAGTCTGCTTGGTACCCTGCTCAACATGCGAGAGAGGACCAAAGATGGGCGAAAGCAAGGCGGACTTGCAAAAAATGGGCAGCAGGGAGGAGCTACTGGCGCCCTAATGATGATGATGATGATGATGATGATGATGAGGCGAAGGACACGGAAAGTCATCGCAAAGGCAAAAAGGCCAAGAAGATCGAATATGACTACCCTCCCGTGCTTCACTCTAAGTCGAAGGAGATCGAGCAGTTTTTCACCTGCCTCGTAGGAGTAAAACTTCCTTACGATTACGCTGGGAAGATAAGCGGATACCTAGACTCAGCCAAGCGAAGTTCAGCGGGATGAAGTCTCACGGTATCACGTCTTGATGGCGCAGATACTTCGGTTGCAATCCATTGGGATCATGGACGCGCCGTCCGTGACACGCTATTTGGCCTATGCAACTTTTTCGACGTCATCTCTCGGAAGTCGGTTGGCGTGAGGCAACTCGAAGGCTACAGGAAGAGATCGTGGTGATACTATGCGAGCTTGAGATGTACTTCCGCCCGCATTCTTCGACGTTATGGTGCATCTGCTGGTCCATATAGTGGAGGATATCATCCAACTCGGGCCGACGTTCTGCACGGCATGATGCCGTTCGAAAGGATGAATGGTGTCATCAAAGGATACGTTCGCAACATGTCACGTCGAGAGGGAAGCATAGCCAGGGGCTTTTCGATCAAGAGTGCATCTCGCATCGCGAATTATCTAGGCATCGAGAACCCCGTTGGTCTGCCCGTCAACAGGCACCTCGGCAGGCTCATTGGATGGGGTCACCGTGAGGGTCGCCGCGAAATGCATGTCGACTTCATGGGTCGACTTCGCCGACTTTGAAAGAGCAAACCTAGTCGGCGCTACAACACATAGGCGTGGTCGATCCTTGGGTGGTAGAGCACAAAATCTTTATTGAGAAGGCGACAATGACCGATGCCATCAGACGACGGAGGGAGCTATAATCAAAGAGCATAACTCATGTTTCACGCGTTGGTTCAAGGAGAAGCTTCTGTCGTACCCTTTACATGAGGATTCTTCCGCGGAAGAAAAACTCATATTCGCCTTGTCACAGGGCGCCGAGCACAACCTGATGACCTATGAGGCGTACGATATCAACGGCTACACATTCTACACCGAGGAAAAGGACATGAAGGCGATTATCGAACTCCGGGTAACGATGGAATCCTACACGGTAACGACAAGGACAGATACTACGGAAGGATCGAGGAGATCTGGGAGCTGAGCTACGCTGGAGAGAAGGTCCGATGTTCCGTGTCGATGGGCCAAGAGCGTCCTAAAAGAAGACCGGTATTTCACCACCATGGTTATACGAAGCCAAATCCAAGATCATGGTATAAGCGTCACATGAAAAAATGAGCCATGGGTACTGGCTTCCAAAGTGGACCAATGCTTCTTCATTACCGTCCCGCCAAAGCGATGTCGTGTTGTCGTGAGGAGAGGCAAAAGGAACATCATCGGAATGGATGGAGTCGCCAATGAGCAAGACTTTGACAAGTACGGCGACCCGAAGATGGAAGATGACGACGACGATGAAGTACCATACACCACAAGAAGAAGCAGGACCACCCTACCTAAAGGACGTCCGTTCAAGAGAAGATCAATTCAAGGGGTTCCGGGCTAAATTATTCAACCGCGAGGAAGAAGGGCAAGAAGATTGTGAAAAGATAGCTAAGATTGAATCACGGCGTGTCGGCCGGCGTGTGTGTGTGTGTCGCTGGCAAGCTCAATTATTACATGCAACTAAATTATTACATGTATCACTTGATTTCAACCATTATTAAAGATCTTTTAAACATTATATTACTTTACATGCAAACTCAATCTTAATTTGACATTGTTATTTCATGTCAATCTTTGATGACTGTTATTTCATCTCACTTGATTTCAACCATGCCATAGCATTGTAAATGATTCTATATTGTGATTGAGTAAAGGAGATGCATTGTAAAAAAATTATCGCCCTACTTTTAGGAATGGAGGGAGTATTAAAATTGCCATGTGTTTATTTTAAAGTGTTTGGATGTTTATCATAAGGTTAAAATAAAATTTTAAAAAATATGCAAAAGTGGGGTTGCAGGATTCGGACCTGGGTGGTTCTGTCCATAACCAACGCGCCAACCACTAGGCCATGTGTGTGGTTCTGTCCATAACCACACACACAATTCTTATGACTTTGATATTGAGCTGTTTATGGCGCATGTCCCTGGTGCGCCATTGATATCGATCTGTTATGGCGCATGTCCACAGTCCGCCATTGCTAGCTGGCCCTCCCCTGCTTTCTCTTCTCCCGCGCCTCCCTCTCCTCCCCTGCTTTCTCTTCTCCCTTTAAATCCCCCTCCCGCCTTGCCCGCCCCCCACCGCGCCTCCGCCTCGCCCTCTCTCCTTCCCAGCGTCTTTGCCCGGCACAGACCCATGGTCCCCGACCTCCTCCGACGCCCTCCTCGCGACCTCATCCGCCGCTTCTTCCCATCTGGGCGCCCTCCTCCGACGACCTCCTCCGGCGCCCTCTTCCGACGACCTCCTCCGGCGCCCTCCTCCGACGACCTCCTCCGACGCCCTCCTTCGACGGCGTCCTCCGACGCCCTCCTCCGACGACCTCCTCCAACGCCCTCCTCCGACGACCTCCTCCGACGCCCTCCTCGTGAGTTCCTTCCTCTCCCTCTCTCTTTCTCTAATCTAACTTCTCTCTGCTGCCGGCTCTCTGTCAATTCGAGGGTTCCTGTTCTAGGGTTCATACCTTTTGATGATGCTCTGGTTCAATTGGGTACTAGCTTAGGGTTCCTAGGGTGTTAATCTAGCTTCTACTTCATTCTAGGGTTCAATTTAATTACTTGTTCGAGCTAATCATCTCTGTCTCAAAATTTGTCGGAACCTAAAGTTCAGTTTCGTCAGACATAAAGTGTTAAGTGGTTACTGCCAGTTGTTCTAATTTAATTACTACCCTGTTTCTCTTCACCTCCATTTTCTGCTTTCAGTTCAGACTTCCAGAGCTGGGTAGTAACTGAGGTTTCTGCAGCACTTCGATAAATACCGCCATGAAAAGCAGACCAGGAACTATATCAGAGCCCGGTACAAGGAGGACCCGGTAACAAAGGAGCTTACCACGGATCCGAAGGTCAAGGCGCTTGAGCTTGTTCTGGTAAGGAATACACCCGCGTAATTAGCTCCATATGGTTGCATTCTAATTAATGAAGCCAAATTTCTAAATGGTTCACGTTCCTTCCGCAGAAACTGAAAGCGATAGCGCTGGGTCTCGAGCTCCCGTCGCGCCTTTGGGACACCACTTTAAATAGGGCGTTGAATGTAATGAAACAGAAGGATAAGTTAACTAAGCCGGCGTCGGTGGTCGTGTGGCCGTGAAGGCTTGTCCACGAAATGGTCGGAATACTATAAGGTAGGGCGAAAGGAGAGAAAGACCAGCTTGGAAAGCCAGGAGGTTAAAGAACTCAAAGGCAAAAGTGGCGCAGATTCCTCGAGATAGTCGAAGAGCAAGTGCGAGACCAAGCTGGGAGCGACGATCACCGCCATTATGCCTACCTTGGTTGAGGGGCTGCGGGTGGTTTGTGAAATGACCAGGGGCCGCCCGATTCCCAGCCTTTGACGGGCAACTTCGCATAACGCCGCGGCAGTGGTGTCTCCGGCGGAGGCGTCATTGGTGTCTCCGGTGCGGCGCGGCATTGGAGCTTGATGCACCCGGTGTGGGAAGAATACGCCCGGCGGCACCTCGGCAGCAAGCGGCCCCTCCGTCACTTGCACGCCGCCGTTGGCGGTGCCTCTACATTAGCCAAGCTCGACGCCATCACAGTAACTAAGCCTCGAACGATGACTTCATCTCCTTGCTTTTGACTGGTCATCCCTGACGCCCTACATGTTTTCGCAGGGCGCCGCCAACGTTCCATGCACTCTCCTGCACTTCGTGGACGGCGAGTTGATCGATGTCGCCAAGGCCAAAATCGTTGAACCGGGCAACCGCGTGTTCCACCATAATCCGATGCCACCCACCGTGTATAGGGTTCAACTGGTTCGGGTGCTGCGGGGCTGCGACGACTTGTTACCTCCGTATCGACCCCATGGGGCGGCGAAGAGGATGTGATGACCCTCGGCGCCGCTTCAATCTGGCCATTGCTTTGGCGAAGAGCGATTCGTTTGGGGCGGGGTCACCACCTACGCAGACAACACCGCCCGATCCTGCCGGCGTAAGCCATGGCAAGACCGCCCATAACGCTTCCGCCGTCAGTTGATCCGGGCATGCATATGGCACAGGATCCGGACGTCGACGACGGTACATTTGTCAACGTCGATGACTACTTCAACGAACATGGTGGGTACGGTGACGAATTCTTGGCGCCTCCTTCTCAAGAACCCAACCCTGCAAAAGTCGATCGCGATCTAGCTGGTACCGCGGAGAAACCCAATTGCAACAGGCGTCGTCTGTTCGGTTCTCAGGAGACGCCTCCAGCTGCCGCCTTCACCGAGACTCAAACAGCCGAGGTGGGAAATATTATCAGCCCCACCACACTCAAGAAGGTGGTCTCTGAGCAGACCTCGATCCCATTACATCAGCAGAAGCCAAAGAAGGGACGGAAAAAGAAAACTAACAAGGGTGCGAGCCAGCCCGGCACCGAGTACGATCCGTGCTCGGGGCGGGCCACCAATACCTAAGGATATCATGAGGGCGATGCATGTGGCGGGTAGGCCGATGCTACCGGCTAATCTGCTCAAGGCTGCAACCGGTGCTATGCGGAGTCTGCATGACAGTGTTCTTTCTATGGAGAAGCGGCGTCTCTCCGAGAAAGATGACTCATACCCGGTTTTCGTGGCCAAGGTGCCAGAGGGCAAGGGCTTTGTCGATGGCACCATTGGGAGTATGATCGTCCTGCGGTTTGATGACATCTTCGCTATGTTTAACCTTCATCCGCTGCACTACACCTTCATTCGGCTATTTTCGCTCAATATGGAGATGCAGATCATTAGAGACAAGACCCGGACATCGTGATAGTCGACCCCTTCTACATGCGTGCCAAGCACTTGGACAGCTTGGGGACCGCAAATCGCGAGTTCATACCTCGAAGGCGTCATTATGGCGAACAAAGATAAGGATACCTTCCTCGTGCCTTACTTTCTGAGTAAGTCATCCCTCACCGCCCGTAACATATGTTTTCTTAGATTTCGTTCGTTCTTTTTTTTCTAACATTGCGTGTTCTGTGCAGTGACTCACGTTGCACACTCATCCTCTTAAGCCCGAATTTTTCCACGGCCACGTATTTATTTCGGACCGTCGGTCGAAGAAAGACTACACAAATATCAAGAAAGTTCTTGATGATGCTCTCCCAGCCACGCCAAATCTGGAGGCACCTTCGGGAAGGAAATGTGTAGGTACGGCAAGCACCTGTTCACCCACGTAACGATGTTCCCCTGTGTCAAGCAGCCGCCTGGCGGTCAAAAGGATGCCTACTACGCCCTCCATCACATGCGGGCGATCATACGGGACCATAATCACCTTCTGCTTCCAAAGGGTCTCCAAGATTGGGCCGACGCTTGTCGGCAATCCAGGACATGGACATCGAGACAAGAATTCTTTTCGCATCCGATCGGGAGTTTGCGGAAATCATCTGTCAAGATGTCCTTCGTACCTCGGGGCAGTTCCACCTCAAATATCAACCGTCCAACAGGGAAATAGAAACAACGCTTCTAATGCGGTGACAACTACCGCACATTCATGACGCCGACGGATGACGGCGGCTTCATCCACGCCCGGTCCACGAGTCGAGTCGAAGAAAGTATTGATGGTATATAGTTCGAAATGTCGATTAGCTCGTGTTGTAATTAAACTTTAATGAACTTGTATGTCTCTTTAGTTTGGAGAGTCGTTCAACTTATATGTAATCGATGCTATTTATTAGTAGGACCATGAACCGTGCTATTAATGTGTTGCTTTTCTCTTCCGATCCTTTTGTTGCATACTTATATATTATCTGTGAATTGCTACTAACGTTTTGTTTGTCTAGTGCATAGAGATGCCGTCATTATGTCGTGTACAAGGGTAGGGTTTCGGAGTCTATGACGACCGGGAGGAGTGTCGGAGACAGGTTCACCGCTTCAGTGATAACAGTTACAAAGGGTACACCACTAGGGCGGAGGCGGAAGCTAGATACGAGCGCTATCTAGAGGGAGAGAGGAGGGAGCGGAGGAGGAACCGGATGAAGACTAGTTTCATCGCGATGATGCTCATCGTGACCGCAGCTCTCTTCTATGTGATGGTAGTTTAGATGATATCAACTTTGTAATGTGACGACAAACTCGCTACTCGGTCTCGAGACCTAAACTTGTCTAATATTTGAACTTTGTTCGCTATTTCGAATTCGGAGACTAATGTGATGATTTGTATTATGTGCTGTTTATATTCTGTGATGTATTGTATTTTGTAACCTGTGCAAATACCAGAAATGCAGAAAAAAAAATTCCTAAATTAATAGTAGTGGCGCACCATATTGCACATTAGTGGCGCACTCCAGTTAAATAACGATGGCGCACCCATATGGATATCGATGGCGCATCGGTAGGGACCCTGCTGCAATACGATGGCGCACCATCTTGCACATTAGTGGCGCAATTAATTAAATAACGATGGCGCACCCAAATGAATATCGATGGCGCACCCGTATGAATATCGGTGGCGCACCCGTATGAATACGATGGCGCACTATGTGGAATACCAATGGCGCACGGTGGTGCGCCACCGTTATTTGGATTAACAGTGGCGCATCGGAGGTGCGCCATTAGTATTCCTTATTAGTGGCGTGGTATTAGTGGCCCACCCATGGTGCGCCACTAATGGCAATATTGGGTGCGCCACTAATAGCCTTTTTTCTAGTAGTGGAAGTGCTTAGCCTGGGGCTCAGCGGTGGAGCTGACCGGACTCCAGACCTGCGTCCATAATATGATAGGCAAGAAAATCAAGCTTGTCAATGTGGTCCAGGTTATGCTCATCCGCCGGATCCTTCCGTGTCAGAGACGGGCCTATAATTTGTGGGAGTTCGACCCGGCCGAACACCAGATGCTGCAAGAACTCTTCGATACGACGCATGAGGACGTCTGGAAGGTGCTCTTCAAGGCCGCCGAGGTCCCCCCACCCATAACCGAAGATTGCGGACTCAGCGCGAAACGCCAAGCGCATCCTGTGAGTTTTTACATTTTGCAAGATATGCCTTTTACCAGCTCATTCGCGGGAGGAATCTAAGCCTCCATGCTGATTCAATAGGACTGGGTAGCGATAGCGGAGCGGATTGACTGTCCGGCTCTACTACCCGAAGATCAAGCATCACCTCTCTTAACGAAGATGCTGTTTCCGGTGCCCTATGAGGTGCCGGAGAAGAAGGCCAAGAAGAAGGCCACGGGGACCAAGAAAGGTCTCCGGTGCAAGGTGGCATCGGACGTGACATCTGAAGACACCGAGACGCGCTCCTCCAATGAAGACAAGGAGGAGGAAGAGGAAACCCCTCCCCCCCCCCCCAACCGGGGGGAGAAGAAAAGGAAGGCCGCCCTGTCTGGAGAGGCCGAAGTGTCCAAGAAAGGAAAGTACTTCCTTCCGGACCACTCCACCACAGCCACCTAAAGCGGCGAGGAGTGGTTGCCCAGGGACAAGCCCCTGGCTAAGTCGTAAGTATCCGAACACTATAATACTTCCGGTATGTTTTGCTTTATTGCTTCTTATCATGCCGAACATGCATATACAGTCCGGCCAAATCCCACATCGACGTATCCTCTTCGGAGGGGTCTCTAGGCTCGTCGGCGATGAACAACGATTCACTCCCGACAGCCTCCTCCCTCAGGCCCGCGGACGACACAGAGGTGTTGTCTCAGAGGATACCGGACTAAGGGGAGACAGTTCTGGAGACGCCCCCAGGCGAGATCCCAGTTGCCGGGCACATGGGGGGGGAAGATTCCCATGGACTCCGATAACGGGGGCCGCAGCAAGTTTGGCCCCCAGCCGGATATGGCTCCGAAACCCCTAGTGGTTCCGAATTTAGGCAAGCAGCCTCTCTCTAAGGGGGGCGAGCCGCCTGTGCCGAAGACCTCTGTCCATCCAGAGGCATCGGACAACTTGCTGGAAGCGATTCGCGGTGCTTCCGTTGATGAAGAACACCGTACCATTATGAGTACGGTGATTGAGAAGGTTCGGTCCGCCAAAAGCGGATTGACCGAAGCCTGCGCCTGCCTCCTAATAGGCTTTGAGGTAATAAAATTGTAAGAAAATATCACAGTATAGACAGTAGCCCCTGATGCTCTGTTTGGTTTTCGGAAAGAAAGGCTGAACAGAGGATCAAATAACATCAGCAGGAGTCTAACAGAAGATGTCTATGTGAATAAGCAGGCGTCGCTGCTGGCCGCTGCCGCTCGTACTGCGGAGGTCTCCGGACTGAAGCGGGACCTGGAGCGGACCGAGGGAGAGCTCGGCCTCGTGAAGAGGCAGCTCGAGGAAAACAAAGGGACACAATACCCTGTCTGTATGTTTGAAAAGGAAAAATGGTTTCTGCTGATGAAAGCGTCATGAACTTTACTAGGGGCCATGGCCGAAGTGGCGGCACTTAAGACGGCGCTGACTGAGGCCTAAGAGAAAGCGGCCAGGGAGCACACCGAGCACGAGAAGCAAGAGGCATGGGTCAACAAGGTCCAGCAACACTCCAGGATTTCACCCGAAAATACGAGTCCTTGGAGCGTGACTCTAAGTCGCGAGAGCCCGAGCTTGCGAAGGCCCTCCAGAGTGCACGACATGCTAAAGTCGAAGCCCAAAAGGCCCTCCAGGAGATTCAGGCGGCCAAGAAGATTGTGGCGGGTAAGGCATTCATTATACAAAGCAAGCATGTGAAGGAGACTTTCCTTTTACTTACCCGAATTTGGAGCTCTCCAGGAGCGTTCGCAGATCTGCCGCGCAGCATATTGGATGCCGCAGAGTTCTACCGAGCCAAAGAAGGGAGCTCGACGGAGAAGTTGTTTTAGTCTCAGAATATTGGGACCAAACACCCGATGCCCTTGAGCGACCAGCTGAAGCAATTGGTCGAACTGCACAAGGCGGCTGAACTAGCCATGAAGGACCTCATAGTCCGGTTGTGGCCTGCCGAGCCTCTGCCCTGCAGCTACTTCGGCCTAGTAAAGCGGCTTGTGAGTGCCTGCCCACGGCTTGAAGTTATAAAGCGGTCAGTTTGCATTGAAGGTGCGCGAATGGCCTTCGCCCGCGCAAAAGTGCACTGGGCGAAGATGGATGCCGAGAGCTGATGAACGAAGGGCCGCCAAAGGGCAAGGAGCATCTCCGCCCCCAAAAGTATTACGATAGTGTCCTGAAGGGCTCCCGCCTTGTGGCGGAGTAATGTGCAGAGTGAACACACTCATTTTATCCTGTAATATGAAACAAGTTCTTTTGTGCAATATAACGATTGTTGATTTAAAATTTTACCTTATGTGCGGCTGTTTATAAAATCTAAGAGTTGGGCAGTCGTCGGCTTCTGCCCCCATGTAACTAGTACCGGGGTGTTCGGGGTAAATCTAAACACTCTTTCTATTTTTTGGTCCTTTAAGGAGGTGTTTAGCGCAACGAACAAGGCAATCGGACTATAAAGCTTTAACACACTCACTTAGCCGTAGAAGTTCTATAATTTAATATTTGGCGTAGCCCCTGGTATTCGGAAGGCCGAACTTGGGGCACTATTCACGCCTAAATCGGACAAAGGCCGATTCCTTTTCCAAAGCGGAAAAAATCTTTAAGGATTTGAGACCTCTCGAACTGCGACCAGCTCTCGCCACATCATGACAGTCAGTTTTCGGCTTTCTCTACTGAGGTGCTCGTCCGGAAGAACCGGGACACAATCGCAGTAGTTTTCCCTGTGCCGCCTTAGCCGATATAGCGGACCATAAGGCAGCAAAACATGGGAGCCGGGCAATCCCAACTATTGACCCAAGACATGATTCGGTGCTGATGCATATAATGCTATAAGTTTGGGGTGCCACACTTTCGAAAGTGTTCAGGCTTTTCTTGCCGTGTTATGGGGTACACTGAAGCCCCTGGCGAGCTGAATGTACCAAAATGTATGGGTGCAATTTGTAATAAATAAACAGTCAAGGAAAAAGATAAAGAAATGTAATAATAACTTGAGGCTGTACATTATTTTCCATTGTTATTTGAATAATACGTCAAGGCGTATATATACAAGTAGTGCCATAAGCAAAATAGGACTATTTTACATGTCCTAACCAAGAGTGAGCTGCGTGTGGGTATGTAAAACAGGTATAGCGATCGTTATCAAAGACCACCTGGGGATTCCCTTGTACGTCAAAGCTCCTTGCCTCCTTGGCGTTTCCGTCCCATGATGGATGCGATAATTAGGCTATCGAAAGAGCCTCTAGAAAATAGGGACCTGAAAGAAAGAAAAGGGGTGAAGGTATATGGATCCTGGGGTGGCTGAGCCGCATTGTGGACCGCATTCTAGTTGTGCCTCTGTCTATGCCCATGGTATTTTAAGTGCGTAATTATGTACGGGCGGCACAAATTTCACTACTTGACTGGGAATAGGACGGAGGCCGAATTGCTAGGTGAGCTCTGGACGTGCCAGACGATCCTTTTGCGGAGTACTTCGGACTCGCTTGGCGGTGTCCGGGAATTTTACTGCCGAATTGGGGGTCTGCTTAAGAAGGTTGTTCTGTACTTCTGCTGCGAGGGTCGTAGTGTGCTCCTCCGTATGGAGGGAGCGCTCTATGTTTCCATTGACTGTTATAACCCCGCGAGGTCCTGGCATCTTGAGCTTGAGGTATGCATAATGCGGTACCGCATTGAATCTGGCAAACGGTTCGTCCGAGCAGTGCATGATAGCCACTGCGGAAGGGGACGATATCGAAGATTAACTCCTCGCTTTGGAAGCTATCCGGAGATCCGAACACTACTTCCAGTGTGATTGAGCCCGTGCAATAGGCCTCTACACCTGGTATGACACCGTTAAATGTGGTTTTGGTGGGTTTGATCCTTGAGGGGTCGATGCCCATTTTGCGCACTGTATCCTGATAGAGCAGGTTCAGGCTGCTGCCACCGTCCATAAGGACTCGTGTGAGGTGGAATCCGTCAATGATGGGGTCGAGGACCAGCGCGGCCGAACAGCCATGACGGATACTGGTCGGATAGTCCCTGTGATTGAAGGTGATCGGACAAGAAGACCATGGGTCGAACTTTGGGGCGACTGGCTCCATCGCGTAGATGTCCCTTAGTGCACGCTTCCGTTCCGGCTTGGGAATATGGGTTGCGTATATCATATTTACCGTTTTTACTTGGGGTGGAATTTCTTCTGTCCTCCTATGTTCGGCAGCCGGGGCTCCTCGTCGTCATCACTATGCGACCCTTTTCCTTGTTTTCGGCATTCAACTTGCCGGCATGTTTGAACACCCAACATTCTCTGTTGGTGTGGTTGGCTGGTTTATCGGGGGTGCCATGAATTTGACATGAACGATCGAGTATGCGGTCTATACTGGACGGGCCCGGATTGTTTCTTTTGAATGGCTTTTTCCGCTGAACGGACTTAGAGCCACTGAATCCGGCATTGACGGCCGTGTCTTCGGCGTTATCGCCATTATAGTGACGCTTGTGTCTGTTGCGTCTGGGCTTGCCGTTGCTGTCTCTGGCATCTGAGGTGCCAGGATTTCTTGATGTGCTGTTGCTACGAGCCAGCCAGCTATCCTCGCCCATACAAAAGCGGGTCACGAGTGTAGTGAGGGCTGCCATGGACTTCGGCTTCTCTTGGCCGAGGTGTCGGGCAAGCCACTCGTCGCGGATGTTATGCTTAAAGGCCGCTTAGGCTTGACATCCTGGAGACGATTGAGAATTTGGTTATTTTTAGTTAGGAACCGAGTCCAGAATTTCCTGGCTGACTCTCCGAGCTGTTGGGTTATGTGACTTAAATCATCAGCATCCGGTGGTCGCACATATGTGCCCCAGAAGTTATCCAGGAATGCATCTTCCAGGTTCTCCCAACTTCCATTGGAGTTAGCCTGCAAACTATTCAGCCAATGCCGAGCTGGTCCCTTGAGTTTTAGTGGGAGGTACTTGATGGCATGCAGCGGGCCATGTGAATGTGGAGAAGGAAATCTTCGATCCATACCGCGGGGTCTGATGTTCCATTATATGGTTCGATGTTCACGGGTTTAAACCCTTCTAGGAACTCATGCTCCATTACTTCGTCAGTGAAGCATAGGGGGTGTGCGGCGCCTCTATGCGGGGCTACATCACAATGCAGTTCAAATGAGTCTGGTCTGTTGTATTCGGCCCGGATGGATTTGTATTTAGTGTATCCAGCGTGGCGGTCATAAATCGCAGCGTTGAAGCGCGCCCGTGATCCGTAGATCGATCTTGACTGTCCTGCTTTGTTTTCCAACTCATCTCGCAGGTCCTGTGTGTAGCCCCGGGCCTTCGTGTTTTTGTTTGATTGGCGACGAGGTGCGGGTTGGTGTTCGGGATGATACACCGCTTTGTCTCGGCCACGAGGTGGTCGGTCAGCCCCATCCTGTGCTGGTAGTGTAGGCTCTAGTGCCTCCTCCCCAAATTGAGGTAACAACCTGCGCTTCGGGTAACTTTTGGTTTGGCGCTTGAGTCCGTATTCCTCGGCTACGAGGACCTCAGTCCATCTATCAGTTAGCAGATCTTGATCAGCTTGAAGCTACTGCTGGTTTTTCTTCAGGCATTTTGTAGTGGCTACCGGCGCTTGAAGCGCACCTATTCGATGGGATCCTCAGGCACGATAAATTCTTCGTCGCCGAGGCTCACCTCGTCTTCGATGAGGCTCATCCTCCGAGTCTCCATCCGTTGCCTGTTCCTCAAGGCTAGCTTGCCCATCCTCCCGTCCGGCTTGCTCGAAGCTTGGCTGGGCGGGCTTGTTTTCATCTTCGGCATCATCACGAGTGCTATTTTCTCTTGTGCCCGCATCACTATTTTTTCTATGGAAGGGCTTAGAGCGGCGCCGCTGACGCCGGCGCTTAGATTGCTTCTCGAGGGGATTATCCTCCGTTGCCTCATCGCCATTGCTTTCTTTGGGTGTGTCCAACGTATATATATCATATGATGAGGTGGTTTTCCAGCGCCCTGTGGGCGGTGGTTCCTGTTCTTCTCCAGCATCGTCGTCCATACCGTCGATGTCTTCGGAGTCCAAATCAAGCATGTCGGTCAAGTCGTCGACAGTGGCTATCAAGTGGGTGGTGGGTGGGTATCGAATTTCTTCGTCGTCCGCTTCCGACTAAAGCCGGACATAGTTCGGCCAAGGGTCTCCTGACAGGGAGAGAGACTTTAATGAATTTAACACATCGCCCAAGGGCGAGTGCTGAAAGATATCCGTGGAGCCAAACTCCATAATCGGTGCCCAGTCAGGTTTGGTGGGCACGGATGCACATGGTGCGGAGCCCCCGGCTGAAGACGAGTCCGAGGGTCCGAAGACCCACACCTCCTTGGAAGTGGGATCTGTGTTCGGCTCTATCGCCACTAATTTTGCAGCCTCCATGGTGGGGTCCATCCACCTGTCCTCGGATGGCACGATCTGCTCGGGATTTAAGGCCAGGGCAGCTGCAGGTGCGTTCTCCTGAACACCGTCCGATGGCAGATCTAAGTCATGCTCATCATGACTGTACGACGCACCTGTCATTGCCTCAAACTCGTCGAAGATCAAGTCTCCGCGGATGTCGATAGTGTAGTTCAGGCTTACAAACCTGACCTGATGGCCAGGGGCGTAGCTATCGATCTGCTCCAGATGGCCAAGCGAGTTGGCCCGCAGTGCGAAGCCGCTGAATACGAAGATCTGTTCGGGGAGGAAAACCTCGCCATGGATCGCATCATTGTAGATGATTGAAGGATCCATCAATCTTTATGGTGACGACACAGTGGAACTCTCAATGAAAGCACCAATGTCGATGTCAAAACCGGCGGATCTCAGGTAGGGGGTACCAAACTGTGCATCTAAGGCTAATGGTAACAGGAGGCGGGGGACACAATGTTTACCCAGGTTCGGGCGCTCTCTATGGAGGCAATACCCTACTTCCTACTTGATTGATCTTGATGATATGAATATTACAAGAGTTAATCTACCACGAGATCATAGAGGCTAAACCCTAGAAGTTAGCCTATGATGATGATTGTTCTCGTCCTACGGACTAAACCCTTCGGTTTATATAGACACCGGAGGGGGCTAGGGTTACACAGAGTCGGTTATAGAGAAGGAAATCTACATATCTGAATTGCCAAGATTGCCTTCCACGCAAAGGAGAGTCCCACTCGGACACGGGACGAAGTCTTCAATCGTGTATTTTCATAGTCCAACAGTCTGGCATAAGTACATAGTCCGGCTGTCCGAGGACCCCCTATCCAGGACTCCCTCACCTTGCGAGGACCCTTGAAGTCCTTCGGTAACCGCTCATTGCAAAGAACTGGTGCTAAGCATGGCACACCCACTGTCCTGGAAGTCATCCCGGCTTCTAGAGACATCGAAGGGTTACGATGAAGTTGTTGATGAGCCGCCAGTTCTGCCTCTGGACGTGCCCTGGCCTGATCCATCAGAGCCTGAGCGTTGTTATCAGCACATGGAGGGTCATGCCCATGGGGAGGGTTACAGCGCTGATCGCTACTGGAAACTGCCAGCGACTCAATGCGCCGGCTATAACTTCGGCTGGGGCGCAGAGTTGAATGAATCTGCTCGCGACTATATGAGTAATCCGCCTACTAAGCTACCACCGTCTGAAGAAGCTCCACAACCTACCGGGCCTCAACGGCCACGGGAGACTCGCCTTGTACTAGGAGAGCTGCCAGCCGTGAGGCTGCGACAATCATGTTATCCAGAGGTTTAGAATAATGACCCGGCGGTGTTAACATCTGCTGAGGCGGGGTTAAGTTCAAACGAGGTGGGTCTGTTACACATGGTTGAACCGTCGTCCTGGCTATGGGAGCCTCGACAGCCCGGGTCACCTCGGGCGGGTTACTTGGTCCTGCCCCAGGTGTACTGAAAAGATTCCTCGCCTCAAACTCCAGAGCCAAACGACTGTGGTGCCTCATCCGAAGAACTACACTGGAAGCATTTTGATCCCAAGTTCAATCGGAAAATTTCTGCTTGAATCCGTTCTGACTCGGCCTCTAACGCAGCCTGCTCTGTTGCCAACCTAGCATTCTCAGCAATAAGCTCCACCTTAGCTTGAGCTATTTCATCCCGTTGTTTCACAACGTCCACCTTATGTTGTGCTTGAGTCACCGGGGTTACCTCTGTAGCTAATAGAGTTGCCAAAGCATTCAAGAGCTCGGCTAAAACCAGAGCCGGCGAGTGCACAGGGCCGCTTGCCCCGGCCATCGGAGTAGCCGTTGAACTAGAGATCATAGTTGCAGCAGTTGGTGAATTCAGCACCTGTTGTGTACCGGCCATGAAGATAGCAGCCCTGCTCGGTGGCTCATAGAAGTCTGGAATACTGTCACCATCAGAACGGCCCCAGAGCCCGCCATCTTGCATTCGATGGATTGATTTCAGTCTCGCCGGTTGAAGACTCATCACCTGAATAGATGGTCGTCTCTCCACCAGACACTTAGCCCTCCTCAAGATCCGCCCCATGGTTAAAGTCGACGAAAGCACACTTCCTGGCGGGTTGAACCTAGGCGGGTCTCGCGCGCTGAGCTGTCTCGACTGTGTCGGTGCAGTTAATCGGCTCAGGATCTGACTCGCCAATCTTGTCGATGAAGACTTGAATTCCATCGAAGGGGACCTGATACCCATACTCGATTGAATCGGCCTCGGGACCCCAGCCAGAATCATCCATGTAGGTCTTGCCACGGCAGCTCTTGTTCATCCGGCCCATGGCGTATCCCTTGATCCCTGAGAAGCTTCCCTTCAAGAACTCAAAACCACTATGCGTTGGCCCCACGGTGGCTCCAACTGTCGTGGATTTCTCACGGCAGATGCCCTAGTGAAAGGACTTAGGTGTGCAGCCATCGCAACAAGGTTAGCTTGAAGGGGTTAAATGGGACTGTAAGTGCATCTAGTGCCACCCCTAGTTGGTTTTGGAGTATTGACGACAAACATGGTTGAGGGACTAATGTGTTTGTGAGAATTATAGCATAACACAGGTAGTAGTCCCTCATTAATTCAGCTTACCTACCAGAGATGACCCCTAAAAATGTGTAAAGACATTGAAGATAATGGTGGTTCGTGAAGACATTCACGGTGAAGATTATGATGTGTGAAGATATTCACTTGAGGATTATGGAGTGCCAAGACATAGTTGTTTCATAGATTCCTTTCTTCTTTATTGAGTCATAGGAACCACTGTACTGTTAAGTGGGTTCCAAGTGAACAAAGTCAGAGTGACTTATGTGATGGTCAACCAAACGTCTTCAAGCGAAGACAATGAGAGCAAAACTTATCCAGTGCTGGATGAGTCATCTTTGCTTGTAGCCCAAGCCAAGTTGCCGCGTGTGTTTGAAATCCAACCGTTGGACACGTGTCGGTTCCTTAGTGACCCAGGGTCATTTCGGACATATCAGGTCGGGTTGCCACTTGGCTATAAATAGCCTACCCCCTACACCATAAATTGGTGGTTGCTCAAAGTTAGTGCGGCTTTTGTCGTTTGAGAGCAACCCACCTCTGAAGCATTTGAGAGAGAGAGATCCTAGCGAGGACTAAGCCCAAAACACCCAGAGCCAAAGAGTGTTGGGCATCACTAAAGTCTTTCTATCCGTGTGATCTGAAGACTTGTTACACTTGAGGACTGTGAATCCTCCAGCCAGTTAGGCGTCGCGTTCTGAGCATCCAATAGTCATGGTGGATTGCCGGTAAACGAAGTCTGTGAAGGTTTGGAATTCTACCCTGAAGACTTACCAGAGTGATTGGGCGAGGACTGGGTGTCCTTAGCTCAAGGGGAATAAGGTGAAGACACGGTCTTCTGAGTTCAATCTTAGCCTCCCTAACCATACGTACAGTTGTCACAACAACTGGAATTGGTCTACCAAATACTTGTCTTCACCAAGCAACTGGTTCTATCCCCTACTCTCATTACTCTTCAGTTTGTCTTCTGAAGTCATTACTTGCCTGCCTGATTCATTCGACTTCACTGTGTGAAGACTTATATTTGTTTGGCTTCATACTGTCTTCCATCCTGATCCTGTCTACCTAGCTGTAGTTAGTCTTCATGCTTCCACTGCATTGTATGCTTGACTAATGCTTGCCTAGTGTAGTTTTCATTCCGCTGCTTACTATATAGGTTCAGTTAAATTGTTTGTCTTCAAAGCCACCATGTTTTGAAGACTTTCATAAAAATCGCCTATTCAGCCCCCCTCTAGTCGATAACTAGCACTTTCAATTGGTATGAGAGCAAGGTACTCCCTTGTTCTGTGTGATTCAGTTTAACCACCTGGAGTTTTAGCTATGTCGACTACAGGGATAATCAAGGTCTCCGTTGTGTGCCCCGTCTTTGATGGCACTGATTACCCCTACTGGAAGAATAGGATGTGCATGCATCTTGAAGCCATTCATGTCGATCTCTGGAATGTCGTCAAGGCTGGTGTTCCCAAAGTCAGTGAAGGTGTCACCGCTGCTGATGTCAAGAGATTTGCACAATTGGACTCAGCCGCCAAGAACATCATCTGTGGTCATCTAACCAAGGGGCAGTATGGCCATGTGAGTGTAGTGGAAACTGCAAAGCTGGTCTGGGACTGGATGTCCAAGGTCAACGAAGGCGTCTCAACTCGAAGCGACTCAAGGATTGATGTTCTTCGCAGTCTCTTCAACCGCTTCAAGAGAATTGACAATGAGAATGTCCAGCTCACGTTCGATCGCCTGACTGATATCACCAATGAGCTTCGTGCTCTTGGCGCCACTGAGATCACCAAGCATGAGATCATGAAGAAGCTTCTGAGATCACTTGATAGCTCATTTGACACCTTAGCCCTGATGATACAAGAACGTACTGACTTCAAATATCTCGATCAGTCTGATATACTTGAGAAGCTCCACACACATGAGTTCCAGCTATCTGAGAAGCGTGATATCTATGGTCCCAACTATTGCCGAACCCGTGCCCTGAAGGGAAAGGTTGTTTCCTCATCTGAAGAAGAATCTGACTGTAGTTCTGGTGATCCTGAAGAGCTTGGAAAAGAGCTTGCAATGCTTGTGAGGAAGTTCCAAAAGTTCTCCAAGAAGAATCGGTTCAGCAAGTCTTCAAGATCTAGCTCACAGAACGATGAGGATTCATCACGTGACTACAAGAAGAGAACTTGCCACAAATGCAAGAAGACTGGCCACACATCTCTGAGTGTCATCAGTGGGATAAGGAATCAAAGAAGAAGAAGAAGAGTAAGGAATATGATTCCGATGACAAGAAAAATGAGAAATCATCAAAATCTTCTTCTAATTCTTCATCAAAGTCTTCATCTCACAAGAAGACCTCATTAAGCAAGGCTCGTGCATTTATTGGAAAGGAAATGGATTCGGAGGAGGGAGTCTGCTTCTGAGGAGGTGGAGGTGGAGTCCCAGGAGGAGTCTGATTCAGGCATGGCAAGCCTGGCTGTGGCGTCAGCTTTCGTCACCAAGTCAACCTTTAACACTGAAGACAATGGTGAGGACATTGAAGCCAAAGCTGACAATGACGACAACTCTGCTCCCACCTACTGCTTCATGGCACGTGGTGCCAAGGTAACCTGTCGTGATGCCTATTTCCAAACCTCTAGTGAAGATGACTCTGAATGTGAATCCAAATCTAGCTATAAGACACTTGCTAAAATTGCAACTAGGCAACAAAGTGCTCTGGAACATATTCAAAAGATGCTAGACAAAAGCGATGACCTGTTGGACGCGGAAATGAATAGAACTCAGTCCTTAATCGAAGATATTAAAAGTCTTCGCGTTAAGTATGAAGAACTTGAAAGTCATCATGAAACTCTCTCAGCCTCTCATGAGAAGCTTTCCTACGATTATCTTCAAAGGAAGCAAGACATTGAGAAACTAAGATTATCTCATGAAGATCTTCAAAAAGAGAACGATTCACTACTTGCCCAACAGATCAGTTCCGCTCAGGTAGAATTTGTTCCACCATGCTTAAAGTGTCTTGAGCTTGATAATGTTGTCTCTGTTGCTGGATGTTCTACTACTTCTAATGTTGCAATATCTTCAACTACTGATGTGGTAACTAACCCCTCTACTGAGGATGCCACTACTATTGCTGATGAGAATGCTAGGTTGAAGATATTTCTTGAGGACTGGCATGTACAAAAGCCTCAAAGGGCATCAAACTTTGTGCGATGTCCTCAAGAAACAGATTCTGAACCGAAATCCTAGTAAGAGGCTGTTGGATTGAGAGGAAAATGAATGTTGTTGGTTCATACTGGATGCCTGAGCAGTACCCCAAAACCACCTGGGTTGCTGCTAAGGATCCTTTAGTGGACCCATCCGCTTTATTTGGCTTCATTTGCGCTAACCCAATTGTAATTGATGAATCCTTTGATGCCAATTATAAACTATTTCAGAATTAGAATGGTGATGTGTTTGCCAGGTAGATTGGTACTAACTGTAGGAACGGGCCACCCCAGAAGAAGATCTGGGTGCCCACCAATTGTCTTGAGAAGCTTCCTGTGAATGTCATCATGACACCACCTAGGAAGAAGACAAACCCCAGACCAAAGGCATCATATGGCCCAAAGGCTTCATACACACGGAGGACCACTCATGGTCACCCTAACGCCAATGTTTTGCAGGAGAAACATTATGAGACCCGTGAATATGAGTGTGTTTCCTCTAACCTCTAAGTTAACAAAACTAAGAACTTTTCTCATATTCAGATGAGTACTATTCTCCTCCTACAGCTATTCGCTAGGGCTCCCAAGCCAAAGTTCTCAGATCCTGCAATTAGACTCATTGCTTCTAAGCCGCCCCTGAAGATGTGGGTGGTTAAGAAGAATTAACTTCTCTTGCAGGGAAAGGTCTGCAGCCAAAAATCAAAGACTTCTGACGCCAATGCTATAGACCTAAAACAACTTGTGGGACGCAAGATAAAATGCACCAATGGTCTTACCATGTATTTTGTCCCAGGGTTCCTTGACGAGCATCCTATCATGCCTAACCAGAATCTAAACTTTGATAATATGCTTGTTCGCTACATGTTTGTGCTTCACAATACTCTTGGTGAAGCCTATCCTGCTAATTGCACTGTAGTGTACAACTTAGAAAGCCACTGAATGGATCATGGACAACGGCTGCACCAACCACATGACTGGTGATCGAAGTCTTCTTATGGATTCAACCCTATGTCCATCTACTAAGAGCCACATCACATTCGCTGACACTGGTAAAAGCAAGGTATTGGGTCTTGGTAGAGTTGCTATCTCAAAGGATCAGCACATTGACAAAGTAATGCTTGTTGAATCCCTTGGATACAACTTAATGTCTACGTGAATGCTCTGTGATCTGAACATGATTGTGATATTTGGAAAATATCGTTGTCTTGTGCTAATGGAATCTGACAAATCTCTTGTCTTCGATGGCTATCAAAGAGGTGATCTGTATATGGTAGATTTCTCAGCAGGACCACAACTTGCCGTATGTCTTCTAGCAAAGGCTTCAAAATGCTGGCTATGGCATCGATGGCTAGGACATGCGGGCATGAGGAACTTGTACACTCTCGAGAAGAAGAAGCACATCATTGGAATCAAGGGCGTCAAGTTCAAGAAGGATCATCTATTTGGCGCTTGTGAAGCTGGGAAGATGACTAGAGCCAAGCATCCATCAAAGAGAATCATGACTACCTCACGTCCCTTCGAGCTGCTTCACATGGACTTGTTTGGCCCTACTCACTACTTGTCGGGGGGATGAACCCCGGGCAGGCAATGGAACCCGGATCTTTTTCAAAAACAACAGGGCCGGCGTCACCCCTCAAGTCGGCATGCGTTTGGCCAGGTCGCTCAACACGGCCAGGCCCCTCAACCCGGCCAAACTCTCTGACCCGGCCAGGCACCATGACTCGGCCTCGACAACCAGTACAAGACAGCCGAACCCGGCATAACCAAGGCTTCCCCAACAAGCCAGCTCCACCCGTGGCGTGCTCCGCAACCCAGCCACGGGTCAGCTCCCGTCCCATCCAGGCCATATGATGGGACGAGTCTTCAGCCCCTGATGACCAGGGCAACAGTGCCCTGTCCACACCTCTGGTCAGCCGGAGCGTGGCAACAGTGCCCCTCACCTACCCACTGACCAGGGCCGGCGTGGCTACAGTGTCCCCGTCGTCACTGCTGACGACAGCAAGCGGCGGCCTGACGGAGCGCCCCTATACATGACTCGACTCGTCCACTCCCTGACAATCTACAAGACGGCGCATAGTCCCCCTAGGCACGCGGGGCCCGCACCTAGGGGAACCCGGCGAACCACAGGCCCCCGGCGGGACCCAGCTTGGGTCCTCAGATGTTGACGACCTGGCCCCACCAACTTGTAACATTACTGTCGTGGAATTAACACGTCAGATGTCCTAGTGAGAGGACTTAGTCGTGGAGCCATCGCAATGAGATTAGCTTAAAGGGGTTAAACCGGACAAAGGACACGAGGAGTTTATACTGGTTCGGCCCCTTGTGGTGAAGGTAAAATCCTACGATCCAGTTATGGTGGAATTGATGGGGTCTCGATGAGCAGGGAGCGAATCCGCTTTACCTCTCTCTCGAGTTGTTGTTTCTTGTCCCTGAACCGTCGCCGGGTCGTCCCTTTATATACACATGTTGACGCCCAGCGGTTTACATAACACCGAGGCCGGCTCATACACGTGTCCGGCTCGGTTTCTACCTTTCCCTAACTTACATCATAAGTTACATATCTCATGACGGTTTACGTCTATGGGCTCTAAACCGCCCTTGGGCTCTAGGCCTCTAAGCTTTAATGGTAAAGCTCCATAGTCCTAATCTTCATGGGCTTCAATACGGATGAGCATAAACCGGCCCCTCCTGGGCGGCTTATACTCGGTAGTTATATCCCCAACATTAGGCCCCAGATTGGTTTGAACCTGTTCATGTCAATCTTCAATACTTAGAAAAACTCCTTGAACATCCTCGTATGATCCTAGTAAACGCCATGACATCTCCTCCATATAAACTTGATAAAACTCCATGACGTCATCTTCTAAGATTGCAGCAAATCGTCATGACATCATCTCCGTATAAAAACCTGCAAATACTTCTTTTTCATTAATGACCCTCCAAAAACTGAAGCGACAGCTGTGTCAAATATCCATTTTTTGGCTCCTCAAATCTCGCGCCTGTCACTTATCCCTTTGGTTTTACAAATAGGGCCAAGGGCCATTCCCTCTTTTCCCCTTCGCCTCATCGTCTTCCTCGCGTCACCTCCGAGCTCGTGCGCAGCCGCTATCGCTGACCTTTGTTTCCGCACCGCCGATGGCCGCTGCATCAACCTGACCCGACCAGAAAAATGAGGCGCTCCTCCGCTGTTTCTTCAGCCTTCATAAGCTTTCTTTCCTCTTCTTCTTAGATCCACCATTAGGGTTTCAGTAGTTCTTCGGTGTTTGTCACCATTGCTCACTTTCTTCCTTTAGATCACGTAGTTTTGATCTGAATCTGACAGTGAAGGCGAGCAACAGTATTTTAGAATCCTTTCTAATCACAAAAGATATCCTTCTTTTCATAAGATCTTGTCTGAGCATATGTGTTCCTCTGCTGTCGCGTTTTTAGGTTTAAAACTTATCCCCTTATCAGAACTGTTGTAGATCTAGATTTAGGACACAAATTTGTGAAAATTGTTTGTACAACACTTAGGGATATTTTAGATCCGTAACTTCCACACCATTGTTAGGTGGTTTGTGCTTTTCAGAAAATGATAATCCGTCAGGTACCATTAGCCCTCTTTATAAACCGCCAACTCATCCTTGATATGAAATTCCGGGTTATCATGCATATGGGTTTCCATTTGTTTTCATGTCTGTAAACCGGAGTATCTGCATTAACGAAAATCTTAAACTGGCCTTGGTCCTCTTTTCCAGCTTCCTGTTCAAATGGCCAAGACGGTCTATGCTTGCAATTGGGTCCCTTCCCATGTTATGGAAGAGCAGTTGACTGGGTATGTCGTGACAGGCGCTTCAGCGAGCAAGGAAACTATCCATTGGAGAGTCCCCAGTTTAGAGAATCCTCCTGAACCTCAGGATGGAGAAGTAGTTGTTTTTACTGATCATCTGAACCGAGGGTTCAGCCCACCCGGGTCAAAAAAATTATGTGATGTTCTTGCTTACCTGCAACTCCACCCTCAAGATATTGGGCCAAACTCTGTGTCCAATATTTGTGATTTCCAAGTGTTCTGTGAGGCCTATCTTCAAGAAGAACCCACAGTTGATTTGTTCAGAGATTTCTTTTATTTGAACCATCACACCGAATTCTCAGATAGACCCAACACTGAACTTGGTGGGATGTCAATTCAAAAGAGGAGAGATGTCACCTTCCCCCATGCCAAGCTTCATAGTCATCCCAAGGACTGGAATCAGACTTGGTCTTACTGCAAAGACACATCTCCAACTGGCGAAAATCCTCTGTCAGGTTACCGCCCTCACCGTCTTAGTAATACTCATCCGTTCCCTCAAAGGCTGAGTGCTAAAGAACGGTCCACCTATGCGCCACAACTCTCCAAGCTCAGAGCCTTTATGGCCAACGATTTAACGGGTGTTGACTTCGTCCGCTGCTGGATATTATGGAGCGTTCTGCCCTTAAGCCGGGGCCCCCGTTTAATGTGTGAGTACACAGGGGACTTGAAAGATCCTCAACGTCATATTGATATTCAACTAATAGAAGATTAAGTTATTGAAGCTGTTAAGAAAATATTGAATGAACCGGAAACTGTCTGCAGTCAAGTAGGGCTCAGTCCCTTCTGCACTTCTAATAAACCGCCAGCAGTAAGAACTGCCTCTTCGTTATCTTTAATCCGTCCTTTCTTTAAATGTCCCCTTATGATTTGTTGTCCATCTGAGCAGGGTGACGATCCTTTCTGGAAGAGAAAATCTCAAGATAAACCGTCCAAGCCTCAGGATAAACCGACAAGAGCACCCCACAACAAGACTAAAGCTATAAAGAAATCATTGAAGAAGAAAACCGCCGAACCCTCTGATGTGGCCAATGATGAAGAGCTTGATAATCCGGACTCAGAGGTAGAATTAAATTCTCTTGGTTATTTTTTCATAGACCTCATTGACAATGATTAGTATTAGGATGATGCGGAAGCTAGCCACGCTGGTGAAGCAGAGGTAATTGTTCTATCCTACGATTCAAATCATGTGCCAGTACCAAAACTTCGCTGAGCAGTCCGAAAAGTAAAACGTTCACACCCTCTTGCTCATTTGGATCCACACTTTTCTTTGAAGACATAGCAGCAAGAAGCTCGCCGCACAACCCGGCATAGTGGTCAAGTGGTTACCTCTTCCAGTTTACCCTATTCCCCTGTTCGCAAGCGTCGCCAAGAGGTCTCTTCCTCTTTTGATACACTTTATACCAAGGTGGGTTATTTCCGATATCCTCAAAATCCGTCTGATTCGAATTATCAGGGAACCTCCAATTCATCCTTTGGCGATTCATAATCCACACAGATGCCTCCACTCAAGACCGTTCCTGGGTAAGTATAGCAGACTTGGTCTTTATGCCTTACACCAGTTTATTGTACTGACCTTTGCATTTGTTTTTTTAGTGCCAAAGCCAGACTCAGTAAAAAGGCCAAGCTAACTGCTCCAACAGATGATAACCCGGCTACTGAACCGGAGAGGACCTCAGAAGTTGTTGATCAAAATGCTGATATTGCTCTGGATGATCCGGTACTGCAAGGTCAGGACACTTTCATTGATCCACCATAGACTAATCCAACTAGTCATCATGCTGATCCGCCAAGCCCAGCTGCCGATCCACCAAGCCCAGCCGCCAACCCACCAAGCCCAGCAAAAGTTGCTACTGAACCGTCCAACCCAGACAAGTTTGTTGATGGCACGACCGATGATGTGGTGATTACCCGTTTTGGCCACACTGTTCCTGGTAACCCTGTCGCTTTATCAAAGCACAGTGCCAAAGAAGAATTTGTTGTTGTGGACAAAGGCAAGTGGAAGACTGATTTTTCAAGGTATGCTCATCTCAATGCTCAAGACATCCATTCTGGATATTTGAACCAGGTTGTATACAAGTCGTTACTATGAAGCCGGTTTGGTAAACCTGATGAAAGAGCGATAATAGGTAAATATTTATTCCTTTGCATAAGTCCTTTTCCCTTAGAATATGTGTCAATCATTAACTTCAGTAGCCCCCAAGGGTCGGTTCATCAAAATGAATGTGAACTGGGACTTGTACTAAGAGAACTTGACTTTGCTCGTGTAGCCCCTATAAACCGGTTTATGCCTTTAGGATAATCCGGTTTATCAGAATTCCGTTCAGTCATTAACATGATCTGGTTTATGAAGCATAATCCGATAACCTTGAACTGATCTAAGATGCATTAGCCCCCAAGTGCCAAGTATATACCTTGTTGTATGCTTGGGACTTTAAATATCATGACAAAAAATCCATCCGCATTAGCCCCAAGTGCCAAGTGTATAACTTGTTATGTGCCTGGGACTTTGAAAAATTATTGCCAACTTCTTATCTGTCTTTGCAGGCTAACTTGACGAACATAGATTCTCAAATCGCCGATCTTCAGGAAAACATCAAGTCCCAGCAAGCCGAAACATCTAAGGCCAAAGATGAATTGAAGGGCGCTTTAACAGCCATGGAGAAATTGAAAGATGGCTTCAAAAGCAAGCAAATAGATTGGGAAACTGAGAAGGCCACTTTGATAAAGTGGGCGGAGGATGCTGAAGCGGCCCTTAAACCGGTGGCAGATGAGCTGACTGGATTAAAGCAGCAAATCAATGCTATGACCTCTGCCATCTTTGGTAAGTAGCCTTATCATGAACCGTACCGAAACTTCCTTGGTATCTCCGATTTAACAATAATATTATGACCATTGCAGGTAGCCATGTCGCCCATCTTGGTTTAGATATGCGCAAGAAGCTGAAGGCTGCCTATACTCCGATAGAGCAGTTGTATACCGGCGCTCAACGGGTCATCTGCACAGCCTCGTACAATAAACTGCCGCCAACTTTAATCAAGGATACATTGGCCAAGCTCTCCATGACACCGGACCAGCTAGAAGAGATGAAGAGATCTGCTGCAAGGGCTGGCGCTTTATCTGCACTGACTTGGGCTAAGGCTTGGATAGCTGACCTTGATTCGGAGGATATTGGAAATGGTTATCCGAGTCAAAAAGAAGATGGGTCGGATTTCGACGAGGATGCCCTTAAAGCTTTGACAAAGGAGATGCTCCCGCTTGCCAGCAAACTGGCCGAAGAAACTAGTCTGCCTTACCACCGGTCCATCTATGATGTAGACAACGGACGGATCGTTGCATCGGTTTATCAAGCCCAAAATCTAATCCCACCAACTCGTAAGCATACTTATGCCCCTGATGTTGAACCGTCAGATCTTATAAGTGATGAAGCTGTCTTCCGAGCTTTGTGTGGAATTGACTGGGCAACCATTGACTTCCAGCCAGTGGATGGGGAGGCGGAGGTTGAACCGGTGCAGGATGATCCGCAATCGTCACATCAAGCTGGAACAGAACCATAACTCGGAAGCCGGTTTATCGTCTTGCGCATTGTCATCTGTTCGAAAAACAATTGTCCTTTTGGGTGTTTGAAACGCCTTGTAATAGGCTAGCTTGAAACACTTGGTCTACTATGCCATCGTGCATAGCTTGAAACACTTATTCTGCAATGCCATCGTGAATAGTCACTTTCCTGAGATTATCAATCTGTCATGATATGCAATGTCTGCTTACGATTTTTAACAGTGTTATGCAATCCTGTTCTCTGCATATGACAAACTTAAAATAGTCGTGACGGTTTACTGCCGGACGGGTTATGATACCCGATTCAAAGCCAAAATTTACATCCAAGGCTGTAAAATGAAATATGAAATATATCATACCTGTGCTGTTGAATCACATTGTTGGTTTATCAACTGTTGTAATAAGGGCGATAACCCAAATCTTGAGTGTTGATAACTCTCACCATGCCGTGCTGGTTTATAAGAAGCCATGCCAGGTTATGATAAACACCGGATGATCATCCTGGCGACTTTTAGTCAATGCCAGATCGGGTTGTGACAAACACCGGTTTAAAATTGGTTGTGTACTAACAACTTGATAGTTGAAAGCCACGCTGGAATAATGAACACCGGGTTATATTGATGACTTATAGTCAGGCCAGTACAATAGACGCCGGTTTATCGCAAAATCATTTCAAAAGGATAAAAGGTTGAAAAAACAAAAGCAAATGAAAACTTGTAGTCGAAGCTTTTCAAGGGCTGCCAGGCCCAAATTCGAGGCTTTTCATGGGCTGCCAGGCCACTGAGTTAAACCATTTACAAAGCCTTTTAAGATGGACCTCACATTAGCCAATCATCGTTTTAACTTTGACAAGTTCAGGGTCTGTATAAGATTGACTTGTCAAACGTTCGATGGGTCATACCAGGATTACCTAGACGGAGTGGCTTACTTGATGAAGGCAGGTTAACCTGGGGTTTTAGGTGAATACACCTGGCTTCCAAGCCTGGCTTGATAGCCTATTACAGGGGTCCTTTCAAACTCTTTATTGTTGTGCACAAAGAGCCCCCAAGTAACATTGTGAGCTGTGCTCAATGGGTACCTATGTTTGAGCTGTGCGTGGCAACAGACTCTCTTTGGTCCCTTGGGTGTGAAGCTCCCAAGCTTTGTTGTAGCTTTATAAGCCAGTTTAATGGAAAACTCCGCTTTATAAGTATGAGCCCCCATTTAATGAAGAAGACACATAAGACAAAATGGCAGAGGCCCCGTTTTAGCAAGGATGCTGGTTTATTTATTGATCATAATATGTACATTGTCAAAAGTATATACATAGTAGGAGCCTGTTGCTAAAGTGTAGTAAGGCCGAAGATGAGCTATATTCCACGGCCGGCGAGTCTCCTCCTCTGGTTTGCGTGAGTCATTGTGCTCTCGAACATCGATGAAGTAGTATGACCCGTTGTTCAGATTCTTGCTGACCACAAACGGTCCTTCCCAAGGCGGAGACAACTTGTGCATGTCAGTCTGATCTTGGATGAGTCGGAGCACAAAGTCGCCATCTTGGAAAGTCCTGGTTTTAACCCGGCGACTGTGATAACGCCGCAGGTCTTGCTGGTAAATCGTCGAGCGAGCTGCCTCGGTATCCCGTTGTTCATCTAACAGGTCCAATGCATCCTGGCATGCTCTTTCATTGTCCGCTTCAACATAAGCTGCCACTCGGGGCGAGTCATGGCGAATATCACTTGGGAGAACTGCTTCCGCTCCATAAACCATGAAGAAGGGTGTGTAACCCGTAGATCTATTGGGGGTGATGTTAATACTCCATAAAACGGAAGGCAACTCCTCCACCCAACAACCCGGCGTCCGCTTCAAAGGGACCATAAGCCGGGGCTTGTTACCCTTTAGGATTTCCTGATTAGCTCTCTCCGCTTGACCATTAGATTGGGGGTGGGCCACTGATGACACATCAAGCCGGATGTGCTCACGTTGACAGAAATCTTCCATAGCTCACTTGGAGAGATTCGTGCAATTATCTGTTATAATGTTGTGTGGAAAACCAAAGCGGAAGATCACCTTTTTCATGAATTGAACCGGCGTGGCCGCATCACACTTGCTCACTGGCTCTGCCTCCACCCACTTGGTGAATTTATGAACCGCCACCAGGAGGTGGGTCTTCTTATCCTTGGACCTCCTAAAAGGCCCAACCATATCCAGGCCCCAAGTTGCAAATGGCCAGGTTATTGGAATCATCCTCAACTCCTGAGCCGGAACATGAGCTCGACGTGCAAACTTCTGACAGCCGTCGCACTTCCGGACTAGATCCTCCGCATCAGCATCAGCTGTTAACCAATAAAAACCGTGCCAGAAAGCCTTAGCCACCAAGGATTTTGAACCGGCATGATGACCACAATCTCCTTCGTGGATTTCACGCAAGATCTCGCAGCCTTCTTCAGGAGAAACGCAATGCTGAAACGCCCCTGAGACACTGCAATGATGGAACTCGCCATTGACAATAGTCATGGACTTAGACCGCCGGATTATCTGTTTGGCTAAAACTTCATCCTCTGGTAACTCGCCCCGGTTCATGTACGCCAGGTACGGTAATGTCCAATCAGGGATAGCATAAAGAACCGCCACCAATTGAGTTTCTGGATCAGGAATAGCCAAATCTTCCTCCGTCGGTATCTTGACTGATGAATTATGCAGAACATCAAGAAAAACATTAGACGGCGCTGGTTTACGCTACGATTTGAGCCGGCTTAGAGCGTCCGCCGCTTCATTCTTGCATCGATCAATGTGCCCGACCTGGTAACCCTTAAAATTACCAGTAATGATATCCACCTCACATCAATATACCGCCATGAGTGGATCCTTGGAATCCCATGTACCAGATACCTGCTGAGCCACTAAATCGGAGTTGCCGAAGCAACATACCCGGATTAAGTTCATCTCCTAGCCACCCGAAGACCATGGAGCAAAGCCTCATACTCAGCTGCATTGTTAGTACAGGGAAACATTAAGCGGAGAACATAACAAAATTTGTCACCTCGAGGGGAAGTAAGAACCACTCCAGCCCCCGAGCCCTCCAACTGTCTGGATCCATCGAAGTGAATAGTCCAGTATGTGTTATCCAGTTTATCCTCCGGTGCCTACAACTCTGTCCAATCATTGATGAAATCCACGAGTGCTTGGGATTTGATAGCAGTGCGAGGCATATATTTTAACCCGTGAGGCCCAAGCTCAATAGACCACTTAGCAACCCGGCCAGTCGCCTCCTTGTTCTGCATAATGTCTCCCAATGAAGCGGAACTGACCACAGTGATGGGATGGTCTTGAAAGTATTGCTTAAGCTTCCGACTTGCCATAAACACTCCATACAGCAGCTTCTGCCAATGGGGATATCTCTGTTTGGACTCGATGAGTACCTCACTTATATAATAAACCGGCCGTTGAACCGGATATTCCTTACCAGCCTCCTTGCACTCCACTACGATAGCCACGCTGACAGCTCGGGCATTAGCTGCCACATATAACAGCCAAGGTTCCTTATCGATAGGGGCAGCAAGAACGGGTGGTTCGACTAACTGCCTCTTCAAATCCTCAAACGCCGCATTAGTAGCATCACTCCAGACAAAGATGTTTGTCTTCTTCATCATCTGATAAAGCGGGATCGCCTTCTCCCCAACCGGCTGATAAACCGGCTAAGCGCTGCAATACGACCCGCCAGCCGTTGAACATCATCGATACACGCCGATTTAGCCAGGGACGTAATAGCCTTGATCTTCTCTATATTAGCTTCAATGCCCATATTAGATACCTGAAAACCCAAGAGCTTGCCACCTGGCACACCAAAAACGCATTTAGCCGGATTAAGCATCATCTTATAAACCCTCGGATTATCAAAAGTTTCCTGCAAGTCAGCTATGAGTTTTTCTGCTTTCCTAGATTTCGCCACGATATCATCCACATAAGCATGAACATTGCGCCCAATCTGATTATGGAGGCAATTCTGCACACACCGCTGATAAGTCGCCTGAGCACTCTTGAGGCTGAAAGGCATAGAAACATAGCAAAAGGCTCCAAAAGGAGTTATAAAAGCCGTCTTCTCCTGGTCCTTAACTGCCATTTTGATCTCATGATAACCCGAATAAGCATCCAGAAAACTCAAATGCTCGCAACCCCCCATAGCATCAATAATTTGATCAATACGAGGGAGGGTAAAGGGATGAGCTCGGCAAGCTTTGTTCAAATCCGTGTAACCCACACACATACGCCAAGTGTCGTTCTTCTTAAGTACCAGCACCGGGTTAGCCAACCACTCAGGGTGAAAAACCTCCACAATAAACCCTGCTGCCAATAGCCGGGCTACCTCTTCACCAATGGCCTTGCGTCTCTCTTCATTAAAGCGGCGAAGAAACTGTTTGACCGGTTTAAACTTGGGATCAATATTAAGAGTGTGCTCGTGAGTTCCTCAAGACACGGCATGTCAGAAGGTTTCCATGCAAAGATGTCCCAGTTCTCACGGATGAACTCGATGAGCGCGCCTTCCTATTTCGGATCCAATTTAACACTGATGCTAAATTTCTTGGATGAATCGTCGGGAACAAAATCAACCAACTTAGTCTCATCAGCCGACTTAAACTTCAAAGCCGGATCATGCTCTGTAGTGGGCTTCTTCAGAGAAGTCATATCTGCCAGATCAACATTGTCCTTATAGAACTTCAACTCCTCCGTCACGCAAACTGACTCAGCATAAGCCGCATCACCTTCCTCGCACTCCAGAGCAATCTTGCGGCTACCATGAACCGTAATGGTCCCCTTATGACCTGGCATCTTGAGCTGCAGATAAACATAACACGGCCTTGCCATGAATTTAGCATAAACTGGCCTTCCAAACAGGGCATGGTACGGACTTCTGATTTTTACCACTTCAAAGGTCAATGTCTCGGACCCTGAATCATGATCATCTCAAAAAACCACTTCCAGAGCTATCTTACCAACCGGGTAAGCCGATTTACCAGGTACCACACCATGAAAAACGGTGTTCGACGGTTTAAGATTCTTATCTGTTAACACCATATGCCGGAAGGTTTCATAATACAAGATGTTAATACTGCTCCCTCCATCCATGAGCACTTTGGTGAACTTATAACCTCCAACCTGTGGTGCGACCACTAACGCCAGATGACCCGGATTATCAACCCGGGGCGGATGGTCTTCTCGACTCCACACAATAGGATGCTCAGACCAGCGCACATAACGAGGCACCGCCGATTCAACGGAGTTCACTGCCCTCTTATAAAGCTTCTGATCGTGCTTGCACAGGCTAGTAGTGAACACATGATACTGCCCACCATTTAACTACTTCGGGTTGCTCTGATAACCCGACTGCTGCTGTTGCTGATTCCCTTGCTGATTATAACCACCTTGGTTGCTCTGATTGCCTTGATTGCCCTGTCCACCTTGGTTACCCTGAAAACCTGAATCGAAGTTACCTCCACCATAACTCGGTCCGTGAAACCCGGGTCCTGAACCGCAGGACGGTCCATGATCATACCGGAAGAGATCTGAATTTTTGAACTCTCGCATAATGAAGAAATCCTTCCACAAGTGCGTAGCCGGTTTATCTTGCGTCCCGTGCTTTGGGCAAGGTTGGTTCAACAGATGCTCCAGATTCATCCCTGATCCTCCGCCCCGCGGGGGCGGTTTACCCTTACGGCGTTGATTATTGCCCTGCACATTGGTGTTAGCCACAAAGCTAGAATTATTATCCGCCTTGCGCTTACCATTATTCCCATGGCTCGCCTGGTTATGTTGTTGTCCTTTTGCACCGACATTCTTCTTTCCCTTCTCCGGCTCCTCGTCATCAGACTCGGGATCCTTAGAATTATCAGAATCGGCATACTTAACCAAAGCTGCCATAAGTGTTCCCATGTCATTGCAGTCACGCTTGAGCCGTCCCAACTTCAACTTCAGCGGCTTAAACAAGCAATTGCACTCCAATGTTATGATTTTCGAATCAGCATTGATGCGGTCCGATGAATGCAGAATTTCCGAAACCCGACGCACCCAATGAGTCGTTGATTCACCCTTCCCTTGGACACAGGTGGCCAGATCCATGATTAACATGGGTTGCTTGCACGTGTCTTTGAAGTTTGCTATAAATCGGGCTTTCAACTGATCCCATGAACCGATTGAATTAACTGGTAGACTTCTTAACCAAGTGTGGGTCATTCCGTCCAACATCATGGTGAAGTATTTTGCACACGCCGCTTCATCCACATCCAGCATCTCCATCGCCATCTCATAACTCTCAACCCATGACTCGGGGGGTAAATCGGCGGTGTAACTAGGCACCTTACGCGGGCCCTTGAAATCCTTGGGTAACCGCACATTATGCAGAGCTGGGGTGAGGAATGGTACTCCATAGGAGCTGAAAGCCAATCCTCGTTCAACTGATGCTATCGGTTGAACCGGAGCGGGTTGATGATTCGCATAATGTGGTGCCAACTGCGCTGCTAACTCTGCCTCCTGTCGTGCTCTGCCATTGTTTACCACATCCTGAGCATTCAAACCACCGTGCGCCAGATTAGACCCTCGAGGGGCGTCACGGTGCCGTGCACTGCTTGACACAGCCGGTTCGTCAATGTGCCTGCTATAACTCTTGCTCGGACGAGGGGTTGAATGTATTCTGTCTTGGCTATATGAATAAGCCTGCTGCTGCACCATAGCGGTTCGAAGAAGATCCCTGGCCCATCGCGTTTCAACCGCCACCAGTGATTCGCCCTCCGTCGGATTAGCTGCCAAATGAGACGCCGCAGCAATCATGTTATCCAAAGGGCTAGAGAAGTGACCCGGCGGCGTCGGTATGTATTGCGACGGTTTATCTGTTTGTCAAGACGGGTCCATCACACGTGGCTGACCCGGCGCTGTCCCAGGTGCCTCGGTCCAGTTCACTGCTGCCGGATCACTTGGCCCGGCTCCTGGCGTATTGAAGAGATTCATTCCTTCATAAACCGGCGGCAGACAAGACCGGTGCCTCCACCTCAATACTTCGTTTGACGCGTTCTGATCCAACATAAGCCGGTAATTCTGTGCCTGGATCGGTTGTGACTGGGCATCTAAAGCGGCCCGTTCTTCAGCCATCCTGGTTTCCTCAGCCGCGAAGTCCTCCTTGGCCTAAGTTATCTGATATCGCAGCTTTGTAACCTCTGCGTTATGCTGATCCTGAGTCTCCGGGGCCACTGCCGTGGCCAACCATGTCGTACAGGCATCTAATTAACCGGACAGAACTTGAGCTGGCCGGCGCGCTGGGCCTCCTGCCCCGGCTGCCGATCCGGAAATCATTGCTGCTACAGTTGAAGATTGTAACATGGGCTTTGTACCGGCCATGAAGATTGCAACCCGGTTTGGCGGTTCAAAGGGGTCCGGAATACTGTCACCATCAGAACAGCCCCCGACCCGGCCATTTTGCAATTGGTACAGCGACTCGGTTTCGCCAGTGGATGACTCGCCATCTGAGTAGACGGCTGTTTCATCGTCGGACACCGGTTCAGATTCCGCACCATGGATGAATCCTACGAACGCACGCTTCATGGCGGGCTGAACCCAGGCAGGACTCGCACGCTGAGCCATCTCGACGAGGTCGGTGGAGATGTCCGACTCAGGGCCCGGTTCGCTGATCTTGTCGATGAAAACGTGAATCCCACCAAAGGGGACCTGGTACCCGTACTCAATCGAGTCGGCCTCGGGGCCCCAGCCTGCTTCGTCGATGTAGAGGTTGCCGCGACGACTCTTGGTCATCTGGCCAACCGCGTATCCCTTGAGTCCTTCAAAGTTGCCCTTTATGAACTCGAAACCATCGCACGATAGCCCCACGGTGGGCGCCAACTGTCGTGGAATTAACACGTCAGATGTCCTTGTGAGAAGGACTTAGTCGTGGGGCCACCGCAACGAGATTAGCTTAAAGGGGTTAAACCGGACAAAGGACACAGGGAGTTTATAATGGTTCGGCCCCTTGCGGTGAAGGTAAAAGCCTACGATCCAGTTGTCGTGGAATTGATGGGGTCTCGATGGGCAGGGAGCGAATCCGCTTTACCTATCTCTCGAGTTGTTGTTCTTGTCCCTGAACCGCCGCCGGGTCGTCCCTTTATATACACTGGTTGACGCCCAGCGGTTTACAGAACACCGAGGCCGGCTCATACACGTGTCCGGCTCGGTTTCTCCCTTTCCCTAACTTACAACACAAGTTACATATCTCATGATGGTTTACGTCTATGGGCTCTAAACCGCCCTTGGGCTCTGGGCCTCTAAGCTTTAATGGTAAAGCGCCATACTCCTTGTCTTCACGGGCTTCAATACGGATGTGCATAAACCGGCCCCTCCTGGGCGGTTTATACTCCGTAGTTATATCCCCAACAATTACCATTGTACCCCTGGGGTGTTGGCCTATAAAACCCACCAGGAGCCCTCAGGCATACGGGCAAGCAAGTGAGTAAGAAAGCCAGGATAGAGAAACTAGCCACCCACCGGTAGAATCCACCCAAGGAGAAGGAGCAGCCTAAGCTTTGGCCAGCCTTCCTTCCTCCTCCACACAGCTCCAGGAGCAACGCTATACTATTACATATAAACCACACTCTGCGGGACTAGGGGTGTTATCTCTCCGGAGAGCCCCGAACCTGGGTATGTCTTGCGTCCCGCGCTCGCTCATACGAACCCCACCTCTGGAGCCCACCAGTGCCCTCGAGCCTCCTCCTCTTTTTAGCCATCCCATGGCATCTGTCGTGCACCCACCGTGGGGCTGCTTGAGGAGCTGGCCGGGAACATGCTTCAGACGGGGCTCTTCTTCGGCTCTGATGAGCCCGTCATGCTAGTGGATGACGTCGTCGATGCACTCGCCGCCTCCTTCTCCGCGCTGCGCATCTCCGATGCACCCGCGACGGACGAATAACCCAGCGAGGTACTCAGCTACTCTGGCTCCCCCCTCTCCCTCGGTGGTGGCATTTCCGCCGGGGCAGTGGACGTCCACGTCGAGGTTTTCTTCACCGGCACCGACGCCTCCTCCTCGTCGACCAAGACGAGGAAGGCTGCCGAAGCCAAGGCCGCAGAGGTACGGACCGAGCCATCCAACCCATTGCACGCTGCGATGGAGAGCCACCGCGTCCCCATCGACACCGACGTCGACGCCACCAATGTCGCTGAGGCCCGAGCCCAGCTCAAAGAAAGGCGCTAGCAGATGCTGGACCTGTCCGAGACGCTCGCCGCCACCCAATGTTGCCTGGATTCGACTCAGATGGAGCACAATGCCTCCTACGGGTTCACGCCCGCCGCGGTCAAGCCGAGCCGGGTCACCGACGTGAGAGCCCGGGGAGGAGCAATCGGCCGCGCCCACGGCGCCATCCCGACCGTCTACGAGACCCCAGTGAAGAACATGCGCGCTGCCCAGGCAGCCGCAGTCGACCTGGATCAGCTCACGGGCGAAGAACTGAAGGAGTGCATCGGGCGGATGCGCAACCTCCTCAACGTGGCCAACGTGTAGCAACACCGTCTCAACCAGCTCGCCAAGCCGGCGGGATCCGGCTCCGCCCACGTCGGCGGACCCGGCGAACTTCAGCACACTACCTCCTCGCCGCCTGGCGAGGCTCACTTCGGCCATGCCCGGACATGACGCGACACGGCCGCTACGATCGCCGGCGGTTTGGGCGACGAGCCCGTCCCGGAGAACCAGCGCGGACCCGGCCAGCCTGGCCGGCGTCCGGCTCCAACCGACTCGGCCCCTCGTGGCCTGGTTGCCAGTCAACTCAACCCGCGTGCCATCGACGACACCGACGCTCGCCACCGCCTCGACCAGCTTGGTCACTCCCTGGAGGTGGAGGAAAGCGGCGCCATTGGGCCGGCATGCTTCGGCCCACGCATCCGGGAAGAGCCTTTCCCCAAAGGGTTCATGCTTCCCCGTGACACCCCGAAGTACAACGGGGCCGTGAAGCTGGAGGACTTGCCCACCAACTACACCACCGCCATTGGCATCACCAGCGCCAATCGCCAACTCGCCGTGCGTTACGCACCGCTCATACTCCAAGGGGTTGGCCCGCACCTGGTTGAACAGTCTGCCTATAGGCAGCGTCAACACGTGGGTCAATTTTGAGCAGGTCTTCGTCCGCAACTTCACGGGGACCTACAAGCGACCCGGCCGCCCCACCCAGCTCGCCATGTGCGTGCAGGGGCCGACGGGGACCGGCCACGAGTACCTCGCGCGCTGGACCGAGCTCTAGAACAGCTGTGAGGGCGTCCATGAATTCCAAGCAATCCACTACTTCGTCAACGGGTGCCAAGACGGCACCCTCCTCAAGCACAAGCTCTTGCGCTCCGAGCCGGCCACCATGGCCGCGCTCATGGTGACGGCGGAGAAGTATGCCAACACCGACTCCGTCATGAAGATCCAGGTGGCACTGGATGAAGCCGGCAAGGCAAAGCCGGTTCCCCCTCTGAAGCCAGCCGGCGAGAGCAGCCGGCAGCAGCACGAGTAGAACAACAAGCGCAAGGCCGACCAGCCGGCGCAGCGCTATGACAACCGGCTCGTCGCGGCCACCGAGCCCGCGGCGGACCCGGTAGCCAAGCGCCGGGAGACCGGCAAGACGGTGTGGCAACCCGCCATGAGCTTCGAAGAGATGCTTGACGCCCCCTGCAAGCACCACAGCGACGCAAAGGCCGTCCACGCACACGCTTCGGCAGTGCGGAATCACCAAGCGCATCATGAGGGGCGACGTCCCGCCTCCTCCGGCTCCGGCTCCAGGCGCGGGACAGCCGCCTCCTCCTTCACCACGGCCTCCGGCAGGCGGCGCGATGCGTGACGACGCCTACCTGGACCAACGCAGCCTACGTCGTCTTCACCAGCCTCGGCAACGACAAGCGAAGCGAGCGCCTCCTTCGGCGGGAGGTGAACACCGTCATCCCGGCCAAACCAGAGTTCATGCACTGGTCGGACCGCCTGGTCACCTGGACCCGGGAAGAGCACCCGGCTGTCATGCCGAATCCGGGTGGCTACGCCCTCGTCCTCAACCCCAACATTGTCGCACGGCGCACGTGCAAGTTTTCCCGAGTCCTCATCGACGGCGGTAGCAGCATCAACATCCTCTACCACGACACGATGACGACCAAGCTTGGCCTCGAGGCCAAGGACCTGGAGCCGACCCGGACGATCTTCCACGGCATCGTCCTCGGCCTCTCCTGCTCTCCCATTGGCCGGGTCCGGCTTGACGTCCTGTTCGGCGACAACAACCATTTCCGGCGCGAGCTTATATGGTTCGAGGTGGTGGACCTGTCCAGCGCATACCACGCGTTGCTGGGCCGGCCCACGCTCGCCAAATTCATGGCGGTCCCCCACTGCGCGTATCTGAAGATGAAGATGCCGGGTCTGAATTAGGGCCTCATCACCATCACCGGCAACTACCGCAAGTCCCTGGAGTGCGCTCGAGACGGTGCCAAGCTGGCCGAGTCGCTGGTCATTGCCGAGGAGCGGCGCCAGCTCGACCGGATCATCGCCATGGCGGGCGAGGCCTCAGCCGTGTCGACCCCGACCGAGGAGCCGACCGACAAAGCCGCCTTCATGCCCTCCAAGGAGACCAAGAAAGTGAAGCTGAACTCGGAAGATCCCAGCTACAGCAGGTACGTTGTAGTAGGCTCCGGCCTCGACAGCAAATAGGAAGGCGAGCTCGTCGACCTCCTCCGTGAGAATCGGGATATTTTCACATGGACTCCCAAGGACATGCTAGGTATCCCTAGGAAGTACGCCGAGCACAAACTCCACATTCGCAAGGACGCCAAGCCTGTCTGTCAACCCCTGTGACGTTTCTCCGAAGAGAAGAGAAGAACCATCGGTGAGGAGGTCGCCAAGCTTTTGGCGGTCGGCTTCATCATGGAAGTGTTCCACCCCGAGTGGCTGGCCAACCTATTCCTCGTCCTGAAGAAGAACAAGACCTGGCGCATGTGTATCGACTACACCAGCCTCAACAAGGCCTGTCCCAAGGATCCATTCGCCCTCCCGCGGATCGACCAAGTCATCGACTCGACCGTCGGGTGCGAGCTCATGTCCTTCCTGGACGCTTACTCCGGCTACCACCAGATCAAGCTGGACCCGGCCGACGCCCTGAAGACGTCCTTCATCACGCCCATTGGGGCATATTGCTACATCATCATGTCATTTGGCTTGAAGAACGCCGGCGCCACCTTCCAGCGCTGCATACAGAAATGCCTGTTGTCGCAACTCGGCTGCAATATCCACGTTTACGTGGACGCCATCATGGTGAAGACCAAGAAGCACCTCATGCTCCTCGATGACTTGAAGGAAACATCCGCCAACCTCCGCGAATACAAAGGTCAAGCTCAACCCGAAAAAATGCGTTTTTGGCGTCCCAGCCGAAAAGCTACTCGGGTTCCTCGTCTCGGAACGCGGCATTGAGGCGAACCCGGAGAAGATCAAGGCCATCGAGCACATGCGCAAGCCGGCTTGGCTGCGCGATGTCCAGAAATTCACCGGCTGCTTGGTTTTGGTCAGACAGTTTCTCAGCCAGCTGGGCGAGAGGGTGCTACCCTTGTACCAGCTGATGAAGAAGACGACGTCGTTCGAATGGAACGACCAGGCGGACAAGGCCTTCCGAGACCTCAGGCTCATGCTCTCCACCACACCAGTCCTGGCCGCACCGGTCGACAAGGAGCCGCTGTTGCTCTACATAGCCGCGACCTCACGGTCGGTCAGCAAGGTGCTGGTGGTTGAGCGACCAGATAAGGGCAAGATCCAAGCCGTCCAGCGCCCGGTCTACTACCTGAGGGAGGTGCTCTCCAACTCCAAGCAGAACTACCAGCACTACCAGAAGATGTGTTATGGCGTGTACTTCACCGCCAAGAAGTTGAAGCAGTACTTCCAAGAGCACATCATCACCGTGGTCAGCACGGCCCCTCTAGGCGAGATCATCGGGTGCCGGGATGCCTCTGGCCGGGTCGCCAAGTGGGCGCTCGAGCTAGCGGCCACACCATGCTCTACGAGCCCCGCACCACGATCAAGTCTCAGGCCCTGGCCGACATCCTCATCGACTGGACCGAGGCCCAGTACCTACCACCACCTCCTGATTCGAGAACTGGCGCATGCATTTCGATGGGTCCAAGATGCGACTCGTCCTAGGGGCCGACATCGTGCTGTCGTCCCCAAACGGCGACCGACTCTGCTACGCACTCCAGATCCACTTCGCCGCCTCCAACAATGTCGCCGAGTACGAAGCCCTTGTGCACGGCCTCCGGCTTGCTCGGCATCCGGCGCATCCTGTGCTATGGCGACTCGGATCTTGTGGCGCAACAGTGCTCCGGCGAGTGGGACGCCTGCGACTCCAACATGGCAAGCTACCGCTTCCTCGTCCAAAAGCTGTCTGGGTCCTTCGAGGGTTGCGAATTACTCCACGTTCCGCGCGCGAAGAACGAAACGACAGATATGCTCGCCAAGATCGCCTCATCCTGGCAATCCATCCCGCCCGGTGTCTCCCTCGAGCACCTGCACAAGCCATCCGCAAGCCGTCGCCGGACTCCGAGTCCATCCACGTTCCAGACGTCCCGGCCATGTCCCAACCCAGCCCGGGGACTGGTGAACCCTGCCTTGGGACTGCGAACCCGGCCCGGGGGCTGCCGAACCCGGCCTGAGGGCTGTTCAGCTCGACCCGGCCACCGTCGCCCCGGACCCGGCCGTCGCCGTCCCCGACCCAGGGGCTGCTCAACCCGGCTCGAGGGTTGCCGACTCGGAACCCACCCCGGCGGTCGTCTTCGCCGTGGTGACGGCTCCGTCTTGGGCCCTACCAATCTCAGAATTCCTGGGGAACGGGGTTCTCCCCATGGATGAGACTGAAGCCCGGCAAGTGCAGCGCCGGGCGTCCGCCTACAGCATCATCAAAAACAAGCTCGTCAAGCGCAGCTCCACCGGCGTTTTCCAGTGCTGTGTCGAGCAGGACCAGGGCATCGACATCCTCCTCGACATACACCAGGGAGAATGCTGGCACCACACCACGTCGTGATCCCTGGTGGCCAAGGCTTTCGGCCACGGTTTCTACTGGTCTCCGGCACTTGAGACCGCACCTACTGGTCTCCATCGGCCCCTGCATGCATATGGCGAGCTGGATAGGGCAGTAAGGTCGCTTGTAGGTCCCCTAAAGTTGCGGACGAAGGCCTGCTCGAAATCGACCCACGTGTTGATGCTGCCCATTGGCAGACTGTTCAACCAGGTGCGGGCCGACCCTTGGAGCATGAGCGGTGCGTAACGCACAACGAGTCGGCGATTGGCGCCGGTGATGCCAGTGGCGGTGGTGTAGTCGGTGAGCCAGTCCTCCGGCTTCACGGTCCCGTTGTACTTGGGGGTGTCGCGGGGAAGCATGAACCCTTTGGGAAAAGGCTCTTCCCGGATGCGTGGGCCGAAGCATGCCGGCCCAATGGCGCCGCTTTCCTCCACCTCCAGGGAGTGAGCGAGCTGGTCGAGGCGGTAGCGAGCGTCGGTGTCGTCGATGGCATGCGGGCCAAGTCGACTAGCGACCAGGCAACGGGGGCCCGGGTCGGTTGGAGCCGGACGCCGGCCAGGCTGGCCGGGTCTGTGCTGGTTCTCTAGGACGGGCTCGTCGCCCAAACCGCCGGCGATCGTGGCGGCCGGGTCATGTCGAGTCCGTGCTCGACCGGAGTGCGCCTCGCCGAGCGGCGAGGAGGCCGTGTGCTGAAGTTCGCCGGGTCCGCCGACGCGGGTGGAGCCGGATCCCGCTGGCTTGGCGAGCTAGTTGAGACGGTCTTGCTGCGCGTTGCCAGTGTTGAGGAGGTCGCGCATCCGCCCGATGCGCTCCTTCAATTCTTCGCCCGTGAGCTGATCCAGGTCAACTACGGCTGCTTGAGCAGCGCGCATGTTATTCGCTGGGGTCTCGTAGACGGTCGGGATGGCGCCAAGGGCGCGGCCGATTGCTCCTCCCCGGGCTCGCACGTCGGTGACCCAGCTCGGCTCTGCCGTGGCGGGTGTGAACCTATAGACGGCATTGCGCTCTAGCTGAGCGGAATCCAGGCGACGCTGGGTGGCGGGGAGCGTCTGGGACAGATCCAGCATCTGCTGGCGCCTTTCCTCGAGCTGGGCTTGGGCCTCAGCGATGTTGGTGGCGTCGATGTCGGTGCCGATGGTGACGCGGAGGCTCTGCATCATGGCGCGCAACGGCTTGTACGGCTCGGTCCGTTCCGCTGCGGCCTTGGCTTCGGCAGCCTTCCTCGTGTTGCTCGACAAGGAGGAGGCATCGGTGCCGGCGATGAAAACCTCCACGTGGACGTCCATTGCCCCAGTGGAAATGCCACCACCGAGGGAGAGGGGGAGCCGGAGTAGCTGAGTACCTCGTTGGGGCACTCGTCGGCCGCGGGCGCATCGGAGATGCACAGCGCGGCGAAGGAGGCGGCGAGTGCGTCGACGATGTTGTCCGCCAGCATGACGAGCTCGTCGGAGTCGCAGAAGAGCCCTGTCTGAAGCATGCTCCCGGCCAGCTCCTCGAGCTGCCCCATGGTGGGCGCCAATTGTCGTGGAGTTGGCCCAACTATCACACAGTTGGCCCGGATCTCGGGGGCTACACCCAGTGGGTGCGCTAGCGCGCCCCCACTTGAGAAAAGCATGAAGATACCTGCGGCAATGCAGAGCTCCTCCTCCTTGGCGGCGAGCTGCTCCTTGAGCTCCCGGTATTTTTCCAGGAGGCGGTTGAAGGCACCGACCCGGTAGGCGTCGAGTTGCTGAAAAAGTCGGTAGTCAGAACAAAAACAACATTCTAAAGATTCGACCCAACTACTACATAGTTGGCCCGAACCTAGGGGGCTACACCCAGTGGGTGCACTAGCGCACCCCCACAAAGAAGAAGTTGCAGAAGAAGCTTACCAGCACGGCGTGCTCCAAGTCCCGCGTCCGCTCCACCTCGGCCTGGGCGATGGCTTCAAGCCGGTCCGTCCATCCGCGCAGGCGGCGGCTGACGGCGTCCATCGCGGCCTCCTCCTGGGTCTAGGGCCCGAAGACCACAGTGCTCATGCTCCGCGCCGGCTGCAGTGCGGCGGCCCGATGCCCTTCCTGCCGGGGCACCAGGGCGTGCCCCCCACTGGCCACTCCCGCCGCGGCTAGCCCCTCCTCCGGCGCCCTCTCCAGCGCCACCGATGACCCAGACACCGGGATGGCTTGCGACGCCACCGCCAGTTTGACAGCCAGGGTGGCCAACGGTGCCACCACCCCCGGCGCCTCCTCCGACGCCGACGGCGTCCCCTGCGGCGCCACCCATGGCACCTTCTCCAAGATGGCGCCATCGCCGCCTCCGCCGGCCCCCGCCTGCTCGACAGCGTCGATCCGCGGCGGGGTGTCGTCCTCCACCTCCACGACCTCCTGGTCGAGGATCACCACGTCAGCCCGGCCTCCTCGGCCACGCTCCCTCACCGACGACGGCTCAAAGACTATCGCCGCCACCACCATGCCCTCCGGCATCTCGCGCCATGCCGGCTCCTCACCGGCTCGCGCCCATGCCGCCGCAGCGTTGGTCCATGCCCAGACCGACGCCGCCTCCAACTCCGCCTTGGCCCTATTCCTGTCCCGCCAGGCCAGGCCTTCGGCATCAGTCGGGTCCAGGCCGAGGTCTGGGTCGGCCGGCTCCTCCTCCTCAACCCGGTCGACATGGTCGGACTGGCTCCTATGGAACGAGGCCTCCTCGGAGGCCGTGACATCCGCCTGCGCCCTCGACAACGCGATCGGCGAACTGAAGAAGAAGACAGAATGAGCATAAGCAAAACCGGCTCGACAGTTTGGACGCAGACAGGAGAACAAACTTACCCTGTCAGGACTGGGACGGGGGCCGGCCCCCCTACCCGGCCCCACGCTTCCTCTTGGCCGGCCTCACACTCCCGGCTGGGTCCGCCGCGTGCTTCGGGGTCCGGGGCCGCGGCGCGACGCTATCCTTCCCATGCGGACGGCTCGGTGCCGCTTCACGCGACAACCCGGCTCCGCCCGTCTCACCGCCTCCTCCACCCAACGCCCCGACATCAACAATTGGCGTCAGCGTCGCCCACACCCTGTCGCGATTGACAACTCAAGAAACACAAAGGAGAAGGCAAGAATACAAGACTCACCCACGCGACACCCAGCGCCGGCGTCGACCTCGGCCTCCTCCTCCCCACCGTGGGCCGTGGGCTCCTTCGTTGCCGCCCGCACCACCTGCGATGGAGCCCGAGCATAAGGGTGCCGGATGGCGTTCAGAAGCACCTCCCGCGTCTTGCCAGGGCGAACAAGGAGATGCGCAGCAGCAAAATAAGGAGACCACATACTCTCCAGAGGCGCTGGATTTGACTGGTTGTACGGCACCTTGTCGAACCACCAGTCGTCCGCCGACAGGCGCGCCGCCCCCATGCGATTGGGGTCTTGGAGACCGGCCATCACGCCAATAAGGCAGGTGCGCCTCTGCAATTGGAGCACCCGGCGCGCGATGAACGCGGCGATGAGGTCATTGTCGGTGAGCCCCTCCCTTGTCTTCATCACTGCCACCCGCTCGCAGAGATTGAGAATCTCCTGCGACGGGTGCCTGGGGGAGTAGCCTAAGTTCATCTTCGCCCGCGGCGGCGCGATGGCGAAGGCCAGAAGATTGATGCGGTATGCACCCAAGTTGCGGACATAGAAGGAGTTCTATCATTTCTTGGCAGAATCCTCCAGCGGAATCTTGGAGCAGTCCACCCCCGACCGCTTCAAGATGACAGCGGCGCCGCAGTCGGCGAACTCTTCGGCCGTCGGCCCCTGCTGCTTCAGGGAGAAGAGGAGTGCCCAGAGGTCGATCGTGGGCTCGACCCCAGATACCCCTCGCAGAGGGTAACGCAGCCCGAAAGCTGGACGACAGTGCTGGCGCCGAGATGGTGGGGCTGGAGCCCAAAGAACTCAAGGAACATGCAGAACAAGGTGCTCGCCGAAAGCCCAAATCCATGCTCGAAATGCATGAGGAAGACCACACGCTCCGTCCGCTAGGGCTGCGGCCTCAGCTCTCCGTGCGGCAGGCGGACGACGACATCCGTCTCCTGCAGCAAGCGCCGGGACGCGCGGAGATGGGTGATGTCCTCGACGGTGACAGTCGAACCCATCCAGGTGCCCGACGGCAGCGCCATCGATGAAGATGAAAAGAAGGAAGAAGATGGACGACGATGAGGCTCTGCTCGAAGCAGTGGGCGTCGCAGCGCAGCGGTCGCAAGAAGCAGAGCAAGGGCGAAAAGGCAGGAGGGCGCGAGCGAGAATAATGTCCGCCGCCCCCCTTGCCCCCAATTTATAGCCCTCGGTTTAAACGTGGGGGACTGGTATCGTCTGCGCTCGCCTTTCCCACTACCCTGCAATAAGTGCGCACGTACACACGGGGAAGAGCAACCGACCCCGGACGCCGCAATAAATCTTCACGTGTGGGCCAAGGGCGCGCGGTGGCGGGCCCCAGCCCATCGCCCATTACCATCACGCGTGTGGCCTGTCAGGCCCCTCTAACTTCCGGGCACCACATGGCGCCCGCGCAAAGCCCGAGGGATCGCCCTAAGATTCGATGGACTCCTCGGTTCCCGCCACCACCGGGAAGCTGCAATCCGGTTTCTGAGAAAACCGGCACAGTGGGTGTTTCCGGACCCAGCGCTCGCAGAATTCGCCTTGCTTAAGGGGGAAACTGCGAAGGCCCTCCCATCTAAAGACGTTGACCCTTCACAGCTTCGAGGACTACTGTTGGGGGGATGAACCCCGGGCAGGCAACGGAACCTAGATCATTTTCAAAAACAAAGGGGCCGGCGTCGCCCCTCAAGCCGGCACGCGCTTGGCCGGGTCGCTCGACCCAGCCAGGCCCCGCAACCCGGCCAAACTCTCCGACCCGGCCTGGCACCTCGACTCGGCCTCGACAACCAGCACAAGATAGCCGAACCCGGCGCAACCAAGGCTTCCCCAACAAGCCAGCTCCACCCGTGGCGTGCTCCGCCACCCAGCCACGGGTCAGCTCCCATCCCATCCAGGTTGTACGATCGGACGAGTCTTCAGCCCCTGATGACCAGGGCAACAGTGCCCCACCCATGCCTCTGGTCAGCCGGAGCGTGGCAACAGTGCCCCTCACCTACCCGCTGACCAGGGCCGACGTGGCTACACTGTCCCCCTCGTCACTACTGATGACAGCAAGCGGCAACCTGACGGAGCGCCACTGTACACGACTCGACTCGGCCAATCCCTGACGATCGACAAGATGGCGCATGATACGTCCATTTTGCATCATGCTTTTATATCAATATTTATTGCATTATGGGCTGTTATTACCCATTATATCTCAATACTTTGGCTATTCTCTCTTATTTTACAAGGTTTACCATGAAGAGGGGGAATGCTGGTAGGTGGAATTCTGGCTGGAAAAGGAGCAAATATTGGAAACCTATTCTGCACAGCTCCAAAAATCCCGAAACTCCACGGAAGGTATTTTTGGAATTAATAAGAATTATTGAGCGAAGAAAACACCAGAGGGGACCCACACCCTGGCCAGGAGGGTGGGGGGCGTGCCCATCCCTCGGGCGCGCCCCTGTCTCTGGGCCCCTCGGTGGCCCTCCGTGCCCATCTTACGCTATATGAAGGCTTTTACCTGGAAAAAATCAGAAGCAAGCTTACGGGACGAAACTCCGCCACACGACGCGGAACCTTGGCGGAACCAATCTAGGGCTCCGTGAGCTGTTTCGCTGGGAAACTTCCCTCCGGGAGGAAATCATCACCATCGTCATCACCAACGATCCTCTCATCGGGAGGGGTCAATCTCCATCAACATCTTCACCAGCACCATCTCCTCTCAAAACCCTAGTTCATCTCCTGTATCCAATCTTGTATCAAAACCACAAATTGGTACTTGTGGGTTGCTAGTAGTGTTGATTACTCCTTGTAGTTGATGCTAATTGGTTTACTTGGTGGAAGATCATATGTTCAGATCCTTAATGCATATTAATACTCCTCTGATTATGAACATGAATATGCTTTGTGAGTAGTTACGTTTGTTCACGAGGACATGGGTGAAGTCTTCCTATTAGTAGTCATGTGAATTTGGTATTAGATTCGATATTTTGATGAGATGTATGTTGTCTCTCCTCTAGTGGTGTTATGTGAACGTCGACTACATGACACTTCACCATTATTTGGGCCTAGAGGAAGGCATTGTCAAGTAATAAGTAGATGATGGGTTGCTAGAGGGACAGAAGATTAAACCCTAGTTTATGTGTTGCTTCGTAAGGGGCTGATTTGGATCCATATGTCTAATGATGTGCTTAGGTTTACCTTAATACTTGTTTTGTAGTTGCGGATGCTTGCAATAGGGGTTAATCATAAGTGGGACGCTTGTCCAAGTAAGGGTAGTACCCAAGCACCGGTCCACCCACATATCAAATTATCAAAGTACCGAACATGAATCATATGAGCGTGATGAAAACTAGTTTGACGATAATTCCCATGTGTCCTAGGGAGCGCTTTCCTCATTATAAGAAATTGTCCAGGCTTGCCCTTTGCTACAAAAAGGATTGGGACACCTTGCTGCGCTTTATTTACTTTCATTGCTTGCTACCCGCTACAATTTATCTTATCACAAAACTATCTGTTACCAACAATTTCAGTGCTTGGAGAGAAAACCTTACTGAAAACCGCTTGTCATTTCCTTTTGCTCCTCGTTGGGTTCAACACTCTTACTTATCGAAAGGACTACGATAGATCCCCTATATTTGTGGGTCATCAAGACTCTTTTCTGGCGCCGTTGCCGGGGAATGAAGCGCCTTTGGTGAGTGGAACTTGGTAAGGAAACATTTATATAGTGTGCTGAAATTTTCTGTCACTTGTTACTATGGAAACTAATCCTTTAAGGGGCTTGTTCGGGGTATCTTCACCACGGCCAAAAGAGCAAAGAGTTTCTCCTCAACCTACTGAACCTACTGAAAATATTTACTTTGAGATTCCTTCGGGTATGAAAGAGAAACTGCTAGCTAATCCCTTTGCAGGAGATGGAACATTGCATCCCGATTTACACCTTATCTTTGTGGATGAAGTTTGCGGATTATTTAAGCTTGCAGGTATTCCCGATGATGTTGTCAAAAGGAAGGTCTTCCCTTTATCTTTGAAGGGAGATGCATTGACATGGTATAGGCTATGTGATGATACGGGATCTTGGAATTTTAAACAATTGAAGTTGGAATTTCACCAGAAGTTCTATCCTATGCATCTTCTTCATCGTGATCGTAATTACATATATAATTTCTGACCTCGCGAAGGAGAAAGCTTCTCTCAAGCTTGGGGGAGGCTTAAGTCAATGTTATATTCATACCCTAATCATGAGCTCTCAAGAGAAATGATTATTCAAAAAATTTATGCTCGGCTTTCTCTGAATGATCGCAACATGCTCGATACTTCTGTCTTTGGTTCTTATATCTTTGAAGACTATTGAATTCAAGTGGGATTTATTGGAAAGAAATAAACGCAACTCTGAAGATTGGGGTTCCGACAATGGTCAGGAGTCAGGTATAACACCTAAGTTTGATTGTGTTTAATATTTTATGGATACCGATGTTTTTCGTGGATTTAGCGCTAAGTATGGACTTGACTCTGAGATAGTAGCTGCTTTTTGTGAATCTTTTGCTACTCACATTGATCTCCCTATGGGGAAGTGGTTTAAATATAATCCTCCCATTGAAGTAAAAGTAGTTGCACCTATTACAGTTGAAGAAAAGACTGTCACTTATAATGATCCTATTGTTCCTACTACTTATGTTGAGAAACCTCCTTTTCCCGCCAGGATAAAGGATCATGCTAAAACTTCGACAGTTGTTCGTAAGAGTAATACTAGGACTTATACGCCTCCTGAGCAAATCAAAGTTGAACCTAGTATTGCTATGGTTAAAGATCTCTTGGATGTTAATTTAGATGGGCTTGTTATTTATTTCTGTGGTGAGACTGCTAATATTCACTACAAAAAAAAGACACATCCGTGACATTTTGGGCCGTACAAATTTTTTTCTGTCATCATAGATGTGGTGGGCTCCGACTTCTATGACAAAAAATCATGACAGAAAATGGGCTTTTCGTCCTGGGCGGGCCGGAGACGCAGCTGCATGAAATTCTTTGGGCCGTCCATGACAGAAAAAACCATGGTAGAAGCGAAGCGGAGGAAAATTTTGGGGAGTTGCCGGTTACGGTGGGAGGTCGGGGGCCGAGCGATGCGCGTTTCTTTCGTACACGTACGCGCGTGTGTGCGAGGCGTTGGCTCTAACTGAACCCGAGCGAGGCGTTGGGCTCTAACTGAACCCGAGCGATTGCACTGCAGGCTACGTGTTACTAAACCCGAGCGATCGATCGATGGCTGTTAACTGACTCCGAAAAAGCAATTCCTTCGCTACTGCTGCTAACTGAAGCCAATCGATTGGATGAACAGTGAGCGTTGCGGGGGGGTTTGGATGAACAGTGAGCGGTGGCGTTGCATCTGGATGAACAGGACCCCGTGGTGTGGAGGGCTGGATGAATAGTAGACAATGGAGGGGTGCCCGTGGAGTGGTGGTTGAACAGGACCCCGTGGTGTGGAGGGCTGGATGAACAGTAGATGGTGGAGGGGTGGTTGAACAGTAGCCGGTGGAGTAGCGCGCGGTGGAGGCTGGATGAACAGGAGCCCGTGGAGGCTGTAGGAGGTCGATGGTAGCCTGTGGAGGATGGAGGAGGTAGATGGTGGAGATGAACAGTATCCCGTGGAGTCCCGTTTTGCGGTACGCCACACCCCTCCGGATCAACAGGACCCCCGTTTCAACTGTAGCGCTCCAACACAAGTCCGTTTCGTCCGTTTTGCGGTATGCCACACACCTCCCGATCAACAGGACCCCCGTTTCGATCGTAGGAGGTCCGTTTCCTCCGTTTTGCGGTATGCCACACCCCTCCCGATCAACAGGATCCCTGTTTCGACCGTAGGAGGTCTATTTCCTCCGTTTTGCGATACGCCACACCCCTCACGATCAACAGGACCCCGTTCTGAATGTAGGAGGTCTGTTTCCTCCGTTGTGCGGTACGCCAGGCCTCGTTTCCAATACATGTTCCGTCCAAGCCCTCCCGATGAACACGACCAAGCATTCCGTTCCGACCCAGCCGGTTGGCTCCCACGCGTTTCGCTGCCTCCCGATGAACACAACGCATTCCGTTGCCTCCCCATGAACAGGACGCATTCCGTTGCCTCCCCATGAACACGACGATGACACTGTTTCTCCGTTCTGACCCAGCCTTGTACATGAACCCTCGCCGTACGTATGCGCGAGTAGGCGTTCGAGACCCCGCCCGTATGTACACATACGTGGCCGTATTTTCTTTCTTGCACCCTGGCCGATGTACGTACGTGTACATGCTACGGCGTGCCTCTACTACGACACGTGCGCGCATCTACATCCACCAGTATATATGTACGTACATGTTCGCGACCGGAATAACAACGCTACGTACGCTTTGACCAGGTGGGTCCCAACTGTCAGGCACTTCCTTGCCTGCGAAGATGTAGCTGGTGGGTCCCAGCAGTCAGGGGAGAAATCATTTTTTTGCCCGGACGCACTTCCTTGTGTGCGCAGATGTAGCTCGTGGGTCCCAGCAGTCAGGGGGCGAATCGTTTTTTTCGGACGCACTTCCTTGCATGCGAAGATGTAGCTGGTGGGTCCCAGCAGTCAGGGGGGTGAATCGTTTTTTTTTGCGAAATACGGTGGCCCGTCCGGTGGGTCCCTGCTGAGGTGGAGGAATAATTATTTTGCACGTAATAAGGAGGCACTTCCTTACTGCGGCTGTGGACCAAGCTGTCAGCCTCTCCACGTACAGTCCATATCCGATGGAAGCTGTTCCTTGACCACGTTGACCACGCCGTGCCGAGAGCACCAGGGCGGTGGACGAGGCGAGGCCTAGGAAGGGGACGACGCGGAGCCGGGGAACACGCGGCAGTGGATGCCCACGCGTAGTGGAGTACGAGGGTTCACTGGTTCGCTGCGGTGTGAGGCTGTCGTCACCGCAGAATAACAGGGGGTGTGGGTGAGTAGAGGGATGGCCTGGCCAGCGATGGGAGTAGTAGGGGGCGGTGAAGCCTCCGCCGCATCGCAGCCGGCCACGGGAGGCAGGAGCACGAGTCACGACCGGCGCTGGTTTGGGCGGCTGGAGCAAGAGGACCAGAGGTTGAAGAAGCACTACGGTCGTTGGATGGATATCGTACGGTCACTGGAGCTAGAATCGTGCATATTGACTAAGTTGACAAAGCCCTCCGTCCCCGTCAACTGAGTAGGCCCACAAGTCAGCCTGCCACTATACTGGGTCCCAGCTAACAGGCGGAGTATTCATTTTTTTTGGGCGTAATAAGGAGGCATTTCCTTGCGTGCGAAGATATAGCTGGTGGGTCCGAGCTGTCAGCGGTGGTAACGTTTTTTGCGAATCTGAGAGGCCCTTTCGGTGGGTCCACGATGTTAGGTGGAGGAATCATTATTTTGCGGCGTAATAAGGAGGCATTTACTTGCGTGCGGCCGTGGACCCGGCTATCCGGCCTCTCCACGTCTGATCCGCTTCGGATGCATGTCGGTTGTTGACCATATTGACCAGGCCGCGCCGAGAGCACCAGGCGGTGGACTGACGGCGAGGCCTAGGAAGGAGCGACACGGAGGCAGTGGGAAGACTCGTGATTGTTTCCCACGCCGGAGGGGAGTACTGTTGTATGAGGGTTCTTGGTCTGTCTGCCGTCACGGGAGAATAACAACAGGTGTGGGTGAGTAGAGGGATGGCTAGGCCAGCGATGGGAGTACTGCAATTGGGCGGTGAGGCCTCAGCGGCAGCAGTCGGCCTTGAGGGAGGAGGGGAGCAGTCCCGCCAGCGCTTGTTGGAGCGGCTGGAGCAGGAAGAGCAGAGACTGAAGAAGCACGATGGCTGTTGGATGGCCATCCAACAGTCACTGCTTGTGCGTCAACCGTTTTTTAGGAAAGCCTCAAATCTATGGAAAACAGCATACAGCCCATCTGCTATTATTTCTAATAATTTACAGCCCATTTGCTAATTCTTAAGGGTTTTTTTGGAGCCCATATTATTTTTGTTAGCATTACAGCCCATATTGTGGCCACGGTTAAAAAATTATACGAAATTTTGCATATTTCGGTGCGGTCCGAACTGTTTTTAATCCCGAAATTTCGACTCACATTCAAACTAATTTTAAAAATAAATGTATATCAATATAAAATCCAACAAATTCTCCACGCATAAAAATTAATGTAATTTAAAATCTTGAAATGAAAAAAAGATATTTGAAACTAATTGCCGGTTTGATGTGTTCTAAAAATGTACAACCAATTTCTCATTACTGATGGGCCATTTTCTCGGCCAGCCGAATGAAAGCTCTCCTCGTCTTGAAAGATTTGCAGCCCAAGAGGCCTGACAAAGCGACTTACTTGGCAAATCACAAAAAAACTGGGTTGTGGCCGTGGACCCAGCTGTCAGCCTCTCCACGTACCGTACTCTTCCGATGGAAGTCGTTCTTTGACCACGTTACCCACGCCGCGCAGAGAGCACCACGGCGGTGGACTGACAATGAGCCTAGGAAGGGACGACGGAGCCGGGGGAAGACGGCGGTGGAAGCCCGCGGAGAGGAGTACGAGGGTTCACTAGTTGATGCGGTGTGAGGCTTGCCCGTCGCCTTGAGCAACTGGCCAGGTGGGAATAGTAAAGGCGGTGAGGCCTCGCGGCAGCGCAGCCCGGCCACGGGAGGCAGGGAGCATGAGGCACGACCGCGCTGGTTTGGGCGGTGGAGCAAGAAGACCAGAGGTTGAAGAAGCACTACGGCCGTTGGATGGACATCGTCACGGTCCTTGGAGCTGGAATCGTTCATATTGACTAAGTTGACAAAGCCCTTCGTCCCGTCAACTTAGTAGGCCCATTAAGTCAGCCTCCCACCAAGGTGGGTCCCAGCTAGCAGGTGGGGAGTATTCATTTTTGTGCGTAATAAGGAGGCACTTCCGGTGGGTCCGTGATGATGGGGAATGTTTTTTCATGAAATCGGTGGCCCGTCGGTGGGTCCCAGTCGTGGGGGCAAACGTTTTTTCGCAAAAATACGGTGGCCCGTCCGGTGGGTCCCTGCTTGTCGATTGGAGGAATCATTATTTTCCGCGTAATAAGGAGGCACTTACTTGCTACGGCCATGGACCCAGCTGAGACTCTCCACATACAGTATACTTCCGATGGAATTCGTTCCTTGACCACGTTGACCTCGCCGCGTTCCATTGCATGCATGCGTCCATGGGCGTGGTGCGTCCCCACTGTCAGCCTCTCACGTACATTCATCTTCTGATGACTCTCGGTTGTTGACCACGTTGACCACACCGTGCCGAGCGCACCCAGACTGGAATGACCCGGAGATGGGGAAGACGGGGCAGTGCAGTCACAGATGGAGAAGAGTGGGAAACTTCACTGGTTCGGGTGCGCGGCAGCACAGCCGCGGTGCCACCCACGGGAGACAGGAGCAAGAACAGAGGTTGAAGAAGGAGCACGGCTGTTGGATTAACATCCAACGGTCCAGCTGCTAGAATCATTTGTTGATTAAGTTGACAAAGCCGTGCGTACACGTCCGCTTAGTAGGCCCACAAGTCAGTCACCAAATGTGACGGGTCCTAGCTGTCAACGGGATGAATAATTTTTTTCGCAAAACAAGGAGGCACTTCCTTCCATGTGAAGATATAGCCGGTGTGTACCAGCTGTCAGGTGGAGGAAACATTTTGTTTCAGCTTAATAAGGAGGAACTTTCCTTGCGTGCGACCATGGACCTCGTGGGTCCCAGTCGTCAGGCTCTCCACGTACAGTCCTCTTCCGATGACTCTTGTTTGTTGACCACACCGCACCGAACACAGCAATGCAGTGGACGACGCCGAGGCCCCGGACGGGAACGACTCGGAGATGGGAAAACGCGGCAGTGGAGTCGCAGATCGAGAGGAGGAGAAGGGTTATAACTGGTTCTGTTGCGGCGTGGGGCTGTAGTCTGTGGAGAATAACAGGAGGTGTCGAGGGTGGAGGGATAGCCTGGCGGCGGTGGGGTAGCGCTCAGAGCGATGTGTGCAAAGCGAGCCGCTTAGTCACGGAGGCCGGACCAGGCGGTCCCGGTGACGCTGGAGGAAGAAGACGAGAGATTGAAGGTGCATGCCGGCCGTTGGATATAAATACAATGGCTGTGGATGACACAATCATTTGTTGACCAAGTTGACAACGCCCTGCATAGGCTTCGACCTATTGGCCCACATGTCAGCCTGCAAAAATGTGGCATATATTTAACCCATGTTTTCTAGAATGTACAGTCCATTTGCTGGGCTGGGTGAACAAATAATTTCGCGTCAATCAGGCCCATTTATATTTTCTAAGAAATCCCACCCCATTTGCACTTCCTCGAAATACACGTATTAGGTGGGCTCGTTATATATAAAATGTTATGTTAGAAGGAGCAATTAATATCAAATAATAAACCAGAGAGGCACATTATATATATATATATAATTAAGAAATTAGCGAGTTATTGCTCAAAATAAATTGGACACAGCATTACTTTTATAAGAGACCTGCGTTTTATACCCCACAGTAGGCATACTAACAAGTTCACACACAAATACAACAGAAAAGGTAAACATTCATATCAAACTCAGGTTCACATGACATGTTCATATTCATAGCCAACATTCACTATCAACAACTCAAAAGATTCATATATACACAAGCTCAGCATATCTATGCGTCCAAATGATTGATAGATCACACGACAATATTCATACATAGTTCACAAAAAGATTCAGATATACACATGTTCAGTATGTTTATGCATCCAAATGATTGAGATCACAGCCAATATGATCCATGGATGAACTTTAATTACCTAGGGTACAGACTGGTAAATGGTGTTCAATCGGAGGTACTTCTTGCTAAAATTAGTTCTTGTACGAGTAACCTTTCGAGTACATAGAGTCACCACAGACAATCTGAACTTTGCTTGTAGGTTTATCCTCAAATAGTGGCCTTGTGCCGAGGGAGGTTTGAGCAACTTGGCCATTACTTTCATCCAACTAGTTCTTGGCTCATCTTGGTCCATGTATCTCGCCAAAATTCTACATTGCAGAGCGAGAAAGGAGGCGGTTGAGAAAATGAACCACCCAAATTTTTTGTGCATTTCAAGCTGAAATGGAGCATCCTTGGCATGCAGGTGATTAAGTGTCGATGAGTATACGCGTCAACCAACTTATGCGGAATCTTTAGACTCCATGCCATATAGTTCGCTACCATATGTGCCGATAATCAAAAGGCACAAGTTGGGACCAAAGACTGGACTGCGTTTTCCTGGGCTATGCACCAAGCAATATTTTTGGCGTTCACTCTCCTAATACTTGGAGTTTGACAATTGGTTGACGCCGGTTGATACTCGAATGAATATAGGCACTTCTTGTCAACATTGATGCTTGTCTGAGTGAACTTTGGAGTACATAGCAGCAGCATAAGTACCTGTCCATCTGATCATTTTGTGCAGTTCTACTGAAATCACCCGATGTAATGATTTGCCTGCGAGTTCAGGCTCCAAATTACTCCTTTGTGAAATCGGCAAACAGTAGCACAATACCAAATTATCAATACATATGACAGGCACAATAATCAGGATAAAGACCAGTACCAACCTATGTGAGGTAGCATATCAATTACTATTTCCTTTATTTGGAAGCCGAGATAAGCCATAGCGGCCCGACAAAGAAAGGAAGAAAGCAAACGGAGATTAGTAGGTGACAGGTGAAAGGACGGAAGTTGTCGAGGCAATGAAGCACCCAAAGTTTTGTGCAGTTCCACCAAAATCGAGCATCCCTGTTGGCACATATATTGAGAGAGTGAGATTACTGTAATAGCGGGACTAGTTGATGAAACATACACTAACAAATAGAAGCACCCTCATTATCTTAATGGGTAAAGTTAGCAACATAGTAGTCTTGCTTATAGAGAGGTATTAGTTTGTTTAATCAGTGCCAATTAGCTCAACTCAACACTCAAAGCATTGCCATTTATCATAGGTTGCAAAACTTAAAAGTGCAAAAGATAAAGGAGTTTCTCATGACAAAGAGTAACGATACAAATAGAGATGATAGCAAACTAATATGGATGAAGGCCTTAGGCCCGTACCAACTGAGAAAAATACTTATTCATGTAGTCCCATATGAGATGATAAAGCACTCACTGGAATCACACAATAGTATATATTTTTGTGCACTTCAAATGTATGGTTGAAACCACTCTTGTTTACCAGTGCTAAGATTATATCGAAAGATTATCAAGAACTTCCAGCAGTGTTAAAGCACTGGCTGGGATACAGTTCATTGTATTGTCTTGTGTAGTTCCACTAAAGTGTATGATTGGCACAACATGATCCCTGTTTGCACAAGTAGGAACAAGGTGAAACCTTCATTAGCTTAGTGAGAAAGGATAGGAAGACATTAGCATATTACTCAACGGTAGCATCAAATTCATGATGGACAATACGCAATACATTGCCTCATTGAACCAATGGCAATAAATTGACATGCAAAACAACAGCACTATTATGTCATGATACTAATAATATTCCCTCCCTGCTCCACCACATGATTCACCTCCATAGACAAACATTCACACGTACATGATTCAGCATAGGGTCCTACTAAAGATTTGTTTAACTCCAACGGGAAAATTAGGCAGTAATAAATTAGTGGTACTTAAGTACTCCTAATTAATTAAGTGAGACTCCCTGGAGGATCGTCTCACATGTAAGGTAGTCGTTGCCGGAGCCCTTGAATAGCCTCGACTGAGGCCTCTGGCTTCAGCAAGATCGCCTTTGGCAATCGCTTATTCTTCTTCTTCTTCCTCTTCATGCTCGCTTTCTCTTTCTCCTCACGAGTTGGTGAAACCAAGTACATGATTGGCCTTCTAATTCAGAATTGGTTTTGTCAGTGAGGGAGTACAAGTGTACTAGTAAAAAATAGCATTATTTTCTCATGACAGTCGGAAAATAGAGATGAACACGTGCATTAAATATCATTCTTACCTAAAGGAAGGTTATGGCGCCAATATGGATGATGAGGATTGGAACACAGATCTCCCTTTGTGCAGTTCCACCAAAATGAACCAACTGTTCCATTCAGACATTCCAGTTAAACAAAGACAGAAGTCACTTCTTTTAAGAAGACTTTTGTGTAGTGCACCAAAGGTCACAACAAAGAACTGTGTGAATTGGATATCCCTGTTTGCACAAAAAGGCACAGAGGAAACAGTCAGAGTCTCAAACAATTAAAGGCAAAAAGGCCAAACTTGTTAGAGTCTCAAACAATTACAAGCAAAAACAGTGGCATGGCTTCATTTTTACCAGGGACATTATATTAAGAACAGCTAAGGTTGCGTTCGGTTCACAGGTTTGGTGCAGGATTTTCGTAGGAACACAATTCCTACAGTATTCTTTCCCTTCCAACCGTTTGGGACACAGGAAAGGTGAATAGTGTTTCATAGGAACGCTGGTCTAGTAGTACTGATTCCATCGGATTAGAAACATCCACGCTGCTCATTTTTTGGGCGGAAGCCGAGGCAAAGCGCCGCTTCGCCATGCGTTAGATAGGTTGTTGTGTTGTGTTTGTCGGAATAAAAAATCAACCTATGTGTGGTACGTGAGGTGAGGACAAGAGTAGTCCTGTGCATTTGAATAAACAAATAGCATCTCATACTGCCAAGCATGCTACTCTAAAAAACAAATATGTACATTTCGTAGTCCATCCGAACATATTCTCTTGAGAGTTTCCTCCGGTTCGCTGTTCCATAGTTTTATACCTACATTCATTTCCTATTCCTCTATTTTCATCAAGACCTATTCGGTGCCCAGACTCATCTGCTCCCGCTCAGAAAAAAAAAATACTAGAAAATTCAAAAAAATTCAAATTTCCCCTTTATTCCGACCGGAGCCTAAATATATGGTATAAGGGCATGGGACAGTGGGTGCACCGGCAGTACAGCACCATGTACGTAAATAGGGGCATAAAGTGGTGATTCATAGTTTGTTGCCCCGAGAAACAAACATCCAAGAAACATATCTGGGTTGGTCCCATTTTTGTTCCTCTAGCCACCTACTCCCTATGTGTGGATAGCAAATCTAGTCCTAGTCATACCACTTTGTATGCAGCGTTACCCCTATATTTCCCTTTTAGACCAAGAGACCGGTTGGATGACCGATCTGTACTACATTCAGCCCCTTTCCTTCCTGTTTGTACCAAGTCCGATGTACATACTAAATTCCCCACCCCACTTTATTTCAATGACAAGTATTTTAGGACGGAGGGAGTACAAGATTCGACTCCATGAAGTAGCTTTACCTCTAACGATAGAAGAAAAAAAATAGGTGACGTTGGACCATCCGATAAAGATGAAATTTGAGAGGTAGAAAATGATGCACATGCAGCGACGTAGCGAGCTGGGGAAGTAGAGCTAAGGCGGTTTCGAACGAAGATATACGTGAAGGTCGTCGGGATGTGGATATGTGGGCGGCGGGAGGCCGAATCCGCCCACAGGCAACGACGAAGGTATTGGAGGACCTCCCACGCCAGCGCTCGGCCAGAGTTAACGGTGCGGCCGGCAGTGGGTCTCCTCCCTCATTGTCGACGGCCCTAACGCTGCCCCTCCTCCCCTTCACCGGCGGAGGGGGATACGTCCGGATCTGTAACCAGCGGTGAGGATAGAAAGCCAGTGTTTGTTTAAGCGAGAAAAACAGTGTTACTACCCCTATCTTGTTTAGATCTAGAGAGGATCAGAGTGTGTGTGAATAGAGCAACCCTAGCAAGCAAGCGCGGAGGCTCTAGCCTATATATAAGTAGTGGGGTAGTTTTCCTTTTTCACTCCATCAAAACAATCGTTTAAAATTGTGTACTACTACATGCCCGGTCACGGTATTTTTTAGTTGTTGATTGTTTTTTGAGATAGCTACCCGCTTGTTCCAAGTGGTGTTACGGTGTGCCAGGTCACACTTTGTATCGTTCAAGTCTGGTACTACAAGTCCCTCCATTAAATTAACAACCACCCCCTCATAAAAATTGTGAACAAGCCCACGGCTAAAATTAGCGGAAACGTGGGTTGCCCCAACATGCATTATTATTTATATTTTCTACTCCCTTCGTTCCTAAATATAAGTCTTTTTTATTAGCCACACCTAAGACAAGAATTTTTTTATTAGCAGTGTACCCCACTTGTCATAGACAAAAAATTGTGGCAATATTCCCTTAGGCAAGCCAAAGTGTGTCTAACAATTTGAGCAACTCGGAGTTAGGCAAGTGTGGCAAGTGTGGGAAAAATAATGTGGCAACATAAGACAAACATAGTCACAATCCAAACAGCCCGTAATTTTTTGTGACATGCATGAAAATTTGGTTAGTTAAATTTATAGTCAAAATTTGGCAAGGTGGATCAAATCAACACATGCAAGTATCAAAAGGAAAGTCACGGCATGCATGCATGCGTTGTACTCCCTCCGTTACCAAATACTAGTCTTTTCAGAGATTGCAACAAGTGACTACATACGAAGTAGAATATGTCTACTCCTACATACGAAGTATCCCATTTGAAATGTGTAAAAAGACTTTTATCGAGTGCAGTTCTTTGATGTGTCGCGTCAACTCATACAAGACCGAGAAATTTGATTACTACGACGCCCTCTCCCTCGCGGATTGAGCTCCGGTGCATTTGCACTTTGCCTTTACTGCATAGCGAGGGCCAACCACTGTTGGGCCCACTGTCATAAACGCAAAGGCAGGAGTAGTAAGTAGAAGCTTTGCTACATCGCTACCCCTCCCGCACGAGGTGGAGCGGACATGCAGCGATGGATTCGATCTGTAGAAGTAGGAGTAACATCATTGTTCATCTTCTCGAAGAGGCGAAGAGCCAAGCGCAAACCGAGCGTGGCGATTGTGAACGCTCGCGTGGTGCGTTCCTTGGAGTACTAGCGAGCTCTTGCATGAGACAAAATTGCTATTGTTTAACAATTAAACTCCATTATCCATTGGTTGATACTCATTACGCATAGGTCCACAGCGCTTAGAATCGTTTCCTCCTGGGGTCACCAATGTTTATTTTCTAATTAATAGCATTCCATGCAATGAACTAGCCATTGCAAGTCATTAAAAGCATGCACACCTCTCATCTCTTATTGGTTGATATGTCAAGAAACAAGAAACAAGGTAGAAGTTAATGCACCGCACCTAAGTGTTTTGGGACTATTTGGTTTTCGTAAGATGACTTACACACCTAGACAGAGGGAGTAGTATAGACCTGTAAACTGGAAAGGAGTATTTGCCTTTCTAGAGATTTCAACAAGTGACTAGACTACACAGTGTGCAGTACCCCCTCCCTTCCGGTTTATAGGGCTCAGATCTCAAATCTCATGAACCAAGGCATTTTGCGATTGGAGGAATGTGCTGTATCTCGTACTACCTCCGTCTGGGTTTGTTGGTCCTCATTGTATTTCGTGTCAAATTTTGACCATAGATTAAACTAACAAAATGTTTACGCATGTTACCAGACATTATATATTTAAAAACTATGTTCAAATACGAATCCAATGAGATAAATTTTTTACATGCATTAACATTTTATTAGTTAAATCCTTAGTCAAAATTTGACACAAACTACAAAGGGGACCTGTAAACCAGGACGGAGGTAGTACTTTACAAAACTACCCTAATTAAACTCATGCATTAATTACGTAGTTCTCTCGTTTTCCTCTCCGCCTTGATCGCGGTGCACAATATTGAGCACTCCTATATGACTAGCCGCTCTATCTACATGCGGGACATTTCAAAACATCCGGGCCCGCATGCCATCCACCAAATCACAGCGAGGTGCTACAGTCGAGACTCACCTGTCACCCCGATGTGGCCGTCATGACCCGTCATAGCACAAAACCCACACCTTTACCAGCAGTGGAAAGGTGGCCTCCAAGTTGGACTGGATGAAACAACCATCATTTCATTGGAACGCTCGTTCAAGCCCTTTCTTCCCTTTCTTGAAGAAAACCTCACTCTAGGATACTCACTTCTGCCATTTTTCTTCTGTACCGACGAAGGAAAGGTGGGCGAATCAGTTATGCTGCTATATTTTCATTCCAATAATCTTATTTTTGTGAAGCACCGATCGATTCTCACATCCTATTCTTTTCCCGTTTTCATTGCGATTGTGGTTTCCTTTTGATTGCTTTTTGTTTGTCAGTTCATTGATGGATCCTGGAGCACTAGGCAAAGAGTTGCCAGCGGACAACCCACTGGAGACAGCGATCTCGTGAAGCGAGCACCGACCAACGAGTTGACCATGTTGGCGGGCCAACCCATGGAGACGAAGAACTCCAAGAAACAAGCACCGCCAAAGAGTTGAGGACATTGGCGGACGAACTCCTCAAAGAAAGTTGGAAGAACAGCAAGGGCCCCACCGTGCCTACCCGGGAACTCGATTGCCACCTATGTGAGGCTCAAGACCGAGTTTGAGGAGATAGTCGTCATTGAGAAGCGGTATTCCCCGGCAAGGTGATGGCCCCCATCGAGGACGAGGTGATGGCCCCGGAGGATGAGATCCCAGTGAGCTGCACAAGGTAAAAAATAATGGCTTATTACCATAATTGTGGTTTTTGATTATTTGCAATGTGCTTGCTAATATGTTAGGGTTGTGCAGGTGCCGGTGGTTGTCCTTGATGATTCTGATGTCGTGGCCCGTCCTGTTGGCATCGCCCCGGAGATCGATTGCGATGCCCCTGTCCATCCTGTGGACATCGCCCCAGAGATCAATTCCGATGTCGTGGTCAGTCATGTGGACATCGCCCCAGAAATCGATTCCCATGCCGTTGTCCGTGCTGTGGTCATTGCCCGAGAGATCGATGACAAGAAATAGTTGGTCGCGCTAATCCTTCAGGGTAGTTTGCATTGCCCTATGTTTAATTACCGAGCGATGCGTGTTATCAAACCATCTTAGGGCTAGTGCACTTTGTCTTGTGTGGGCGGATCTTGCTACTTTTGTTTGATAGTGAATCATGCGATGAATCATGCGAACCCTCTCCGAGTTATGGAAGCAGATGTATCCTCACCAGCTTTTGATGTAATATATGGCATGCTTAGATGTAAGTTTGAACTGTTTATCATATCAGCAGAGGCTTGTTTGATGATTCTTGGTGTTAGTAGGCTAGCTACTATGCGAGCTATAGTACTTGCAAAACACTCACCAAAGAGAAAGCGTTGAAATTTGATGAGCTCATGGTATGCTTATACTTATCCCTCGTCGATCGACCAACAGCCCTAGCTCCTAGAATTGTAGGCTTAGCGATCGATCAGATAATAGTCGACATACATTCAGGCCTCATTTGGTTTATAGGGTAGGAAAATCGTAGCAAAAGTACAGAGAACGTGCAACACAAAAATCATAGTAGTGCAGAGACGTACTCCCTCCGTTCCAAAATTGATGACCTAGGTGGGGTAGTTTGGCCTAGTGGGTTTCAGTGATATGACGTGGTACAGTGCCGATCCGGGTCTTGGCGTGTGGTAGCGATGTGCGGGTACAGTAAGTTTTCTTGAAGAAGCAGAATTCAATGAAGTCATGATAGTTCCTTCGTCTGAACAACTTACAGTGGGAAAGGTTGGGCCTGCGATACGACCGTGGTAGACCAGGATAATTTTGTGCATGGCAGGTGGACCAGGATGGTCGACGTCCCACATGTCGGCGAATGAAAGTATTATTTCCGATATAGAGGATGAGCAACGAGTATTCATTGTTTATTTTTGATGAAAGCTATTGTCTCCACTATTTCTCCTTGACTTTGTCAATGCCTCTCTCTCTCCTCCACATAATCTGGGACTACTTGCTATGCATGGAGCGGGCAGCTGGCGGGAGCGGTCCAGACTCCAGCATGGCCCACCTCACATTATCACCATATATTTCTTGGAGTCCGTGCGCGGCGGGCGGGCGATCTCTTCTCCCTCCCCCGTTTCTCTCTTCTCTGGCGCTTGCACGGCGATTAGATTTCGCTATCGACGGTTTATTCAATTACGATGCCACATGTCGGTCAAATTGCAAGACAACGCGTGTCCCCTACGGTGGCGGCGTGCGAGCCGGACTGTCGAGGTTACTGCTTGTCTGAGTCGTAAGTGTGCCGCCTTTTCCTTTAGAACTTGCTAAGAGAAACATTTTCTTGTGATCGATCGATAGAAATCCAGAACAAAATGACGAGGGTGGTGCTTTCCGGCTCGTTAAGTGAGCTAGTTCGAGTGATATGGCGTGCTCTGATGCCATCCACTTGCTCCATTTTTATGTAAGCAAGAGTTTACACTCTTACACGGGAGGAGTGCGAAACACCGTGGATCTGATTTTGATCGAGGGATAACTGTTCCCGGCCAAATAATGGAGGATTGTTAACGATTATAGCATGATAGTTAGGGCATCTCCAGCGCTGGCCCAAAAATTTACACCGGCATCTGTCCGAGGACACTGATGGATGCCATCCGATACTGCTCGCATACCTTTCGACAACTATATGAACTAACCGGACGAAATTCATGCAAACAAAGCAAATTTCAAATTAACCGGATGAAATTCATTACATTTCGAGAACTTTTCCTACAAACTGGACAAAATTCATTACATATTTCGCACAAACCATACTAAACCTACTGTAAACCTAATCTAAATGATCGTCGGTGCCCGACCACCATGTCTGCCCATGAACCCGACAAAGCCGGCCATTGCCTTTGCCTCCTCCTCATCCGCCTCGATAACCTCCTCCTCCGGCCGGAGCACAAGGTTCTGAAGATTTCTGCCTCCACGTCGCCGTCAAGCGGCTAATCGGCCGCCGATGTTTACCCCACCAAGCTTGGCGTCGACTGAGTGGAGTAGCGGTGGCCTTCCCGGGACCAGAGCGGTGGCGACCTACCGTGTACTACTCTTCCTCGCTGCCGGCTGCGCCCGCGCATGCGCACCGGATTTGTGGTCGTGGAGTCGGAGGGCGGCTGGGGGGGGTGCCGGCGATCTCCTTCATTTGCTCCTGCGACAGTACGTCGAAGGGAGCTTTGGAGCACGCCCGGAGCTGAGCCGCCGATGTCCCTCGTCTGCTCCAGCTACAGTACATCCAAGAGAGCTTCGGAGCGCCAGGAGGCCATGGTTGAAGTGGTGCCGACAGAAGGAAGGGACCGGAGGAGAATAATTGTGGTTTTTTGGGTATGGCTGGGAGCTGGGGCTCAAGTTAATATAGCGGGTGAATGGTTATGGTAGGCGGAGCCAGACGGACAATGGCGGCTGGAGTAGGTTCGTCGGGCGTGAATGCGGATGCTGCTTCAATGACTTAACTGCAGATGCATTTGGGTTACTGACATGTGGGCCCAACGGGAGTCTAGCCCGCATGTCAGTGACACACCAATTGCACCTGCAGTTAAGTCCGGTGAATGCGGCATTGACCTTCTGGAGAGACGGTGACCGTTTCAGGCGGGAAGCGCGCGCTAGCGATGGAAGGGGTTTCGGTGTGCAGTGGCACTAAGATCAGTCGTTCACGATAGTACATACTACCATAGTACCCTCTCTAGCTTAGGTTGTTTTATAGATTGTCGTTGTGATGGATGATATACATGAGCAAGGCGGTCCGAGTATGACTGTTGGTGTTGAGCCAGGTGAATACATGCTTGGCGTTCGCGTAGGCCTCCATCAAACGTCTAAATAGTAATGTCAGGCACCGCCGGGGCACGCAGGTGATGGGCTCACCATATCTCGTATACAATGACCAAAGTGAGCTATCAAGACAAGTTCGATGACCGCCAATGCATTTTACTCGGTAATAAATGACCAGAATTGAAGGGGAATCCTAATTTGCCGTCTTACGTCCTTGAGCTCTTGACAAACCAATGCACTATCACGGTTGTCCGCCACTCCACGAGCTCTCACCAAGCGTCGTTCATGCCACCGCGCCGCACACTAAGCGGTAAGGCAGCGATGGCATCCGCCGCCGAAGTTCCTCGCCGCCCACGACCGCACACAAAATGGTAGGGAAGCGATGGCATCCCACCATGCCGAGTTCATCACCGCTCGCGACCTCACAACTATGTGGGAGGAATTTGAAGATGCCAAGGCCGAATGGGCGGTAGAGCAAGAGGCAGCCAAAGCCGCACAGAGGGAGCGGAAAAGTTAGAAAGTACTCAAGAAAAGAGAGGCCGCTGCTGCAAGAAAGAAAAGGACGCCTTGTACTTTGCCAGGATAGGTCGGCGGAGATCCAAGCATGGTGGGGTGTCGCCGACAAAGCCGGGAAGGAGAACAACGGCGTCTGGCCAGCATGTGAGAAGTAGTAGTACTAGTAGTTAGTGCGTGTGTCTGTGTCTGAGTACGAGCATGTACCAGTACTACTAGTTACTACTCTAGTTTTTAGAGCAAATTACCAGTACATTAGCCTAGACTAAATGGAAAAATTCCTATCCTAAGTATCAAATGACATGAACAGCGTGGTAGAGCCTAGCGTAAAAAAACAGCGTGGTAGAGCGTCTCCACTTCTTCCACTTACGGTTCGGAGACCACACGTAGTAGTACTTAATGGTATGAGCGATACAAAGTGCGACACGGAGAGAAAGACACGTCTAGTTGGAAGGTCTCGGGGCATACACGTAAACAAAAAAAAAAGTTAATATTTTCCTACAACTAATATAGAAGAAGTAGAGTACAAAGGCACGAACTCCATAAAATCACCGTGCATTGCACGTACAACAATAAGTGGTAGTGCGTAGTAAGAGACAAATGCCGCCAAGAGTTCCCTTCTCGACCTACTTTTGGGTGTTTGGTAGAGTGTATGGAGGGTGCATGAGTCCACACTAGTTTAGCACAAATACACTAGAAGCATGCATGAAGAGAGCATGCATGAAGAGGGGTGTTGAGTTTAGCATGCATGAAGAGGGAACAACTATGTTGAGACAAGAACGCAACCAAACACACCCTATATGCCACGCATATTCATACCGTTTGTGCCTTTCTGCTTCACTTACTACGCTACATTACTCAGGTTCGTACGTCCACTCCTGGGTACATGTCCGTCTCGTAGTTCCAGTCCCACGTTTTCTTCATATAGATGGAACGATCCTTACATAACACGTGCACCTTGATGCTACATGTCTCGCGTGTTGGCAAAAGGATGAACAAAGCTCACGTAAAAAAAATAGAGTGGAAGAACATAGATTCCGGACGACCGAGAAGGAGCAAGGAACCTCGTGGTGGAAAGTCTGCACTCATCATATTTAATATTATTCAGCGATATAAAATTAACAAATCATCTCCACAGTGGACTGGAAGAGTACGAAACACGGCAGCCCAGTGTAGTTACATCATACTAGTACATGGCTAATCCATGCTATCACCATATTTCTTGGCTTCCGTGCGAAACCTATCTCTAGTAATCCAGCAGCCTGTATCGCTTCTCCCTCCTCGTCTCTATCAAAGTGCGGCGGGCTGGCATTTCTGCCGTCTATTGAGGTCGGTTAACTATCACATGTTAGCGACATGCCAAGAGCATTCTAAAAAAATTCCTTTCATGTTCCGTTTTCAAAAAGAAAAAAATCCTTTCACGTACGAATTTGCATGTATGCTTTGAGCAACTTGCATGTCCTATACTGCTCATGTTTGATACTCTATCTTAGCTAGAGGTTAGACTAACTCATGACTAACCTGAACTAAGCTGTAGCCAAAGAGGTGTTTGGGTGACAGGTTTAGATTGACAATAAATGCACTTCATGGAGAGAGAAAAGTGATTTTCGGTGGTCCCAATGAGAACTATCTCCGCTTAGCGCCTCTTGGGTGGGATAGTTTTTTTTGGTTGGTTCGGTGCAACTTGCCCCAATTTAAACCCTCATGCTTGGATACTTTAGGGCTATTTGAGCCCCAACTAGCTCAAACTAACTCTAACCCCTGGATCCAAACAGGGCTTATGGCCAGTCTCGAAGCGGAGCAGTCGCGTGCACCGGGAAGTGGCACTCTCTCAGCCGTCGCGCCACTTCAAAGCCGGCACCAGTGAGAGGTCGCCTCCGCTCTGGCCGAGCATTAATGCGGCACTGACGCTCCATGGCGACGCTGACCGTTTCACGCGGGAAGCGCGCGCTGGCAAGGGAGTATAGGTTTTGAACCGTTTCAGGTGTAGTACTGGTAGTTTGCAAAACTACTCAATTATTGCACTCACTTTCCTAAGAAATTGTGGTAAAAAAGTAACTCGACAGCCCGCTTCCCTTCTTCTTCCTCTTCCATCGCCCGCGCATGTCCGCGGGAAGCGACCGGTCAACCCTTATATAGGAGAACTAGCACAAAAAGATGCATGCATGACCACTAAAATTTCCATATTAAAGCGCCGCTCCGGCGGGAGTATGGCATATGTTGTTACCTTCGTCCGGCCCATGGCTACCGGGCGACAGCGACCAGAGAAGAGGCGGCGGGAGGGGAATGAATGCAGCTATTGTTTGGGTTCGCCTTCCGGCTTAAATAAATGCGCAACATCACGTGTACCCGCGGATGCACAAATTGTAACATACTCATGTCTGCTTAAGTGGGCGTCACGTAACTGGTGTGTGTGTGAGAGAGAGATTCTGAGAGACAGAGTGCATGTGTGCGACTCTACTCTTCGGACATGTACTCAACCTTTTGCATTGGGATATAAGTATAATGGTATTTACTTTAGCTAGTGATTTACGTGGCCATGTTAACGTGGTTGTGTCAAAGAAATGTCACTTCCTGCTCATGATTTGCGTTATATAATTACAAGCAAGATTCTCGTGCATTGCACGGAACATCAATATGCATTTTTTACAAAACACATGTTGTGATTGACCCATGCAGGAGTAATCCCATGTGTAAAAACTAATGATATCTCGAGAATTTTATCGGAAAACTGGTATCTCGAGAATGTCATCGAAAGAATGGAAGATGAGAGATAAGGCGAGCAGGAGTGGAGCGTGGTGGTGACTGGTGGTCGGAATGGGCGGAGGCATGGGGATGGACGGGGCCGGCAGGCGGCAGCGGCCACCATGCATGCTAGATTGTTCCAGAGACTTATTCCTTCTTTAATTGCTGAGCAATGAGGTTGCGGGAGATAATGATGTGGAGAAAGGTGCGGGTATCTTTTGTAAAATTATCATAGTTTGCTTTCTATCCATCGGATATAGATCATACGATTACGTATTACAAGATGGCAGGCACACCATGATCGCCAACTCGTTTTTTATAAGGGTACAGATGATAAGTTTGCTGACTACTAAAGTAAAGTGGAATTTCTCCATGTTATGCAAGTAAATAAAGGTGATTGTTTATCATACGGGTAAGGTTGGATGAAGGGTTGTAGGAACAAATGCTCCGCCTAGAGCATGTGTGTGTGAGATGGAGTCTAAGTGTGTGTGGGGGGGGTGTGTGTATGTGTGTGTGTGATAGAGAGAGAGAGGAGATAGAGAGAGATGGAGTCTTAGTGTGTGTTTGTGTGTGTGTGTGTGTGAGAGAGAGAGATGGAGTCTAAGTGCACTACAACAAAACAGACTTTAAGTAACACAATCTTGTAACAGATAGAAAAATGTGTGACAAGGAAAATGATAGTAACACATCATTGTGTGTTGCACGACAAGCAGTAACACAAAGTGTACAAGGCCCCCAAACGTGTTACAGTGATATTGACTTAGTAACACATAAGTTTGTGTTGGTAAGAATGTGTTACTTAGGTATTCACATAGTAACACATATGTAAGTGTTGGTGTGTTTATGTTGCAAATGTAGTGTAGTAACACATAATCATGTGTTGATATAGTGTTACAAGCTCTAACATTGGGGAAATAGAAAAATTAAAATCAATCGCATACGTAGATCATGAATACCCTGACACATAGTTCCCACGTGTCAACGTGATTTTTCTATAAATACATTTTTGTTTTGGCAATATAGTTTTCATTCTTTGGTCAATGTCATATGAAGGAACAATACAGTTTGGTTGTAAATACCGAACTACTCAGTATGGCTGCAATGACTATCCTATTAGCCGTATTTTACATGAATTTTATGATGACTCGAAGACCATAAATGCCTAATGCACACTTTAAAATGACCTTATAAAACTAAGTATTTGACGACAATACTCACGAAGGAGTGGAAGACCAACAACATATGCGAGCTTAACTTTTGAACATAGTTTCCAAAACATGGCTGAACCAACGGTTAGAGGGGAAAAAACCAAAACCGAGGCCTCGTCCAATTTTTTAGGTAAGTCGGTCTTTTAGCGAAAAACAAGTGAGTATCAAGAAAATCATGTGTAAACTAGGAATTGAACCATTGTCCTTGAGCCAAGGCAAGCCCAACGGCCCAATACCAACAAGGCTAGGTGCAATTTGTGATTTCAGAATGAATTAGAACCAATAATGAGTGGTTCATTTGGCCAGAGCTCATGTTTTTTTAGAAAAGTAACTTAAATATTCTTTTCTTGTCACTATTGAATCATTCTGCGCATTTAAAAACCAAATAAAAAACTATAACGAAAACAAACCGAACCAAACAAATTTTACGATTTTTATAGTTTTTGGTTTCGGTATGGTATGAACATCTATACCCTTTTCAGTTTTGATTGTTATGGTATATGACGAAAAACCGAACGTTAACCAAGTAAAGTGAAGTAAAAAAGTATATTTATATTTCTTGAGGCAAACAACTATACTAAGTAATCATTTTTATTGTACAGGCGTCGGATGACTTGCTAATCACGCCCATTTTTTGAAAAAAATTCTTGGAATGTAGTGATTTTTCTCTTAAAAATATGCTGATCACATCCTTAACTAATAAGGCATGACTCCATACCTTGACTCAACGTGGTTTGTATTAGAAGAAAACAATTTAGTACTAATCAGCAATCTAGTAGACCAGTGTAGCACTAGAATGAAACCTAGAAAAGTAAGTTGTTCGTGTAATAGTAAACATATACTTTTCAGAACACCCACACACACTCCAGTTAGTACAGCACAAGAATCGTCCGTACCAAAAAAAAGTACGAGTGCAAGCCACAGAAGTCACACATGCAAAGTCTGGTTCACAACAACAAAGAAGAAAACATTGAATCAGATGTCGAGGTTTTTACACCAAACAAACATCCCACGTAAACCAAAACATCAATTTCGAACAGACATAAGTTTAGTTTAAAAGATGGTAAATTTGACATAATAGTTCTTTGACAAAAATGTGTCTATCTATTTCCAATGACAATCTGTCTTACATAAAGCTTAACTCAGTACAAAGTTCCGTATTCTTTTCAAGCTTCATGTTTGAAGAGCAAAAACTATGCAGACATATAATGTCCTAAAAGAGCGCATAGCTTCATGCACCAGTTTAGAACAATCCTTCTAATCTCCACTGGCAAAATTTCCTGAAAAATAAGATTCACTGAAGTGCAGAAGTTCATTACAAGTCAGAAGAGTCAAGATAAATTCAATACATATATGGTCTGTAATTAATATACTGTTAACTTAGTGCTTTATGGTAGAACATGAGATTTCCTAGTTAATGCTAAGTTCATATTTGCAGGTACGGATAACATGTATGATCCGGCACATACATGCTTAACCGTACAAACTAGACAGAAACACAAGAGGGCCAGCAAAAATAGTATTGTGCATCATGACAGAGTGAAATAAACCAGCAAAACAACATTTATATCTAGGAAAAAATGTATCTTTATTAAGAGGGGAATACCATCTCATATAGCTTCAGAAAACAAGTAGAACATAACATCTTGCAGAGCTTTAGAAAGCAAGTAAAAGGCACGAGGCCAAGCACGAGCTACTGCTACATATCTTAACAATGAATTATTTGAGTCGTGGATGAAATTTTGCATAATATTCTCAACCAAGTAACTGCTAGGACTGTAAAGATGAAGTACTAAAAGTTATCTAATCCACAATGGCAGCATCAACGGAAAAATATAAACGAGAAACTTCTAAAGCATAAAGAAAAGCTAAGGTTGGGTTTATATGTTTAATGGCTGACCTCATTCCTCCAAATACCCGTCTGGAACTTTTATATCACGAAGTACTTTGCAAAATTGTTCCTTCTGTTTTTTTGAGTTCCCGAGTAACTATCTGGAGCTTTTATATCATGAAGTACTTTGAAAAACTGATGCTTCTCTTTCTTTGACATGGTACAAGAAGCAGCTGGAAGAAAATACTCGTCGGTAGGTTTATTTTTAGGATGTAGCTCTGGCCTGATTTTCATGTCCTGCAGGTCAAATCAGACCTTTAAATTATCGCTTGACTTGCCCTCTATATGCATAAAGTCAAGAAAACCAGCTACACCAGCCAAGCATTCCTCACTTGGTCTAGGAGAAAGCAATAGCTCCTTTATAGATTCTAAATCCATCGATACACTGTGTATCAAAAAGAAATATAGTAACTGCGTTGAGTGATAGGGGGCAAAAATAACATGTCTAACAACAATGCAGTGGTGGATTTCAAAACAGGGCAGTCCACCAAAAAAAGTGGCAACAAATATGACATGCCAACGTTCCGATTAATTTAACAACAGCACATACAAATAGATCAATATGGTCTTACATGCATACTAAAATTATCAATTTTGCATAAGAGAACTGTACATAATTAATACCTTCAGAAGTTCAAAGAAGACTATGTGGCCTTGTTACTTTGGTAGAGTGGCATTGTTAGAGTAACTTGTTAGAATGGCAAACAATCACACAATTTGTTATCATGTCACTGATCAACTATTCATGTACTGGATATAACAAATTATGTGTATGATTTCTCATGACCGTGTTTTCATGTACTGGATAGCAAATATGATAACAATCAAACAAATGGTAATTACCAAATACCAATACCAATATCTAATTCTTTTCTCCAATACCTCTCATTATTTATCAACAATTTTCATCAGGACAGCAAAAACAACATAGTTTGATTCTGTAGTTCAAAAAAATCACATGTGGATGCTTTATGCTAGGATAGATTGATCATTGATAGAAGAATGGGGAGGCACAGAAGAGCAGAGAGAGATCTTGCCAGCGTCGGCCGAGCGTCCTGATCTGGAGCGGAGGGAGGTCTAGAGGTGACCGTCGGGCGTCCTGGTCGTCCTGGTTGGCTGCACCTGGACTGGCCAAGCGGAGGGAGGTCTGGCAGGCGCTGTACTGGAGCAGGGTGGTCAGAGTTGAACAAGGCGGCGGCGTACCCTCCCCCCAGGCGCCAGCAGAGGTCATGTGGAGACGGCAGGATGCGGGGAGTGGCAACGGAGGTGTGGTTGTCTTGACTCTGTGAGCGGCGAGGTCGGCGAGGAGGCGGTCCTGGCGGCGACGCAGGGGCGGCGGCGCCCGATAGGGCTACTTCGTGGGGGAAAAAGGGAGAACTGCTCCAATTGGGCCGTGAACCCTACCAAATATATATGAAAACCCCTATTGTATCATGTATTTTTTTAGCGGTTTCTCTCATATATATATTTTTTAGCATAATTGTATCATGTATTTGAACTTTTTTCTTGAACATATGTATTTGAACTTTGAAATAGTGCAAATCGCTTGGTTTGCTAGTTTCATCAGATAAAAATAAAAAAAGTCCGGTCAACTAGTTTTTCCTTTTTTTTCTACATCACTAGTTTTTCCTGGTTTAGTAGCATTGATGGTTTAGAGCATTTAATCAAGGTCGTCGCTAGGGGTGGTCGATCGATGCAAGGTCAATCATCTACCTCTTGGGACATTGAATCGTGTTCCAATGTACTAAGGTTTGTGTTCACGAAATTGGCCATCTTGTCTTTGTCCATCATACGCATCACACGTCTTGTGAAAGCGCCTCACTGACAGTCACGTCATGGAGAGACGTTGGTCCCAGCATTATATTTTAGATCCGACTACTGGTACGGTCGATTTCTTAAACTATGGGTGTAGCTGGCCTCGTCGCCCTTACTCTCTATCGTCATGGAGGTGCAAGCAAAGGAGGAGACTAGACCGATGTGAAAACCTTTCGCATTTGTCGTTCCAAGTGTTTTGAAGGTTTCTTTAGATGTTCATTATTCGATCCGATGCCACTAAGCAGTTCTTCGCGCACAACAAAATTGGTTCCTTCTGTTGGAAGTTGGTGCGGTTTCATGGGTGCTCACACTTGCATGTTGTACACTATTCATGAGTACATACACGTTCTTAGTATTTACAAGTAATTCAAAGCTGTTTACACACACACACCGCTAAATTTGTAATTGCATTGTATAATTTGCATACTAAATTTGATTGAAATGATACAAAAGATTCCTATTGACCATACAAGAAACCTCGATCTTGGTGACATTTTTATTTAAGATAATCTTGAGGGCATTTCCAAAAGCATAAGTTCTAACTAAATATATTTTTTAGCAATATAAACTAAATAAAAATGAAATAAAGTCCAATCCATAATTCAATTGACCTATCCCCACTTCGCATTCTCCTTCACCGCGTCGCCTTGTGTCGTCGGGGAGGAGAACCTTGCTGATGTCGGCGTGCACGCGGAGCCATAGTTTCGGTACATTGGGTTCCTGCTAGGATCCACACCATGATCATGCGTTGTGGTGCCACTGTGGTGTCGTGATCATCGTCATTGCTAGTAGGCTAGCCTCCATCAACCACTAACTCTCCTGGTCATGGCCACAACGTCGAAGAGTACCTATATATGGGAGAGGGCTTCCTTGCCGCACCTCCTCTTCCTCCACCTTCCATTCACCCCACGCCTCTAATGACCTCGTCCTCGTCCTATAGTATCTCATGTTTTTGAATTAAAAAACAAAAAAACACAAGGACACGGCGAGTTTTTTGGAGAAATGCATGTTTTTTTAGGATTTTTTTTGGAGAAATGCATGTTTTTTTAGGTGAAACGAGGACACGGCTGGCATACGTGCGTGATAGGCTAGGGATACGGCTCGGCCCATAAACAGCCTTGTCCCATATAGAAAACTTATCCGAGGGGGTCGCACGTACGCTCTCCACAAACGGAGGTGCTTCCAGCAGCAGCGAACGCGTTGCCTCTTCCTAGATCTCCGCCGCCGCCGCCGCCGCCGCCGCCTGGGCTCAATGTCGTCACTGCCGCTGGACTCGACACCACCTCCGCCTCCTGGACTGGACTGGCGACCTCTGTCTCCAGCATCCTCTCTTCCAGACGGCAGGTAACCTCAAACCCATCATCCTCTCATGTCTTCATCTCTGATTTGGAGTTCATCCATCAAGTTGCGGCTGCTGCGCTCGGCTACTCGTTTGATTGAATGCTTGTGAGGAGCCATCGGCTTGTGCAGTAGAACTGGTCAAGAGCTGTATGTTATCGCTTTGTGATTTGGAGATTAAGTGGTACTCTGAGGTGTCTGTGTTCTACTACTATGTACAGTACTAGTTTCTTGTGCGTCAGGTGTGAACTTAGTGGACCGCATCACAATAATATTGCATGCACTGGATCAAGTGGAATTATTCTATAATTTTTAAAGATGCCATGTTTCGTAAACAAGTGCTTATACTGATGAATTAGATTGTGTTCATCTGGTTTTAGGTGCCCTGTACTTATAAGACGCCCTGTTCTGTAAACAGGCGCCTGATTATCTAACCAGGAACACATGATTTGAATATTGGCAGCTAACTACGATGGCAGCTAATTTAGGGCGTAAGGCGTAAGATACACTGTCGTTGCTATCTCGACGCATAGTGGAAATCTGTTTCTAGGTTCTGCATGCCATTCATGATCAGTGTATGTACAGGCAGGCATGCACCTCACCTGGCCAGACTGTCCAGTGACACAACTTAGAATTAGGATTCACACGCATGAGCTAGCTATGCATTTCTCAACTTATTGTTCTGTTAGTAACACTAGTACTTATCCCTGTTAAGCAGGACCCGATTGAATATTGTCAAAAGCCCGAAAGGCCTGCGGTGGACATTGTCATTACCTGAAGATAGCTGACTGAATACTGTGACATCTCCTGGAACATCAAACAGTGGGTGCATGCTTTTGTGGAATCTTGTGGAAATTTACTAGGTGTACTGTACTCAGTTTTTGCAAGCTCTCCCAAGATTTACAATGAGTCTGTTGTGGGTGGCTCACAGATCTTGTGTCCGGCTGCTCACTTGACTGAATACTTGCGCTGTTGCTGCTTTCTACCCAATACCCATGAATAATTGTTGCTTGGCTGCTTGTTGTTCCCCAGTCAATTAGCAATTTCAGAATTAAATTAATTGGGCATGCAATTTATTTAAGCATAATCAATGTTGTATATATGTGTATTTCTAGATCGTCTAGTGATAATAATCTGGTACAGATTCGGTCTAGCCTAGCACATATATTTTAGGAAAGTAAGTATCACAGGTTCAGCGTAGCCAGCACATATCTTTCAAGTAGGCAAGTATCACAGATTCAGGCTAGCCCGGTGCATACCTTTCAGGAACATAAGTATCTTGTAGAAAGTTTATATCATTACTTTGAGTTCATTTGATGAGTTTACTCTTCTACTCAATATACTTATGTGCTCATGTCATTCCATGAATTAATGCAGAGGCAATGTTGGAGAAGATGGTGTCCCAGATCACATAACAGAGATTGTGCAGAGCACTATGGATATCTACTTTACTGACAGGGAATTTAGGCGTAATACATAGTGCTTTTTCTGTTAAGGGTTCTGCAGGCCATGAAACAATATGCATATCTACTTTACTGACAGGGAATTTAGGTGTAATAAATAGTGCTTTTCCTGGTAAGGGTTCTGCAGGTCGAGTTATTTATCATTCTACTCTTACAGAATGTTTGCGGGGAGCTCGGTTAGTGTCGATGCCTCAAGGGTTTATGAATAACAGTTCAATGTTGCTTATGGACGCGCTCATTGATAATTCATATAGAATGTTTATATTCTTTATAACTTTGCCATGGATGAACCTATTCTAGATAATGAGGAGTTAGCAAGGGGAGTTTCTGATTGCAGAGAATTGGTGATGCTTTTGCTTCAGGATACTTAATTGCATGGCCTTGAGATTTTGTAAGTTAAAGTATTTTTTCTTTCATATTTCGAATTTATATTTGTATACATTTAATCACATAACTGTAAGGTTTAATTTTCTTCTACAGATTCAAAGAAGGATAATTAAGTTGCAGCTGAATTCTTTGGCTGGATCAAGCAGCAAAGAAGATTTTACTTAGCAATACATGTAGTTTACATTGATAGATTGAAAAATGTAATATCATTCCCAAGATCTTTTCTTTGGTCGAATTGATGCATCTGCTATGGTGTAATATTCTACATAGTTGTGTTCTCTATAGTCAAATGATATTTTGTTGCACCAATAATATTGGTATTTGTTTATTGTAATGCATATGTATCCTACACTCTTCTATATAATAAATATATTGATATTTTTAATTTGTGTATGTGTTGTCCTTCAATTTCTTTATCTTTTTTATGGTGCCAAGCAACATAATAAATAATAATAATTACCTATTTGAGCAATTGCATCGATTTTATATTAAATAAATGTATATTACATAAATGGGTACCTAATTTTGTGGTTAATAATTAGCTATAGATATGTTACTAGGTGATTGACAACTATAGATTATAGTGTTATATGATATTTTGATAGTGTTACAAGTTGTGTTACTACAGGTACAAAAACATGTTACCATAATGTTCTATATCTACAAAAATATGTTACTAGGGTGTTACTATAGTTGGAAAAATGTGTTACCGGCACATTTGGTAACACATAATATGCATGTTACTATAACAGAAATGTAACACAATTTTTAATCTATTGTAACACCTACTATATGTGACAACGGACACCTCTTAGTAACACGGTCTAATGGAACACATTTCATAATGTGTTACTACTTGTTCTAGTAACACTGTTTTGGGCATGTAGTAACATAACACCGTGTTACAAAAGCTCTGTCCTGTTGTAGTGGTGTGTGTGGGGGGTGCGTGCGTGCGTGTGTGTTTGTGTGTGTGTGTGTGTGTGTGTGAGAGAGAGAGAGAGAGAGAGAGAGAGAGATGGAGTCTTATTGTGTGTGGGGGGAGGTGTGCGTGTGTGTGTGTGTCGCGGGGTCCTCTATGGCGGATGTAATTTAAGTGTGCATGGCTTCATCATAGAGAGGTGATGTTTATGGCAGAGGCCACCAACGATGGGGTGCGAGAGAGAAAATGCCCGTAGAGAGGGAAGAGAAGGTGCGTGCGCGTGAGAGGAGTCGACATCGAGAGAACGTGTTTGTTCGAGAGACACCGAGGAAGACCACTATATATCGATGGTGCATGTAGGCGGGAATTAAACAAAGGGATGGTCTTATTGGTTTCGGGGATATAGGGGAAGTGTGAGAGGCGGGGATTAGCTAGAAGGAGATTGTTAAGTGTGAGTGTGTGTTTTACCCATCCAAGCGGAAGTTATGTGCACAAAAGAGGAGAACGATTCGATGTGGCATTAGGATTGAGGGTAATTAACTACGTATGGAGACATAGAGACCTTGAACGTGCATGTGTGAGAGGTATACATGTATACGTGGGATGTGTATGTGTCTTGGCGTGCATGATCGAGATAAAAGAAAGAAGACATAAGTCATAAGATCAACGACATGGGAGAGAGCGGATCGGTATGACAATATGCATGCATGTGAGAATGCAGGGAAGAAGTCCCACAATTGAGCATGTGTTTTTGTCTTTAAGAGATAGTGGCGTGGGCTGGAGCATGCATCTATGGCGGCAGCAAGAGGGGGTGAGGCATAACGATTGTGCAAAAGAGATTAACCTATAGATGCATATGTATGGAGAGACATATATAGTGTGGGTGATAGGAAGCAAGACTCCGTGCGAGAAAAGAAATGTTGACGGAGAAACTACAGATAGATAGAGATGGAGATGCTAGCTAGAGGGACATCCGTTAGTTCGGGTGTTGTTCGAGATGACCGTCGGGTGGTTCAAAGGGTGAAGTTATATATGTGTGTGAGAGGGCACTTGACTGCATGTAGAGAGAAACATATGTAGTGTGCGTGATAGGAATCAAGAGTGAGGGCAAGAAAGAAGGTTGATGGAAAACAGATAAATAGAAAGATAAAGAAGCTAGCTTGTGTGCGTTAGAGATAGGAGTCAGTGGATCAGGAAGGCTGGGTTATGTGTGTGTGGGTGAGAGAGATAGAGAGAGGGGTGCATGTGGAGTCACATACAAACAGATATCAGGAGAGAAATGAGATCCAGAGAGGCGGAGTTTTGTGTCTGCCAGGAGAGAAAGATATTTCACAACGAGAGTGATAGCTAGAGAGACATATGAGGGAACGCAAGATATCTCTAGGGTGGGAGGGTGTGTGTGAAAGCGACATACAAGAGAACAATGGAGAAATATGAGACCTGGGAGACAGAGTTTGTGTTTGTGTGTGAGAAAGAGATATTGAAGAGGAAGAGTCGTAGGTTCTCATATCTAAGGAGCGAAAGACATCTCTGTATGAGGGGTGTGCGAGTGGCACACATGGGAATAGTAGAGAGAAATGAGACCCCGGAGACAAAGTTTTGTGTTTGTGTGAGAGAAAGAGATTCCACATGGAGAATCATAATTAGAGACACATAGCAGGGAGCGAGATATACTTAGAGAGAGATAGAGTGATGAAGGTCGAGGGAGAGAGTACCGTCGGGTGTTACTGAAGATAAAAGATCATTGTCGACATACTGGTAGCACGAGAGATACACGAGGAGGCGATGAGCAGCGTATAGGTCTAGAGAGAGATAGTCCTATATAAGCATGAGTGATAGCTATATGAGGTGAATATCTGGATTAAAGGGGATTCAAATATTTAAACTGGAGATCACGACATCGATAATATCATAACGCAAATTGGTGTATCAAACATGCATATTCATTTGAATTTGGGCACACGTGTAATGTTATATAGTTTATCAATATTGGTGATCCATAGATTCTTCAATTACAAACAATTCATGGTTTATATGCAATTAATGTCTAAACGGGATTACACTATATGTTGCGTGTGTGAAACACATTATACATGTTTGAGAAGTTAAAAAAACCGCATGAAACACACATTAGTTGGAGACAGTTAGCGAGGAATGCATACATTGGATTTCAACATAAATTGGTTTCAAATATTTGAAAGTCCAAATTGATGGATACAACCTTATGAATCTGAGATCATGCCATTTGTAAACCATATTTATGTATAAATGGTGTTGTGCTTTTGAAACTATATATTAAAAAATGATGTATATAGAATGTAATTCCAATTGAAAATCGATCCCGTCCGGAAAAAAAATAGTAGAATACAAGCGGGATTCGAATTGAGTTGTACAGTAAACATGCACTATGCAAAATTTGAACGAAGCGGGGAAAGTCATTAACACCGAAACCAAAATCTGCGTAGATGGAAATCACTACCGCCTATCCCTGCCACGCAAAGCCTATCTGCTGGATTTCTATAGGTTTTGTAGGGGGTAGGTTTGTAATTTCACCCAAGCGTGACGTAACCGCCTCTCACCCGATTCATACACGGTGGGTGCCAAAACCACAGTGTGCCCTCGGCCGAAATCGACTCCCTCCCGATTCATATTCCTACGGTGGGCGCTAAAAACAAACTCTCGTCGGCAAATATTCGTGTATGCAAGATTACCGTCTTTATCCCCAATCGACTAATGTTGCTAGGATGTAGTAGAAATTTGAAGCAGGGGCTAAGTTTGTAAGTTTCCTCGCATTTGAGACAAGCGCCCTCAATACATGGTTCCACCTTCCTCTCTACCTCCCTTTTCCCCATTCAGACTCCGTGGGCGCCAAAACACCCTCTCCACCCCACCTCCTCATCCCGCTGCCCGTCCAGCCACCCCATCCACGCCGTCCTCCTCCACCATGCCGGAGCTGATACCACTGACGCCCGTCGTCCATTACAAGAGATCGACCTTACTCATCCATGCCTTCGGACCGGGATCCTTGCATCCGTCCTCTCGCTTCATCCCCGCAAGGGCGTCCACCTTGTCGGGCGCCCGCTTCCTCTGACCGCCCTTGCCCACCGCGCCCTTCGCCGCCACCGTCTACCCTCCTAGATCTGCTTCCACGCTGCCGACAATATCGCTACCGCAGCACCGTCAAATTCTCAGCAGATGCGTGACACGGCGCCGCACTGTAGGTGGTACTCTTCAGATCTGCTCAACTTATTTATCGCAGCAAGAAAATAGATCGCCAACGCTTTACTCGATTTCTTGTCTTGGTTGCAAAGTTGCCTTTTGTCCGGGTTTGCACCTTCGGATCCGCCATGGCACGCTTAACACTATACTCCCAATGCTTATGGTTTTCCCTTTATATTCCACACCGGTTAAATCACAGTAGACTAAATTTCAAAATTGGGTCGATCGATTTTTTGAGCTCGCGGAGTTCGCGGTGCGATCCAAGGGGCTCGGGTGGTTGTGGGGCCTCGCCGAATGAAGAAAACTCGACGCTGGTGGGGGGTGGGCATGGCGGAGGGACACAGTGATGGGGCGGTGGTCGGCCGGGCGCCTGCAAGGTGTTCTACATTTGGGAAGAATCGAGACGAAGAAGAAGGTAGGATCTTCATCCAACCGCACGAAATGGTCGAGAGACATTTGGGAGTTACATTCTTAATGCGCTCTAGTTCATCATGTGTGGGCACCGCGCAACCAACATTTTATTATCCAAAATCCGCTTGCTCTTCTTTACCATGTTCGATAGAGTTTGGCACATGCACGTGATCGATAGGGCTTTCAATTAGTAGCGGCAATACAACACCGTATTTTCAAGCCAGTTCCACTTTCGGGGAAAATATATACGTGGTTATGGTGTACCCGTGTTATGTACACTATGAAATGCCTAGTTGTTGTGTGCTCTTGTTATCATGGTTTGGCAATAAACTCTATACAGTATATTATGAACCTATCATACGCCAGACTATCCTTACTCGGAGCCTATTTTTGTGTACTTGTGCCAGATTATATAAATGCACGCACCATATGACAGCACACATGAGCTCTCTCATCGTAATCCAAAGTGATAGCACATAAGTGTTTACAGGTGGGTGGCCTATATTAGAATATCATCTACATTACAAAGATAATCTCACAACTATTTATGTTTTCATGGTTCTGACACTCCAAAATTTTGTGGTTTTTGTTTTCGAAGAGCCTTGCTTGTTTAAAGAAGGTCATTTAAATCCTTCTTAAAACCTCTCTTCTGAGTTTTCCTCTCAAAATCTTTTCTTGGATTTAGTTTTTCAAAAAAACCTTTTGGTTTTGGGCTTTTCTTTGGTTTTGATCCCTTCCTGCTTTTTACCATGCCTCTTATGGTAAGAATTCTCCCAAAACCCCTCCTTCCACTTTGGGACAACCTAGACATTACGTCCCAACTAGTTAAATCCATTTTTGGATTTTATCTCATTTATTTCTTTTCCCAAAACAATTATGTCCTTTATTTTGATCCTAGGTAATTTGCAAAGCAAGTACCTTAATGCCTTTGAACTTTGGTCTCAAATCAACTCCTCTAGATAGTCCTTAGCACCCACAACCTAGAACCAACAAGATCCACTCTTCTTCTTTTTCAAAATTTTCAAATTTCACCCTCACGCAAGTTTGGACCAGATTTGTCAAATTTGGTGAAATTCATATCTCCACTTCTCCAAAAATTCCACCAAAATTCAGGCAACCCCAGTTGCAAAGTGAGAGACCACTCCACCAAAAACCAGCTCAAGGAAAAATCCCCACATGCAAAAATCATTAAGCCGAACACCGCCTTGCTTGTTAATGTGCATCTTCGTAAATTCGATTAAGGTCGATTATCGTTTCTTCGTCGTGGTTCAGTCACATGTCGAGCTCTGCGCGGGCGTTGCAGGCACGGCCCTTCCTCCTGTCCGGAGCACCACACGCAAGGCTTGGCTCTGCTCTCTGGCGTCGGTGGCACCTTAGCCCGCGCTGGCTGGCGTCTTCATGACCCGGCAGAGCCTCCCGTGGCGACCGGCGAGGGGCATCCTGCTGACATAACGCCGTTGGCACCGCCAAACCACCGAGAGCTCAAGGTGGCCATCTCCCTTGCCAGCGCTGCGCATGCGGCACCGTTCTTGGTGGCACGCTTCAGTAGCGCGCTCTGCCGCCGACGGCGTGTCGTACGGCCGTTCCGTCGGAGGCATGTGCCGTAACCACTACCCTATTGAGTTAGGCACGGAATGGAACTAGTGCTCCGTCTAGACGATGCTCAAGCCCTTAAAACAACCGTCCAGCCCGCGCGCGCCGTGTCGCTCGTCACGGACTTATCCCGTGCACGGCAACCACCTCGGGCCGGCTATATATAGCGCCCCCGAGCTCGCTCTCGACCCCGCACATCTCCACCACCTCACCAGACCCCGTCTAGCAACTGGAAAAGCCTCGAGGGGCCCTTCTTCCTCCCTCCGCCACCTCCGCCCGCCTCGGGCTCGGCAGCGTTCTCTCCTAGGTGAGAACTCCTCCACTGCCCTAGAATTGCCCGTAGCCTCATGGCACCTCTAGGAGACTAACCCCACTCCAATTTGATTGACAACTCTCAGACGAGGTCCACGACTACCCAAACCACCGTCTGAGCCAAGAGCCGGCTGGCCGTCGACATGCTTTCGCGTGGCGACCACCACCACCACCCACCGACGCCAAGGGCGTGCCTTGAACATGGAGGTACCACCCGATCCCCTCGCCGTGGAGCGCCGTCGGCAACCACCGCAGCTCTCGGGCGCCGTCGAGCCCCGTCTCCCTCGTTTGAGTATTCAAACCTGACGGGTGGGACCCGCCTGTCAGTCTCTCATTCTTTTCTTTTAAACGAATCATTTTCTGGACTTTTCTGCAGAACCCCCTGAGAGTTTTCTGTTTCATTACAGAAAGGTCCCTGAATCAAAACCCTTATAACTTTTAAAAAGAAAAGGATTTTTGTTTGATTCCCTTTATGTTCTCTTTAAAATTTTGTCTAGTTTTTTATCAGATTTATTTGAAAATTATTTCGATTACTTTTTGTGCACCTCGCAGTATTTACGTTACGTGTGTATTTTCTTATACCGTAGATACGGAGGAGGTGGCGAACCATGAACTCCACCCGCTTAGACTCCGACTACTCTGAACCAGGCAAGCATGTTTGAACTCTTGATATGATGAGTGTTTGTTGCATGTTTGCATTTAGGAGTTTCATGGCATGTTTATGAACATTTCTTTGAATGTTATATTTCATGCACAAAAGTGGAAAGTATGTTTCGGAAAGCCATATGTTGTTGGATACATATTTGCATGGCCATGTGATGGCATGAGGATGGGTAAGATGGCAGTGTTGTGGCATGCAGTCTTACGCTTGATCTATTTGACTTCAGTGTCATCGTGAATCAAATCACATTCCCATTCATTTCCATTCCTATACTACCACATGTTTTCACTTAGTATGAATATGGCCTAGTAAGTTGCAAACCGCTTTTCCTGGTGCACACCAAATAGAGAGCCGGGATGAGGGTTCCATGGCCTGGATTAAAGCACATCATCACGGTCAGGGAGCATGGGTGTTTCCGGTTGGGACCGAGAGGGGGGCACCCCTTAGAGCGCGCGTATAGAAATTTGATCCCATGCTATTCGAGGTTGTGACCTCCCCGTCTCAAATTTTTTCTTGGACATTGTCTAGGGTGATTCCTGGCATCGTGAGGTGAAATGGGTGTGTACTGGTTAAATATGTTTCTACCGAAATACCATAAACGGAACTAGTCCTTCGTGACTACGGAAATCCATTGGCTGTGGTCAATTAGTACAAACTCTACAGAGTCACCAATCCTTTAAATCATCTTGTTCATGTCCAAGTACTGTGTTCATCTTATCTTGTCAGATATCAGCCTCAGTGACAAAACCCGGTGGACTACATGAGTTTTAAATCCGGTTAAAGTTTATTCTGTGGATGGACTAACCCATTATTTACTTTTTGATATAAGCCCTTTACGTGATGTCGCTCGGACGTCCGGTATCGTGGGCGTGTTATTTACATTTGATATAAGCCCTTTCTGTGATGTCGCTCAGACGTCCGACTGTGGCATTTCTTTTACAAGCCCTTTCTGTGATGTCGCTCAGACGTCCGATTGTGGCATTCCTTTTACAAGCCCTTTCTGTGATGTCGCTCAGACGTCCGACTGTGGCATTTCTTTTTGAAGCTCTTTCTGCGATGTCGCTCAGACGTCCGACTGTGGCACTTCTTTTACAAGCCCTTTCTGTGATGTCGCTCAAACGTCCGAATGTGGCATTCATGTTACAAGCCCTTTCTATGATGTCGGGCGTCCGGTATCGCGGCATTTCTTTTTTCAAGCTCTTTTCTGCGATGTCGCTCGACATCCGGATCGTGGCAATTCTTTTACAAGCCCTTTCTGCGATGTCGCTCAGACGTCCGACTGTGGCACTTCTTTTATAAGCCCTTTCTGCGGTGTCGCTGAGACGTCCGACTGTGGCATGAGCTTTATTTGTTTACCTTTCGAGGCGCCGCCCGTATTACCGATCGGTTTTCGCTATTTGTTTTACTTATCAAGTCGTGCAAAATAATATTATTATTGTAATGAGCATCATTATTTTGCTCATGACGCAGATTCATGCATACATTTGTTATATCTTTGTCGAACTGCCTTAAGTAGTACTTTCAAAGTACTCACCTGGCTTGTTGATTTGGCCAGATGTTGATGAAGGCGATCTCATGGATGAAGAGTTCGATAGCGAGTCCGACACCTAGAGTAGTCCTAGTCAGTCCCGTGCGATCCTGTATTTGGTCACTGTATCACATCCGCTTCCTCCACCCCAAAAATAAATCCATCGAGCCTCACCTCGACGCCGATGAGCTGCCGCTTAGAGTCAAGTTATCCACCACCACTTTTATCTCTCGAGAGCTAGTAGCATGTCACCACACCTCGTCAGGGTCATAACCGCCTCTTATGTAAGATATTGGCGAAGTTTAGTAATAAAATTGTTGAGCAGCCTCGGCTCAACCCTCGTAATATATTTAATGCTATCGGGTCCTCTGTGTGCTTATCAAGTATTTGTCTTCCAAAGGAGGAAAACTTTTCCTATCTTTGGGATCAAAAGATCGATTTTTCTCAATAAGCATTTTATCTAAAAAACCCCAGGTGCGTGACAAGTACTTGGTACCGAAAGCCGAAATGACTGTAGAGAAGCCACTAGGTGCGACATCGCAAATCGATTATTAGCATGATAGAGTTTATTCATGTTTCTTTTACAAATGTAGTCATTTTTCGACGATCGACATAAAATTTATGATCTGATCGCTGAATTTTTGCCTACTTTTGTAGATGGCTGCGCTTAACGACTATGAGTCACAAATGTTCGCCAACGTGATACTAAGGGGTTCGGCTAATCTCTCTCTCTTCATCTTTCAGGTCGCGATGGGGCCATCCGTATACCAGATCTTCACACTTTATCCACACAAGATCAACGCACAATCTGACCATGCACCAAAGCAGCGGTGCAATTCAGGGAGGGTTAGCGTGCTTTGAGATATGTCGCTTCGATTCTTGGGAGAGCCATTTCTCTGAAAGGCATGCTATGCACGGATGGCTGCTCATGAGGCGATAGCTCGCCTTCGGGATGTCCTTCACGCTATGAATACCTGTCGTGCTACCGGCTACCTTTTCCATGCCACGTGCCATACACTGTCACTACTCATTCTCTTGCCCTGCAAGAAGGAGAGGCGAAAGATGAGGCCTTCCTGAGATGCTTATGCCGATTCTGCACCTCCGAGCCTGGAGGCAGCCTTGGCGACAAAGATGTGGTGGATTTACCTGCGTAGCTGCCTCGCATGGACTCGATCCATGGGCTGTGCCACCAACATGAGGGAACTCCGTGACACCTTGCCTCCATCACTGGGATGGTTATCTCGTCCTCAGGCTTCTCATTCACACCTACCATTCTCGCCGATCTTTGCCGTCACCTTTTGCCTACCACCGAGAATTCAACCAAGCTATTGCAATTCCTACTTCCCCCGTCATAAGCTGCACCACTTTATTGCACTCCATCCCTCACACGCAAGCTACTCCACCTATTTCGCCCCACTCATATTCGTGTATTCCGCCTATGGCACCTGCCTTCCATCAGCTGGTAGCGCAATTGCTTCTCGCTTGGAACCTATTAGCCAGGAGGAGGTTGAGTCCCTAAGGCCGTCCATCAAGGCCTCACCTCGGGGCAGCCAAGGGAGATCCTCACCATCTCCGGATCGAAAGTACGCTTTAGACATGCCTTTGTGATGTACTGCGACTTAATTTGTGTGATATGTTTATATGTACATATAGGTTGTGAGAAGTAGCCTGTTATGGCGCATCATGGTAGGATCACGTGAGAAGTGCATCTAGTCTCGTAATAACATCTCAGGATTATGCAACGCCAGATCCTGAGTGATGTAATGTATAATTATGCTATGCAGTAAGATATGTAATACAGTCCTTTCTCCGCTACGTTAAAGCGTGAATTCTTCTTCAAAAAAAAAACTCGGAGTTTTATGTGTGATTTTATTGACTTTTTATGTACTTTCTTTCTTGTCTATACGTAGGTTTCACAAAATATATCCCCAGAGTGAAAGATGTCTCAATTCTGTGGACGCGATCCATGCCAAATCAGCCCGAAGAAAATTATGGCACACCACCAAACAACTTAATTTCACTTGCTAGTGGATGGACATAAGTCAACAGGATGTTGAAACAAAGCATTTACCCAAGTGTGTCAATGCTCTGTATGAACAGAGTCGAAGCCAACAACACTCAGTGAAATGATGAACCAATTCATCAATATGGGAAATCACCGCGGGTCGACGATCAAGCAGCAATCCGTGTTATCTCCCGGAGTTACGTAAGATCGCGCCCCCAACATTTTCTCATAATCGACAAGCCTCTTGAGGCCGCATTTAATCTGGGCTTCGAGGCATGGAGAGAAAATTAATTATTGCACAGATGTTCAGGACCGTGAAAAAGCATTGCGTATGCATTACATTATCTCACACCAGAGCAGCACGTGCATCATGGTGGCAAAACTTCCTGCACATGGCACTCCCAACGAAAATATGAAATAACCTCGGGAGGATTTCAAAGAAAGAAGTTTTCGTGGGGCACACACATTCCTAAAGAGAGGCAGGAAAATCAAGAAGAGAGAGAATTTGATGACCTCGCCAGCCAGGGCAACAAGTGATAAAGGTCGTCCAATAATACAGCCAATTCATCTCTACCGTCTTCGCCATACGCCCAATGAAGGAAAGCGCATGACCGAGAGCAAGAAGATGGAAAAATTCTTGGAAGGCCCGGCACTCCGTGACTTAAATGCCAGCTGGTTGTAGCATACCTTTCCAGATTTTAAAACACCGGGTGGATAAGGCCATTACTTCCGGAAAATGAGCTTACGCAGGTTAGAAGATATTTCCGCCAAACGCAAAAGGGACCAAATACCTACTTTGCTCCCGCAAACTACGTAAGCATAAGACGGAAATTCAGAAGGGTGAAGTACACACAAAACCCCCGACGGAATCAATTCACGCCTCAATCAAGAATTTCCATGCAAGAGACAAGGAGTTCACATATCGCTTAGCGCGCATTTGGTTGATGCCGCTTGTGGAGAAGAAGCGGGCACTATGCCAAGCAAAGTGCCCCAAGCCAAGCGAACTCAACCCTGAAGCTTCAACAATGGTGGAAATAATTCAGCCGCCAAAGCGAAACAATTTCAACTCCCAATAACAACCAGATCCGGAAGGGTCACCTGAACCACGCGGACCAAAGAGGAAGCACATGTGATTCACTTCCCCAGTATATCGCATCGGCGTACGCACTCGGGCCGTCAACACAATACCTCGCCATGGTTTTTTTTGATTCGGAGCTTCTCACTCATTCATTTCAAGAGCTTTTGCTTTGTTAAAAATAATTTTTTGATGCTTCCCTTGGAAAAATCCAGCATGATCATCAAGTCCCCGATTAAGCAAGTGACCCAAAGTTATTGGTCAAGGTGTGGTTATTGGAATTCTGGCTAGGATTGAAGTTTTACGCCAACCTTATTGTATTGGGAAGCAAAGGACTGGATGTCATCCTAGGGATGGATTGGTTAACCACCAACAAAGTAAGGTTTTATTAATCGCTTCTGAACCGGACCGTGATTCTCACACACCATCACGGGAAGACAATAAAAAGTTTCCAGCCAAAGAGAGACAAATACCGGCAACCTAGATTAAAACACAGGTGGACGCTTCTCGAAGCTGTAACAAGGTTCCAAAGAGGTGTGAATTTTATCGCACGTATTTTAAGAACTACTGTGCATGCCACCGGACCGAGAGATAGAATTCAGCATTGAGCTAGCACCCGAACCGCCTCCCATTTACAAGAAACCATACAGAATGGCACCATCCGGAAAGTTGGTAGAATTGAAGAAGCAAATAAAAGAATTATTGGAGAAAGGATACATACGAGCCAGCTTCCTCACCTTTTGGGGTTCTTCCAATTTTATTTGCCAAGAAAAAGGATGGAACATCGAGATTGTGTATTACTATCGAGCTCTTAACATGGTCACAATCAGAACAAATACCCAATAATTCCCTAATAAAATGATTTATTTGATCACCAGACAAGACAAAAAGCCAAAGTCTTCCTCAAAAATTAACTTGAGATCATGGATACCACTCAATTAAAAAAGTAATAGAAGATATTCCCAAGACAGCCTTTACCTTCCGTATATGGACTGTATGAGTTCACAAGAATGCCATTTGGGCTAACTAACGCCCCTACATACTTTTTGTTCACCTTCATGTAACAAAGTATTTATGAAGTGATAAGGACAAGTTTGTTGTGGTATTCATCGCATGATATTCGATATACTCCTAAAACACCAGAAGAGCACGCCGGAGCATCTCAGTGATTGTACTCGGAGAACTCAAAGAAATATCAATCAGACGCCCCAAATTCAGCAAATGTGAATTTTGTCTAAGTATGTGGGTTTCTCAAGCCACGGGGCTTGCTAACCCAAGATAGTTGGTATTCTGAGTAGACCCGAAAGGTCAAGGCCATTACATTGGCTATCGGAAACCACCGTACCAGCTTTAACGGACGTACGAAGTTTTCTTTTGGGAATGGCTGGCCACACCGGATATTTATTGAAGGATTCTCCACCATAGCAAAGCCAATGACGCAGCTTGCTCAAGAAAGGCAAGAAGTTTCTGAAATGGGACTAGAAGCCTGCGTGAGAAAAGCTTCTCCAAGAGCTAAAAAGGAAATTAACAACGTACTCATAAAGATTAATTGTGCCCGACGCACACAAGAATTTTGATAGAGACAGGACGATCCCGTGAAAGGCCTTCGGATGCGATTCGATGCAAGAAGGCAAGGTAGTTGCGTATGTCTCCAGACAACTCGCAAGCATGAGGGAGAATTATCCCACCTCATGACTTCGAATTGGCAGCTAGTCATCCATGCACTCATAGGAATGGAGACATCTTTGACTTGGGGAATTTATGGCTAGGAAATATGGGCTACTGCAATTCATAAGAGTCTTAAGTATATTTTCACATAG